>CANTUZ010000026.1:74460024-75060024 GCA_947846985.1 Fratercula arctica | reverse complement strand
TTTATTTAACTTTCAGATAGAGACTTTCTCCTTCCTTTCCCCCCTGCAATCAATCCCTGCAGATACAGTATGCAGCAGACATCTACTCTGAACACCCTGCAAGTGTTCATTGCGGACCATCTTTTATGAATATCTTTGTTCCATCATTGGAGAACTAGCTTGATTATTCAGTTGCTTCACTGGGAACATTTAAAGTACGCACAGTGAGAAGCCAGGCTATGAAAATGTAATTGCTAAAAACCCTACTGGAAACAACACAGAAGCATCTCATAGCTTCACTTGCAAAAAGATGTTTTATTGATATTAAGATTATCTCAGTGCTAAGAGGAATTCCAGACTCTTGGGCTTGGTTCTAATTATTTCAGGGACAGACAGGGACTGAATCCCCTTTCAAGGAACTTCCAACCTTCAAGATTTGCCACAAAAGCATCAGCATCACTAGAAAGAGTTCGTTGTTGTCAGACACCTCTCCAGAAGCTGTGCTCAGGTAACCTACCGTTAGTGAATGTCCTTAACTGGAATAGTTTACAGTTAGGTTGTAGATGCCTATTTTGTTACAATCTTTCATGATGATAACTCCATCACTAAGGTAAGTTATTTATTGAACAGAAGGGCTCTATGGGAAAGACCAGATGTTCAACTCTGAAAGAGATCCCAGTGATCTCTTCCAGAAGGGAAGGCATCCAACCCAACAATGCAGATCCATTCTTGTTCCAAACTGGACATAAGGCAAGGTCCCTCCCACAGCCCAGTCAGGGTCCAATTGCAGGGCTGCACTCACAACAGCTCAGCTGCAGCCCTACGTTCTGACAGATTTCAGGCCAGTCCTAGAAAGCACCTCCACATTTGAGCTGCTTCACTTAAGTGGAAATAGGACATAAGACAGAACTTAACTTTCAATCCAATGTGGAAGGCACACTAACAAACAGGAGGCTGAGTTAAAAAAAAAAAAAAAAAAATCAGAAAGGAAATCTGAGATTGATGTATTTACATATATACTACCTTTCTGTTTTGTTGACTTAGGAGAGAGGAGAAATACCCATGCAGGAGATTAAAATACTTCATGGAGTCAGTGAGCTGTGAGAAAGACTCTAATACTAAGATGTTGTAGCTTTCACCTTAGTTTCGTATAGACTAGCTGATCTCAAATAATTAGACACACTCCATTGCAGGAAATCAGCAACAAATCTGCCAGTGTACAGTACATCTAGAGTTGAACTGAGAAACGGAAGTGTCCCTTTCACTACCAACTTCACAGCAGAAACTTCTCCCCTTGTCCCTACGCCTTCCAGCAGCGCAGAGGGCTGTTTCAGTATAATGTCATACTACTCAGGTCAGCAGTTTCCCAAGGTAGGCAGCGATACTAATCAGATCACTATGGAAACTGGCCAAGGGAAGAATGATAAAAATCATACCGGGGCATGTTTTCTTCTGCTGCTGCTATGGAACTAGGAAAGAAATCTCAAAAGGCAGCTACCCCAGGAGGTATCATTTTGAAGCAACTAAGAAACAGCCACTACATGGCAAGAGAAAGCTTTAAGCTGATCAGCAACCTAACCCGGTAGGCAGGCATGACAGAGTGAAAAATAAAAAGTGAGGAAGTCTTGCAGCTGAACTACCTAAAAGGGCAAACTCAAGAGGAGCAGACCCATAAGAATCACTCTGCCATGGTACAGATCAAATCTGTGGAAGATAAACACTAAGAAAACTTCTTTTTTTCCCCAACCAAGCAATGCTTCCTCTGACAATAAATTCAAAATAACAAAAAGGGCTACCTAAAACTGACTGACAGAATACCACACATGAAATGGTGTCCTTTCTTTTCATTGGTGCCTTTTTCTACTGCATCCAACTTTCAACAGGTACGCAAGACCCTACATGATAGAAAATCATCAAGTATTAATAGCAAAGGAAAGAAAATTAAGCATACGCCTTATGGTTATTCTAGAAGAAGGTTATTCTACAACATTCCAACATATGACATATTGACATAATTCGTAGTGAACAGGGTAGTGAGTATGTGCAGTTAGACCAATTAGAGGCTAACTATCAATTAGACCAACTTCAATATTTGTGTCTATCTTATCAAATAGGCTCTATCATTAGCAATAGTTAATAGGGGCTCTTCATTAACTGAGACAGTTAAGCATTGTTTTAGCAGAAGGAAAACTTGCAACTAGGTCACTTAGCATCCTATGGGTCAAGGTTAGAGGATGTACATCGTGTCTGTGGTATAAACAAGCAAAAGGGTTCCAAAGTTATGAATAGAAAAGTGCTTCTTTTTTGCATTCAGAAAAGACTTTTTTAAAAGGGAATGAAAACATTTTCCCCATTCTGCAAGAATTCTTGACGTTTTCACTGGCTTGAATCAAGTTGAAATTTCAAACCTTCAAAAAAGCTTAAAAAGGAAAAATCTTGCTCAAGTTGAATACGAGGGAGTCAATTAAATACTTTGTTTCAAAAATTCTGAACATTTGTTATATTTCATCTATAGTACTTGCTGTAGATCATGTTTCACCTCCAAATAAGCATTTGCTTTGAGTATTCTCAAAGCTGTTCTTTAAATGAAATGTTCACTTTTACACTTTTTTTGGAATGGTAACATCATTGAAAGGGACCTTTATGCCCAATCAGTTTGTGTTTTAATGACTCAGGTATTTTCCTCTGAAAAAGTAATTTGAAAAATATTCAGCCAGCTGTGCTTCTATTGATGTGACTGAAGGGTACCTTTTTGCAAGGTTGATCTTCTGAAACATTCATCCCATAATCAAAGGATATTGAAGGAAATCTTATATATCAAGTAAAATGGAAGGAAATTTAAGTACCTTCTTCAATGGCACAGGCCTTACAATTACTTTATCATATTTTGGGACCATTAGAGATATAATTTAAAATCATAGTAATATCAGGTACCCAAAAAATATTTTGATTTACAGAGGCACGTATTTGCTCTCATTGCACAGCTTTGTATTGTTAGCAGTCTCCAGGGTACAGCTTCATTTATGAAAATGTGGATATAGCACATTTAGTGAGTCCCGCAAAAGTTCTGAAATCAAATGCTATTCACAACAAAATTGCCCAATTCTTTCTTTGAATAGCTGATTGTGTTTGATAAATGTGCATTGTGTTTGAAAATAACAATAGGACAAATACACTGAGGAATATCACATTAATGGTGTGATTATGTTACTCTACAAGGCAGAGTCAGGTAACAGAGCCATTCAATTTTGACAGAAACATGTTGGGATTATCCCACATCAGCTACAGTCTGAAGTAGCATTGCCCTCTTTGCTCTTCCTGATTCGGTTCCTCAGGATTTTTTATCTGTCTTCTTTCAATTTCCTTCTCATCTTCTTCAAAACTCAAAAAGGAAGACACCACAGTATAAATTACTCTGGTTTTGTCCTCAAATATTCCTGTCTGAATAATAATTATCCACACAACCTAGGAATGCCTTCATAGAACAGTGAAGAAGAAAAAAAAAAGAAAGAATCAAAAGAAGACAGCTTAATGTAGCGAGTCTTTAAAACTCTATCCTTCTGCTAAGGTTTAGAAGGTTGTAGAAAAAAAGGAATGCAGCAGTTAACTTTGTTTCTAGGGTTTGAAGTTCTGTTCTAGGAAAAGACCCTGCTCAAAACAGAGACTTTTTAAATGTTCTTTTATGTCTTCCATTAATGTATTATTGTTATGTATTTTCCTTAATTTGAGTGTAAAACTTTAAATAATTGAAATATTAATCACCCAAACAATTGAAATAGCAGAGTTGCAAGAATAATCGTGTTTTGTCAGTTTTTTCTCAGTTCATTGATCAAATACTTTTTTAAAAATAAATTGACTGATAAAATAAAACAAAAAATCCCATAAGCATAAGAAAATGAGAAACATTTTTTTTTTTTTTCGTCTGGTTTCTGAAGTTTCACATTTACTCTGACTCTAATCAATATCTCCCTGGTGTTTCTGTTTCCCTCCCTAGAGAGAGGAGTTATATAACTCTGCATACAGCAAAGGTATTAAATGGCCAAGTAGAACAGGCGTATCAAAGGTTAATTCGATATGGGAACTAGGTAAATGTGGTTTAGTTTTGCAAATCTTTAAATTAATAAAATGTAAAAGCTATGTTTAAGCAAGAAAGAAAAAAAGTGAGGAGATGATCAGAGGATCCTTGGAAGTCTGTTAATTAGTAATCCTTTCCCATACTTAAATCACTATTAATTTAATTCTCAGAAGCATCCATAGTTTAAACCTATATTTGACTAAGCAATAATAGAAAGTAATAATAAAAGAGTTGTAGCTTCACTCATCAATCTTGTATATAGCCTCTGACTAAAGGAACTCTGGAAAGATATAGAGGATTATGTAAAGAAAGACGACAGGCTAGCCAGATCCCAGCTATAGATATTTTGCATTGATTAGTTATAATTAGGGCCTTTGTAGACCGTGTAATGACAGAGGCTCTCAAACTTCAGGGTTACACACTAGAAAGGTATCCAGAGATCAGGACATTGAACCAATTTGGATGATCACCTTGAGTCTAATTTCATTGTCAATACAGTTTTCTGGAACCTTAAATCTTTACAATATTCAAGAATCACAGAAATAAATTTCTTCTCTAAACAGACTAGGCAGGTTTGGACAGCATGGACATGAATAAAGCCCTCATAAATGTTATTCATATTTCCTGGCTTAAGCAATATTAAACGTATGGAAAGCCAGGACCCACACCTGGGTTTAGTATTTCTGATCACAGGTCTAACATCCTCTGAGTCAACGAGCTGGACTCAAAGGACAGAATCACAGACAAAAGCACAGGAATACAGGACAAGGGAACACCTCTAAGGCTCAAAAATGCTTGTCTTTTGAACAGGAGCTTTGGATTTCCTTTTAAGCAAAAAGTTTCAACTCCTCCAACTTTGAAATCTGACAAAAGCTTTAAAACAAGTAGAGAAAATCTCTTTTTCTGAAGATAGTATTTTTGCTAGTACTAGGTATCTTTTTGCCATGGCCTCATGCCTGTGAATTGTCTACTTGAGGACACATGTGAAAAAGACACTGAGCACTTAGCAAGGCTAAAGCTGAGGGATGAACTTGGTCTTTTCTTGACACTATTAATTAAGATATGGAAGAAGAAAATTACTTATTGTTTGTGCAAAATACAAAATGTTCTTCCAATTAAAAGTTTCAGAGAGATGCTAAAATCATTTTCATGAGCAAATGATAAGCATCCAAAGAGGCACTGATGATTCTAAAGGAAATGACAAGAGGCAAAATTTAAGCAGCCAGACTCATTTTGGCAGCCATTTGGCAGTCAGTGGTAAAATTCTCAGTGATATCAGAGAGGATAAGACCAGACCAACAGCAAGTGCTTTTGAAAACTGTATCCTTTGAAATCCCCACTGACTTACGTGAGTATTCCATACAGAAACGGTACCCAGTCAACACGTGGGCAAAGCACTAGGTAAGTAATAGAGGGGTAGAAGAGGAAAAAAATTGGTGAACAGCTAAAGAAACAAAGGGTTTCATGTCTTCCAAGCACTACATCAGGAACGGCTTTCACGTGCACAACCCTGAAATGCATCTTTCTGTCATTTTTCTCCATCCAGGCAAGTACTTTTTGCATCAGCTGCAGCAGGCTGAAACATGCCTTGCAAAAACGTCCTTCTGCCAGCTGTTCTGTGCACCACAGTCTGCAGCAGAAACTGTACGTGTGCTGCCTGTTTTAGGACATGTTTTGCTCTGTTCTCATCACTGCTTCTGGTCCAAAGAAATTTGTGTGTGTGTAAGCTTACCAGAGCGAAAGTGGCACCTCGCTGATCTATTCCCCCAACCCTCTGCCGATCAGCAACAGACAGGGCACTGTTTACCCCCACTTCTCAACATCCAGGGCCAGCACCATCTGTCCCATTCACCACAGCAGTGATTTACCCCTTAGCTAGCAAGCTTAGCAGTCGTGGACCACATTTAGAGACTGGTACTCTTGCTAGATTGCTCCTTGCACAACAGATTGGTTCACTTGCTTGGTAGAACTCTGTGAGGAGAAATATATTATCCTTAATGGGAAAAAAGGCTCTCACCCTCTATGAGTAACAGCCTGATCTTTTATGAAATATTGGCTTCCTTCTCAACTTCTGGCAAATTGCTGTGCTTTTAGTTTATGAATTTGTGTATTTTATATTGATTCTGCTTCATTCTGATTGCAAATAACTTTATCTCCTTCATTTTATTATCATTGTGACTGATGTGATCTCTTGAAATAGATTTCATTTACTTTTACTATTCCTATTACTTTCTTTTTAATTTATCTGTTGCTGTGCTAAATAAAAATCACAAAAATATTGAGGTATTAAATTTCTATAAAGGCATGCTATGGGATTAATATTCCACAGTTTGATAAAATCATAGAGCTGTCCACTAAGCTTAACACACTTTGCATAAAAAGCAATATATTCACTATAACTGAATGGTAAAAATGAACATTCATGTAATGCACACATTCCAGATGTAGCAGGAAAATATTTATGCAATCAAAGCAATAAATATCATTTATCATTCTTGAATATTAAAAGGAATTCAGTATACAGATTACTAAATCCAGTCATTCATGATGATTAACTAATCCCTTTCCTATTCCTCTGCCTCAGCCTCCCCCAGTTCTCTCCACCTCCTTGTGAATTTAACTAGAAAATAAAAGCGGATCTTCCATGTACATAAATGAATATTACAGTGTGTGCAATACGATGCAATCATAACAATAATGCAGCTTACAAATCTGATTTCAGAGGGACAGCAATATAATTGTCCATACGTTTAAATTTATGTTTATCTCAAATTAACCACACTGTCTTACATAAATAAGACTCCAGTAATTTTAAAGGCTTTCTACTAATTCCTATTTCCTCACGTATCAATGAAAATTAACCGCACAAAATGCTCTAGACACACCTGAAAGGACAGTTTAGGAGCTGCAGAGTTTTACATGTAACCACCACCCTTGACTATGTCTAACTAGGCACAGCTGATTCATCTTGTTCTAAATTTGCTTTTTGCCAGGAATTTATTCCCCCTGAATTCAATGACAGTTTTGCTATTGACTTCATTAGGAGAGGATGACGACTTAACTCATTTTCACTTCTGATACAACTAACCACAAGGCTATGCATTCATTTTCTTGGACATAGCACAAAACACGGACCAACACGCGTTAAGACACAGGATAACAGATTTGCTGTGAAGCTCTGTTGTAAAAGATAGAACTATGCGTACACTTTTCCACTTCCAAGGAAGCTCATTTATGTGCACAAAAAGGCAAGATTAATAATGGAAATCATATTTTATTAGCTGTGATCACTACCAGTGTATCGAAGACCATGAGATGATGAGGTTAGACACATTAAATAATAATGTGGGGGCATCATAAAAGAAACCCTCATCTTATGGGTTTAAATCTTTTAATACAGAGGGGGAAAATGTGCCTATGCGGTACCGTAGGCACCTTGGCCATTTTCTCCTGTGCAGACAATGGCAATCTTGCCTGCAAAAAACACCAGAAAGTAATTCCTTTGGTTTTGCAGTTTTTCTCCAACAGACTTGGAAAATAACTTCTGAATACATTTGTAACAGGAGCAGCATGTCTTCTGTTAGTCTCTGAATCAGAAAGACGAAAATGCCAGGAGGCTTTAAATTTCAGACGCCAGTGACAAAAGTGTGTTTCCCGTACTTACAAAGTTTCCCTGAAGTCGCAGTCATGCACGCACATCTGCAAGACATAGCCAAAACAATCACCTCCCTGACACTTGTGAAATACTTTCTGACAAAATGACTCAGTGTTATTACTCAGCACTAGTAAATGAGATGCAGAACTATGTTTCCTTGGATTTCCTAGATGAACATTTGTATAGCCTTAAATATCACTGGCTATGGTTCAGAAAATCTGTAGCTAATGATACCAAGGACAAGAATTAAGAAATTGTAAATACTGCCCTTTGGAAGATCCACAGCAATCTGCAAAAGGTTGCAGTGAGGCACTGGTTATGGCAAGCTCCTCAAGAAGATCTTTGAATGCACCGTGGATGAAAGCGCTCCCCTCCCATTCAAAGCAACTGGTTCTTCCTGGGAATTGATTATAGCAGCGTCTGTCCCTTTGGTGAGCAGGTTGCACAGGAAAGAGTTTCAGTAGCACAGTCATATGTGAGTGTGGACACAGACTGATCACTGATGCCACAGCAATCTAGGAACAGTCTTCAAGTTACTTCAGAACTATTGCAGGTTAGACCACAGCAGAAACAGACCACGGGGCCATTGAAATGCCACATAAATGCAAGTTTCCTGCAGTGTACTGCTTTTTTCATGAGAAACTGACACTAACATGATTATTTTGCCATGATACATGGATGCCTCATGTAAAAATGAAGACTGACCTATGGAAAAAAATGTTGTTAAGAAGAGTTTCCTACTGAAACCTGTAAGCGAATGTGAATGGTGAACCTGAATGGCACACACGTAAAATTAGAAAAAGATGCTTTGGCTAAACAACAACATGGTATTCAGCAGCTGTGAGGCACTTCCTACCTGGATTGTTACCAAATGTCTGGAAGCCATCAGGAAGGTCATAAGCAGGAGGCAGGAGTAAGATTAAAGTGAAGAAATGTAGAAAAGAGTGCCCTGCTATCAAGCAAGTCTGAAGTTACTCATACGAAGGACAAGCCCATGACTAAACACTTCACAGAAAGCACACTGTGGTCACCGACGAGCTGCAGCAGCCACTGCCACCAGGCTATGCTAAAGCCCTGTGGCTTGACTGAAGGCTGAACAGTCATTAATTTCACCCTACTGCCTCCCGGTAAGAAATGGGAAGGCAAGTAATGTCTGTGCAGGAGGAGGAGGATCAGCTGCGAGCCATTCTCATTTGTCGCCTCATGCCATAGGTGTACACAGCACGAATCAAGCACAGAAACACCATTAGGCTCTAAACTTTTAATGTAGCACTGATGAAAAGCTGTGTAAGCAAAATGTTGTGCCCGCGGAGGGGAGTGAGTACTCTTGTGTTGTGCAAGGGAAGAGGAACTGTAATTGCTGCTGCCTGCATTAGCACGACAGCACTTGTGGTTAGTTCCGTCAGTGGATTCAGAATAGGGCTGGTGGAAAATGTCACAGAACTACTGGGTGGGGGGAAAGAGGCTGTGAGAAATGTCACAAATGCAAATGTCGCTTGAAAAGATGAAGATTGCCCACTGTAAAACAAGGAGACTTAAAAAGAGGCCCAAATGCACAAAAATAATGAATGCCAAGGGAGAAATACAGCACACGTATCTGGCACCCCTGTTTTCCCAGCATCTGCCTATAGGAAAAGAGATGCTGAATGGGAATAAAAAAAAAGCATCAGATTTTACTATTTTTAGCAGGTGTAGGTTTCCATCCCATAATGACACCAAAGTTAAAACTTAACCCCATCCAGAAGCTATCAACTGAAAAGAAACAAGTACTAAATCTCATTGCAAGAGTTAAAGCCACATCCAGCTACTACGGATTTTCAAAACTGTGATGTCACTCTTCAAGAAAATATTCCAGTCTATAATAAGCACTATTATGGAAATTTGCTATTCCAGTTATTCATTTTTAAATAGTTATGTCATAAATAGAAGTTCACCACTTCTGTTTTCTTCTTTATAGAAGAAGAATGACCTGATTATTCAGAAATACCACAAACAATTTTCAGCAAAAGCACTGTTCAGAAAACACTTCAAATATTCAAACATCTAGTGTGATAGAAACATCATCTGAATAATAAACCCACTCTTAAGAAATGGACCACTTTTAATATTCAGTTGTCAGTTCTTTCCATTGTCACTTTGATTTCTGATCTGCACGATGGCTGACTCCTCACTTTTGCAAGGGGAAAGTTTTAGAAAACTGACCTTCAGGACCAAATTTTTAAGCAACCCTCTCAGTCTCCTTTAGGGGATATTTTTGTAGTTCACACTTATACATATAACAGATATTGGGATACTCCCCACCCTGGTACTAATAATTGCCATTTCAGCAGAATCAGTTGAATTACACCTTCCAAAGGTCGTCTTCTGAAAACTCAGCAGCTGGCAGTACAACTCAAAAGAGAAAAAAATAAATCCCTTTTTAGACAGGGGTTTGTTGCCCCATGCTCTCAAAGGTGCAAAGCATCACAAGACAAAGTATTAAAAAATAAAATCTAGTATTCTAGAATGCCTTTATTTGTTTCCTTATTTCCTTACTTCCAGAAGCTCTAGCTAGTGGTCCTAC
The DNA here is from genome assembly GCA_947846985.1 of Fratercula arctica. Taxonomy (NCBI): domain Eukaryota; kingdom Metazoa; phylum Chordata; class Aves; order Charadriiformes; family Alcidae; genus Fratercula; species Fratercula arctica. Next base: position 75,049,752 of record CANTUZ010000026.1, on the reverse strand, counting down.
CTGAGTGAGAAAGACATGGTCAGGCATGTGACTGCTCTGCCTTTGTCTGAGTCCTTCCAGTCTCTTGGCAGACTTTTTGTCACATGCTCCCTCCAACCTGCCTTCCTTAAGAGCAGTAGTGTCTTCTCAGCCTGATAAAACTAAACAAAGCTGAGGTGCTGCATTCTTCTTCATGCCTTCCAACCTGTGTTCCAGAGATTACTGGAAAACTTCCATTTTTTTTTCTGCGTGATTCCTTTCAGGAGCTTTTCACAGCCTTTTTTGTTTAATTCTATGCTGCTAAATGAACTACAGACATTGCCTGATCTGTAACATAGGAGGCTTAAGGGATGGGTTTGCAGGCTGGAAGGGCAGGAGGACTAGATCATGGAGGGATTCTGTGGCATCCCTCTAAAAGTTACTTTAGGTTTTCTGTCCTTCAGATTCACTTGTTGAGAACTTAAAGGGGATTCACACTCCACGAAGAGAGAACAGAGTTAACATGTACTTCAGCACCTCACGTTTACCGTGCGCACACACACAAGAGCACGGAGTACATCTTGGCTTTTGCAATGTTAATAAAAATCTGCTGTTCATACAAGCAACTCTGAGGCAAAATTATCACACCAGTGGAGTCACTGCTTTCTTTGTACCATGCTTGGCATTGATCTGTATCTGTAATACAGCATAAAATGCAGGACCGCATCCCATATTTTCATCTGTTCTAATGGAGAAAATTACAGCATGCATTATTCATTCTTGTAGACCCCTGGATTTTTGGGGTTTTTTTTAGTGTGAACCATATGTTTCTTTAGTCTGACCCCTTGGAAGAAAAGCTCCTCATCTTATTTCTCTGAAAAACAAAGAAAAAAGGAGGGAGGAGGAAAGAGAGGAAAAGAGGGAATTGAGGGGGGAAAAAAACTTTGTATCTTTTACAAGACAATAGAATTGAAATTAATTTTGAATTTAGCAGAGCTCTGGCTCTTCAGGGAAATTTGGCTAAAATGACCTGTAACTTTCATAGGGACAACTTCTTAACTTGTGTTCTGAATGTACTGCAAACTGGTCAGCACTGAGTGCTGCATATATACCATGGAGCATGAGTCTTACCCTCATCACATAGTACACCTTGGAGCTGTATCTTTCTTTCTGCTATAATACCTTCCTGAGGGACAAATCCTGATCGATCCCAGGGGGGTTGCAAATCCAAATGCATTTCTCTTTATTCAGAGGAACCCTCCAGACCTCCCTACACTTCTGTGACTGGATGCAGAATTCGATTTTATCTTACACTCATTTTTGGAGGTAGAGTCCACCATGCTTAAAAAAGCTGGGAGGAGAAGAATTCCTGAGTCTGGTTCAAGGTTATAACTCCAGCCAGAGCATTACTGTGAACATATTGCAGCCTGTCTATTGTCCTGTTAAACAGATTGCAGAGCTCTTATAAGTGGTACATCAGATATTTTGATTATCTGGCTATGACAGTCCTTTATTATTTTAATCACTCTGCATGTTGAAGGATTTTTTTTTTCCTATAATGGCGTATAGCAGAATAAAATATAGCTACAGTCATCAAGGCAGGATCCTGAAGTCATTGGTAGATATTACTGAAGTGGACAGGATGGGATGAGAACTTGTGAGATACGTAAAACCTCTCTCCTATCCAATACTGGTAAAGTTCAGTTCAACATGTTTTTAACTGGTGAGGGTGAACCAGCTGATGGAAATCCAGAATAAGGATTACTCTATAAAATTTATCCTCTGATGAATGGCTAAAGAAGTAGCAGTAGTTTTGTCTAGAGAGCAGAGAGCCAGAGATACAAGTCTTCCAATATGCAGAAGACAGCTTCTGATGAGAAAGTAATAAACTTCCTTAAAGAGTATAGCTTATTCAAAAAGAAATGAGGAAATAAAACTGGAGCAAGGAAGGTCTAGGAAAAAAATTAAGGAGAAACATAAAGTGTAATTACCCAGAGAATCTGGGTAATTTCTGAAAGATAGTGAGGAGTGTCACTGGATGATGTCTCAAAACATCCTCCAGCGTTCTTTTTCATGATTGCAGTTTGCGAAGGTGCTATCTTTTTCTCTAGAATCAGAATCACATCAACTTACTAGAGTCTTCCATAAGGCTGAATAAATGTGTTTTTTTTGCTGTAGAAACTTGATAGTTCTGCTTATCAACAAAAAGTGGTATAAAATCTCTGTCCCACCTCACTATTTCATTGCAGGCCAAAAAGGAGTTAGCAAAGAAACAGACAAGCCTACAGGTCTTCCAATCTATAGCACTTGCAATCTCATTTGGCTCTGCACATCAACTCATTTGGAGAAGATGCTCCTCCTTCTTCATCTATTTCACACCCTAAAGGCCCAAAAGGCCAGAGAAGTCAAGCAATGTTTTGAAGCAGAAGAAGAAATCTGTTCTATAAATCCATTGGGAGACCCAGGCTATACGGACATAAACCAATCACAAAGACCCCAATCTTTCTGAATAAAGAAACTTTTCCATCTAACCCCAGTGAGAAGACAATGCAATGAGCTGATGAGAAGTTAGGAGACCCTATTAGACCTGTGTGAGCTCACTATTCTATTACACCAAGCTAGCTGGGAGCCCACAAGTGCAGGACTCCGTGGAGATCTTGCTGGAGATCATATACACTGCTTCTTAGGAGAGGTCATTAACGGGAGTATGCTGCCAACTAGGTCAGCTACTTGCCCTTTGGGTCCTGTTCGTCCTTGCTTTCCATGCAGATGGATATACACCTGGGATGGCATATAGAGAGAGAGAGGAACAGCTGACAATGCTGGACGCATTTCAAACGCCTGCGTCATATTTATATCAAAGGGAGCAGAGCATATCTCCTGGAAGAACCTGACAAAATAATACTATTGTTTTCTCATTCTCTAAACTTTGGAGCCACTTAGATATCTGCATGAAACACTGATCTCTCATGGGAGGCCAGCACTGTGTAAATATGGCATCCTTCTGCTAAGAAAAAATTACCTGTAAACCATGAAAATTTAGGGCTTCATGTCAAAACTAGACATACTGGAAAGAAAAGACAAAACCCAAAGAAAATGCAAGTCTGGTAAGCCTGGAAGCCTAAATTTACAGCCTATTTCTAAATATAGCTAATAGTGTATGCCCACTAAAATGTCAGTCTGGCCCTCATGTCTGGGTTTCTTTTGCACGCAGACAGAAGTCTGGAAGAAGCTGATAAAAGGCCAAGTCTTCCCTGGTTCAGGTGCTCTTACATGCTGCAGAATGCACCCTGATGCAGGAAAACCCCGGGCATCCTATCGTACAGCCATGTTTGTATTCAATCCAGAGCTAACTTACAAATTCATTTCAAGGCAAATTAATTTAAACATCCTGAAACCAAAGCTGTGTAGCAACTTTTGGTAGATACATTCTCTGGGTTTTTTTATAACCATATTCCTCCTGGTACCCACTTTGGGTGAGACAGCATCATTTACTGTCTATGAATGAAATATTTGTCTGCAGCGAGTCACATAAAGAACGCTCTTCTTCAGAAACCCCAACACTACTCTCATTGAGTGGCTTTTATCATGCTCCCCCAAAAAAGATAGAGATCACTGAAGAACAGTGTGTGTTATCGATATGTTAACAGGAGGAATCAAAAAGAACAATTTATCTGCACAGTTAATTTTCTGGCCTAACAGAAAGAGCACAAGTTTCTGTTAATGGCTGATGCTCCTGATTGTGGTGCGTTGTACTGCTGTTCACTTATTGACTGAAGGCCTTTTTAAAAGACAAGCATGACAGAGTTGCAATGAATCTGTGAAAGACTTGAGCAGATCCATCAATCATTGTAATTTCCCTCAACTAGGTTATTTACTTTGTTCAGTTCAGAAATGATAAGGAACGTGTTCATTTGTGACTGTCATCGTATGTCCAAGACACTTGTCATGCTATAAAAACTGTAGTTTTAAGTAGCAATCTCCTGTGCAATCTCATCAGACCTGTTCCTTAGTGCATATATGCCTTCTTTTTTCTCCAGACATTTTGAAATAAACACAAATTAGAAATACAGTGACACTGGCAGTTCAAAAAAAGGTTGCTGTTCTCAAAACATAAATAAGATGATGACGTTTCAGTAAACAGTGTATTTTGTTGCTTAGAGCACCAGTTAGAAGTAATTCCTTCATAACCTCTCATGTCAGGAAATCAGTTCAGCAAAAGCTATTTTCAGCTGACAATTCTGAAATAAGAGATCAGAAATTACACTCTAAATTCAAAAGGCCAATAATAGTAAAAAGATGGATTCATGTGGAGCTGATCCAAAAGTTTTGGCTGCATACATTTTTGTTGTTGAAAAATGCCATTGAGGAGCAAGAAGTAATATTTTTTATTAGACCAAATGGCTGTAAAGATACATCAATAAATAAAAGAAACAGATTACACTTTTTTTTTTTTTTTCTGTCAAACAAGAAAGGCAAAGAGAAGGCTAACTGGACCTGTAACCTTGTATGCTTTATTCTAGCTATCAGCAGTGAATCTTTTGAAAGATAATATTTTTTCTGCAAGCTTTGCCTCTTAAAGCTGTCTTAGCTTTGTTAGTTTATGTCCTCCTTAACAAAGCAGCAAATGGAAAATCTCAGTGGATTAAATGCTCTATTTTGTCTCCACATCACTATTTAATAAGGGAATTACACTTAGTATGTTCCACTCCTCCTTCTCATTATGCACGGACAGACAAGCAGGAGTGGGTCAATACTCATATCCCACAATGATGTGCACCAAATAACACTGTCAGCTAGTTCTTGCAAGCCCAAACTCCTATTATTCCTCACTTGTTTCCTGTTATCCTTGGCCTTCCCACTCTCCCCACCCACACAGCATTAAAAATGTAACGCTTAGAAATACAGCTTTTTGGATCTGTAGGTTTTCCAGCAGCATATTTTGAACAGTTGGCGTTTAACGTCACCAGCACTGAAATAACCACCTCTTCCATAGCACTGCTCTCTGTAAATCCCAAAGTCCTCACGGACACGTGACTCTCTGAGGTTTTTAAATGGGGAAAATGAGGCACCAGTGGAAGTAAGATTTGGCAGCTCAGGCCATTGCCGAAGTTGGAGGCAAAACGTGGCTCTCCCAGCTCCTGCCCCTCTGCTCTTGGCTGTGTCTCAGCTCTTCACCGGCACAGTGAAGGTGACTTCTCCTTCCTGAGGTGGAGACTCATTGGAATAATTGATGTACTAATTATGAACAGTCCTGAACGCCAGCCTTATTTGCAAGAAGTAGAAATGGTCCTTTCTCCAAACCAGCAGTTTTCTTACAGATTAGATGAGACTGAGACCACTCTCCCCAAGACAATCCCTGCCTACCACAGGCAGAAAACCCTTCAGGATCCAACCATATTTTTCCCTTTGTTCTGTCTCAGGTAGTGTGCCAAGCAAGGTGATCATCCTCTAGGATTTCAGTGTCAGGCACAAAACATCTTGTTCCTTTTGATAAAATCCAGACATACAGCACGTAAATCTTCTTCCTCCTGCTCTTCTCCAGGGCTGCGAGCCTGGCCCTGCTGCTGGGACACCCCCAAAGATTTCAGGCCCAGGGATGAAGCACTGGCAGACATTACTTATTAATAGAAATATAAGCAATGGTGGTGGTCACTGATGAAACACGTTTTATCAACCCTCATCCTATGTGACCTTTACTTGAGAAAATGCTGTCACGTGCACAGCCCACTGACTTAAAAACGCGCAGCCCTCGAACTAGAAAGTTCTTAGCCGCCAGCACATTGCAACCATTGACTGAAATTGTCTCCACATGCAGAATGCACTTTCCAGCAATGCCCTGTGTGTTGCAGGGAATATGTAAAGCTCAAGCCTGTCATTACTGAGGGGCAAACCCATGGCTTCAGAACTGTCCCTGAGGGAGCTAGGACAGCTAGCAATGGTTAAGATTAGTGCATATTCACGTTATCAAACCTGGAAGAATATCAGCTGTTGCAATGAAGAAATACTGGTTGCTGGGGAAAAGGCAGTCTCCTTCCAAAGATGTGCTGTTTCTAATGCACTTTCTAATGCACTCTGCCCTGGTGCAGGAGCCAGTGCCTCCAGCTACCACAGCAAAAGCTACCTGGAGGCTGAATGCCGAGCAGATTGTATAGTGCAGCTGCCCCATTTGTTACAAAAAGTGATTGTTAGCATCACTACCCATTGCAGTATGTGCTGGAAATGGCAGATGTAATGAAGATAACCATTTCCATTTGGCAATGTTGTCATTAGTTTACTTCAGTTTTGTTACCTGTTCCAATTGTTTGCAATCATGCACGTGACAAATTAGGCAAGGCTGCAGGAATTAACAGAATCAGCTCTGAGAAATGCAAAATAAGTTGTAGAAATACAGTGTCCACCAACATTTTGTATTTAAATGGTATACCTTGTTCCTTATAACCCTGAGTCCACAAAATCCCTGAAAGAAGATATTTTGCTGAGCATCTATATGCAATTGTGGAAATTAATATGGAATAAATAATGTGGAAATTGTGGAAAATAAACTTTCCTGGAAATGTTTAAATGGCATCTGAGTAAGATTTGTCAATGCAAAAGAAGTCATGTGGAAATTTCATGGAGCAAACATAGAGATCTGTGAAGAACTGCACACAACTTCATGCTTAATGATCTGCATCTTCTTGAAAGAGCCTTCTAGCACCAGGAACTAAGCCAAAGTTGCAAGTCAGAGGACAGAAGTGCTCAATTTCAGAGAAAGGGAAAAGCTTTATTTTAAAATGTTTATACTTTCCAGTTTGACTTGTTCATTACACCTGACACAGAAGCACAAGGTCTGGTCACACAGGTGACGGTTGGTGCCAGATTAAGGTAGCTGTCTTTGAACAGAGTGTGGATGTTCCCCTCCTTCTCTAACTTCATTAGAGGTTGTAGTGGTTTAAGCCCAGTTGACAACCAGGACCACACAGCCACTCACTCAGCCTCCCTGGATGGTATGCAGGAGAGAATCAGAAGAGTAAAAGTGAGAAAACTCGTGGTTTTTTTTTAATTTAATTTAATTTGATTTAATTTAAAAGGCAATTTAATAAGTAAAGTAAAAACTGTGAACACCAGCAAAGCAAAACAAGGAATTCATTCACCGCTTCCCATCAGCCATCTCCAGGAAAGCAGGACTCCATCATATATAACAGTTACTTGGGAAGACAAAATGACGTAACTCTGAATGTCTTCCCCTTCCTTCTTGTTCCACCAGTTTTATATACTGAGCATGACATCATATGGCATGGAATATCCCTTTGGTCAGTTGGGGTCAGCTGTCCTGGCTGTGTCTCCTCCCAACTTTTAGTGCACTCTCACCCCACTCACTGTCAGGGCAATGTGAGGAGCAGAAAAGGCTTTGACTGCTTAGCAAGAACCAAGAACATTAGTGTGCTAGAAACACTATTCTCATCCCAAATCCAAAACTGAGCATTATACCAGCTACTAGCAAGAAAGCCAACCCCATCCCAGCTGAAACCATGACAGAGGTTGTCTTCAAAACAGCAATCACATACCTTTTCCAGCACTCCTAGGAACATGTAAAAAACCTGGGAGGTTTTTTTCTCCCCTTTCTGCAGGCTGGAGAATAGCTCTCAAGACAAGATACTTTACTCCAGGGTTCTTTTATTTCCTTGTTATCATTCCTCCTATGGGAAGCTGATCCCTGAACCCTTGGCTGCATTTGACATTGATATAACTATCTACATAACACCACTGCAATTAACAGAATGTTAATTTATACCATGAGTCCACATGTTCATGCCAAGGGTTGGATTTGCTATTTAATCCAGCAAAATGCATCTGAGATTTTTTTTTTTTTCAATGTTATGGAAAGGTGTCTGATTATCTTTCAATACTGCGAAATGAAAAATAGAGCAAGATATTTTGTTCTGTATTTTGTGCTAATGGCTTAATCTCAGCAGGATATCTGTTCCATAAAAGCTTTGAAAGGCATACAAATTAATTATATGTATCACAGAAACCATCGCAATTTCCACATCTAATTAGCACAATGTGGCAACATTCACAGTGATATGCTGTTCACCATAATCTTCTTCGAAAGAGTTTATTTTCTGCTTTCAAACTAATGTTAAGGAAGACAGCCGATCTTACATTCTACACACCACACTATAAACATTTATCAAGGTGTCAGCAGAGAGTAACACTTATAGGTTGTCAATATTTAATCTGCAGTAAAATTAAATCATAGGCCATTAGACCCAGTTCATCGAGTTAAGAGTTCAGTGCAGATGCTGAGTGGATGTCAGGAAGCTTCTAAACAAAGCATATGCAATCTTTTGGCAATGGAAACATCACATAGTATCTGCATATGCACAGCATTACCCCACAGCACACCTCCTTGCATCAGCTGCAGGAGCTGCATCAGCACTATTACTCCTGAGGAATCACCGCATTGCACTTGTGGGTGGGCAGTCTTGACCCCATGGCTTACGTGACACAGTCCAGCACAGGGCTGGACCAAAGGGTTGCCATTAGCTTTCAGTGATGGGATAATTTCCAAGAACTCTCTGTCCGTGGGAACGTTGCACAACCTGACAGTAAAAAACACACCTGCTATCCAAGGAGCTCTGCCTCTTGCTCCCCTCTCTCATTTGCAGAGATGTGCCCAAGCTATCAAATGTGAAAATGAAAGGATTTATGATTCTCTGTGAGCAACCCGACATGGTAGCCATGCTCTTCATTAAATCACTATGAAAATGGCATGCGACTGTGTAACCCTGTTCTTCCAGCATCCTCTACTCTTCCAAAGCAGGAACACAACTATTCCTGATTTTTTATGAACTCCCAGCAAACAACGGTGTGAAAATAACAACACTCATCTGCCAGGTTAGTAGAACTTCTTCCATATCAAAGATGTCACCGTGCTTTCTAAAGTTTAATGAACTTGTCTTGATGGAAGCTCATTGCTCCAAATAATTCTGAGAAGAGCATTTAAAGAGCCCTTGGGCTGACTATCAGCAGCCATGCCTTCACCCCCTTTCTGCAGCTCAAACGTGAGACAAACCTCAGGCCTGAAGCCAGCTGCCTTATGCTAGACTAGTGCTAAAGAAAAGTGTAAGGAGTGGGATCGAGCTGAGACCTTGAGTTCAGACAATGTGGTAAGACAACCACAGCCTGAAATGCCATGTCTCCTACAGCACAGGCTGAGAATACTACAATAATGCTATATAAATTTCACCTGCTTTTAGCTGATAATATTATTCTCCTTTAAGAGACTGAGTCACTGGAGAGGTAAGGTAGTGGTGAAGACTGAAGCAACTTGTTTGACTAGATCTAACAGAGGACAAAGATCCTTTTCCCCTGATGTAGCCTTGCCACAGGAGTCCCTTTTACCCACTTGACCAGTAATGGCTAAAATACAAAGAATTACCTTCAAAGGCAATTTTTGCCAACCGGCAGCCAAGAAAAGGTTTTTGCTTTCTCCACACATTATTTGCAAATAAGTAAAAGCATTTCAGTTTTTATAAAAGCACAGACATGAGGACAGAAAGTAACTGCGTACAACCTGCCCCACGTTTCCCATAGTTTCCTGTTTGTTCCAGTTCTCCTTTTCACAGCCAATTTTCTTCCAAAGCTTTCTCCTTTATAGAACATTTGCTATTTTGATGAATCCTCATTCAAACTTCTGTTCACCACAGATAACACACAGTCGGGTAGAATCCACCACTGCTGTCATCAGAAAGATGCTTGGGTAACTGCTAAGCCCCTTTTTCAGAACATCAGAATCAACTTTTCCCTTCAACTCCACTAATTCCTTTTATTTTTCCCCTTGTAAGGTCAAAATGCTGCAAAGAAGTTTGATCCAAAAATGAAAAGAAAAAGGTAATTAGATGACTTAATTATTTGTGGCTAGATTTCTCTTTTGCAGTGCATGTGTTTTTATTACTATACAATTTTCACCTGCTACAGTATGCAATATGTGCCTTCCAATTCGATCATTTTTTACCACACCAAAAAAGGAAATCTAGAGCTGCTTTCTCTGCCTGTTCTGTTAATCTGTCCCTGCTCATATATCTAATTTTGTCATAAGGTGACACACATCCCTGGCACAGGCATTCCTATTTTTACAGTACTGTGGCTTAGCAGTTTATTTCTTACTTTGGTGTATCCTTCCTAAATAGGCAAGCAATGGAGGAAATTTACTAATTTCATCACGTATTTCACCTCAGGAGTCTCAATTTGTCATAATTTGCTGTGTCTCTTTCTGACATCTCACTTCTTGTAGCAGATTCTCCGTGGAAGTATTCTGCTGCTGAAACTTTTTTTATTCTGAGTAATCTCTTTGAAACAGCCTCACATTCGTTATCAAGGCCTCCACACACCTCCCAGCACTCAGAAGAGGTAGGAAAAATGTAATTGATTGTGAATTCTGTAACATGGCTAATGTTGCTGTAATTTGCTAATACTTTTTACTATCTCAAGAAATATTCATTTCTGTCTATAGACTGCTAGATGCTGGGGGATGGCGTCTGGAGGGAACTCAGGGAAGCTGCCAAAGGAAAGCTTACACAATAGCTCCCTACTAAAAATCACCATATCCTGGGATCGGTGCAGACCTCTTGATACCATTTTATCTAATTAAATCTTTGAGAGAAAGATATGAAGTGAATTTCAAAGGGAACATTGTTATTTGGTAGAGTTAGCAGCATAAGGAAACCGTTTTGCAAAAAAAGCATGCAAATGCAGTTTTATAGAAAGTGATGAACAAATATTTGGTCTTGCTTTTAGAAATCTTTGCTTGGTGATAATTACAGGCAGAATTCACCTGTGCCAGTGTCTGCCTGCAAGCTGGGAATTATATGAAAAAATAACAGTGTGTTACAATGCAAAGTATGCAGCTGAGAGAACAAATACAGAACACTTAATGTCCTGGCATACTGTCCGTTGTGTCCTATTCAGACACCCCAATCAAAGCCGTATGCAAATACTTAAAGGCATGTTGCCAGGTAAAAGCAAACCCTTATACAGCTCTGAATGTAAAAGCAGCTCCATTTCCACACATTAATAATTCAAGACACTGTTTTTTTTTAATATCTTTTAAGTTCCTTAACAAAAATACTTAGACGGAATGCATGTTAAAATAAAGCAACCAAAAACAACAAAAAACCCCTCCCCCCTAACCCTTTCTCCCTTTTCTGTTTTTGTTGGTGGATAAGTAATTGGCTGGATGGTCACACTTAAAGAGTTGCGGTCAATGGCTCAATGTCCAAGTGTTGACCAGTGATGAGTGGCATTCCTCAGTGGCCGGTACTGGGGCTGGTTCAACATCTCTGTTGGCAATATGGACAATGGGATAGAGTGCACCCTCAGCAAGTTTGCTGATGATACCAAACTGTTTGGCACAGTCGACATGCTGGAGGGAAGCGATGCCATCCAGAGAGACCTGGACAGGCTTGAGAGGTGGGCACATGCCACCCTCATGAAGTTCAACACAGCAAACTACAAGGTCCTGCACATGAGTCAGGGCAATCCCAAGTACAAATACAGGCTGGGCAGAGAATGGATGGAGAACAGCCCTGAGAAGAAGGACTTGGGGGTGGTGGTGGATGAGAAACTCAACACGAGCCAGCAATGTACACTTGCAGTCCAGAAGGCCAACCACATCCTGGGCTGCATCAAAAGAAGTATGGGCAGCAGCTCGATGGAGGTGATTCTATTCCACTGCTCTACTCTGGTGAGACCCTACCTACAGTACTGCATCCAGCTTTGGAGTCCTCAGCACAAGAAGGATGTGGACCTGTTCAGCAGGTCCAGAGGGGGGCCACAAAGATGTTCAGAGGGCTGGAGCACCTATGCTATGAGGACAGGCTGAGAGAGTTGGGGTTGTTCATCCTGGAGAAGAGAAGGCTCTGGGGAGACCTTATAGCGGCCTTCCAGTGGCCTTCCCCTGAAGGGGGCCTACAGGAAAGCTGGAGAGGGACTTTTTACAAGCGTATGTAGTGATAGGACAAAGGGCAATGGCTTCAAACTGTAAGACGGTAGATTTAGACTAGGTATGAGGAAGAAATTTTTCATCATAAGGGTGGTGAGGCACTGGCACAGGTTGCCCAGGGAAGCTGTGGATGCCACATCCACGGAAGTGTTCAAGACCAGGCTGGATGGGGCTTTGAGCAACCTGGTCTAGTGGAAGGTGTCCCTGTCCATTGCAGGGGGGTTGGAATTCGATGATCCTTAAGGTCCCTTCTAACCTAAACCATTCTATGAATTAGTCTCTGTAAAAGCTGGCTCCACTGAAAATGAAAAGATTAATTTTATAGTTGAAGTTTGGGACTGGGACTTAGAAGACATAGTGCTTTCCACATATTTGGGTTACTCTGGATGCATCACCTCAGTTCGCAAAATCACAGAATGGCAGAGATTGGAAGGGACCTTCAGAGATCATCTAGTCCAACCCCCTGCCAAAGCAGGTTCACTACAGCAGGTTGACAGGAATGCATCCAGGCAGGTTATGAATGTCTCCAGAGAAGGAGGCTCCACAACGTCTCTGGGCAGCCTGTTCCAGTGCTCTGGCACCCTCAAAGTAAATAAGAGAATGTTATGTTCTCTTTCAGCTTCAACATCCCTTCCTTCCTCCCTTGTCAAACCCTATGAGTTTGAGCCTAGGAGAGCATAAGAAACTAATCCCACTGTCTTTGCTCCTCAGTGACATTTGGGTAAGCATAATGAGGGAAAATATCACTGAATCAATATTCTGGAAGAGTAAAGACTATGGGTTTGGGGTCTGAAAAATTTGTTCTTATATTTCTATAGCTCTCGTTAGTGTACTGTTAGATTATTGCAAAAATATTTATTGGGAAGTGAATACTATTCAACGTGAATCAGGCAGTGAGACAGCAGAAAGAGCAAGGTATGGAGAATTTCCATATAGTTTCAAATCCAATAGTTTTAAACATGAGCCTGTACTGCTTTGGAATTTCTGTAAGACTATTTCTGTAAATTTACAATTTAAAAAGCCTTAAGAATACTGAGACCATTAATAGTACAAAGTTAAATTCACTTAAGTAGAGTCGGTTCACATAGGTCTTTCTTTAAGGCACGTCATCAATACCTTGTTTTTAATCAGATTGAAAAGGGAGATAGCACCTATGTTACGCTTACTTATGGGCTATACACAGGTTTTCTGTGCTTCCAAGGAGTTCACATGGTTTTAAGTGGAGCTCACAGAGACTGACAAGAGCAACACACCAACATAATTCAGCTCATCCCATGGCTGCTTTGCTGAGATAATATGAAAAGCTAGAGGACATGTCCAAGGCGAAAGTGGTAACTGGATTAGGTATCTGGAGAGGAAAGGAGCTTTCCAAAAATCTCTCTCTCTAATTAACATCCCTCTAAAATAGCAAGAGGCGGAACACTATAAGAATAATCGAAGAAAAAAACACCATTTAAGAAAGCAGGAAAGATGATGGGATAACTACACAGGAGACAGACACAAGCAATGTAAAGACTTAACCAGCTTTAAAACTTGCTGCAAGCATAACCTGCCTGTCCCATCACCAACATAAAGCAATGGTGTGACTTCATTTAAATACAAGTTGAACAGAAATTCATACTTTTCAAATGTGCCTAGCACTCCAAATATCATTATCATTGATGGGAATAGTTGGATGGTGAGTACATCTCAAAGCCTGGCAAATTTTGTCCAGTGATTCAGTTGAAAAGCAAGAAGGCAGCAGCAGACACTTGCTTCTAGTCCTATTAAGTCAACAAGACCACACTATCTTTCACTTTTCAGTGTCAAGTAAATCTGGAAAATGCTTTAATCTTTAACAGGAGGACAGAGAATGGAAAACAAAGTAATAAAACCCCAAACATACATTCAAAGTATCTAGAAAGAGAAACTGGAATTTATAAAGAACTGAAGTTTTATTACACGTGTTCTGTTAGTATCGTCATTTAAGTATGCTAGTGCAAAATGTATTTATTAAAGAAAAAGACTATCAAAAAATCAAACCTTCTGTGCAGACCTGATTAAGAAAATTGTTGAAGTAATTCTCAGTAGCGCAAACAAAACCACTGGGAATGATGTTGCAGCTTTAATGTACAAAAAAAAAACAAGTATGAAAAGTCCACGTGAACCTGTCGGAAAAAAATAAGGAAGATAAATGAAACTGGAAATTATTACTGAAACTCTATATGTGTAATTTTAAATTTAATGCTGGGGACCTGTGAACACCTCTGTGCATGCTTAGCTTTGTCCACTAGAGTTTTTTCATTGTAAAATGACAGAATACAGGTGCAGCTCTCCACAACCGAAGTACTGGGAATTTTGCCTTTAATTCGAGCAGACATTGTAAGCTGAAGCTGAATCTCTTCATTACTCACCCCGTCTTCACCTCTGCAGGCACACAATGACCCTCACCATGAGGTTATGGCCTTGTCTGTTTATCATGAAGACGTAGCCACACTGCATGACTCCCAGGATAGGAATGAAATCCCATGGACAAAGGTAGTAATGGCATTTAGATGTTTCTCCACAAACAGACAATTCTTCACCTGTGGAGCAGATTTGTGGAAGACCACCTGTGTCTCTTTCCCAGGCAAAGTGTCCAGCCCCAGCTCAGGCTCTCCTTGCTGTGTCCCAGCTGCCGACTGCTGCAACACACATCAGCTTCCTGGGACTGGCACATACAAACTGGAGGTGAAGAAAGCTAGAAACAGGACAGAGGTACAGTGCTTCAGAGAAATAAGCCTCCAGCCAAAACAGAGGGCAGCTGCCATTTTGGTCTGTCAACATGTAGGCAACCAAGGCTTGGGACCATTTATTTCCAGAATTATTGCTATTTTGTTGAATAACAGCTCCATTTCCTACTATCCATGCACTACTATTATTCCTTGTTTTTGAAAAAGCTGAAGACCCATTTCTAGAAGATTAGCAGTATGTTAATCTCTCTATAGAAAGAATTAAGTCTGTACACTCATGGGATGTCTATACAAACAACTCAAAGAAAAAATTCAAAAAGGGGAAAAGTCTGAGGCTAAATTTGAAAAGATCTTTAAATGACATAACTAATTTCCCTTGATCATTATTAGCCGATCACAGAAGATAATAAAATATAGCTTAAGTGGATTTAAATGGCAGTATAACGCAAAACCCTGTTTGCCTAGAATTTATTGATTTGATAAGCTGAGAGACACATTGCAAGGAAGACCTGAGATGGAAATAGTTAAAAACATATAATCTCCTGAAGAACCTGTGAGAAATACCCTCTCTAACTGATGAATTGGGGCTTCAGGGCAAGCTATGAGAGAGAATGTGGAAGCTGCAGCTGACACGTGAGGGGGAAGGTGTGTACAGCACCAGGAGAAGGATGAGAAAACATCAGGGATGGCAGAGGTAGCAATGCCAGCTGCACTACTTGTAATGACAGACTAAGACTTTTCCTGCAGTTTTCACAGTTTTATTTTCTTCTTTCATGAGCAGAATTACTAACAAGTGTCTCCCAGTCCCCTTGGGGGCCAGTACATGCTCCAGCTGGTGGCCCTGCCCTGGTTTCACTGGCTTCTGGGGCACCCTAGTGTTGCCGGTAGCATGGCCTCTTGTGGGCTGAAGAGGTGGGAGAGCCCCTAGCCCTCTTCTTTGGGGGGCATCAGGGCCTCCAGGTGAGCAGTCCCTGCCCTGGCCAGCAGTGGAGGGATCTGCCACCACCTGCCCCAGCTCCTCAGGGGGCTCGTCCTGCGCTCTGGGGCTGGGGACAGGAGTCCTCCCCAGGGAGGTGGAGGGGCCAGGGTTTGCCACTGGGCTGTCCTGCTCCTCCTTGGCAGCACAGGAGGCTAGGAGCTAGAGGTGCCGCAGGATCTGCTCTCTGCACTGCTCTGCTGCCATGTCGATGAGCTGGCTGACAAATGTCACCGTCTGGTCTTGCAGGAAGGTCCTCGTTCAGCCCATAGCAGCACCGACGGACTATGATGGTGCCCTGGGCCAAGGCTACCTCACACAAGCCTCGTACAGCACCTGGTTCATCCAGGACAGCAGGGGCTCAAGGATCTCCAAGGAAGCCTGGAAAAGGCCCGACCAGACCTCAGGTTGCAAGACAGCCATGTAAGTCCTGGGCACCAGCTCCACAGCACCCGGCTCATCCTGGTGGCTGGTGACCAATGGATCTGAGGGGGGTGGAGGAATCAACTCCAAAAAGTCTTCCTCTGACTGCACAGAGTAAATGACAATGTTGGCAGTCTGCCAGCAAATGGGGCATGAAGATTTTCTCTTTGCCCACCGCAGGATGCAACCCAGGCAGAAATGGTGGCAACAGGGTGTCACATAAGCGATGTCACCTCAAACATCACAGCAGATGGGGCAGCTCCACTCGGTCCCTCTGGACATGCTTGCTTCTTGCGGCAAACATATGCATCTTTGCTTCTCTTTTGGGGAGAGCCAAGGACAAGGAGTTGCTCCTTCTCACTGGTGACACACACTGCAAAATGGAGAGAAGCCACAGTCACTGGCTGTGCCGGGGAGGGGAGGAAGAAATGCCCAGGTCCCTGGAGAAGAACACCCTGCTCTTCCTTTCTTTGAGAGCAGGACTATCCATGGTGACCGTGGTGCTTAAGATTTCTGAAGGCTCTACAATATTTTTAAGCAGAATTTCTATTAACAAGGACAATATTTTGCTGCCAGTGATTTGGATTTATTCTCATAATATACCTAAAAGAAAACTGCATTTCTGCTTCTAATTCATCTCTTCAGCCATAGACACATATATGTGTAGTTTAATTCAGATGTTAGTACTTATTTTTAGAAAATCCCTTTGCTGTGATTTGGAATGTATTTCTTTTGGTAGGGTTTAAACAAAAACTTAGAAATGGGTTTAAATACAAGACAAACAGGAAATTACATCCTTGCTAGTACTACTGAGACATACATAGAGCTTGCGTAATAGCACAGAATATATGAATCTGAAAAATTTTCACTTTCTGACAAGCTTCTGCACAACATTCAGTAGTAAGGATCCCAGTTAAAAGACTAGATAAGGTAACCGTATGAAAAACAGAAAACAACACAACACTGAAAGACCTCTTCCAGCTGTGCCAAGTATTAAAATACATCTCAGAGGGGACAAGAATTGAAGCTCTTGTTGTTTTCTTCTATGTAGATAACTTCCATGGAGTGTTGACGGAGAAATTGAAATGCTGAGCCCCAAGACAGCTGCAGACAGATTTCATAAGGATTTGGAATTGTTCTGCAAATGGCCCAACATATGGTGAATAACATTTAATGTTAACAAATGGACATATCTGTCACAGCAGGCTCAAAGAAAACCCACACATGCAGGGGTACATATGAATGAACCAAGATTCATCGTCCAGGCCGTCCTGGAACATAAGAAAATAGCAGTGGACTTCTTGCTAGCAAACAAACCATATATTATAAAGCTGCATAACCAAGTTGGTGTGAGGTATCTAATAGCTCAGATGAAGATGTCTACAACACCAGCGCACATAGCTTCACTGCAGCAGCTTGTCATGAACACAGCTCTCACATGCTTGGAGTATTTTGCTTAAGCCTACTCACAGAAGTCCAGATGCAATTTTCCCATCACTGAAATTTGTCTTTATGTGCACATTTAAAAAGCTGATAGCAACTTCCCCATGCTATTTAAGAGTTGCTGGCTCTGCTGCTTCACTCAGAAGGGGTGGATCTCTTGTGCCTCACAGGAAAACAGTAGTCTATGGTCATCCTTCTCCCTCCAAGTGATAAGGTCCATCAGCTACTTTCTGTATCAGAAGTTATTTAGGACGATTCTCCAGTCTAATACTACAATTTTTATAGACAGAGGAATTTTCAGAAAATGATACAGGTTAATATTTAATTCCTAACTCATGATTCTCATTATTATAATATGAAAAGATGTGCAAGATGTACAACAGTAAAGCATCTGAGAAGGACTCCTTAAAGGCACAAGTTTCAGCTTCATCATTTTGGACTTTCAAATGCCTTTAACAGGAAACTAGTCATACAAAATGTGCCTGATTTGCTCAGCTGGGGAAGACAAAAAAAATTGGTGATCTTACTCATATCACTTCTTAGCATGAGCTGAAAACAGTGGCTGACATTGCTCAGGACAGCTTCCCCCCTCACCCTCCCATCAAGCTGAAGTATTTAACCCATGTTTTTACAATTTGAGATGGTCTCTTACATGTTCCCCAGGTAAATTTTCATCGTGGTGAAAGTGGAGTAAAATAAACATACTGATCACTGAATCAGAGTTGCTGAATGCATGCTATCCTTCAGCAGCGTTCTGCTACAATATCCATTCCTATGGGATGTGTCTGCCATACCTTCAGCACTTAACATTTTTCCAATTCATATAATCAACCAGACCTCTCTCTAGACCTCTTCTGAATTTATTTGCACCATCTGATTTATAACTAAACCTCACAAAATAAAGAACTGCTGTGTAATTTACACTCCATACCATGATTGTCCTGACCAAACACAAGAAATAATGATATTTTACTCTTTTTGCAGTGGAAGTGTGCTGTGGAGGCATGTTTTGTGCATTAGTGATTTAGAAAAGTTGCTAGTCCTAACGTGGGAGTTACATGGCATATATATAGGTCTTGAAAAGAAGTTGTGCTTGAGTAAAAAATTGTCATAATTAGCCAATTCCACACTAACTTTGATTCCTTTTCTAAGCAGAGATACCCATCACGGTAAGTTGTTTCCTACTTACCCTCATGACCAAGCTGGTGATTTTATGATTTCTACTATGTTATTTAGCCTGTATAAGATATAATATGACATACAATTTAAGGATATGTTTGAGGCATAGTAAGGATTCTGCTGAGACCAGGAAAGTAATTTCACCAGCCCTAAGTCAACTGCCAAACTGCCAAATCATATTCTGTCCGAAGTTTTGCTTGTTTAACAACTTTCTCTTGGGAAACCACACTAAATATTTTGTGCCTGGAAGTCTTAAACTAAATATAATATGTTGCTATGCCCTGGAAGGTCCTATTTGAACTTCCTGAAGTAACCAGATTACCTAGGATATACTCAAATCCGCCGCTAAGTAAGCCCTGAGAAAATACCAAGTTAACTTTGATCCTGGTGTCATACCTCTAAACCTCAAAAACATATTTGCACATTACTCCTGTAAGCTTCTATGAAACAAAGCATTTAAGTATATGCCTTTTAAGCAAGACAGTAAACATAACATAGCAATGACACTTGAACTCATATTTAGCTCTGCTTAACTAGAATCAAAAATGCAATGTTGAATTAGGATTTTGAATTTAATGTACAATCCTTCTGTGGCTAGCTCTCAGCAGTGGGACACATTTCCAAGAGAGATATTGGATGACCTTCTGCTCCTGCAGTCAATAGCCTACCTTTGAAAGATAGTGGAATTATTATCAACACTCCTGACAGAGCTCAGAAAACTAATCATTATTATAATAAATACTCTCAAAAGTGTGTCTTCCATGAAGTGGTGCTACCCATTACAAGAGTAACTGCTCATGTTTTATTTAAAAGTAAACCAAATATTTGCATAAGACTTACATAAAAATTGAAGTATGAGTTCAGTTCACCCCTTGGCACATTTAATTTATGCTGGGTAGGTATGTTGGAAAATTTTCCTCCCTGGTTGTTTTAAAGAACTTTGAAATAAACAGAACAAGTGCTGATTATTGGAGTAAAGCATATTTCCTTCTGTTATTGATGGAAATATGCAGTTAGTGTGACCTAAAAGTATTCAAAAGTAAACTGAAATACATCCAACTCTTTTTATCAAAGTACTACAATACTCCATTGCAATAACAGACCAAATAGCACACCATGCAAATAACTACTCTAACTACACTAACATACCATGTTTGGTGCAGCAAAAAGGCTTCAGGTATGGTAAATTGCAGAAAATTTATTTCTTCTCTCCTGCTGAAATATATGTGTACAGCACATTTTCACCAGCAAGCAGCATTTTGTCATTCTGCACAGTATCACTGCACACTGCACATGGCTGTAAGGACACGAACCAGAACGTCAATATTATTCTCTTTTTTTACACCAGTTCATAGCCTTCCTCTTTCCATGTGTCATGACTATCTTTGTCAGGCATTGAAATGTAAGTGGTTTCTTAGTGCCCTAAGGCAGCTAAGGCATTTAAGGAAAAAGCTGGATATACTTTAAACTCAGAAACTTTCACATACACTTTGCTATTCATTGAGCTGCCCTGCAGAACAAGCAAAAGCCCACAGAAATATGACAAATTAACTCCTTGGCAATAAAGATAGTGACAGGGACCAGCTTCCTTCATCCCTGTGATCCTGTCACAAATCCACAGGGGTGGATCTGCTGCTACAGGGTTCTCACAGCACCAATGTCAAGACCTGATTTTCTGCAGAAAATAAGGTAATGAAGAAATTCCTGTTGGAGAGAGACTGTGTGTAAAATACCTCTTGGAAAATTTAACATTTTCACCATATTTTCCCTTGAGGGTTTTTTGATATAGTCTAATGTAGGACTGTCAATAAAAACTTATGATCTCACTGATAAGAGGATTCAGGAGAATAAATTCTACCCTAAAAATCAATCCTATATGCTTCTGCAGCTCCAGGTCCAAAAAAAAAAAAAATAATAAAAAAAAAATTGTTCCCATGAATGCAAATACAGAAGTCCTTAACACAAGACTGGATTTGTCACTAGTATTTGGAAGGGATGTGTTAATATACAGATGAAGACATCTCAGAAAATTCCCTGCATTGTGAGATACGTGATAAAGGTACTAAGAAGTGACAAAACACAGTCAATGTGAAACGCAGTTTCAAAAAAAGAATCTGTTGAAAGCATCTGCAATACAAATCTGAACAGGAAATATATCTACTACCAAAGACAGAAGGAAAAAAAAATATATTACTAGTACTGCAAAGTTTATGCCAGAATTCACATGCTCAGATTAGGGGAATCTCTAACATTTTCCCATGTAACAAAAGATTTCATCCTGTATGAGAATAAATATGTGATCTTAAAAGTTTTTCATTTACAAACTAAAAGCAATATTTCTATAATAAAAATACCATTAAGTTGGGAAGAAAACTACTGCCTTTTCTTCTCATATCCTAAATACTAAAGAAGAGTCAATGCTTTTTCAAAACAGACCAGATTTGATGTTTTCCTCTTATCAAACAAAATGCCCCATCAAGACAGAAGGACTCAGTCTTTAGTCCTTACCCTCCCAGAATCAGAGAACTCGGCAGAATTTGGAGATGGGGGATTAAGTCTTATGCGAAGCAGCTGAGGGAGCTGGGGTTGTTTAGCCTGGAGAAAAGGAGACTGAGGGGAGACCTTATTGCTCTCTACAAGTCCCTGAGAGGAGGCTGTAGTGAGGGGGGGTCAGTCTCTTTTCCCAAGTAACAGTCAATAGGACAAGATGAAACAGCCTCAAGTTTTGCCAGGGGAGGTTCAGACTGGATTTTCGGAAAAATTATTACACTGAAAGGGTTATTAAGCATTGGAATGGACTGCCAAGCAAAGTAGTTGAAGTACCATCCCTGGAGGTATTTAAAAGACAGGTAGACATAGTGCTTAGAGATATGGTTTAGTGATGGTTTTTGTCAGAGTTAGGTTGATGGTTGGACTAGGTGATCTGAAAGGTCCCTTCCAAACTAGGCAATTCTATGATTCTATCATTCTATGACTGGCATTGTGCTGGTTTGTGGTGTGAAGGAGGTGTAGCTGTGTTGCTAGTAATCTCCGCTTTAGATCAGACAAAAGCTGAGAAGAAACTCCTACTAAATAAAATATTATTGAAACCACTGTCTTGTAAAATGAGTTGTTCTATATGAGTAGACATTTTTCATCAAAAATGTTTCTAAAAACTCCCAAGCAGTTTTAACCTCTAGTCAGCTTTAATAACAGGCTGGTGAATTGCAGTGTCCTGCAGGATGCAGACTTCAGATTGCAGTACAGCAGCAGAAAGCAAAGCAGAACTGCTAAAGAGATAATGCAAAGAGAAGCCTCCACGCTCTCTCTCACAATGTTTTATGGAGATGGTTGATCTGTACAGCAGAATTCAGTTATCAGGGGCTGCCTCTCTGGTCGTTATTTTTACGTGTCCATTGCTCAGCTGTCTGGACACTTCCACAGTGGATGCTTGTCCTGGCTTGCTTACTGTGTATGGTTCTTGGAACAGAAGTGTACGATATTACTGGAGCAGCACAGGGACTGAAAACTGAGCTTTAATTTCACTTCCTTAGAAAAGTGATAGACTTGTGAAGATACTCGTAATTTGTAACAGATAAATAGCCAGTAACTGAAAAGGAAACAGTATAACTAACAGATCTATCTTTGTGTTTGGTCCTTCTTTGGTCAGTGAGCCGGATTAGGTTAGATGAGCTCCAGAGGTCCATTCAGCCTAAAGCATTTTTTGATTTTATGATAAATTTCAAACTACCTATAATTACGCTGCCCTCAGCATATAACTATACATTCTCTAGGGTACAATAACAGCTTTCAAAACTAAGTTTTCCTCAGTGGAATGATTCTGAAAACAGTTGTCTCTCTCCTTCTTCCTCTTCCCTGCACCAACTTCTGCACTGCTGATCTTGGTGATCTGGTTAATAATTTATTCTTTACTTTTTTTCTTTTTTAAATGAGGTTCATTTTTGCCTGATGATTTCTCTGATCTAGCTCAGCACATGGTCATGAACACTAAATGGAAGGAAAATGGCAACTGTACAAATGAGTTCCCAAGTCAAGCACGGAACAGGACTCTGTGAGTGAGTAGTCACAGCACCAGGCTGGTGTCCTGTCCACGCACTCTCCCTCCACTCTTTTGTGCTTCTTCTACCTCACTCATATTCAGAATTCCCCCTTGGAGTTTCAAATTCCGTGCTGGCATGTAACTAAAAATGAGCAATAAAGGGGCTTGTAAATGAGAGTGAGAATGAATATGTGCAAATGAATTCTGGATTAAAGATACCCTTTTTCCTCTCTTGTACCCAGCCAAGGATGTCTACATAACTTGCTGACCATATGAACTCATTGCCCAGCCTACTAAGGCAGCAATTAGCTAAACAGCAGGTGGATAGAAGAGTAATAAATAAATTTCTGGTAAATACTTTGGCCAGTATTAGGCCTCTAAGGAAAAGGAGGGAAATCGGACAGCAGTTCAGGACAGCAGTCCAAGTTTAGCTGGACCTAGGGAGTGCTGGGTGGGAGAGGTGCAGGCTGCTGCATGTGCAGCACTGGCGTCTGCAGCTGCCACAGCATGAGAGGTGTCAGGAGTTGCAGCATCTCCTTTGCAGGCTGGATGTGAATGTAGCCTCCCCCTGGATGCAGGGGAGGCAGAGCTGGTGCCTAGGGATTTCTAGGAGGGTCTGTTCACTTCTCTGCACCCAGAAGTCATCCTTCTCCACACCCTTTCTTAATTATTCCTTCCTTGGACTTCAGTGATAGGTTAGGGGCAGGCCAGTGGCCTCATCCAGGGTTGCAGTAATTGCTCACAGGTTCCTACAAAGGCCCCTGCAGGAGGCGGTGCCCTCGCCTTTGCCTCAAGTTATCATCTTTGACAAAAAAATAAAACCACCAAACAAAAGAACTTCTTCATCCAGAAGACACACACATATCCCACTCTCTGTAGCTGCCTGCAATAATGATCTTGCATATTCATTGTCCACTGTGAAAAGACTGTATTATGTCAAGCTACATACCCAGAAATGCTGGTAATGAGTTTACAGTGGTGGTGGTTAAACAGTGTGCTGGGTGAACCCCAGCAGTGGTATATATCTTATTGAGCACATGCGAAGATAGTGTGGAAAGAGCATACAGGCACTATCATGCAATTACTGAGAAGACTATACAAAATACTTCAAAAATAACAAAACTGTAAATTTCAAAGGCTAAAACTTGAGCAGATCACAACAAAAATATGTCATGTCTCAAAGCTATTGCTACTACAATATTTCAATTCATCTGTGAACAGCATTTACAAGCCTTCAAGGCAGGCCATCCCTTCCTGAACATCGTATTTCCTTTCTCCCTTTTTTCTGATGCATCTGCATCGCAAATACCTCAACAAAGAGCAGCCATGGTATAACTAATTATATCTAGAAATAACTTGTGTTTATTTTTCAGTTTTGCTAATTTAATCTCCTTGTTGTATGCCTTGAAACTACACTGAGATGTACAACAGAAAGCCTGTTAGTACTTAGATAATCTTCACCTAAGTTGTGGCTGAAAAACTTAATGGTACACATAAAAGGTTCAGACAAAAACCTTCCAACAAAAGGTTCAGAAAAAGGGTCAGAACTGGAGCCTAACTACAGTTTTTCTTTTTTGCAGCAGAAGGAAATCACCACAGCTAATTGAAAATTTCTGTTGGTGTTTTAATAATCCATTCACAACAACTTTCTTTTCAAAATGAAAATAGCAGGAATAATCAGGAGCAATGATAGTTAGGGCCTTGTTAGTATGGACGGGTGGCAATCCACAGAAGTCACAGGGAATCTGATGGTGGGGTCCTTCATAGAAGAGCCTGACTCTGCCCAGCAATCACTTGGAGCGCTTCTTGGCTGCTGAACCAGAAGCAGCAGCCACATGACTGAATCACAGCACACCACTTTTCCTTTCTTCCTGCTAAAGTGGACTGAGAGATTTCTTTGTTTTCTTCCATCAGACCAAAAACCAACCAAACAAAAAAAGTCACTGAGGTTGAGGACCGGATGCTTAAAAACAGCCATTCCTTTCTTTGGTCGTTAGCATTTGACGGAAATTTGACACTATGTTTGCACTCTATTCAGAGGATTATTTAATACCAATATAAACCTAAGGCATAGTATATGAGTACATTTAAAATGTCTGAGCCCTTTTTTAAAATGAAAACATGACCATTGAGAACATTAAGTAAGTTTATAACTAACAGCCCTAATGTTTATCCTATGTACTGCATCAGGAAAACTTTATGTTAATTTTTTTCTCTCATTAATAAGTTAGCTGTTTCAACGCAAAATAAGTCATTCTTTATGATAGAGTCCAATGTTTCCATAGTGTTGAAGGAACATGAAGTTGTATTTCTCAGGTTTGCAAAAACCTGAAAATACCAAAAGCCTGAAACTAGAAATACATTTATTAAATCATGAAATGCAGCCATTTGAACTTACAGCATTTGATACCTATGATGCAAATAAATCAGATCTAGGAGAAGCAATGATCATAACTGAGTGTGAAACACTTCTTTCACCCAGAAGTTTACATCTCTTTGTCCTGCTCATGGTAACAATGAAGGTGTCAGGAAGAAAAAATACTATCAGGTTTGGGGTTTTTTTGTTGGCTTTCTTTCCAAAATGAATGAAATGTTTCTTCCTTTATTTTTTTCAATGCATATTAGCACTGAAACAATGTCAGTGTTCTGAAGTTTGATTTGAAATGTTCTCCTTTCAGTATCATTAGATGATACCACATTGCAGACTTACTTTCACTGACTAAAAATGTGACCTTAAACAGTGATTTAAAGAGATCATATTTATTGTAATAGAATTTTGTTCTGTTACATTAGTCTGTGATGCTTGCATTTATACCAGTGTTTTAAAAACTCAGTGACATCGTAAGAACCACATGAGACTGAAATAAAGGAAGGGACAAACTGGGTCACCAAGAGAGTGTGCCTAGGCCTTCATTTTGCCTCAAGGAAGCCATTTTCTCTGGTTTAGGTAAACTGAGGGCTCCAAATAGGTACCAATAATCATAGAATCAAAGAATCATAGAATAGTTTGGGTTGGAAGGGACCTCTAAAGGTTATCTAGTCCAATGAGGGTTGAAAACTCTTTTGGTTGAAATCTTAAGAAAATCAAACCAGCTGTAGCACATGTAAGCAGCCTTTAATGATATTTTCATCATAGTCATGTCCAACATGACACAGATTAATATTTTTTTTTCTCAAGAAGACAAAACCAAAATTTTATACAACCTGAACAAAAATGAAAATGTTTTAACCTGTTTAGAAGCTGTATGATGTGAATTACTGACCTGACACACAGTGTGTCAGAAGACACCTGCCATCTGTGATAAAGAACAGTATGAATCCTTTATGTAGGATTCAAGTAGAAGAACTCAGAACTGGCTATTCTAAAGCTATTGTATGTACTCAAATAAATGATTTAATGACAATCCAGAGATGGGATGCTCTCAGTTTGTCTCTTTTATTACTGGTGCATTTTGCATACTATGAATATGAATTAGCAAGAAGCCCAGAACTCTGCAAGTCCAGCTACTAGCCGTCAGGCCTTGGGCATTCCTCTGGGAAAAGGGAGTCATCTATGTGGACAAACTCAATACAGAAGAGACCTGAATCTGGGCCTTCCCTCCTCCTGTTGGCATGCACTGACTCCATCAAAGAAGTGTGTGGGCGGGAGGTGTCAGTAAGTTCAACTCACTTCCATATACATTAGAGTGAGTCAAACAAACTCCGCTCCTTAATCACTCAGTTCTAGCAATACTGTCCCATGAGACTGTAGGGTGAAAATCATGCAAACAGACACGTTGAAAACGGTGCAACTTCTTTAAATGAAGCTTTGTGTTGCAAAGTAATGTATATGCATCACATACAAATGTCATAATGTCCTTTTAACTACAGTTCTGTAATTAAAAAAAAAAAAAGGCCTTACTCTGCTGTTAGCATCTTCCACATTCTAGAACAAACAGGCTTTTTAAGGTCTGTTGATTAAATCTAAAGATTTGTATGTTACCATAACCAATATGAATATTTGCTGAATCACAATTATGTTCAGAGCTCTATTTATACTTGCACTTTCCAACAGATTTCTCTCCACTAATGTGGCATCAGCCCTTGAATTTGCTCTTGCAACTATGTGAGAGTACATACACCAATTCTTGGGACTCTCCTCTCTGCCCAGAATGTTTGTGTGGCAGACACATATTGAACTACCTGCAACACATGCTCCATAAGTCTTCTATCTTTTGAGACCAACACCATCTTTTCCTTTACAGAAGACTCATTCCTTCAGAAAAGGTGGTAAAATATCACTGATGAGGGACACATGGTTACCCTCCAAAGGGTTCAAATTCAGCCAATCAGAAGTTAGGCAGTATTAAAGTTAAGCTCTCTTTGGTATCTTTCATTCTTACCTCTTGTTGTCTGTGCACCATCACGTGGGTTTTAATTTATTGACTTTATGTTATTTTTTTCTTATGAAAGATTTGAACTTCAGGTGCATTATGTTTCTATGGAAATATGACAATTTTAGATGTAAGAGCAGCAGTGTGTCTGACTTAAAGAATGTAATCTTTTATGCCCTCTGGCTCACAGCTAATTACTGTTCTTTTTCTATATCCCTCTCTCAATTTTGAAAAGGAATAGACTTCACAGTGCACTGAGTAATTAGGAGGAAGCAGAGGGTCACTAAAGAGGTGATCTGAAATACTCTGGCATGCCCTTTATAAAGTTCTGTGGTGTGCCTGGGACAAACTCTGGAGATATTAAGCAGGAGCAGCTAAAGAGGAAGAAAAAAACAACTCCCCAAAACAAGAACTAAGTAAGCACAAAGGCATTATAAGCAAATGTGCTGTAGCTTCTGCTGCCAACCAACCTGGTCAATTCCGTACCGATGTACAGGCTGCTGCTGGATAATTCATAAAAGCTCACAATCAAGGAAGGGGAATTCTGCACTAAAACTAAGCTTAAAAATTATAATAATCCTGAATTTCTGGTGAGGAGGTTCAGAGAAATGAATAGTGAGAATACCTAGCCACTACATGTTCAGCCAATAGAGAAAGTTAATTCCTTCAACAAGGCACTTAGCCAGCTCTGACCTGTCTGGAGCCAGGCTCAGCCATTTTGGAGTAATTAGGGCCATTTCAGTGCAGCCCACTTCCAGTCCTGTGGCTGCTCATTGGAACAGGCAGCAGCTGAACGTCTTGCACAGTGATAAAGAAGACAAGTGCAAGCGAAGTGAGTTCTGCTGCAGACGTATGCATATTAAAACCCAGATAACTGCCCTGGGGGAAAAGTGGTATTGGCATATCTCAGTCAGACCTGGAACACAGAGGTAACTACTGTCAGGGGAATGGGTGCTACTGCTTAGGGCTGGTGGGAGAATTTAAGAGGAAGTTTTTAGATGAAAGTTATTAAGTGAAGAAAGAATTATGCTTAAGAATTAAGAATCTCTCAATAAAAGCAGGTCATTATTTTCAGCACAGCAGGACATTTTGGGAGGAAGAATATTTGCGTTGGATTTCATGAAGAAACTGATCTTCTTTTCTTTGTTATAAAAGGTTTGCAAGAACTATTTGCCAAACTATAGCTAACCTCTAGTTCAATACACGTAGATATCAGACACCTCAGGAATGTCCCAATCAC
This sequence comes from Fratercula arctica, assembly GCA_947846985.1. Classification (NCBI taxonomy): domain Eukaryota; kingdom Metazoa; phylum Chordata; class Aves; order Charadriiformes; family Alcidae; genus Fratercula; species Fratercula arctica. The sequence continues at coordinate 75,021,421 of CANTUZ010000026.1, read as the reverse complement.
AAAAAGTGATGGAGGAAGAAAACCAATACATAGAAGCTCAGCAACCAAGTTTTAGCAAATTACTCTGTTTTCCCTCACCACTTCCCCCTCCTGTTCTCTCTGTCCCTGACAACAGCAAAGATCTTTATATTCTCACAGCTGCTGCTCAGCTCATCCTTAACCTACAATGTGCTGTTGAGAGTTTTGGTATAGGTCATTTAAAAACATAAATTAGAGATTATGATGGAGCACAAATATTCCCAGACCACAAATTCTGGAGGGCTTTGTTGTTTTGGGTTTGGTTTTTTGTTTTTTTGTTTGTTTGGTTGGTTGGTTTGTTTTACATTCCTCGTTTAATTAACCTACTTATGTGCCATTTTCCTCAGACATAATGACAGAACAGTGTTTATTATAAATAGAGTATACAGGAATTAGGTCAAACTTGAACAGAATGTGAAGCAAAAGTGTCATCAGGTAAAGCATGACCAGTTTCAGCTTCACATTAAAAACAACTTGTATAACCGCATAGCAAAGAGACACATTTCTGCACCTGAAAATGCTTTAGAAGTATAGCACTGCTTTTTCTCACAGTTTTCTCATATTCGTCACAGAAACTTACACTCTCTAAGTTTTACCAACTTCTAAAATTCCTCAGTTCCTTCACTTTAATAACGAGCTTTTTATTTCAACAACTCAGAGCTTTTGTTCAAGAAAAAAAAAATAAGAAAAAGAAAAAAAAAACCAACAAATTTCTAACTTCAGAATTATTAGGTTTCACATCTTTCCTAACAGTTGTATCAAAACATCCTAAAGAAATAACTGGCAGAATTAACCAGAAGGAGACACAGAAAAGGAGGGGCAAACATAACAAAAGGTGATTTTTCACTTAAAAAAAAGCAGAAAAGTGCAAAAAATCACAGGAGTTCTGGGCAGTTCCCATGGGGCGCCTAGTACTGCAGAAAGGTCATGCTGAACAAAGGAAGATGGCAACACAGCAGAAGTCAGTCAGATGAAGAGATGAAGGAGAAAGTTTTTTGCAGACCATATTTGAATCAAGTACCTGGAGAGTCTTTAAGCTGAAGTTGGCACTAGGGGGAATTCTGCTAAATAACTGTGATTCAACATGTTGAACTCTGACACCTTGGCTCATTGGATCCCAAGATCTTCATGTGTGCATGATCATATCCTTGTGCCTAAGAGTAGGATGCAGAGGGATGACTGAGACACAGGTTACTAAAGTGTTTTGTAACTTTACATAGTTTTCAAAAGAATGAGCAAACTGCAGACATGGCGTTAAAACAATTTTCATGCTCTGATAACCCACGTAAGCAAAGAGCAGTTACAATCCCCAGACTGTACTTTGCTTACTCAACAGAGAGAAAACATGAGGAATGAAGTATTATGTTTTGCATGATGTCTGTGAACCATGTACTTCTGAAGACAACCTTGTACGCTAAGCTCCAGAGAGGACACTGATGCATAATATAAACAATCCCAGAGATTTCTAAAGGAACAGGAAGGTGAATCTCACATGCTCAGAATTGAAAAGGGAAGATCTAGAGAAACAAACCGTTAGCAAGTAACACAGAGGGCTTTTGCCAAATCTGAAGAATCTAGAGGCTGTGCCAAATTTCACAACCGCAGGAAGGCCATAGGGTTTGGGAAGAGAACCCTGAAAAGGAGACCAGCCCACTGCCAGTGTTAAAGGGCCTCTGGGTGTTCCCTCAGGAAGAGCTCAGGAGGAAAAGCCTGCTCCCTCTTGGACTAGGTCAGGCCACGGGAGGCCTGCTCACCTACAGGAAGGTCTGAACATGTTTGCTTCTCCAGCTTAATCCTTAGGAGAAGATGTCACAAGCACTACAACAATGCTCTGAAATTTTCCCAGGGAATGGCTGTTTGGCCCCTGGGCCTCTTCAGTTTTCCTTTGTATTGCATAAGACAGATTGATATGTACGATATGCTTGCTTTCAGGGTGGGCTATGACACTTTCTGGAGGCAGGGTAAAGCAGAAGAGTTTACAAAAAGAATAAACCTTCTTCCCTTTTCCCAGGGAGCAACAGAGCCTGTTCAAGGCAAGCACCATGCTGCAGTCACATGAAAAAGTCATCACAGCTCTGGGAACCTGCAGGTCACCTAAATAAAGCATAACACTGTGACAGGAAACCAGGAACATACAGCCAGGCCTCACAGATGAGGGAAAAACCTTCTCCCTTGGACTGCAGTCAGCTCTCGGGGTTCACTCCAGCTCCCAGGCCTGACTCCAAATGTGGAAGAAAGATGCCCTCCTAAAGACACAGTAGGCAAGGACAAGAGAGGTGGAAATTGGTTTTGGTTCGCTCTGAGTTAATCACTTAACAGTTTTCTTTATTCACAAAACAATCTCTAAATCACACCTCATCCAGATTTAAAGAGTGTTTGGTCTTTAAGGTGAGCTCACTAGGGGAGAAGATCTAGACAGATCTATCTCAAAACTGTTGCTAAACTGCAGTCCCACCACAGCTTTCCTGAAAACTGAAACAGTTCCTTCAAGTAGTCAGACCTGAAAAGGACCTGGTATCTAGTAGAGCCCTTCATCAGGTCAGCTACTGGTTCTATTAGGGCAATGATTATGCAAATATTGATATACCTCTTTTGGACTTCATTCTCCAAAAGTCAGTTTCCTCATCTAAATGAAAACAATGATATTTACTAATTACACAGAATGCAAAGCACTCTAGCATGGAGGAAGAATGTGATTTTCTGTTTTCTCTGTGATGCAATAAAACTATACTGCCCATGCTTGGCCAAATAGATCGTAAAACACGAATTCTCAAATGCAAACTTTGGTTATTATCCTGCTAGCTGAATTCATACCCACAGATATTCAAGTGTTCCTTCTCCCCCCAAACATAATCTTAAATCGCAGCTCACAGCCGCAAGTTAGAGCTACAGTGAATTCAGCAATCCCAAACAATAATTGCGCAGAATCAACTGACTGGGTATTTGCATCAGGAAAAAAAAAAGCATGCTACCAAAAAGGTTTTGTTGCATCCATTAGATGGGCTATCTTTACAGAATTCCTTGATTTTAACAATCTATTAAGCATTTCTAAATGGACTGACTTTCCTTCTCCTTCAAATCTTACATTTATGACATTAGTTTTAATTTATTCATTGAGTTCTGAGTTTTGAGTGTTCTGAAGAGGTTCAACTAAAACTTTCATTTTAAATAAACATATATGACACACCGTAAGTATGCACTTTATTTTCTTCAAACTATACTGTTTCTTTCAATATATTATGAACTAGAATTTTTTTCCTTGCTCTGCTATTTCTGTTTGTCTTTTATGGATATAGCTGATTAAATTTTTATAACTTAAGGACAGTGTTTAAATTCTCCCTGTTGAGCCCTTATATTTAAGACAGTTCACATCTGAATTTCCTTCCAGTCTGTAGAAAACTGGAACGTGTTCTTCAGAATTGTCTTCTGGCTTTTTCCATGCTCTTTACGTTTGCTTTACCACTACTAGTAATTAACAGCTTTTTAAAAAATGTATTGGATGTTTTTCCATTTTTTATTTTCTCCATTGCAGGAATCATAAAAATCTTTGTTTTATTGTTCTTCAGAATAGCATCTTTCCTACTCTATGAGCTCTGTGCTAAACCATTCCTTTAGTCCAGAAGAAAATAATTGTATTAATACTGAGCTGACAACATGCAGATACCTCTCTACTCTTTTACAAACAATTCACCAAACAATCAGTGGCTGAGAGCCATTCACAGCCATGTGACAACCAGTCAAGTCAGCACTTCTTAAAGGTCAAAATTTTTCACATAGCTCAAATCAAAGATGAGAGTTTCAGTACTGCATACAGGGCCTTCATTTTCAAACACAGGCATTCAGTCAGCTAAATATCTGTGGATAAACTAGTAGGGACTGATTCCTAGCATTCTGACCTGCACTTCCAGCCCTCCTGCCTGTGTGGACAGCCAGAGAAGATGTGGCATATACCCACTCCTCGGGGAAGAGCCTCTTTTGCATGTAAAGTTGAGGAGGTGTTCAAACACCATGGCTGCAATTTCAGTTGCGCTGTGCTCAGCAGCTTCTAGTCCAGTCCCTGAGAGGCAGACACATGGGTTATGTGGCACAAGTCCCTCTCTTCAGAGTAGTTTGCTAAATCTGTATAAGGACCCATAAACTATATAGTTTGGGGGAATGGTGAGGGCCTTCGTGGTAACACCCATATCATAAAGGATTTCTCTACTATCTCCAGTGCTAATAGCTACCATATGTAAAGATTATTTGTCAAGTACGTGGTCATATCGTAGCAGAGGCAGCTAATGATGGATTGTGTTTATAGATTAATAGATTTTTTGGGCCAGGGGAATTAAGTAGATTACCTCAGATTTCCTTCATCTCAGAAGTCATCCACTTACTTCCATCATGATGCCAGAAGTAGCTTATGATTGATGAAGCCTGAATTTCAGACAAGCATCCAGGCTTTTTCACCTAAACTAACATTTTGGAAACACATGCATATTAGTAGACCGGAACTACATGAAACTTTGGTTCTTTGCTGTGATGTTTTATATTGTAGTTACCAGAGAGCACTATACAGAGTTGGACAGAAATGATGTCATCTCTGAATTAAAACTGGAAGTAGAAAATAACACTTAAACGGAGTCGGTTACAGAATCTACATATTCTGTTCATGAAATCACAATAACCTGAAGGAAGAAAGTGAAAACTGGGGAGTTACCACAGGAAGACAATTAATCTCCTTTCTCCTACTTCCTCATTAGCCTTACACAGATCACTATCTCCAGGCTGCAGCTTGTCACCTTTGAAATATTTTTTCTTATTTTAATATGGCTACCATCTGACGAATGGCTTCTGGACATGGACAGCTCAATCTCTGCACTCTCAGTAGTTTCCATGGCAACAGGAAAGTCCATGGCAAAACTCAACGGACCAATTAGAAAGTAAATAGTTATTGCATATCTGGGATACTTCCACTAATAGAGGGTTTCAAAAGAAAAGGTGGATCCCTCTCAAATACCCATCCTTCAGAAAGGTATCAAGAGAAACCATAAACAGACAGAAAGAAAGAGCCAGAGATGAAAAAACAGACGAATGCCCATTGAGAAATACGAGGGCATTGCCTTGAAGTGGCATGGGCTTGCAGAGATGCACTTAGAAAAACAAAAACTCAGCTCAAATAGAAATTGGCCAGAGATGTCAAAAACTACCAGAAAGGGTTCTTTAGGTAAGTAAACAGCAAGTAGAAGGACCACTGTTAAGCAAAAGAGGTGAATAAGTCACCAACAATGCTGAAAAGGCAGAGGTTCTCAACACTTTCTTCACTCTGTCTTTACCAGCACTGTTGGCCCCCAAGCCTTGGGAACAACAATCCAGGCTGAAGGAAACACAGACCCAGCAAAGGAAGAGTTGGTAGGCAAATTATTACAGGAGTTTGACCTATACAAATTGATGGGCCCTGATGTTATCCACCCAAGGGTGTTAAAAGAGCTGGCTGACATCGTGAAGAGGCTACTCTCCATAATCTTTGAGAAGCTGTGGAGATCAGATGTCCCGGAAGACTGTAAGAAGGCTAATGTCTCCCCCATCTACAAGAAGGGGTTAAAGGAGGATCCAGGAAATTATAGGAAATTCAGTCTAATTTCAGTTCCTGGGAAAGTTATAGAATGAATCCTCCTGGGGGCTATCACAAGTCAAATTAAGCACGTGACAGGGAAAAGGCAGCATAGATTCACCCAGGGCAAGTCGTGCTTGACAAACCTGATCACCTTCTAAGACAAAGTAACCTGCTCAGTTGATGTGGAGCGAGTGGTGGAAGAGTGAACTAACAAGAACTTTATGAATTTCAACAAGGACAAATGTAAGCTCTTGCACCTGAGAAAACATAATCCAGGAGTTCAGCACAGGCTGGGATCTACCTGGCTGGGAAGCAGCTCTGTGAAAGGGAACTGGGGACCCTGGTGGACAGCAAGCTCAACATGAGCGAACAGTGTGCTGCTGCGGCAAAGAAAGTCAACAGGATGTGGGGTTGCATCAACAAGGACATCACAAGCAGAGATAAAGAAGTCATTATTCCACTCTACTGAGTGCTTGTCAGGCCACACCTGGAATGCTGTGTTCAGTTTTCCTCCCCACTATAGAAAAAGGATGTGGACAGTGCTGGAGAGGGACAAGAAAAGGACCACCAAGGTGATCCAAGGACTGGGAAGCCTGCCATATGAGGAAAGGCTGAGAGAAGGTGCCTTAGGGGACACTTTATCACCATGTTCCAGTATTTAAAGGGTGTCTACAAAGAAGATGGAGACTCCCATTTTACAGTCACATGAAAAAGACGAGGGATAATGGGTACAAATTACTCCTGAGGACATTCTGACTGGAAACAAGAGAAAAATTTTTCACAATGAGAACAATCTACCATTGGAATAATCTTCCCAGGGAAGTGGTAGATTCCCCATCATTGGACACATTTAACATTCAGTTGGACAAGGTGCTGGGCCATCTTCTCTAGACCATGCTTTTGCCAAGACAGGTTGAACCAGATGATCCTTGATGTCCCTTTCAACCTGGTATTCTATGATTCTGTGATCACTTTGGGTTCTGAGATTCCAGACAGGTTTACCTCTTGGTCTTAGGCATAGGGAAAAACAAGTGTTCAGACAAACACAGAATCCCATCATCTTAAAAATTGACCCTAAAATCAAGAAAAGGCCAAGTATCTTGTAGAAGTGAGGAATGAACTGCCTTTCACTTAATACATGCTGTTACTCCAACTGTGGCACGTGAACAGTGGCAAGGTGCTAAACACTCCATTGGAGAACTGGGGAACAGACTCTTGTTTTTCTTCACAGTCCTAGCAGTTACAAAAATGAAATTGTGAAAAGGGGAAAGAGATGAAAATGAAATCTTAGTCTAGCAGCCACTCACTACTGATGTAAATGAAAGGATACTGAATTCTTTGTCTCTACTCCCCATCTAACCACTAGCAATAGCATGTATTCAGTGTGTCTAACTATTTAGATTTTCTGGTCTCCTGACCAGGCAACTTTCCTGTTGTGCAAATGTAGAATACCTCATCACCAGCCATAGGCCTGGCTGATGACTGAAACAACACAAGGATATTATTAATAATTTACAGAAAAGCTCTTCAGATACATTGCTTAAAGCATTTTAAAATTATCTAAAAGTGCGTGCTCTGAGGCATGAGGATCTGACTAAGACTTCTTCCTGAGGTGTGTAAAACCCAGTCAGATCAAATGTAAGGATAGAGGAGCAATTTCACAAAATCACAGAATCATAGAATGATAGGGGTTGGAAGATCTCTCAGATCATCTAGTCCAACGCCCTACCAGAGCAGGATTACCTAGAGCAGCTTGCACAGGAATGCATCCAGGTTGGTTTTGAATGTCTCCAGAGACAGAGACTCCACCACCTCTCCGGGCAGCCTGTTCCAGTGCTGTGTCACTCTCAAAGCAACATAAATTCTGAAAACAAATATCTTAGAACAAGGATAATCTGGGAAGATCTTTAGATCAACTAAGTAGTTGACAAACTGTAAAAGATGTGAAGGAGCATGACAAGTAACACTTGAAAGAAACAGAGAAGAAAGCAGTGACTGGAGGAAGATCAGTTGTTCCCTGTGGTTTCTAAACCTCATTACAACAAAAAGCATAAACATTCACAGAGAGAGTTTCATGGCCTTGGTTTGTGAAATTGGGATTTCCAAGCCTGGAGGAACTGGTGTCTCAACTCAGCAGAGACGACTGCTGCTGTAATTTGAGTGGTCTTTAGAAATGCCCTTTAGAAGACCATGGAAGAGGCAGCAATTTCTAGTGTGAGCGGTCAAAAATTGTTCCATGCTTATTTATACTAAACATACACACAAAGTCCTCTGGAGACCTACCAGAAGAGTGACACTTTCCTTATTTCAAAAAAATTTAAAATCCTAGTGAATTTCCAGTTAATGCTCTCTGTTAAATTTGTCAGGCAAAATCTGGCACTATATAATCAGAACAAATTAACACTTCCTCTCCCTTTTTATCAATTTCTATATTTTAAAGTAGTCTTTTATAGTTCAAACAAAAGGTATTTACCTTTCTCATCTGAGCCCAAACCTTTATAGCTAAGTCATTCTGTCCTTCCATTCCTCTCAGAATACATGACCTTTGTCTTTTTGTCAGCCAGTTAAAGACTACCAAAAAAGACTAAGAGCATGCCATCATGAAGGAAATAATTTCTTCCACAGTGAAGTCTCAGATCACCACTGTTCTTAGTATGTACAGAAGACCCTATTGTCTGAATTTTCTTTATCAATGAATGCTTAAATCTCTAGCTACCTTGCTATATGACTGCCAAATAACCTTGGAAGAGAAGTTAATAAAGATAAACAATGTCATTGAAAGAAGGCTGTTAACTCCAAGTAGCTCTTTAAAAGAGATTATTTATCACTATATCACAGTAAAATGTTAAAAGGTTACTGAGTCAATAGGATATAAGTGCAATAAGAATTTGAAGCTGTAGGAATTTAAGATTTTAGTGGTTCACCATGCCAAGTGCAATCTTACCGCTGCCATCTCTTTTACATGTTTAGTTCACATTGCCTAGCAAAAAAATCCTCTTCACATAAAGGCATTTATAAATTGCACTCTGAACTGAAATATTTCCCCCTATAATGTGTTCTCATATAGTACTTGAAGTGGAGCATTTACACCACTGGCATCAGCTACTCATTACTTGTTTGCCCTGTGGCAGCGCATCAAGGAACTGAAGCCACCATTGATTCCTTGTGTTGGGCTCCATTGAAACCTGACTGAAATTGCAGTTCATGCCCCAAAGGCTGTACAATCTAAATCATGACAATTTTTTCCATTAATTTCAGTGATCTTTGCAGGACTTCGTTTCAGATAAAATAGGATTTTATCAGCATGAGCTAAGGATCTTGTTGACCAAAATGACTGGAGAAAGTAACAGGAATAAGGGTTTCATTCATCTTAACAATTTATCCCCACCACGCATTTCAAAGGGCTATTCTGCACACTTACAATTGTTGCTTTATAGACCATTATTATTGACTGATGCAGGAGCAGCAAAGTGATTCAGCTAAAACTAGGGCTAGTATGAGAAGATACTAAACACTCTGCAGACACAAAGGACTGTCTCCTACCCTACAAACTTGTAATCTACACAACATTCAGTCACACACTTTGTAAAAGTTTTCCAATGAGGCAGCCAAAATAATGAAGATTTTTAAACTGACCTTGACCTTAGAGCATGACATTTAGCAAATTAGCCAGGAGATACTGAGTTGCAATTATTCAGCCTCAGTGATCAACCTGCAGAGAACAGGTCAACCTACTGCAGGTTGTTTTTTGAAAAAATTTGCCACGAGACATCTGATTGTTTGCAAGCACTAAGAGTGTATGAGTTAAAAAACATTCATAAGGAGAGAGCATAAATTTCACCCACGATCAGTAACACTCAGTGTCAGTCAAAATTTGAAAGTCTCTTTAGTAGAGAAAAGTTGGAGAAGTTGAGATATCACATATGCTGAAGTCAAGAAATGTTGCTGAAGTCAAGACATAAAACTACAATTACACAAAAATATTAGAAAAGGAGTGAACCAATTCAAATAAAAGAGAGAGAATTGAAAAAATATTATTCAAATGTGATGGTTTTTCTAATACAGTTTCAAGAAAACATGACAGAAATGAAAGTAAAGAACCCAGCAGTCCTCCAAAATAAGCCAGTTAAGTCGAACAGTTTTGAGATAACAGAATACATAGAGCTGGATAAACCAGCTCAGGGAAACCTTGAGAAAGGTTATCAAAATGAAAGCAGAAATCAAAGGAAATGATGACAAGGAAATGATTGCAAACCAGTAACTAGGGCTATTTAGTGTGGAATGACCTTCAGGAGCTACTTTTAAAAAGCCCTAACCTATAGACCCCACAGATCGTATTAGCAGATACTGCTAAACTCCGACTACCATTACCAAAACGAGTGCAAGAGTCAGCAGTGTCATAAGAGGATTTTCTCTTATGGGCACTTGATTTGAGCCAAAAAAAACCCAAGTATTTGTTCACAGTAAGCAAGTTCTCACCTCAGATGCAACTTGGCCCTTCAATAATTCACATTCAGCCTACAAGGGACTACATAAGACTACTATGTTAACAGTAGCATGCACATGTTCAGGGAGAAAATCATGTTGAGGAACAAAATTTAATTAAAAACTTGCACATAACAATATGTAAAAGGGAAATAAAGTAGGATTTTGGTAGTGGAGCACAACAGTTTAGGCAGCAATGTCATTTCAGACCATTAGTCTATGAGGATGAAAGTCAGGCACTAAAACAGTTTTCTCTTCACAAATGCCTGAATGTGTGAAAATGTCTGAAAAGTTGATTAACTGATAAAAGCGGTAAGACAGAGAAATGTCAGTAAATTAAAAGTGAAAAAAGGTACATACTGAGATTTGCTGCATCTAACAGCCTGACACCAGAAAGGCTGCCACAACTTCATGTCCCGGGTCCTACGGGTAGTGAGACTCAGCATGCATTCCCAGTAGGTACATATATAGAAACACACTTGTGTAACACCTACATTTGTGTATGCACAGCCAGACACACAGACTAAGGTGGACAGAAAACAGCCAGTCTGAGGTATGAGGGCAGGCTCTCAGAGGGAGTAAGTACCACCATCCTTTCATATATGGGGGAAAAAGCACAGTGTCAGTAAAGACATTTTGCAGGATAATTTAGAAGTCAAAACCAAAGGGAAGTACACTGCCTTTTATATGCTTGCAAATCATTACCAAAGCAACAAGCAATTCATTTCCAAGTAAAAACCAATGTTTCCTGTGGAGTTTCCTTTACAAATTAAAAACCTTTATGGGACATTGGGGTACAGATTGTAAATACTGTAAGGAAGACCACTGTGTTTGCATGTTGATGGCACTTTTGACTTATCAGAGAGCTCAGTGCTTTTTAGAAAACCACAGATATTGCCCTGGCAGAGGGGGAGAGCAGATGAACAATTCCCATCATATCAGTGTGCTTAGAAAATCTGGAGGAGGAGGGGGTATGAACAGCATGGCCTTGGTATCTTCTGAAAAGGATCAGTGGCTCAGACAATCTACAGGGTTTCATGTCTTTGATGCTGGTTTAATAGAATATAGATCCTACAGTTGTCCCAGTGTAAGCACTAATTGCATTTCCAAATTTCTAATAAGTTAAATTAAATTTCCAACTTATTTCCAATAAGTATTAATTAAATTTCCAAATTTCTCAGAAATCTTCCTGGCTAATTCAGAGTGCAAAGAAACTGTTATATACCCAGCTCTGCTCTCCAACCTAGAAAAGACGGAGTATTTTCTGAAATGACTGACGATACAATAGATCTCAAATGGAGACAGTGAATTGCTACGCTTGTGCATGAAAACCATCCTGTAACATTGAAGAGGGCACTACCTCCCTCTCTGAGCTCTGGCTTCAGCTTCCCTCACAGAGGGCTGAGGGAAAAAAAACATTTAGTCCTGCTCAAGGACCTTCTTTCTCTTCATAGCCTGGTAAACTGAAAATAATTCTTTTTCATTTGAATCTTGCTTACTACAGATAGTGGAAGACACAGGCACCAGAGGCATGTCAGCATGTGGTGATGTATTTCTACAAAGCAGTTCAGAGCAGTTAATGAATATTTCTCACAGCTCATTAATGAAATGCCTGCAAATACGTTGGCCGCTCACTCTTTTCCCAGTCAAGGCTCTAACTTCACCTGTGAAAATTACAAGAGCAGGCTCAGATCTGACTTAGTGAGGGGAGGTATGTGTTCTCACAGAAAACCTGACTTTGGTTCTTGTCTTGTCCACCTATTTTTTGAGTTATGCCACATCATTCTTGTAGAGAACTACCTGTAGTTTTCTTCTGGCTGTGCTTTCAGAGGCTGCAGAGCAGCCTCCTCTCAGGTGCACTGACAGAGACATGGAAAAGTCAGCCAAATGCATACCTACCACAGAAACTGTTATCCCAGTTATTGCAGGAACTGGGATCAAGGTTTCTTCCAGGCTGGCCATGTCCTCTATGACACACACATGTCAAAACAGCCCTTTTCATTGGATTTGCCCAATAAATGCAGGGGAAACTTTCCTACAACGCCCAATCTCTTGGTTAACAATCAAGTCAGTACAGTGAAATGGTCAGTTCAGAATGATAGTCTGGCACCCCTTTCTTATAACACAGTAATCATTTGAGGGGGACTGCAGAAACTTGTATGTTTTGTGGTAGTTGCAACTTCCAAATAAATGTGATTCTAAAATACCAGAATGACAAAAAATACTGCTGAGGGAAACACAAAGAAGTCACCATGTCATAGTATATAGTCATCACCTTGTGCAATGTTCATTGACTTGTACAAAATGATGAAACTTTATTCCCTGGTGAGAAGTTAAAGTGGTACACACCTATTTATAGCACACACACACACAAAAAGAAAACTTTCATCTCATTTTTCAGTCATCCTGAATGTTTTTGGTTACAGAGAACAGAAATAGATTGCAAACTAATTAACACATTGACTTGATTCTCCCATTCAAAATGTTACCGTCTTTTGGAAACAGCAGAGGACACAAAGGGTCATCCCTTATTACAGAACGCAGTGTACTGCACATATCTGGGGTTGCATTTTTTTGCCTGGGGTAGCTTTTTCTTTCACAAAAAAAAATCCTTATAAATGCAACAAACATAAATGATCTTGAGTTCCAGAAATTCTATGCTCATTTTATGCAAATATTTAATCCTCTATTTTAATCCACTATTAAATAAAACATGAGCTGATACTGTACCTATTGCCATAAGCACTTCATTAAACACACTTTTGGTCATATTTAATGTAGTAGAAATTGTTTGCTAAAGGACCAGATCAGTTAGCATCTATTGGCTTAAATTTTGCACTAGCCAGGACATGCAATCAGTTTTCAGATTGATAGTCAGACATAAAAATGGGAGAAAAAATTCTGAGAGTATTGAAGAGTAACATAGTTACCCTTGAAAAAATTTTGGAAAAGTTTTAATTAGATGTGGGAAAACTCAGTTCCAAAATGCAGTATTGAAACATCAATTTTAAAATATACTTGTAGATGTTTAATTCATTAAATTTGATTAATTGTATAAACAAAAATGGCAACAGCATTTTTATGCAGTTTGATAAACCAGTATTTTTCATTTTTCCTCAAGACAGTCGTTCAATTAAACAGTCACACAACTCTAACAGGGATTTCTCCGCCGTCATTCTTGTTCCTCCAGGCCACACAGTTAATTCCCCAACTGCTCTCACTCTTTAAGTTACCCAGGAAAGAACTTCTGGATTCTGAAGAAATCCTTCTGCAGCCCTCCAGCTCTGTGAGGAAAGAGTGGATATTCATAGGTGTGTCAATACTCCAGCCAAAGCAGAGGCCTGTCTTACCTACAAATCATAGATGTACTAATCAGGATAAAATTAACATTCTCTTGCACTTGAATATAGGTGCACTGAAATGATATAACAATAGCATGTAAGCTTTTTGTAATAGTGTAAGCCAGGCACAAATTTAGATAAGGATTTGAGTAGCGTGATCATCTGAAAGGCAACAATGGGTAAAGTTACACAAGAACGATGAGCGGGAAGACAAAAGAAATCAAAATAAACAAGCCAGCGAGCAAAAGAGAAACCCTCCCCCTTGAGGAAAGGGAGGACAACAGCATAAGTACAGGTGTGAGGAAGGAGAACTTGAGGAGAAAGAAAACAAATTCTATTTAGTTCTGATTTTTCTCACTGAGGATCTCTTGAGCCTGTTCACCTTAACCTTAGGACATGCAACCATCAGGGACTCCAGCCACATGGACTCACTATATGGCATCAGGTCCATGATACTGTAAAACCCACAGCTAATTTAGAATACAATTGTTTGTTAGTACTTTTGTATATGTACAGATATTGATTAATGCTGTGTAAGAGCTGCCCATCAGCACCAAGTGCATTGTTGATGAATGAATAAATGAATAAAGTTTAAGGTGGCCTGATTTTTCAGTCTTCTAAACACTCCCATCACAGCAATCCCTAATTTCCTGACTTAGATATAGATAGATATAGATATATGCAGCTATATTCTGTTGCAACTGCAACAGTATAAATAGGAACAAGTATTTTAGAGTGGGTGCAGGATCTCTCAAGAAAGGAACCAAGTCTACACTGACTTGTAGCAAAAGCAGAATATTCTACCTTTAAGCCAGACAGGTTGAAGTGGGTAACCCCTTACTATTACTAGGACATTATTAGTAATTTATTTTATGCAGTAAACCATAACTTAATTTAAAAAAAAAAAAAAGCTTGAAAATCATGGTTCTTTTCTGACTTATCAATTGACTTCTTTCTTCATACCAGAGCTCTCATGCAACCTTATGTACAGAAAAACAACTGCTGATTCAAAGAGCAAGGAAATAAACCAAAACAGCTACTCTACTCTACAGGGACAGCGTTGGAAATACCAATAGACTCGTGACCTTCTCATTAGTTTTTGTTCTTGTTGCTCAGACAAAACTGGCATGAGTATTTTGCTTACCAAAAATACTAAGCCACAAAGATTTGTATGAAAATGAGATGATTACCTGTGTCTGGAAAAAAAAAAAAAAAAAAAAAAAAAAAAGAGGAATGCAAAAATGAGGATACAGTTTCTAGAAAGGGTGGAAAATGAGGAAATGGCAAGTAGAATATGAAGTGACTTTGTGACAGTGCTCTTAGCTCACGTAAATAAATGTTGCATAGGAAAAAACCCTGCTCACAAAGGGGAGTAGCAAACCTCCACAAATGGCCATACCCGGAAAAGGACAATTCCCATCCAATCACAGCAGTTCCCTTTGTGGCCACCAGCCCCAGCACTATAGCAAACCCCTCTGTGCCAAGCTGTGAGCACAGGGGTCTGTTTTTAAAAGGTATCTGACACATAAAGTTTATGGGAAATTGTTATAATTTATGTCTTTGAAACTCTCCTTGCACTCTCGGCACTCTCTTGGCTTTCTGATCACACACGATTTAAAAGAGTCCTTAATTATATGGATAATGGAGACAGGAATTCACTGATCTGCTATCCCCAATTTGAAAAGTTTTGGATTCCATCTAGCACCTAATGTAAAGCCTAATTTGTCGGATCAATCCCATACGCCAGAGAAGACTCGATGTCCTTCTACCAATAGATCTTGGCTCTGTTCTCATTGTAATAATGATCAGTTTTCCCTAATGCATTGAAACAATGACACTTCCATTATTACATACAATTATACAGTGCTGTTGATTTAAAATGATCCATGAAAGCAAAGAAACCAGACACAAATCTCTTCAGGGCCCCGACATTTAGGATTCTTAAAATTGGACAAGAAAGTTGCAGCTTCCAGGTACCTGCCTTTTCTAATAATTTGGCATCCACGACAGAGTTAGCCTGCAAGTGATTATTTAAAAACAACTTATGCCAGTCTTTCTGCAGTAAACTCACTTGCTCAGTTCTTTCCAACTGATTAGTTATCTAACCACAAGAAAAAACAAAAACAACCAAAACTTCAAACACCTTCTGAAAACTGGGTTTGAAGTAAGGAGGGATGAAATTTTCAGAAACTGAGGTTTCAGGAGGTAAGCCTCAACACTTTCAGTCACATTTAACAAATCTTAATGTAGTTTGAACTCCATTAGCTAATAAAGGTTTAAAATAAAAGCCACTCTGAATTGGGTTCATTAGTAATCTTTCACATTTCAGTTAGATCAAAGGTTTTGTTGTATGTTGTTTTAGTCACATGGCATCTTTTCAGGACATGTAATGCCCGCATGGATCTTCTGAAGTCTTTTCTGTTCCAGCCTTTACATCAGCCTACATTCTATCATCAGCATATCACCATCTCTTAGAGAAGCAATTGTGACAATATTTCTCCCTCAGGATCATTTCTCACTTATTTGAAATACTGAGGACCAAAGACTTTGAAGGTGGCAGGTTGATTCACCACAGTTTAGGATTTGGCCCTATTGGTAACAACAAGGTGCATTCAATGAAGCTGTTATAAACAGAACAAAACAATTCCAATATGCCCCACTCCATAAATCAAGCAATAAATCTATATTTTCTCATTTTGGATGCCATTAGAAATAACCATTTGTACCAAAAGTCTCTTACTGTCCAGGAAGCTAGCCTATCTGGATCGTCCCATCGTTTCACAGGAACCTCTTTGGAGGCTCAAGTCGTGTCTGTTTCTCCACTTTAGTGCAGCTGAGCAGCCCCGAACTCCCAGCGAATGTCTGACCTGGGGGAAGATCACTGTCTGTTCCTCACCAGCAGAATGGTGGCAGAATGGCACAGCTTTACCTTAACCACACTGTCAAGCTATAAACTACAGCAAGCTGCCCGTTCACCTTACTGCCAACAGAGAAATTATTTTCTGTCTATGAATTTCACTCAGGATTCAGCTTGTACACTTTGTATTTTGGCAAGCAATGCTCATTCTGGCACAGTCTCACTGTGTGAGTATACACCAAGTGAATACATATTCCTTTTTAAGCAAAGCCTTGGCTTAGAACAATACATACTGTGTTGGGTATGTAACCTATCAGGGGAAGTTTCAGTGCCTTTTTAATAAAATCTGGAGTTTCAGGGAGCATGTCCTCATTACAAAGCCTGGTGTGGGAGGAGGAATTCTCCACAACAACTATGTACTTCAGGAAGAGGTAACAATTCTTCCTTCATCATTTTCATCCTTCAGTTTCCTGCTTGGTAAGTGAGTATAATATACACTCACTATATCTGACCAAATAATAGAGGAAATAATTTAATTTACTATCAACAGCAAATGCTGTATTTGTTAATGCTATGTAAACAGCTCTTAACATTAGCTAACCCCACTGCTATGAAATAGAGTTAGCAAATACTACCTGCTTTCATATGCCTGTATCTCTTTTGTAATGCGGAGCTCTAAATTTTACTATTATTAGAAACAGAAGCAGGAAGTAAGTACACACACCAGCATATGTCTGTACATACCCCAAACATGTTTTTGCCTGTGAAAACCATTTTAGCTAAAATCCTTATGTTCAGGTCTGACAACAGCAACAAAAGCTGAGCAGCTGTAATGCAAATATGACCACAGTTATGTAATACCCCACGTGCCATTAATATATGCCCAGCGATATGAAACCTCCATTAATTTTCTCCACAAACAATCTAACATTACCTCATATTTTTCATTTACATCAGACAAATATTCTGGACCGACTGTTGTGTTGCACTTGAGCAGGATGACTCACAGCTGCCTAATGGAAGCCAAGCAAGTCCTCGAACAATGCAACTCTATACTCCATTACCAAGTCAGACTCACTGAGAATCTTTAATAGGGTATTTTTCTAAGAGGTGTTTTATTGGCAATAAAACTTTCAAGCTATAACTGATATATTAGTAAATATTTTCTTCTCATTTGTTCTTTACTCAATCATAATGAGTTCAAACAGCTGGAGCAACATAACAACAAAAATGGTACCTCTAATCCTTAATATGCACATGGTCAGGAAGTAGAATACACGGCCTCAAACCTTAGAATACTAGCAGTTCTTCAGAAGGGGTTAGATTTCACAGAAACCCCAGGGCATTAAGCAAAGGTCATCTAGGAAAGCAGGAAAAGGTAAAACTCTCGCCTGGGAATGCTCTGATTTTCATCAGACGTCAGCATATTGAGCCCATTTTGTGTCACAATAAAGTATTTCATTCTGAATGCTCTGACAACAGTTCTGAACCAGGCATTACAAACAATGTTTTGGTAAGGCCAACGTTTCTTGGCCCTAGAAATCCTTGAATTTTACAATTTCTGATGAACAACAGATTTCAAGCTTTCTTGTGTTACAAATACTGATGACAAGGGACTCTTTCAGATTTCAGAAACTGCTGTATGCTCTGAAGCCTGCCTGCTTTTTTCTCAAAAGATTGGTTTACGAATGGAAGATGAGGACAGAAGCCCATTAAATTGCTTACATGTGGCATTATTCCACTACATGCATACTATCTTGGTGCTTTAATGAAGGGAACTTTGCCACTGACAGCATAAGAAGCCCATCAGGCAATAAGTAATTTATTAGGAACAGAAAGAGTTTGTAGGCTTACTCAAACATTGCCCTGAACAACACTCAAATTCCATTTTAGATGAGGAACCTATACTGGCAACATCAGGTCTCTTTTTGCTCAATATAAACATGGCCTTTGAGTTTACAGTTCTATTTCATCCGTATCTAAGGCATCACTTGAATTACAAAATGTTTTCACTTAAACTCAGAGTGTTTCACTCACACCTCAGTATTAAGCAAACTGTGACTACCAGTAAAGTAAGAGTAATTTAGAAGTCACCTGTGAAATGAATGAGTAAAACAAGAGGTTTCTCTTGGCCACAGCCTCCCCTAAACCACTGCTGCCTCAACAGCTAGACAGCATCTCTCTCCACCACCATCCCCCCAGCACCATTTGAAATTTGATTAGCCCACCGTCCTCATAAACTCAGAGACCTCAACACCCCAGCAGACAGTCTCCTTTGTCATGGAATCTAGAAACTGTCAGTTATAAACAGGGATGGCTCTATGCTCTGCTGATCACTGCTGAGGACCTGAGACATTTCAGCTGGCACGTGGCAGCCAAGCGTAGCCTGGCTGACAGCCAGCTTCATTAGAAAAGAGCAGGAGGTCATCAAGAAGCTGTGCCACTGGTTTCCAGCTGCGGTGGGGAATGAACAGGAGTCAAGAAGGAAATCTCAAACCTTGTGATTTCACTATATCATATCTTTTCAAGCATCTTCTTCATCTATCGCTTTCCCTACACACCCCCAAGTGGCTTGCATCGTTCACTGCAGGATGAGTTATACTAGGAAATTTAACTTCACAGCTAAGACAGTGTAATACTGCATGGTCAGTAACAGAAGCTCCGCTTTTGGTAGCTTATTAAATGCCCATCCAGGAATCTCTGTTTGGGCGTTCAGTGCCGTAACAAAATTATCTGAGGAAAAAAAATAATGATATCAGGAAGTCAATGACTGGAGTGGCTCAAAGCTGGTGATTTTGTACTTTGTACTAGTTCCTTCTGTTTTCCATTCTATTTTCTCTCCTCTCCCCTCCCTTCCTCTCTTCCCCTCTCTTCTCCCCTTACCCTTGCCTCCTCCTTTCCCCTTTCCCCTTTCCTCTCCTCTTTCCCTTCCTTCCTTCCTTCCATCCTTTCTTCCTTCCTGCCTGCCTGCCTGCCTGCCTGCTTCCTTGGCTCATGAAATCTGAAAATTCAGAAAACAGAAGCTGAGAAACACAAATTCCCAGGCAATTAAAAAAAAAAAAAAATTAAGAAGCTATTGAAGTTTCATACCTGCAGGATGGGTGGGTAAATCATTTAATGCTTTGTGCCATGACTTCTAAATTCAAACCTGTCCTGCAGGAGGCTTTGGTGCTGTGACTTTCCCTGTCCTTTAATCTGCTCACGCATACTAAATCCTTCTTCAGTTGTCCAAGGACAGAATTAGACTCTCCTTTGCAGTGGATCAGAAAACGCCAGCACCAGAGTCCATCTCGGAAATGCCCCAAGGGGAGCTCACTGTCTCTCTTAATTCTGTGTAGGGGTGGTTTCTTATTTTAGTCCTCCAGTTTAAAAGTCTAAAAGCCATTTGATGCAAACACTTCCCTTTCTGGACTTTCCTCCCCTTTTCCCTAACTGGATTTAACAAGTTGCTACTGGTAACATCTTTGATCCCAAGGGTAGAATCTAGTAACACTCCACCTCACAAAATAGGATTCGCTCCAGTGATATCTCCCCGTGTCATTTCTAAAAGAAAGCTTCCCATTTCATGGATGATAACTATTCAAATTCAGCTAATATTAAATTGGAATCATTCCTGGGTAGTTTATGGGGTGGGCTCTCTTTAATATCTCTACTGAAACCAGCTCAACTGAGCAGATTCTCTTAAATGTGACAGAACATTTTTGGCTGTTATTTTCTCCAGCTGTAGGGAATCTACCTACAGGGAGTCCAGAATCTCTTGTTCATCTACAGATTTATCTATCTGACTTATGTGAATTGCACTCTGCTTTTGACCAGAAAAGGTTTTTTGACATTGTTTTGCATTTTTATTTGATTGTATAAGTGGAAATTATCCTATATGTTCCCAAAGAGGAAAAAAAGTCATTTATATTTTAAAAAGCACCTCAGAGAAAACATGAATTATTTATCATTCTATGAGAAGTGTAAGTTTTTCTACAGGGTTAAAGGTTGCTGTTGAGCTAAATATTTTAAAGCTGTACAGCTATTTTCTATGACATTGTCTACTGATGTTTCACACACCTACCTCTTCCATGGCAAAATAAATTACTTTCCTTCAATAACCCACTAAACATTACAGCAGATACAAATGTTGTTAGGAAAGGGAAGCTGGAAATATAGTGTTGAGTCACATGGGCTCAGTTTGTTCAAAGCCAAAACATAGAATCATAGACTCATTTAGGTTGCACAAGGCCCTTAAGACCATTGAATCCAACCATAAACCAAATCCAACCCTAAGCGACATGTCTACAATTGTTAGTGACTGCACATTTGGAATGGATTATTCAGATTACTTGTAAAGATGTTCATAGTTGACCTGTTGCAGGGTACATAACACGGTGAAAAAGCTTTTTGATACGGCGCTTTGGATACTATCTAGCAATGGACTACATAAGTAAAAGTAAATAACCTGTATATGCAACAACAAATACATATGATGTTTTAATTAACTTAAGACAAATGTGAAGATACGTGCTATGAATACTGCCTGGCAGTTTGGGGCACACCGTAAAATAATGGAGTTTAGAATACCATAACAACTTATGTGTCTAACACTGAAAATCTAATACTTCAAATCCCTGATTCCCATATGAAGGAATACTGAAAGAAGGCATGGAAATACTACAGTTAATGCTACACTGTAATAGCCAGCGTAACAGTAACATCTGCAGGGTTTAAGCTTTTGAAGAGAATCTCAAATCTCTTTACGAAATTTCCTAGTTTCATGTTAGAAATGCTTTTCCAACTATTGAAGTAAAGTGATCATTAAAATACAGTTTAAAACACAGAGCACTGACATATCCCTTCATATCACAGTTTAGAGCAGTAGGAATTGGTAATTTTTAACCAAAAAAGGGTAATGCCAGCATATTAAAAAATATTCCTGATCTGCATGATGTATCAGGGGATTGATATGCCCTTTTTATGTGAAAAAATACAAATGAGTAAACAGTGAGCCCTTCAGTGATTGCAACCGATCACAGATTTTTGTTCTCAACAAAATGAGGGAAATTTTACAACACATTGTAATAAACTTCTCAGCTGCTCAGTGATTATTCAGAGGGAAAAAGACTATGTGCAACTACTCCAAAATTATAAAAAAGACACTAACTATAAGACGTGTCTTGTATTTCGGTAATTTTGAGAGACGCTATCAGTCCACCAGGACAGATTTTTTCCATACAGGTGTATAATTCTACTTATATGCAACACTTTTTTAATCCAAATAAATGTTGGACCAGACTTTTCTGTTGACCTATTTTTTTTAATAGATACATTCTAACTGCCCAAGGTAAATGAAAGAGTACAAAACTGGATTCATTAAGGTGAGACCTTCCAATCAACTCACCAGGTCTAGCTAGGAAAAAGTTCCATAGCATAAAATCTTTCATGTGTTGGATATCAGTTTGTTTCACATTTGAATGAAATCCAGAATTTTAGATTATTTCTAAAGCAAATTAATCAGAAACAGGCAGGCACAGCTGCAAGGTTTTATACTGTCAATACAATAAGAAATTTAAATTGAAATGTGAGTATTTTCAGACTATGATTCACGAAATAAATGAGCCACCTTACATATTCCAACAGTTAAAACACATTCTCAACAGCAGACATTCTCTAAGTTCCCTGTCCCCCACACACTGTTACGTTTAGATAAAGTGATCATTATCAAGATTAGAGTAACACTTTGTCACGCTTTTGTGGTGCCAGAAAATTATTAGGTGAAGAATGATCAATGTGCTAATGAGAATAAATTAAATGAGTGGGAAACATGGGTTTATTTCACAAAGGTCCTGAGGTTATATGCAAAACATTCTACCTTCATTGAGTGATTCTCCTGTAACCCACAAGATTAACAAAACAAAGTATTTAGAGTATCATCAGTGCACAATGACTGTACAACACAGTTACTGCTTCTACTGTGACATGGAGCATCAGTAAAGCAAAATCTAACAAAGAGGGTAATAAGGAAAGGCTGGAAAGAAAAACTGTTAGCAAGCTGTGAAGAAGTGCTGTGAAATGGTAAACATAATATCTGTAGTTGAAAGTGTGCAGGACTGCAAAGACAATGTATTTGGCAAAAGAGGAAAAGTATTCTTAATTATGAATGAAACATCATTGAATGAGTAAAAAAATTATAAATAGGAGAAATTAGAGGGAATACTTTGCATACAGAAACATAATTTTTAAAAACTTTAGTTTATTAAAAGGGTGGGTATTTATAAGTCTTTTAAAGCATCACTACCAGGAGTTTAAAGATAACTTAATCTATATTTATATATTAAAATAAATGAAAACTTGGTAGTATTTATACTGTGTTTTCCTTCAAGATTAAGTTTTTTTAAAAAAATAGAACAGTAGGCGCTATGAATTTATCAAAAGAAAACTCCAAATAACACAAGAAAATGACACACTCTTTTTAAAAGCCTTGATGGTGTCCATAATTAGCAAACATTTTAAGGGCAGATTCATGTTTCTAACAATTATAAAAACAAATCACTAATCCTATTTCTATTCATTTCACAGTATCCAGAATGCAAGATCTGTTTATCCTCCAGTGCTAAGTCAATAACCGTTAGTGTTACTGGACGTGTGACATAGGAACTGACAGAAAAGAGAGAGAAGACAGTAAGTTTATGGCACCAGTCCTTTCGGCATGCTAGTCAGCAGACTGCCCCTGCAGGAAGCATCATGCTTCCACAGCTGCATACAGTCCCTTGGGTTACTGGTGTGCCGCGTGACACCTTATTCTGTCCTTTTGTGGTATTCCTTAGTGTCCAGTGCACCCTGTGTTTTATCTCATCTGCTTATTCAATGACTCTGTATTGGTTTAGAGATTTTGTACAAGTTCATAACTCATTTCAATTAATGCTGGCCTTTTCACCATTTGTCAGCAGTCCAGTTCCAAGCCAGCTTCTTCCTCACACCATTTTTTTCCTTCAGCTGACTGTTTTTTCATAGAAGAGATATATTCTGATCACCCTTAATTCTCACTGCTTTGTGCCACTGTCCATAAATAGCAATCCATCCAGGGCAAACACTTTGGGCCATAGCTCTAGTGGATATAAATGTTCATGTTTCTATTGACTTGAGTGTAACTACTGAGATTTACATCTGCTCAGAGTGTGTGTATATGAATTTCAGTGCTCTTTAAAAATCTACGAGCATGGATCTGTATCCATTTAAATTTGTGGCAACAGTTAATTGGTGAGGAGTCATGTTTTAAACAGATGTTTGTTTTATTAGAAGTAAAACAAGTTATCTGAAATATCTATGTTTAATTCTCAGCTGAGCTGACTATTCATGCCATCAAGTGACTTTTATGACAAGAGAGAGAATTTTCACCTAAAAATATATGCTTTACACAGCACGTTAGCCATATAATATCAAAGAAATGGCACACATTAATATGTCATACTGATTTGCCTTAGGTTTCGGCTTGAAATAGATTAAAATATGCAAAATGCATTAAATATGACTGATAAATGATATTTTTTCTAACATAGAGAATTTTTATCCCAATGAAAAAACCCAGTAATTAATTTTTAGGGCATATCTGCTTCTTGTGAATTGCAGTCAGCAATACTGGAATTGCAGTCAGCTCTCAACCACACCTGGAGGAAGTTAGAAGGTTTTTTGTTTTTTTTTTTTTGCTTCAGACTGAGACACAGATGAACCTGAATTCTTTGGACATCAGTGTAGATACATCAGTTTAAGCAAACTGTAATTTAGATATCCAGCCTCTACAGGGCTGCTTGAAGTGCACAGAGGAACTGAGGAAGCAATATTAAAAAAGGCTTGTCTGTAATTTGAGAGGTGCAAAATCAAATATTGACACTATCTTTCTTATCTATCAATCCATCTCCTATCAGATTATATACTTAAAAGGGCTGCATAGATCTGGGGAAAACCAACCAACAAAAAAGACAAATCACCATATTATGCAGCTAAATTTGAGAAGTAGAGCTATAGAAAGTAAAAGAAAGGGAGAAAGGTTGTTGAAATGTCAAGAGCTAAGGAATAAAAGGTTTTTTGCATGAGTAATGATAAAATAGTGAATAAGACAGACGCACAGATGTCAGAGAAAATCAACAAAAATGAAACTTTAATTTCAATGGTGAGTCTTTTGCACTATAGGGAGGATCTTTTTTCCACTGAAGTCTTGCTTCAGTGCCTCCAGCACTGAAACTTAAAATGATGTAAATTGAATATATTCAGTTTGCTTTTTAATTTTGAGTCTTTAGCTCAAGCTGCCTTTAAGGACCTGTTTCTCCTTGGAAACACTGAGGTGTCCCAATGGCCTGCATGGCTGATGCAAAGCATTTAGAAGTAGGTATACCCTAGAATATTATTGTCTTATATATAATTATCCTATATCAAATGTTATATTTTAACTGACATAATTGTCCTGTGGGAATTTATGTTAGCTTGTTACTAGGACTGCCTTTCCTATACGATTATACTAGTTTATGCCAAGAGGCATTTCTATGAATTCAGGCAGAAATGAGAACTGCTGTTCAAGACAGGCTCATCTCTTTAGAGCCACTTGTCAAGAGTCAAAGGCGTAAGTGTTGGCTTCCATTCCCGCTGACTGGTAAAACTTGCTCAATAAGAACTGGAAAAGCTTCAGAAAAACAAAGGAGAACAAACAACTTAGAAGGCTTCTGTCTTGGGAAAAAGCATTTAAAATTGAAATTGTCTGAAAAATGAGACTGAGGCCATGTAAAAAAAGTACCCTTCTTTAGATATTACCATGAGCTAAAAAGACTTAAAATACCAGTGCTTTAAAATAAGCATGAATTGGAAGATTGAAAAAATGGGCTTTTTTTCATTTAAATCAGGCATTCCATAAAGCCACATAAATTTCAATAGACTCTGTTGTGGTAGTTTGGTAAAACCTGCTCTCATGGATTAATCCACATAGCAGCTAGGTCCCCCACAGCCTCTCGCTCACTGTCCCCCAGTGAAAAAGTGGGAAAACTTGTGGGTTGCGATAAAAACCTTTTTAATAGGTAAAGCAAAAGCTGTGCACACAAGCAAAGCAAAATAAGGAATTCCTTCCCTAACTCCCATCAGCAGCCATTTCCAGGGAAGCAGGGCTCCATCACACATAACGGTTACTTGGGAAGATAAACACCCTAAGTCTGAACATCCCCTGCTTCCTTCTTCTTCCCCCAGCTTTTATTGCTGTGCACGACATCATATGCTGTGGAATATGCCTTTGGTCAGTTGGGTTCAGCTATCCTGGCTGTGTCCCCTCCTAAATTCTTGTGCACCCCCAGCCTACTCACTGGCGGGGTGGTGTGAGACACAGAGAAGGCCTTGACATTGTCTAAGCACTGCTCAGCAATAACTGAAACATCAGTGTGTTATCAAGACTGTTTTGGTAACAAATACAAAATATAGCACCATACATAAACCAGACTATAAAGGATATCTGACTCTATCCCAGGCAAAACCAATAAACCTGCGCAGGCTGACTAGGAAGCATAAGCGCATTTGCAAACCCAACCTTTTCAATCCAAAAATGGACACTACAACCTTCGAAAGATTGAGGTTTTGTTCCAGCATTAAATAAATGTGAAGCCCTCAAAAAGTTTTCATGAAAACAGAATTCCCACTTTTGAGCCAGCTGTGTTTCAAATCCCATTCTTTTGCATACTTTGCTCCACTTGCTAATGAAATGACTATTTTTTAAAACAATCTTTTCTGTTACAAAGGCTCCAGAGAAGATACTGATACCCAAAGACTGTGAAATAAAAAGGACAGGAATAGTCAGGAATGTATAGAAAATTAGTCCTATCCTGCCATGAGGCAAAAAAAATGTCCTTTGAAATGAACAAGAAAGGGGCCAAGACAAAATTAGCCTTAAAGGTAGGAAACTGAGGTACTTAAAATAGGACTTGCAGAGCTTAAAAAGTGAATAATGAGAAAACCTCTACAAAGTAAATAATGAGAACTATCCAAATGCACAGTAGAAATAGGTATAACCTAACCCAAGAAATTCAGGCAACTTAAAGACTTGCAACCCTTTCAAGCAATGGGAAAGAAAAGGTGAGTTTGAAGGACTTACTGAAAGTCTTCTGAGCTTTGTATGTACAGGTGGTGAGGTCTCACTGGCAATGCTGGCACTGCCTGTTCTCAGCACCTTGTCCCCCTGTCATACACCTCATGTCAGCCAGTGACCACCACAATCCTGTGAAACAACTATTAGAAATTTTTAAAGGTATTTTTCAGTTGTTGAACAGTGTGGTGTGTGAATGGACTGATGCTGCCTGTGGATTTCACAGAATCACAGAATTGTAGGGATTGGAAGGGACCTTCAGAGATCACCTAGTCCAACCCCCTGCCAAAGCAGGTTCACCTAGAGCAGGTTGCACAGGAATGAATCCAGGCGTGTTTTGAATATCTCCAGAGAAGGAGACTCCACAATGTCTCTGGGCAGCCTGTTCCAGTGCTCTGGCACCCTCAAAGTAAATAAGCGTTTCCTCATGTTGAGATGGAACTTCCTGTGTTCCAGCTTGTGCCTGTTGCCCCTTGTCCTGTCGCCAGGCACCACTGAAAAGAGTCTGACCCCATCCTCTTGACACCCACCCTTTAGATATCTATAAGCATTGACAAGATCCCCCTCTCAGTCTTCTCTTCTCCAGGCTAAACAGACCCAGGTGTCTCAGCCTTTCCTCAGAAAAGAGATGCTCCAGTCCCTTGATCATCTTTGTAGCCCTCCACTGGACTGTCTCCAGTAGTTTCCTGTCCTTCTTGAACCGGGGAGCCCAGAACTGGACACAGTACTCCAGATGCGGCCTCACTAGGGCAAGAGTACAGGGGGAGGGTAACCTCTCTCCACCTGCTGGTCATGCTCTTTTTAATGCACCCCAGGAGGCCATTGGCCTTCTTGGCCACAAGGGCACATTGCTGCCTCATGGCCAACCTGTCGTCTCCCAGGTCCTTCTCCACAGAGCTGCTTTCCAGCAGGTCAACCCCTAATCTGTACCGGTGCATGGAGTTATTCCTCCCTCGGTGCAGGACCCTACACTTGCCCTTCTTGAACTTCCTTAGGTTCCTTTCTGCCCAACTCTCCAGCCTGTCCAGGTCCGGATGGCAGCACAGCCTTCTGGCGTGTCAGCCACTCCTCCCAGCTTTGTGTCATCAGCAAACTTGCTGAGGGTACGCTCTGTCCCCTCATCCAGGTCACTGATGAATATGTTGAACAAGACTGGACCCAGTACTGACCCCTGGGGAGCACCACGAGTTACAAGCCTCCAACTATACTCTGTGCTGCTGATCACAAGCCTCTGAGCTCTGCCATTCATCCAGTTTTCAGTCCACCTCACTGTCCACTCATCTAACCCACACTTCCTAAGCTTACCTATGAGGATGTTATGGGAGACTGTGTCAAAAGCCCTGCTGAAGTCGAGGTAGACAACATCCACTGCTCTCCCCTCATCCACCCAGCCAGTCATGCCATCATCGAAGGTGATCAGATTGGTATCCTGAGAAACTATTTTTGTGCTCAGAAATTCATGGCCATTGCTAGCTTTAACTCCTCTTTTTGTCACACAAAGAACCTCCCTATTGACATAGTGAACTTTGAGAAAGCAGTTCATTAGTTCCTCAGTTCCTGATAAATGTTTTTTTCTTGCAGAGTCATCTATCTTAATAGCCTTAATTGAGTTAATTGGAAGTATGCTTTACCATTGGTGAAAATACAATGTGGTTTTTTAATCCAGAGCAAGGCTGATCAAAACTGAGGAACAAACAAGTACGAAATGTCATACATAAAATACATCAAACCGGAAGGTGAGAGACTCAGTATTACAGACTGCTACAGTCCCTACTTCTGGTATAGAGAAGTCCCTTTTTGTACTACCAGAGAGGCATAGCCTCACTGTTGGACAAACAAAGAACCAGAGTCTACATAAACAATATAGTCGAGGGATTGCCTTCAGCTGCATTTCAGCTAGTGGAACTGGTATCGTCTATCTTCTTTGTGTAATTCAAAAAGCCCAGGACTATCATTGCAATGTGATGATATGGCAGTATCTTAATATAATATGAATTGGACAGGCAAATTAACATGGCACAAGTCTTTGCAATTCTGATGTTTTCCAACTTTTCACTGTGTGAACTAGTAATAAAAATGCTGGTTCCACTTGGGAGAAGGGTGTTGTTTTCTTTCCAAGAAAAACTACAAAATTAGGATAGTGGCAAGTCCCAACATCTTTCAGTTACTTGTGTTGAAACCTTATGCATGCAGCATATAAAATTCATCTGATAACAAAAGGATGCTGCTTAGTAAGTGGGAGCAGGAGAATGCTTTCCCAGGTGAAGAAAAACAGGGTGCTGAGTTCAGATCTAAAGAATCTTTCTCTGTACCTGAGAAAGAGTACATCCCCCATATCACTCCCATCCCCACGGAGCAGTCTCTGGAACATCCCAGTGGATGTACGTTACTAGCATTACTACGATTTCTGTCCTTAGGTTATTTCTGTGTCAATATTATATAGGAAGCCCATTAAAAATTTCCCATCTCAGCTACAGTCAAGTGGTGTCACAGAACAAACAGAAGGCATCTGTCTGGCCCGAAAGCCTTCTTCCTGTCTTAACAATGGAGGTAATTTTCAAAGGAAATAAATGCACAAGAAACTAATGGCCTACACACTCACCAGCTGCCATTAGAAACACATACACACTAAACAGATGCTGAGAGCTCCTGCTCATAGCAGTAGTTTGACAATCTAAAATGATGTTGGTTTTCTGTGATCTAACTTTTTACAGTGTGTAAAATATTATTCTTCCTCCCATCCTGGACACCAACCCACACACTCACACATGCAATTCTCCTGTCCTCAATTCCACAAGAGATATGTGCATTGCCTGATCTTCCACTAGTTCACATTTCCCTTTATATCAACATCAGTAAGATCGCGTAAACTCATTTTTAGTTTACCCACTGAAATACTGAAGTTGGCTGCAGAAATATTTTTGAGTGGGTGACAAACAGAGCACCAACCCAGCTTCACGCTGTTCAGTTAATTACACATATACAGAACCCATAAGATAGAAGAACATTTCCGAGTTTGAAAAGCTAAGTAGTCTTAAGTTCAGATATGCCCCCAATCCTTCCTCTGCAACCCAATTCTGCCCTTCACAGTTGTCATTGATATTCACAAAATTCATCAGGCCTTCATTAGCACCTATAATAAAGGAACAACTTCAGAAAAAAGGTGAAGCTGTGGCATGACCCCTAAACCACTGGAAGTCTCCCATGACTCCGTTGTCCCACATAATTTCTTGCCGTTTCCTCAATTTGTATTATTTTAATAAGCTGATTATGGCTTAATTTTTGTGTTTTCTAGGTACTCGCTACCTCAGATTGAATCACTCACTTTAATCCTGATTTACCCACATGTAACTGGAGCAGAATTTTCCCATGAGTGCCTTTGAATTCCTGACAAATTCAAAACAAAATAAAAACAAAATTTCCACACGATAATGAAAAGTTAAACAGTTTTCAGGATCAAGAGGATATCCTAATTTAAACAGAATCTTCAGGCTGCAGCTAAAGTCAACCTTCACCAATGTAACTGCAGTATCCCTGCCTGTGGCTGGAAACA
This sequence comes from Fratercula arctica, assembly GCA_947846985.1. Taxonomy (NCBI): domain Eukaryota; kingdom Metazoa; phylum Chordata; class Aves; order Charadriiformes; family Alcidae; genus Fratercula; species Fratercula arctica. Next base: position 74,991,469 of record CANTUZ010000026.1, on the reverse strand, counting down.
AAATCAATTTTCAAGTTTATTTAAATAAAATAGTAAATTAAAAGCTAATATAACTCCAGCCGCATCTTCTGTACTCCTCCATCTCCAGGCTCTTCTTAGTTTCAAGTCTCCCATTCTCCATTCTTTTCCTTTCTGGGATTTGATACCCTCTAGCTTCTTACACAAAGAGCTGCTTCTGCCTCAGGAGTCTTCAGGAGCCACTAGTCAGCTGCCTGAGGAAGCCCTTAAGTTTATGGCTGAATTCACTCTCCTCTAGTTTTTATCAAACCATGCACTCCCCAAGGCTCCCTTTTCTTCCAGCAAGTAAATCTGCCCCTTCGAAAGTTACACCAGGAAACATATCTCCCCTCTGACACAAGCCTTGCCCCCTTTAGCACTGTCTGTCTTTTGACTGCATGCCCCAGGCTCCAGTCCTGAATCCAAGTTCGTCAAGATGTTTTTTATAGATATATACAAGGCAGAGAGCATATAATTCAATAGCCATTTCTGTAATATTGCTCTTTCAGAATGAAGACGGTTTGAAATTAAACTAACTAGAGCTTGACTTGTCAGTCAAACTAGCTGGTGAAGAACTGTGTTACTTCACTGACATGTATCCCTGCCATGGACCAGTACAAAGGTACATAAACTGACAAGCTGAGTGTGAAGTGCATGAGGCTCTCAGCTAAATTTTGTTCTCATGAAATGCATCCACCCAAGCAATACGCATCAGAGTCTCATTTCCACCTACTGATTTAATTGTATGTATTTTGGTGTTTACCATCTTAACATGCATAAATTTGACATATGTTATGCGTGTGTGTGATTCTGTGACTTCTTTGTGTATGTCATTTTTTAAGATGCAACAGAATAAATCAACTTCTTCAGCTGGTGTGAAATGTGTACAAGACCAGAATTGACTAGACCCTAGCCCTGCTGTCTACATAAGAAAACTTCAGGTACTTGTCTGGATGATGAAAGCACATGGGAAACAGCCACTTCAAGTGAGGAAAAATTAAATTGCGTATTACATACATCTTTTAACAGGTAAGTGTTTTAATAACTAGAACAACTAGATAGGTGGAATGACCATGGAGAATATCTCATTGCCTGATCTTCTAAAAAACAAGAGCAGGTATTTTTCAGTAACATATGCTCCGGTTCCAGTAAATGTCATCAGACTTGACACAGGAATCACTTTGTGAAATTCTGAGGTTTCTTTTACATGGGAAGTCAGAAGTGCTGATTGCAATAATGGCTCCTTCTGGTCCTAAAACCTATGAATCTATTAAGTCCATGGAACAGCGCCAGTTCATATTCAGCTCCTAATGTGAATTTTAAGAAGACAGTCCTGTAGTGGTGCTGCTCCTCATTAGCTGTAACAATCTTTGTAATATGTTCATCGTTCAGTAGACAACAAATACAAACTCATCCACCCAGGTCACTGCACAGGGAGTTTAGTCAAGAAACATTTTTTTTAAAGTGCTGGCACAGAAAAATGTATGTGCTGTTCTAAAAACAGATGTGGAAACATTAGAAAGAGGACAGTGCCTAACAGAAGGGGCAAGAACTATTTAAGCAGAAGACATATGGGAAAGGAAACAGTGTTTCCTTTTTCCCCATAAAATGAGTATCCAAGGTGAGAGAAGGGCACTTTACATGAAGACGGGAAAAACCCCTGCAAAAGTCCTCCAGCACACCGCTCTGTGATGTGAGGAGTCAGACACCTCACTTCAAGAAGGGTGAGCAACACCTGGTAACATGTTCAGCGCGGCAAGGAAGAACCCTGTTCTCCTTGACACTGAAGCTACCCAAACCCCAGGCTACTGTTTTAAAGAAAGCAGAGTGCAGAAGTGTGATATTTGAGTAAACGCTAATTTCTCCAGATTCTGCAAGATGATAATGCAACAAAAATTCATGAGCTCCTGCAAAAAAAATAGCACAGAACTGCAGTGCAGGTTTTAATCTGTATTTGCTTAATAGAAAGCACTACAAATAAAAATAGCATTCAGAGATGCATTGCTACAGGAAATAATTTTTGTGACACCTGATGGTGCCTTTAACAATACTCATGTCCATGAAGTGTACATAAAAGGAACCTGTTGTAAGGTAAATTCATGGTAGCCTGACTTCAATCAGCTTTGAATGAGAAATTGGAGCATCATTAAATGCAAATAACTCTCATAACACGTACTCTTAAGATGTAAAATAAAAACTACAAGCCTCTGTACAGTGCAAAGTAATTACATTGCAGCCTTCTTTTGCTTAAAGTCCTCGCTACACTTGACATTCTCAAAACTACCTTTACCCTCCTTTGCTCCTAGCAAGAAAGATTTCCCTCACACCCTTTTATTCTTAATGACTTCATCAGAAGTACAGCTCTGCTGCCACTTTATTTAGACTTGAGCCACATAATTATCTTTTTTCTCATAGACACTGAGGTTTTATCATGCCAGGAAGGGAGCTGAGTAGCCTTTCGGGTAGCTTAAGCAATACTGACCTGCTCTTTGTAAGCACTCTGACACAAATGCATGCAATATTTAAACATGACTTCATTCCTCGTCATCTTCAGCTGTGTGACAGCTCTGCATACAAAGCCCTGTCCTGGGCACACACTGCACTCACTTCCTGAAAATAAAGGACACACAAGAGTTGGTTCTTGTCCAAGCTGCTGGAAGTTCTTGGTCTTGTAACTGTGCACATCTTTGAACGACCCAGAGCAAACATCTTCCCACAGTAATTTTACATATAACAATATAATGATAAAATCCATCAGTTGAATGAGGATATTTTGGCTTATCTGTTGCAAAGGTCATAAATGAGGATTTTAATGAAGTGAAGTATAACATTTGGGCTTACAGGCATCAAAAGTTACTTTTAATTGATGAAGTATTTATGAAGTATCTAGCATCATTTACTGGCAATGCTTTAATTTATGGGCTGATATAAAATCCAGATGCCTAATGAGGTTACAACAAAAGCTATTCTGTCAGAGATACTATTGCTGTCGGCCCCTCTCTGCAGATTCAGCCATAGGGTTTGCCGTTTGTTATTTCACCTCTTCCTCCTTTCTTCCCAGTGCTTTGGGACGTAGCAATGTTTGAATACCTTGCATCAGGAGGTAGACTTTTCTTGGTACATTACCTGCCCATTAGCTGTTTTTCTAGTTAATCTTGGCATTGCTCTGATTCAAGTGGGAGTATATGAAGATATAGTCAGAATTTAGCTCTTATTTTCTATCAGGAGAAATGTCACTTATTTGGGCCACCAATTTCAGTTCTTCTAAATCACAGGTAACAGTCCAGAAGGTCTCACAGGACATCTTCTACAAACTAGGCTCTACCAGTGGCTGATAGCAAATTCAAGACTGTGGAGCGCTCACCCTGGCGAAAGGCCGGACTGCCGTCCAGCCCTGTCAGTCACTCCTCAGCAGGATGGGGGAGAAACAGGGTGAGAAAGCCTGTGGGTCGGATACAGACAGGGAGATTCCTGGCCAGTTGCTGTTGCCGGCAAGTCAAACTCAGCTTGGTGAAAACGCATGTCACTTACTGCCAGTTAAAATGCCAGTAACAAATAAAGACAGACCCCAAGCAAGCACCTTTTCCCCGGGGCCTTCCCAAGGCCCCACTTCACCCCCTACACCCAGAGCACGGCAGGGGACTGATTATGCTCCACACTTACCGGTTTCTCCGGCCGCTCCTTCCCCCTCTCGCCCTGCCCTGCCCGGCCGTGGGCTCCCCGACGGTGGCAGGGCAGATCTGCTCCAGCCCCAGGCGCTGCTCGGTGCCACCTTGCTCTTCCCTGCCCTGGCCCTCACTCCTTTTTCCTCACACCTCTGCTCATCCAGCACTTTTGTCCTTTCTTCCACGTGTTTTGACAGCCTCACCCATGGCTGAGGCGCTGGGCTGTGCTCCGCTGTTGCTCCTTGGAGCAACTAGAAGCGGTTGGAAGGGGCTACAACCGGATGGAAGCAGCTGTGACTGGCCCAGGGCCACCCCCGGCTGCTGGCCCCAGAGCTCCACTGGCCATCCCACACAGGCACTGGTGCCACAGGTAAACCCAGAAACCATTGGCTGTGAGGGAAAGATGGAGGTGGAGGAAAAGGGCAACTTCTCGCACCTCTGTGCTGACATGGAGGAGAAAGAAATGGTGAAACCAGCAGCCAGCCGAGCAGCCAGAGCCCCATCACTGTCACCAACACCTCACCAGCGGCATGTCTGCCAAACCAGGACGGGTGAGGGGTCTGGCGGCGTCCCAGCCTCTACACTGTCAACCAGAAGCAGGCAGATGTTGTAGCTTGTACTGAAAAACTGCAAAATGATTATGTAGTATTAAAATCATTCAGATGCTAAATTCATGCCACACTGCTAAAGAACAGAGACTGGGAGAAAAGAGAAGAAACAAGGCCCAGCAAAAGGCCCCCCTTTGCACTTGACTCGACATTCAGGAAGCATTTTCTTGCACTGAAGACCACACTGTTTTAAACGCAGCTAACAAGTCTGGGGCAGGCAACAGTCTCAGTGAAGTTTGGGTGTGGAAAGATTTTGCCATCTGGGGACACTGAGTAGTCCTGCAGCTACTGGCTGTTTGGAGAGGAACAGAAAAGAGATAAGAAAAAAAAAAAAAAAAGCTTAAATCCAGAAATCCTGGAATCAAGGACAATAAAAACAGGTACTTTTGGGGGGAGGGTGTACCATAATGCAAGAGAAGAAAAACAGTGAATGACTGAGGAGTTCAGACCAGGGAATAATTTAGATTAGGAGTCAGGTATTCACACAGATTAACAGGCTAAAAATGTCTTGCTTTAGAGGGAACGGAACAGAATGAATGAAATGGATGAGAACACACACATTTCCCTGTTACTGAAACGTTTCCAACTCCCTCCAGCCTGTTTCTAGCATACTCTGTCCAAGCAAAATGTTTCTTACCGATTGCATGGGCATGAACAACAGCCTTTCCCTGCCTCCCTCCCAGTCCCCCAGTTCCCAGTCACTGGCAAATAATGCTTTGTGTTGTGTGCAACCATTGAGATGTTTTCATTTTCAGTCTCCATAAATGTAGAAATCTGCCTGAAAATTCATGTGCAGACACGTGTCCATTTCATGTAACAATATCCTATTATTCTAAGTGCCACAAAACTCATTTGTGTTGTGAAATTGAGAGTTTCCAAGTCAAACAGTATACTGCAGACATTAGAGTTCCTTTTTGTTTGGCAAAAAGTCCACTTTTCAGAAAAAAAAAGTTTCCAGGAGCTTTTTTTTTTTTAAATTTTATTTTATTTTTACATCCAAACACATAGAAACCATTTCTTTTCTCTTTATTTTGCTGCATCTTTTTATGTTCTCTTCCCACCCTGTTTTCCCATCAAGAAATTTCTGAAACTGGAGGAAGTTTTTGTTAGCAAATACCACTTCGTTTTTACCTTCCCTTCACCTGTTTTTCTCCCTTTCCTTGCTCAACTATGCTACACTCTATCTTACTCCCTCCTGGGCTGTCAAAGCTATTTCGCACTGTTGTTGTTCACTACAGGAATGGCAACTATGTCTCCTACAGCAGCAAAGTAGGGAATGTTGCTTTTCAAAAGATAGGTAATGAACCTGGCATCCAAAGAGATGTTCCAGTTCCTCCTCCGATGCCTAGAGGTTTGTCAAAGGTGGAAGAAGTTGGTCACCTGGGAACCTGTATTCTGAAATGATTTAGTAAGCACAGTAATGCAGCAGGGGGAAAGGGAATTAAAACTAAAGCTGACTGACTGCTCAATTATTAATCCTATTCATAAAGAATTTAGCCTTTGCTTTGTTTAGCAAATAGTTTGCAAACTTGTCCATTACTCCCCTTTCACACTATGTTGGTTATTTGAATGGTCTGGAAAATGTTTTTCAGATAGAACGCTTGTCTGTGCCTTTTTCCTTCACCATTTGCTTTTGGTGGAGTATGGTGCATACATTTGGTTCAGAAAGCACTAGTGAACTAATGCCTGGAAAATTTTAAATGGGGACAGAAGGAATACAGACAAAAATTTACCAAGGCTTTTTTGCAAATTATCGGTCATGATGAAAAATACCAGCCTCCTGAATTCCCACACATTTTTCACAAGTACTAAGCAGTGATTTGTATACTCTTCAATAAGATGTACTGGGTTTCAGATCTTCCTGTGAGTTTACTTCTATGGACTCAGAGAGCCATTGCAGTTGAAAGAGACAAGAAGTTTCCAGTCCAAACTCCAGCTCACACCTCTATCAGCACTGAATTCAGACTGAGACCTCAGGATCATGCAAAATCCAGTCATGTCTTCAAAACCTCCTAGGACAGAGATCTCACAGCCTCCCTAGTCCCCTACTCCGCTGCCAGGCTAATCACATTGTGGTTCTTATTTTCTTTTTTCACATCAAAATATCCCCTCTTTCAGATTATAACCATTGCCACTTAGCACAAATCAAACCCAATCAGATTTCATAACCATCAGGTATGTAAAACTCAGGAAGAGAATTCACTACTTACTGGGTTTTATTAAAGCTTTGGTTGGTCATTCAACAGAGCTCTGATCCTTATCTCATCTTTAGTTGTTCTTAAGGGACATGGGACTGTTGAAAAATCTGGGTTTAGTTTTTGTTCTTTACAGGTAAAATTTAGGACAGTAGGTCACAGAAGCCTCACTTAAAACTATTTAGAGATGGGACACATGCAAATTCACCCCCATTCTGATAGTTCTAAGAGGCTGGTTTTACAAAGAGCTAATAAGGAAAAAGACATCACATAATGGTGATTTGTTTCAGAATATTTCTCATTATTTTATTTCATGACCCTAAGCCAGAACCCAGCACCTAACAATTGCTGTGCCTTCTTCCAAAAAGCATGCACACAGATGCAACAAGGCCACGTATCCACAAGCCTTTCCATAGATACAATAAATAAGCAACAGAGAGGAAGAGCACTTGTTTATTTGAAAGTTTTGATGAACTGATGTATGAAACTTTCATAGTTATTTGCTTCATTCATAAAAGGGATTTTTTTAAAAAAGAATTATTTTTACTTTTTTTTTACAGAACACAAGAACTTAACATATGTTTTCCTTGTACTCCATAAGTATGGGAATTTGCCATCTAGCAGGAAATACTTTTTTATGAATTACAGAATAGTTTTTATTTCACCATTCTTTGTGATGACTTTCTGAAATTAAGTCCTGTTGACAAAGATGCAGACCAGTAAATGGCTATGTCTGAAAAGGCGTTACATCTTCTAAGTACCCCTCTTCCATCTTAAAGGAGGCAGAGTTTCTGTAAGTCAGGATGTAATAAGGAAAGGATTAATGCAGCGTTGTACTGTAGCATCACTTCCTAAATCAATTGCCTATAAGTAACCAAAATGAGCATTGAACTATTTAAGAAAGGCCCTGTGATGCATTATTTTTTGACATATGTGATTTGATCTTGTATTAATGACAACAGTAATTAATGTAATGTATTTATTTTTAGGAAAGAAGAAATCACTGAAAGTTTTCTTGAACTGAGCAGAGATCTTGCCTTACAGAGCAGAATTGTAAGCAAGTCAGGGGTTAAAAAAGAGGGTTAGATGAATGCAAACCTGGGAGAAAAAATGTGATCAACCTTCATAGATCGGTGAAACAATCAAGTGAAATTCCACAGAAGTTTCTCATTCAGTATTTGCATCAGTGACTCAGACTATGGACCCATATTAAATTTTCAGGAGGCACTAAGCTAGAAAGTCTCAGTAACATCAGAAAATAAGATTAACAATTCAAAAAGCTTCTGATTAATTGGGACAAAACAGTGCTGAATACAAAAGAGACAGTTTGATAAGGAGGAGGGCAAAGTTCTTTGTAAGGGTAGAGATAATCAACTGCATAAATTCATTTAGGGTATTACTGACTAGTCAATAGTTCTGTAAAAAGAGATCTAGCAATTGACTTAGTTGCTTTGAGGATGCATCAGCTATGCCCTGCTGCTCCAAAACAAGGAAGTGACATAGCTGGCAACACAAAAAAGATTGTCATACTGAAAGCAGAGACAACTATACCTTGAAGCCTTGGAGTCCAGAAAGGAGAGAAGGAAGATTAAAAAGAAAAAAGAAAAAAAGAATCCTAGGAAAGGTACATATTACACAAAAATGGAAAAAATCAGGGTCATTTAGTCTAGAGAACAGAGAACAGGATAACAATCTTAAACCATGAAAAAGTTACTCCAGAGTTGTGGATAATAAGCAGTTATCTTAAACTGCATCATGATTTTAGTTGAGACTAAGAAAATATTTCTAACTGGAAGGAAAGAGAAGCATTGGAAGAATCTGCATCAGTGAAAGGTTTGAAGGGCATGTTTTACAAACGTCTTCTAGAAATGACAACTGCATGGTTGATCCTGCCTGGAGGCAGCAGACCAGACTAATAATTTTTGAAAGGCTCCCAGCTTTATCTTTTCCATCTCTTTGATAGTTTGGCTTGCAGCAAAAAGAGAGGTTCATTGTTTTTGTGTGGATTTTTTCTCTCTTGAACTTCTTGGATAATTAGCTTTTATTATGAAACATTAAATGCATCTTGTCCCATGTCTTTCCCCTCTTTGTTAATGATGTTTAGCTAATCATTAGTTGGAAAAGTAGAACTTGACAATGTACTCAGAGACCAATTGACACAGAAGTCCCCTACATGACTGGAAAAATAATCACAGGCTGGTCATAGCCTGTAAATCAGCCTCTTCCTGCAGTGCTCCGGCAGCAATCAAGAGAAATAATTACAGTTTGCAAAACAGCTACTTTGCTATTCCTCATCAGGAAGCTAGTAGTTTATTTTATAAGCCTGTTATTACAACTTCTAGGTCAGTTTAGCAGACTGGGCCCTCGTTCCCTTGCGGCGCCCAGCATGTATGCAGAGCCACACCTCTGCTTGGGTGCACGCTCTGGAAAGCTGTCTTAAAGCCACTATCTAACATATTGTTTCTCCCAGATCAGGAGAATGTCTCCTATTAAGGATTTGGTGACTATTCCCATTAAAACCAATTATGCACATTTGTCTGTTTAATTTATGTTTCCTTTTTTAATCACTCTTCCACAACGTCTTGTCTTCCTGTATTTCAAAGTACAGACCAAATAACCTAATAGTAACCAAGGCATTCTAATAATACGATGCTGTAGTTCCAGATGAAGATAAAGGTTATGGCAAAAACTGAATGACAAAAACTGGAAAAAATAGTACTCAGCCAAATAATTTATTTTAAAAAACCAAAATCTGAACATCTTTTATAGCAAATTATAGTAATAAAGATCCTTCTGGATTATATTCTCTAAAACTGATTTGCGCAAATGCTGTTTCCGTAAGTGCTGTCATAAGATTATACCCGAAAGTCAAACTCACCTGCTGCACACATCACAGCTCATTTAACAATAGGCAGTGAAACTTGAATCACTAATCTGTCAGAACAATGCAAAACAATGGGGCAGAAAGTGGATTCACACAATCTGCCTTTGGGCACCAAAATTGGGAAGCTAGATAAATGAGTAACTAAATCGTTAACTTGATGGAAAACAGTGTTCCTCCCTATTAGTCAAAGGAAATTTATAGACCTGGAGCTTTCCCCTCTCTCCTCCCTGCTTGGACACTGAACGTCAAAGCGATCTCAGGAAATTTCTTAACCCTGGGGAATACAATAGTAACAATGGCCTCTGCACTTCCTGCAAGCACTATGATCACTAAAAAAATGAAAAAAAAAAATAAAAATCCAACCAAAAACCAGAATAAATTATAATTTTTTCACCCAAGTACTGTCTGGTTTTCCTCCTGAGACAGCATCAAGGTAACTGAAAGATGCAAAAAGGTAGAAATTTATGCCTGACTGCTGGTCATAATTTTTCCCTAGTATTTTGCATCCTGTTTTGCAAACCTTTCTTAAGTTAGTTAATGCTTATTTCACCAATACTGCTACTGCATTCTTTCTCCTGCTGGGTGGGAGGGAGCTGCTGTCCCTCCCCATTCTGGAAACGCAAAGTGGTGGCGGTCTGTCTGGTGGGTCTTCTGGCTGCCTGGACAACTTGAGCTTCATATTGTGCTTGTATTTGGCAGCAAAAATACAGAACCCATAACTTCAAATACTCATCAAGGAAAATGGTGGAGAGGGAAAGAAATTTTTTTTCAAATAATAGATTCTCATTTTCATCACCTTGTGCCTACTATTCACATACCTTCTGTTTTAATCCTATCGGGCTGTATACTGCCTAAGCTTTATGTATGTTTACCATAAAGCTGTCAGAACTGTTTGTCATTAATTAACAGGCTAAAAGATTGTCGTGCCTCATATATCATGATGTACAAAAGTGAGCTAAGTAATTGTGGCACCAAATGTATGCTTTAAGCAGATTTAAAATTGGTTAAATTCCTCCTAATCCAAATTTATTTCTAAAACATGTAAAACCAGAATCACTCCTCAGCTAAATCTTAACACAGTGCTGTTTCTAAGCAAACAGTACCTTTTCTCTTCGCTTTTTTATGTTTTATACGATGGGGAGGCCCACATAGAAAATAATTTTTTTTTTGCAACAAATATCAGAATACTGACAGAAAAAAGCTCAGACTCAGGTAACATTATTCAGTACAATTGCAGCATATTTGGACAGCACACCTTCTAGTTAGTAGGATCTGAAACAATAACAATGCATATTCCCAAGTATATGCAGCAGTGATTTAGGAAGACTTCGAATTAAAGCACTGTGAAGACATGCATCAGAAATCAGTAAAGCTTTCATGTCACAGGATCACAATTTATCCAACTTTTGGCAATCTATCACAGTCCTAGGAAGTCATTCTAGGCTCTTGCACATAAAAGACTCATGCAAAAACAACATGGAGAGCTCTCAGGTGCCGTGAGCCCTCATTTCTGGCCATCTTGATATCTCAAAAGGTTCTTTTCTCAAGTCTATTCTGAAATAGTCATTAGTCAGAAACAGAGCAAAAACCCTGCCCTGTAAAAGCCGATGACATGGAGCTGGATCACAAGAGGCATACCAGATGTCAGCATCCCTTAGTAAAACTGGCTTAAGGCTACTAATGAGAGTAATTCCTGCACCACAGGAAGCACATAAACTTCTAGTACGTTCTTTACGCTGAGAAACAGGCTCCTGATGAAGAAGAACAAAAGCAATTATACCTTCAAGCAGCCCCTGTTATCTCTGATGTGATGAAAGCTGCCTCATTTTCTCCAAAGAAGGTATAAGTAGCCAAGAACTATAGACAGAAAAGTTAAAATATTTCTGTAGAAAACGTCCAGAAGAGAAACATTGCATTCTGCTTCTCTTCCACCAGATGAGAGTGAGAAATACCATGTTATTCATTTACTTTAACTCATTTACAGTGCAAATTCATTGGTCTGAACTTTTCAGGACATGGCGACAGACTCAGACAAGAGCAATTGGTTTTTTCGTTGTAAACTCTTTAGCTGTTTTGGTGAATTAACTTGTCATTTATGAGCATACTTTATGCAGAGCGCCACAGATGGAGGAACATGTTCAGCTACGTGGTTCTGCTAAATTTAAAAATAAAATGTTCTTAATTTTCATTGCTTCTCAGTCCTACTCAGTTCAAGCTAATCGAAATTACACTATCACTGCTATTTGACTTTCTAGTTGCATTATTAAAAACTGGATTAATACTGAGCTCATGAATGACAGTCTGCCAAAGATATAACATCTTTTCTGTTGATCTTTAAAAGAGAAGATAACGTAAGGCCTCTCCAGAATAAAAATTACAGCTTCTGAACAAGAGGAAAAAATGCATAGTTAGTATTACCAAAAACCTCAAAATTTTTCAGCCAGATATTTATCTAAGAATACTTTCATTGGCTTGTGAAACTGGAAAGAACATATTTAAAATACAAATTTAAGATGGTCTGCATACCATCTTTGCAGTAAAAAAAAAATTTTGCGGGATGAAAGTAATATTTTCTTCACCATTATCATCTTGCATAGTACAGATTAATAGACTTTAAATCTGAACCAATGTTCTTCTCATAGGTTCTCAGGGGAAGAGATATGCAGTTAGCCTCCCAAAAAAAAAAAAAAAAAAAAAAAAAAGCCCTGCTGCAATTGATTGCTGTGATCTACTTCATCTCCCTCTACACATATCTCCTGAGATGTTGATTAATCACTTACCACTTGTTTTATGGTGATCGTTAGAGTGAGAGTGACGCTTATCAAAACAAGTCTCAGTTTTTTACTAGATCTAGATGGCTTACACACAAATCCAGGCAAAAAAGCTATAAAAGGAAAAGACTTTTCTTCACATTCATGCAATGAAGGATTGCAGACACAGGTAGTTAACATGATGAGGACATCTGAGGAGTGTTAATCTGCTCACAACAATGTATTGATTTTATGCCAGTCAGCAACGGTCCTTGAAAGAAAGAAATTAATTCCTGGGCTTTACATTCAGTCTATAAACAATTGTTTCACAATTGCTTAGGTGTAATTTCTGCCGAATAGAGTATCCTGAATGTGGTTTGCTCCTAATGCTTCAGGGAAACCAAATTTCGTACTAACTTACGTAGTAATTATTCAGTGGGTTGGTATAGGTCCTCTTCAAGCAACGCTTGAATTCAGGCCTTGCCTGATATTCCACACGTATTGAGGAATGGTGACAATGGCCACACAATAGTCAGTGGACCCTGGCAAAGCCCCAGTTCACTGAACTCATTTGCATTGAAGGTTCACTAATAATTGTCAGCAAAACTGTACCACATATCCCAGTTCCTAGTTCGTGTCATCAACTTTACCAAAACCTGAAAGCAATGTCTTCTGCAAAATACACCCTTTATATATGGCAGAGATTTTTAACTGAGCTTACTTTTTTAAAAATATATACTGTTAAGAGCAATAGTGGATGCTGTAAGTAACATCTTCACATTCGTTCACTAACTTGTATGTTAGTCAAGCTCCCGCTTTTGCAGGCAGAAATTTGCCTTTTTCCTGGCCTGGTCTTTTTTAAAATCTTGTTGAATGGGGAAAATGTGGAAGACCTGAAAAATTCTGCTACTTTTGATGGAACCTTTTTTTCTTTCAGTAAGAGAGCACCTTCCATTTCTATGGATAGATCAGCAATCAAACTGGTAAGTGCTTGAGATATTAACCCAGAAATGAATACGTAACCAGGGAAATCAGGAGATTATTTAATTAGATGATGCATGCACAGTACCTGCTCTTTAATTTCTAGATTTCTCATTTTCTTTCTGCTTTCTAGATGCACAAGAAGACACAGTTACTGCTGCATGTAAAGCATTGATGCCATTGACCTTCAACCTGCCATTATGCAAATCTAGTACTCAAGATTGCAATTATCTGCATGATACTGACAAGCATATATTAAGCTTATATTTATAAGCATTTCCAATGTTTGGTGTTTTTCTCTCAAAGAGAAATCAGTCTCTAACAGTGCCTATGCAATGAAATATAATTTAACTGCTCAATTGTAGATTATTATTTCTAGTAGAAGAAATTACTTTCTCAAATGTTTACAAACTACTTGGTTTTGAAATAGGAGTTTTTCTTGGCTATCCAAATTTTAATTTGGGGGAAGTTGTGTACAGTATTCATAAGGGACTGTGTCTCTGTAGTGTTCTCTAAGAGCACAAAATAAAATAAGTAGTAATTTCATTGGTTCTTTATTAGAAAAGTCAAAACAATTTCTAACAAAATAATTGGCATTTTAGTCTAGCTACTGTACTGTTAATCTTAGTACAGGAAAATGCAGAAAAAAACTCCATTAGGTTGGCAAATTTATGTCAATCTTGAAAGAAAAAATTATGACTTTGCAATGCTACATCTATTTTTACTCTAAAGCTATTTTAGAGTTTCATCCAACTTGTGTAAGCTTGATTTAGGAGTGCAGTTCTAGGTCAAAGAAGACTGACAGTGTCCAAGCAAAAAGTGATTAATTAAATGGTACTTTTCAAGTTGTCATATGTAAGAAGAAGGTGTACCTAGCAAAAGTAAAGATAAGGGGGTGAAAACACAACAGCTGAAACCAAAATCTAGATATATTCACATTCTATCCAAACATACAGTATTTTTCTGGAAAAAAATCTTGAAAGCTCAAAGCGTAGCCAGTCAGCAAACCACCACACTCCACCATTTCTCTGTGAGGGAGACTCTTTACACACACACACCTAACATAATGTGATCCTTCTTCTTAGACCTCATTCTACTATACATATTGCTACGGGGGGGGAAATGGAAAGAAAACTTTTATTAATTAATTTGGTCTCACTGGAGCAGCACTCCATTACAATCCTGGAGAAAATGCTGAAGTTAATGTATTTTTGTGACTCATGACACCATAATGTTACAGCTTTGGAATCACAAAAGGAATAGCTGAATGCTATTCATTTAGTGCCACTGACTCTATTCACTATGTTCTTCTTTTTGCTTTTCCAGGAATTTTCCAAAGGTTTTGACTGCCCAGAACGCCAAGTTTCCTGAAGTATTCGGAACAGGTAAAGGGATCATCAGGAGAGCTTAGAGTTACAGCCAAGCCTGATCTGAAATATCAAGAGTGAAAAGGTAAAAGAGTTTTTATTATTCTTCAAATTCGCATCTCACTTGTTGAAATCATCATTATGATATCATCTGCATATCTGCCCTGTACATTTCATGACATACATCTAGAAATGCATCTGTCCAGATTTCTGAATATACCATTTTGTTATTTAACGTGGCTGAACATATTCTGCCTATCCAAAAAATATCAAACCAAAGTAATATAGGATTCATTTTATCTTAATTAAATATATTTTCATTTTAACTTTTGTCTCACCTGAACTCTGTGAGAGGAGTCTTCTTAATCTAGAAATGCCCTTCTACAGGAATTTTCTTATTTCTGGATATGATTTTGTTCCCATTTGAATTTTTTTTTTTTTTTTTTTTTTTTTAATATTTCCAGTGATCTGAAAATTCCACAGATCATTTCTGGTGGAAATACCAGCACAGAGCATTTCTATTTCTGCAGCTGTATGCTTTCTAAGATTCTAGAAGCATAGAAAGATTGGAATAGCTTCAGAAGGTATTAAATGTTTTTACATCAAATTGAGCAAGTCTGTGGACAAATAAGAGGGTGAAATTAACTGATCTCTCAGTTCTGTATTTTTTGTGTCTTAGCCATGTACCCTACCCTTTGAGTTATAAGCTATAGGGAGAAAAAGAGGATCCACCAACATGGACTCTCCCTACCCCATCTTCCAGGTTTTTGGTTAGAACACAGACCTTTTGCAGGCACATCCACAAATCTCAAACAACCCTCGTTTTGCACAACCATTCAGTTGAGTGCTACCATCGCCCCATACATTCTTCATTTCTCATTCATCCAGTTTACTGAAGCTGACAGCAGTTCACAAAATAATTTTGGTCATATTGTTTTCTTGGCAAACAATTTACAAATCCAGCAGAAAAAAAAAAAAGTGCTTTGTTGAACTGGTATACAAGAAGTTTAAGAAGCTGAATACCTGGAATTTAGAGACAGCATCTGTTTGCAATAAAAACAAGATGCAAGGCAAAATCAGTTCATGTGTATCGCATCACGCAGAACCTAGGAATTAAGACCAAGGAAGCAAAGTCACACACCTGACCCCTGAAGTAATTCAGAAAGAAGGACAAAGGCAGATTAATGGGAGAATCAAAGAACATTTTTCTATGTAACCAACCAGGTGCTCAGTTAATATCTTCATTATATGTTATTTCATGTTCTTTCAGTACTTGCCCGGCTACTGTAACATCTAAGGGTGTCTATGCTAATGCCTAGGAAGAAATACTTTCACTTACATACTAGTACAGCTGAAATCTTAAAACCCCTGCAGCTTGCAGGAGAACAAGTCAGGGAACTCCTAATACTTTTATCATTTAACTTGAATGCTCCAGTAAGAACCCTTTCTTAGTTTGACATCTGTAATCCCTGTGACTGGAAACTGATGCTCTCATCTGAATGAAACAGTACATAATACTTTGACAATTACGTGGTGCAATATGATTTACTGTGTTTTGAGCTTCTTACTTTTTCCCCCTCTTCAATAAGTAAAACCAGCCCTGTTTTTTATCATGGCATACTGTGCACAGTCCACAGTTTTGGCTAAACAAAATGTCAATTAAAAATATTATTTTCTTCAAAAAGAATCAGCTCCCTCATAGATAAAATCTTGACCTTCTCAGAGTGACTGTTACTTACACTGTTTATTAGAATGCAATTAAACTATAAACAGCATTCCAGTAAAAGCTGGTATTTTGTCTATATATCATGGGGACAACTCTCAAATATATTGGCAAATAACCGTAATAGGAATCAGATTCTTTTACTCATCACAATTGTATCCCATTTTTAATATGCAAGAAGAGTACTAGGACTGTAAAAGTGCTCCATTTATGCAAATAAAATGTAGGTATTTGCAGTCTTTGGATATTGCAGGTATTCTCTCATTTGAAAGTTAAAATGTGATATCACAAAATTATATCTGCTTAGGCAAAATGTAGTTACTGCCCTTGAACTTGTAACCAACTCCCCACTACCACAAAAATCCCTTGAAGTTGTTCTTTTAATTGACATTCTAACTTTTCAAGTGTTCCAATAAATAAGAGCTGTTCACTTCAGCGAGCACATATTTAGGGGGCAGGAGAGAATTTCATGCACCTCATTAGCAATCTTCCACACAAATTCTGAGCTGTCTTCTTTTACAGAATCATAGAATCTTCATGGTTGGAAAGGACCTTTGAGATCATCGAGTGCAACCATACACACACACACAAAAACCCTACAATCTCTGTCACTAGAGCATGCCCTGAACCGCCAAATCTAGACGTTTCTTAAATACCTCTAGGGATGGTGACTCAACCACCTCCCTGGGCAGGCTGTTCCAGTGCCTGACCACTCTTTCAGTAAAGTAATTCTTCCTAATATCTAATCTAAACCTCCCCTGCCGCAGCTTCAGACCATTTCCTCTGGTCCTGTCATTATTCACTTGGGAGAAGAGGCCAACACCCACCTCTCTACAGCCTCCTTTCAGGTAGTTGTAGAGGGCAATGAGGTCCCCTCTCAGCCTCCTCTTCTCCAAACTGAACATGCCCAGTTCCCTCAGCCTCTCCTCATATGGCTTGGTCTCCAGACCCCTCGCCAGCTTGGTAGCTCTCCTCTGGACCTGCTCCAGCACTTCAGTGTCCCTCTTGTACAGAGGGGCCAGAACTGAACACAGTACTCGAGGTGAGGCCTCACCAGTGCCGAGTACAGAGGCACCATCACTTCCCTACTCCTGCTGGCCACGCTATTCCTGATAGAAGCCAGAATGCTGTTGGCCACCTTGGCCACCTGGGCACACTGCTGGCTCATGTTAAGCTGGTTGTCCACCAGCACCCCCAGGTCCTTTTCTGCCGGGCAGCTTTCTAGCCACTCTTCCCCAAGCCTGTAGCGTTGCTTGGGGTTGTCATGACTGAAATGCTGGAGCTGGCACTTGGCCTTATTAAACCTCATACAATTGGCCTTGGCCCATCGATCCAGCCTGCCCAGGTCCCTCTGTAGAGCCTCCCTAACCTCAAGCAGATCAACACTCCCACCTAGTTTGTTGTCATCTGCAAACTTACTGAGGGTGCACTCAAGTCCCTCCTCCAGATCATTGATAAAGATATTAAACAAAACTGGCCCCAAAACTGAGCCCTGAGGGACACCACTGGTGACCGGCCGCCAAGAGCATTTCACCCCATTAATCACAACTCTCTGGGCACAGCCATCCAGCCAGTTTTTAACCCAGTGAAGAGTACACTTGTCTATGCCATGATTCGCCAGCTTCTCCGGGAGAATGCTGTAGGGGATGGTGTCAAAGGCCTTACCAAGAGAGACAGTGTCAAAGGCCTTACCTTACCTGCTGAGAGCCCTCCTAGCTGACAAGTATCACTTTAACTACTGCCAACATGCCTTTGGCTTCTGCTCCCAAATAAGGAACTAAAGTGTTACCCCTCCCCTCTTCCTGGGAAGAAGATTTTTGGGTTTTTTCTCCTATTCTTGCTCTCTCTATCCTGAAAATCTCTGGGCAAAGTTCTTTTCCATAACTTCCTGATTTTTTGTATGACCTTAATCAGTTTCTTAAGGAAACTACACCTTATTTGTCACCAGACATGTATGCTACATAGTAGGCAAGTATTTATCCAAGGCATTTTCCCTGTGACCAGAGGACATCAAATTTTACCGTGAGCTGGATATTCTACTCCTTTGAAAATTCAGTCCTATATGCAAGTTAAAGAAAATTAAAACTTCACATTAAAAATGGGTGTTGTATTCTGACACACATACTCAGAGAGTTGCCTTTATCAGGCAGAATTCATGGCTGTACACAGACATATTTCCCAATAACACAACACAGTAAAAATCAAATGATGGAAAGCAGGCCAGACTTACACAATTTCAAAAGAAATTTAAGAAGAGCCTAAAAGTTGTTTGCTGAAAGTTTTCATAATAGAACAGTAATTTCAATAACTGAGATTTGTGTATATTAGGCAAAATCTGTCTATCTGAGATGTCCTGTATCAGATGAAAATACTCCAGTCAGGACACTAACTAAAGGGGGCTGGACTAGATGACCTTTAAAGGTCCCTTCCAACCCAACACATTTTATGATTCTATGATTCTAAAGCTATTGTTAAAGATAAGAGATTTCAACGGACAACAGGTTTCTTCAATTCCCTACCTCACTCAAAAGATATGCTTCCTTCAATTGTTTTTGGAAATCTGTCAGATATTATTTAGCACAAACATTTGAGATTGCTTGTAACCAGTTTTTACCCTTAAAATAAGTATTTTTAAAAATAAGGATAGACTCATACAGTGTTTACCCTAAGGAAGGACAATTTACACAGTGAAAAACAGCGTCCCAGGAAAAATTCTAGTGTGAAAAGGCACTAGGCCAATCAATTACATGCATGTGCCTATGCAGATCCATCCAGGTGACTCTCTCCAACATCCCCTGTAATTTATCCAAGAGAAAGACAGAGGTCTCAAAGATACTGCATTTTTACTGTTTTTCTACAATGGGCAGTGAGCAGAGGTGAGAACTCTACTAACTCCTGTAATGGGGGAAGCAGGAGGAAACCATGAGACACCTCTCATCAAACACTACAGAGACCTCACAGAGGTGTACACATCTTTGGGAAGCCAGCTTTCCTTAGTATCACTACTTGTTCTTAAAACTGTTAATACTCTCTTTTTTCCCTACAGACTGGGAGGACTGAAGAGGTTGAGCAGTGGTTATCTGCAGGCACACCAGCTGCCAAAACCAATCTTTTATCAAACCTGCTATCTATCTAGCTAATTTCAATTCCCACAAAGATGCAGGAGGACACTAGCCTATGCATCTCCCATTTTCTAGACAAAGGAGGGTAGAATGGTACTCCATTCCTACTCCTGTGTACTGAGAAAAACAAAACAGAACATTTTATTCCCACAAACAGCTCAAACTCTTGAGCTTTATTACCTGATGAAAGCTACCTTTCAAATATACATTACTAAAACTTCTGCAGAGACTCATAAGAGGGAAGAAAAAAGAGGGAAAAGTAAAAAAAAAAAAAAAAAAAAGGAAAAGAAAAAACCAAATACATAATCCAAGTAAACAAAAACAAAAAAAACCCAAACAAACAAACAACAAAAAAAAAAAAACCAAAAAAACCCTGCTCCCCATTCTGAAGAAAAAGGGGACAAGCAAGTAATATGGGAAACAGAGAAACTCAATATAAAAACCTAAGAGCTGACAAGAGAAAACATGAACTAAACTGTGGTTTCTTCTTCAACAAAGCAAATAAAAATAAAACCATCCCACAAAATACAAGGCAAACAGAGCTAAATCTTTTCTCATCTCGAATGTTGTGCTTCCTCCATGCATAAGTAATACCTCTAATTCAAATTCCTGACTGTCCACCAGAACATTTTTTCATTCAACCAGCTGCTTCTACCTACCTGTTAAAGGTGGAATGCCTGCCTCCTAAATAATTCTTTTTTGCGCCTAAGTAACGGCAAACCAATCAAACTTAGGTGAAGAAAAGTTTCGTGGCTTTTTTTTTTTTTAATTTAACAAAAAGATTTCTAATTCTTGCACTTAGAATATACCCATTTCTGCTTTGACCAATGTTTTTCTATCTTAGGCACAAATTGAAATACAGAAAATTCTGGGTTTAAATATGAAAAATATCCATACCTTTTTTACAGGGAGAGTGGTCAAACACTGTAACAGGTTGTCCAGAGAGGTTTTAGAGTTTCTGTCCTTGGAGATGTTCAAAACATAACCGGATATGACCTGAGCAATCTGCTCTTCCTGCTTCTGCTTTGAGTCAGGGAGGTTGACTAGATGATCTGCAGAGGTGCCTTCCAACACCAATTTTTCTGTGATATAGAGAAAAGGAAAGAGCATATCAGAAAGGAAAGGAGATACTGAAATAGATGCAGCTACACACAAGTAAAACCCACTGTATCAGAAAGAAACAAGAACACTGGTAAAATACAATGTATTTTGCAACCGTCTGGTAGTTTCTGGTTTTTTATGTCCTGCCTGTCTTGGTTGCTATTCCCTGTGAGGAGTTCATCAGTTTGATATATAAGATGAGCAGATCTACTTTCCACAGTGTAGGCTATGTGAAGGAAAATCAAGTTAGAGTATGGGAAAAGAGAAAAGGGCTGAAAGAAGAAAATAAATGTGCTTGTAAAAATAGTAATTCTTCCTAGTGGTAAATGTGTGCAATTTTGGTCATCAGCTGGTTGAAATTCTTTCCCACTGTCCTATTCCATGTCTGTTTCTACATGCTAACATATTATAATCTTTTTTTGTTTGTTTTCAGTTAGGCTTGTATAGTATGAGATTTTAAGTACTCACCACAGGAAAAAATTCTGAAAAATTTAAGAAAAAAGTTCAACCTGAGTTGGTGAGAATTTTAACACAACAACTTTCTGAACCCAGAGCACTTGATTTCATGCTTATTGAGTGTTGTCCATAGTTTCTGTGTGTTTTTCAGGAAGTGGCAGCTCCTACACTCTATAAGGACCACTTCTAATAGCCACCTTTCTAACAAATAGTTTGTCTCATGTTAAAGACTGGCACAGAACTTACGGGTGATCTCAGGTTAGTCAAACCAATTTCTCTTTTTTAATGGATTTGTGTTTAAACTTAACATTCAAAACATTCTGGGTAAGTGGTCTATGAGGCAACTGACTCTGACTTTGGTTAATCTAAGTAGCCCTTATTAGTATATCACAAATAATGAAACCTTAGGGAATCTGTCTTCTTTGGGAGGACTCAAAAGTGTGAATAACTTCAGATGCTCTTTCTTTTTAAGTAGTCAAAAAGAGGTGCCGTGTGTGTGTTCTTAAAATCCAGAAGGTCACTTACAGCATAAACGCTAGGTAACTGCTATTGGCAAAGGCCACATGTAAAGCTGATGTGGTTCACAGGATGAGACCTGGGATGCAGATGACCAGAAATCATTCCATCCTCCCACTTCCCTTTCTTTTTCCAAGATCAGCTAGGTTACTCAGGTACTTCAATCTCAAATTACCATCTGTTAATGGCATGTATATGAATGCCTTTGGGAAAATGATGGCGATAATGTCAGATTCAGTTGTCCTGGAAATGTCCTTCAGTTCCACACTAAATGAGAAGCTGTAAAAACTAAACCACAGTACTAGCAAGTTGAAAAGGCAAAACATTGTAACACCTCTATAGTCTAACAGAAGGAAAATTTAGGCTTTACAAACATCTGTCTCTCCCTGAAGTTTGTTTTTAATGGCTTCTCAGATAGACTAAGTTCTCTCACTTATCAGAAAATCATTCTTTAAGAAGCCATTAAGAGAAAAGGGGGATAATTTGGGCTTAGTTAATTACAAACTCTCCTGGCTGTGTTACAGATAGGTTTTGCGTACAGTTGTATGAATACCTAAGTATTCTGGGGAGCTGAAAGAACTTAGGTCTGCTTAAAATTAAAGATCTTAGAAGAAGACTGTTTAAACAAGGATTGGCAACACAGTAAGGGGTGTAACTGCTACAAGACAAAAAAAAAAAAAAAAAAAAAAAGCCTTTGAATAGCAGTATTCTCAGCTTGAATTATAGGACATAAATTTGTTCTGACCTGCAACAGTATGGTGCGGTCTTTCCTCTATTCTCCAAAGATAATATGAAAGGGCTTAGCAGTAACAGAAAAGCAAAGAAGCTAGAGAGATCTATAGGACTTCAGTGCTATCTAATGGGATGCTATATATACAGATGAGTAAACCTCTTCATAAAACTGCGATTAAACCCTTTCAGCTTTCCTTTCTTTTAAATCTAGTTAGAAAAAACTGAATCCTAAACTATCTCTGTTCTCTCAGCCAACAAACACAAATTTTATGTTTGACCTGAGAAACATGCTGGCTAGCCACTGAGGAATTTTCAGTAAGTTATGAGCACAATTAAAAGCTCATCTCAAATACTGTGATAACTTTTAGTTTTATGACTGCTGTGTCATAAAGATATATAAGACCCGTCATTACCTATAATATCTGAGCCATAAAGACTTCTGTATGTGCAAACTGAGGCATTTAGAACCTCGTAGTTCTTAACTGATCTGGCTGGAAAAATAAAACATGAGGAATCCAGGTATGAGATAGGAGCTACAGAATACTTCAGTTAAACTTGTAACTTTTTGTCTCAGGATGAGAATGTCTTAGGGGAATTAAATCTCAGGAACAGCCAGAAGGTGGCAAGTGTACACATTAGAAGAAGAACATCAGTAAATAATATTAGGATAGCAAGAAACGTTCTTGGTAAGAGCTGTAAGTGTAGTGTTTAACCATAACTGGGGCAGATAGAAGTGGGAATTGTTCTTGACACTTGCTTCTTCATCCTTGTCTTTTTTTATATTGATATTGTTTGACCAGTGCAGTTGTGTCCCACATACAATAAAGTAGCTGTGATCTTCCTTTGACAAAGGATACCTCTAACTGGGTCTGTCAAAAACCTCCATCTCCAGGGCAGCTGTTGTTGAGAGCTAGCAATTCAGGGCACAAAAAGGACATGTGCCACTTCAGTCTCATCATGCCTTAAACTACAACTAGTAAAGCCAGTTGCTGTGTGTCACATTCGTTCCTTACCACCATCTGCAAGTGATTAATTCCTTCTGGAAACAGGATACGCTGAAGATGCAGCTTCAAATGTTCTGTCATAGACATTGCAGGTACTGCTCCTTTACCAAGGACCTTGTAAGAATACTGAGTGGCATTTACTGGCACACTTGCACTGTCCTTCAATGACTTTGAAGGGATTGAAATAAAGAGAAAACAAACAGATTTATAATATGATCACTTTCAATGGCATCAGGTTTAGAAACATTTCTCTTGCTACCTCTTCCCTAACTTCACCATGTTCTATACTGAGCAGGACAAAAATTTTTATAAAGTGGACACTACTGATTAAAACAGGTGAATATTCCAGTGATCTGCTGCATCAGTTGTATCTTTTGACAAACTTGTTAAAAGATACAATACATAGTTGATCAATAACATCATAGAAGGCAATCTTGCCCTCCCCTCCTTGTTATCCATAAGTTTCTGGAGAAACCTACAACAGTTGACAGATATCTCTACCTGGCAACATAAATTCTCTTAAGCCTGACAGAACTAAGCATCCATAAGGCCTGACAATTTGTAATGAACTTCTTACAACAAAGAATTTAGTCTTGAGATGGACTCAGTTCTGGGTAGAGAACAGTGGAAATTAGAGTACAAAACCCCCTCTTTTTTGTGCAGCATGCTGCAAACAAGTGTCACGGCTATCAAAAGGAAAACAAATTGTATGTTTCTCCTTGCAAGTTTAAGCTTCGATTAATCCACTGCCTACCTTTAGGCAGCAGATTGAGGCACACTGAAGACAATGAGACTGATAACAGACAGAAGCAGTTACCAGAGGAAGTAGGGTGACTCTTAATACAATTCATAGATTTCTCATCAAGTACTCCATGGATCTTATTCTGACACTGAATCTCTTGGGTGGACGGTGTCATGGCTGGTCTTTCTAGAGAGCAATAAGCAGCATGATTGTCCTACTGCTAGCAAGATCCAGCAATGAAGAAGCATCCCACCTGAAACTTCAGTTCAATGAAACTCCAAGTTAAGAAAACAGTCTTTGTTCTGAATAGCCTGCACTAATAAGAAGCAGGTGACATATAAGGACACACGAATGTTTAAAATCTTGTAGGTTTCAACTTCAGTTCTTCCATCAAGTCTGGACATCTTTCCTTGTCCAAATGTACTACCTGGGGGTAATATTAGTGCTCCATAAATTGATCACTTACAGTGCATTTTAACAAAAAATTAATGGTATACATTCTTTGTACACCAGGCACTGAAGGAAAGCTGATGGGTAGAAGTAATTTACGCACTTCTGAAATACCTTCCAGAGAACAAGCTGAAATGGACCCAGAAACAGTATGGAACTGTGAATCATTCTGACTGATTAAGTATATTAATATTCCACTTTCTTGTCTTCCTAAGTGCTCTTTGATGCAGAGGAGTTCATAGATTCTGCAGCAGTGGCAGCAACAGTTTCTGTAACTGGAGTGATGGAAGGAGCTGGAAAGGCTGTTGAGAACAAGCAAAGATGACTTAATCAGTAAGAATTCTTAGCAATGATGCAGCTCCAGAGGCAAGCATAGGCCAGAAAACTGCTGTCAGTTTTGACACCCTGCTGGTAACATCATAAGAATGCCAATAAGTGATGAGGATCTGAGTGGTTATTTTGTATTAACTCTTCTGAAAAGAGGAAATATGACTGAGTTCCTGGAATAAATCATTTTGATGCTAACTGGATCTAAGAGTTATTTGACATTGGATTATGTTGTCTACAGGCAACATCTACACCAGTAGTGCTCTTTGTGGTGTGTGTAAGTGAGACTGAATCTTCACATGAAAGTCTTCACATGAATAACACAGAACTAAAACTCCACTTCTCCCTCCTTGGTCAAGTGGTTGAATTCACAAGCAAATATCCACGGGAAGGGCTAGAAGCTTGTCAAAATTAAGCAGTGTTTCAGAAATGTTGTGAAGGTGCTGCTGCTAAACATGTATTCTTGACAACAAACTGATATGCTAAAGGTTCAAGTTAGAATGTGGCTTCCATTTGATCAGATTAAGTGGAATCACTTATTGAGCGATTTAAACTTGGATTTATCTCACTTCAGCTGTTCAGGATAGAAAGATGCCCAAGTCCTCATCCTCAGTACAAATGAAACATAAGCAATTAGTAAAACTGGTGATAAAACCCCCTCTGACTTATTATATGAATTTATAACTGCAAAGAGTGAGTTAAGGAATTATCCTTAACTAGTCACTGCAACAGGTGGTGCCACATACATTCAGACAGAACTTGTGTTCAGGACTCTTCAGGACTATGCTCCCTTAAGCATACATGGTAGTGCTTTATGACTGCTTTATCTGACCATCTCAGGTTTTCTTTGAAGACGAGAGATGTCATGTGGCATGCCTACATCTGCAATAGCTGTCTCCCTCTGAAATCACATGCTATACATTTTCTGAGGATTTGACCTATAAACTAGTGTTCTTCACTGCTGGATTAAATCATAGGCTTTTACTGAAGATTACCTGATCTAGTGGGAGGTGTCCCTGCCCATGGTAGGGCAGTTGGAACAAGATGATCCTTAAGGTCCAACCCAGACCATTCTATGAATCTACGATTCTATGATTAGATGTAATCTTTTTGCTGTATCAGAGTTGACTGCCTAATGAGTATAAATCCAAATCACAAATCCAAAAAATTGCTTGTTATGGTACCTGTTGTGTCTGCATGAATGCTTATAGCACAATACCCATAGGAGGCTGGATTAAAACCAGTTACACAGCTGGCATGCATTAACTTGTTCTTGATCTCTTCCAGGACGGCATCCAGTCGTCCAGCAGCTGCCTGTACCTTTGCCTTAGCTAGAATAACTCCTGGTACTACTTTCAGCTAAGTTTACAAAAACTCTGGAGGAGTTTGAAGCTGCTTCCACAGAGCAGGGGAAAAAAACCCAAGAAAGTTAATACATATGCCTGGACTCTAATTTCAACAAAACTCCACTAGGTAGCCCGCCAGAGCTCCATGGTGAAAATGAAACAAGTTGGGCAGAGCATGAGGAAAATCTCCCAGACCCAGCAAGGAATTCCGCTGGGAACAAACTGTCTAAGGTTTTCAAATACTCTCAATGTTCAAGGCTCTTTGTTCAATCTTAACTACAATAGGTACTAATTTCAGGAGTTCCCTGTTCAGCCTGTATGTGCATTGTATTTGGATAGTGGAGTGGCTGGCATTCACTCTTTGCTTGCTAATGAAGGGTTTCCCAAATTTGACAAAATTTCTGCTTACCCCAAAAAATAAATCCATTTTGATCAATTAAAGAAATTCATCAGCAGTAAACTGAAGACAATGCCTTTGACATAACAGCCACTGCTTTGACAGAGTTTTGCTCTAAACTCTTAAATAAAACCTGATAACTTTAGCGGGAAGGTCCAACACTTACGTATTTTCAAACCAAGCAGGATATGCAAATGTAGACATTTCCGTACATACACTAGCTCACCTGTAATTTGAACACATTCACACTAGGCTGTAAACCTGTAGTTTATACATACACACAATACTTAAATATTCTTCTATTGGGAGGTGTTCATCAAAGAGCACAAATGTAAATGGTACTTTCAGGAATTTGTCCCTCATCAGGCACATGCTGATAGTGTCAACGCACTTCTTACAAGCTGACTAGTAGTATGAATGTTGTTTGCTGTACCTTCTGATCTCAGAGAATGGACACAACACCTCCTATTTTCCTCCCCAAACCCTAGCTGGACTGATCAAAGGAGGTAGGCAAGAACTTTCAAGATAGCAAGGAGAAGCAAAAGCTGCTTTGACTGGAATGGAGTAGGGAGCAGCCTGGAAGAAACAAAGACCTGGAATCTGCCCCCAGCAGAGGTACATCACCAAGCGGTACAAATTGATGCTGTCCTAATGGATGAGCATCACTGAACTCATACCATGATTCTGCTGCACAGAACATTTGGTGATGTGTTTCTGATTTTCTGACTCTCTTTACAGCTTATAGTCTTGTGCTCTGGCAGCAGTTTGTAGTATTATCCAGTTTTTGAAGGATATCTGCCTTGGCCTGATATCTGGCACCCATAGATTCCCAGCTGACATCCAAGAACAGGTGTATCAGATCAAACAACACACTGAAGGTGTCCATGCCTCCTTCTCTGCTGCCACATCCTTCCAGAATCTTTCTAGAAATGATTTCTGCCAGAGTAGAGAGAGAACAAATAGAGCAAAGCAGTGGCTGGATGTCCTACTGTCCTACTGGTCTAATTCATAATATTCCCTTTAGAAAGCATTTAGGATCCTTCACTCCTTCTGAAAAATCTTTGGAGGAGGAGGAAAAAGAAGGCTAGATAACTTCAACAGCATTTTGGACTTGATAATGTAAAATTATAATCATGCCCCTTCTCTGTATAATGTCAAGACTAGTCAGAAGGGCTAAATATAAATTGTTGTTTGTTGTTGTTCTTAGCTTATGTAAAAGTGAGTGGTTCATGACTGGTTCAGTACACCTAGAATTTACCTAGAAGATAAATCAATATTTTTATGTAAGGCTTGCTTTTCATGCCTGCAGTCTTAACTCTTCTTCTCTGCAAGCAGTATCCCTTACAGTCGGTCATTAAACTGCAGATACCTGTATGACAACAGGATTTATAGATAGCTAAAAAGGTAGGAGGGAAGAGTTTGACTGCTGTGCTTCAGCATGGAGAGTACTAGTGCGTATAGTTCAAGGAAGATCACATATGCAGTTCTTACATTTTTTTCCTCTGTACTAAGGCACTTTCAGTATAAAAAGCTTTTATGTGTCATGTAACACCTATTTATATCCTGCCTAGCCAAATAGGCTAAACACCTGCTGTCAGCCAACACAACACTAAGCACACAAAATTAAATTAGTCTAACCTGTCTGTTGCAAATGACTTATTGATCTTTTGGAACAGATCCCCTGACTTACCATAAACATGTTAATTTTAAAATGTTCTAGGCAATAGTCTTGCTTCAGAGTAAATATGCATTGCATTCTCAAATCACTGCCTCATTCTTTCAAAAGTAAACTTATTTGTGTATAAAAGCAGGAAGGACAGTTGAAAACCCCTTTAAATAAATAGCGCTAGACCCTTCTAGTAGTTCTTCTATCCTGATTAGTCATATCAGGGTGCTAATGCACATAGCTAAGTCTTAAGGATACAAGTAAGTTCTAGGCAACACCAACTCCATTACCTCTTGAGGCAAGGCTGTAGATCTTCAAAAATGCAGCCAAGCTCCTGGTTAACAGGATGATCATCTCTAGTCAACCCATAATGTTTCCTCCGTCTCATTGTTCAATAAACTGGCAGCCTTAGGCTATTTTCCCTTGACTTAGATCAAACACATTCACTACTGACAACACCAATCCCCTCCCCGCCCCACCCCCAAATCAAGATCAGGAAGGGGGAGAAAGTAAAGACAATAACGTAAAATTTAAGGATAAATTTTTCCAGTGGTGCCCAGTGACAGGACAAGAGGTAATGGGCACAAACTTGAACATAGAAAGTTCCATCTCAACACGAGGAGGAACTTCTTTACTTTGCGGGTGGCAGAGCCCTGGCACAGGCTGCCCAGAGAGGTGGTGGAGTCTCCGTCTCTGGAGACATTCCACACCCACCTGGATGCGTTCCTGTGCAACCTGCTCTGGGTGACCCTGCTCTGGCAGGGGGTTGGACTGGGTGATCTCCAGAGGTCCCTTCCACCCCTGTCATTCTGTGATTCTGTGATATGTGGCAGAAAAGAGAATGGTATTTCTACCATTGCTTTCCCTCTTGCTTGCAATTGCAGATGAGTTAGGAATATGTCTATGAACTTAAATTTTGATGTAATTATCTTTTCTTCTCCCCGTTTATTTTCCTCAGAGTCTTCTTTTCCTAAGAAAAATAACTCTTTGTACAGTTTATTTAAAGACTTGCACTGTAAGGGGGAGTATAACCATTTACCTGCTGAAGTATTGTTTCAGCAAGAACAGTGCACACCTGTAGGTCCTATAACCCATTGTGGGAGAGGTCTGCATCTCCCCTCTGTAAGGAATATGGCTTTCAAAGAATAAAGGATTAGTCAAAAGACTGGCAGACCTGCCTATTGTCTCTTTCATTTTTCTTTTATAAAGAGTATTTCATTGTAAACTGAAGTTGTTTTTCATTCCATTGGTCCATTTTGATTTCTTCTCACTTGTCATTTTGTGCTATTTGACCTTATCTTTTAGGCCCTTCAAAACAACAAGGTTAATGTGATGCATTTCAGTTAATACTTCTGTTACACTGCCACAGATTCAATGACTGTCTTCTGCAGTGTCAGTCATACTTCTGAATGTAGTAGCCTCATACAATCATATGAGGCTTAGTACAAAGTATATCTATGCTGAGAACAACTCTTTTCTCAAGCATCCATCCATAATGGATTATGTTATGTTCCACTTTCAGCTTCAAACAGAAGCTATCCTAGCTGAGCACAGATATGTTAACTCTGCTGTTTTAAGAAGCTGCTGACTGCTTAGACAGAAACTCTTCTCAGTCAGCTTCTGTGCAATCACTAGCTGTCAAAAAGAGTCAGTTGTGCTCTCTCTCTTGCCCTGTATTGTTCCCCTGTGCATATATACATATAAAGTCCCTGAGACTAAATTATAGTACTAAAGTAAAAACAAGTTTTGATCTTGAGACAACGAATGGTAATAATCTCCTGTATGCCTGTCTCCAACATGTATGTACTATGATGAATCCTATGACTCAACATAAACACCCTTCCCCAAGTTTGGCTCTTTCTAATTTGCAATCACTGTCTTTATGGCAATGTTCATAGCTGGAGCATGTCTAAAGAACACTCAAAAAACAAACACTTTACTGTTGTGAAAACTACATACAAAATGTTTTGTTAACTGAAATGATGTTTTGGAAATGGTTGGCATTCATCCTTGTCCCATTCTTTTATGTGCAGTGTATCCATGAAAATGTTGTCATCTACCGATAACTACATGGGAGCACCCAGTCCTGCAATAAAAAACTCCAGAAATTCATATGTCAGGAATCCTCCTTGAAAAAAAGATTTTTTTTTTTTAGCATAACTTTGCTCTGATATTACTGTCTGTCCTTTTACACAGATTTGAAGCATTACATAGTACAGCTGGGGAGGAGGGGGAGGGGGGAAGGACACTCTTTAAATAAAAGTGAAGTTTGCATTGTCAGGTATGGGATATGAAGTGTCAGAATGCTAATTTATTCCCTCTACATGTATAGAAGCTATTCGGTTTTTAATCAGAAGATCATCATCTTCCTATAACAAAGCTCTGTCAGCTTCTATGCAATCATTAGCTGACTTTCCAGAATTAGGAATAGTAGCAGTGTTACACAAAGCTATGTGCAGAGCCACTGGTTTAAGTTGTTGTAGGGGTCAGCACTACAGTTTATCACAAAACTGCAAGACAAATGGATCCAACAGAAAACAACTGCCAAATTTGTATCGGGTTTTTGCTTGGGGTTGGGGTTTTTTTGGTGAACTGATGGACACTGCCTCATTTTTTAGATTGTAAACTTGATTGACTGAGAATCTATTTTTAATACTCTCCAGTTTTGATCCTGTTATGCTTTATATCTAAAATGAAGATAATAAAATTTGAATGTGTTGAAAGTCCTGGAAGATAAACACTTGAGTATTTCATTATGTCCAGACTACAAAGCATCATAAAGGAGTCTAAGGGAATAAATTCTCTTTTCAGAGAGATGCTATAAAAAGTGTAAAATAAATTGCTTTCCACAGACCCCAAGTCCTCGGGCTCCTCATCCCAGACCACAGCCTCATTTGAAGAAGTATTTTCCACTGTAACCTGAAACGTTTCAGAGTATCTGTCTAGGTACTTTAGGAGACCCTAAAGAGATTTACTAAGCTTTGTCCAGCCTGAGAGGGGCAAATTCAGAGACTGTCCTGGCTTAACCCCAGCTGGCAACTAAACACTGCACAGCCACTCACTTACTCCCCGCTGTGGGATGGGGGAGAAAATCAGAACAGTAAAAATGAGAAAACTCGTGGGTTGAGATAAAGACAATTTAAAAGGTCCGGCACACAAGGAATTCTCACACACTCTCAGGAAGGAGACAGGAGACTTGGTCACCCAGGATATGGAGAAGGCTGAGGTGCTGAATGACTTTTTCACCTCGATCTTCACCATCAAGGGCTCCAACCACACCACCCAACTTGCAACGTGCAAAGGCAGGGTCTATGAGAATGAAGAACGGCCCACAGTAGGAGAAGATCAGGTTGGAGACAATCTGAGGAACCTGAACGTGCATAAATCCATGGGACCAGATGAAATCCATCCATGGGTCCTGAGGCAGTTGGCAGATGAAGTTGCCAAGTTGCTTTCCAAAATATTTGAAAAGTCATTGCACTCTGGTGAAGTTCCCGTTGATTAGAAAAGGGGAAACATAACCCCCATTTTCAAAAAGAAAAAAAAGGATGAACCAGGGAACTACAAACCAGTCAGTCTCACCTCCGTGCCTGGCAAGATCATGGAGCAGATCCTCCTGGAAACTCTGCTAAGGCACATGGAAAATAATCAGGTGATTGGTGACAGCCAACATGGCTTCACCAAAGGCAAATCATGCCTGACAAATTTGGTGGCCTTCTATGACGTTGCCACAGCATTGGTAGATAAGGGGAGAGCAACCAACATCATCTACCTGGACTTATGCAAAGCATTTGTCATGATATCCTGGTCTCTAAATTGGAAAAGCATGGATTTGATGGATGGACCACTCAGTGGATAAGGAACTGGCTAGATGGCCACACTCAGAGGGTTGCAGTCAATGGCTCAGTGTCCACATGGAAACCAGTGACGAGTGGTGTTCCTCAGGGGTCAGTACTGGGACCAATGCTGTGTAACATCATTGTCGGTGACATGGACAGTGGGATTGAGTGCACCCTCAGCAAGTTTGCCAATGACACCAAGCTGAGTGGCACAGTCAACACGCTGGAGGGAAGGGATGCCATCCAGAGAGAGCTGGACAGGCTTCAGAGGTGGGCCTGTGAGAACCTCATGAAGTTCAACCAGACCAAGTGCAAGGTCCTGTATGTGGGTCATGGCAATCCCAGGCACAAATACAGGTTGGTGGAGAATGGATGGAGAGCAGCCCTGAGGAGAAGGACTTGGGGGTGCTGGTAGATGAGAAGCTCAACATGAGCAGGCAATGTGCACTTGCAGGCCAGAAGGTCAACTGCATCCCGGGCTGCATCAAAAGAAGCATGGGCAGCAGATCAAGGGAGGTGATTCTGCCCCTCTGTACCACTCTTGTGAGACCCCACCTGGAGTACTGTGTCCAGCTCTGGAGTCGTCAGCACAAGAAGGACATGGACCTGTTGGAGCAAGTCCAGAGGAGGGCCACAAACATGATCAAAGGGCTGGAGCACCTCTGCTATGAGGACAGGCTGAGAGAGCTGGGGTTGTTCAGGCTGGAGAAGAGAAGGCTCCAGGGAGACATTCTAGCAGCCTTCCAGTACCTAAAGGGGGCCTACAGGAAAGATGGGGAGGGACTCTTTATCAGGGAGTGTTATGATAGGACACGGGGTAACGGCCTCAAACTGAAAGAGAGGAGATTTAGATTGGATATCAGGAAGAAATTCGTTACCGTGAGGGTGGTGAGACACTGGAACAGGTTGCCCAGAGGAGCTGTCAATGCCCCATCCCTGGAAGTGTTCAAGGCCAGGTTGGACGGGGCTTTGAGCAGCCTGGTCTAGTGGGCGGTGTCCCTGCCTGGGGCAGGGGGGTTGGAACTAGATGATCTTTAAGGTCCCTTCCAACCCTAACAATTCTGTGATTCTGTGTGATTCTGTAATTCATTCACTACTTACCATTCGCAGGCAGGTGTTCAGCCATCTCCAGGAGAGCAGGGCTCCAGGTACAGTTACTTGGGAAGACAAACGCCATAACTCTGGACATCCCCTCCTTCCTTCTTCTTCCTCCAGCTTTTATTGCTGAACATGATGGCATGCAAAATGCTCACCCTTCAGCCTAAAATTAACTGTAAAAAAAAAAAAAAAGTGGGAAGAATCTCAACTCTAATCAAAGTGCTTTACTTTAAAAGAGATGCTAGAGTGCAGAAAGACTCTAGGTGGTGATTTGATGTGGTCCCAATATAGGTATGGATCCCACTCTTATCGTTAATACCCCTGCCTCAGGTACAACAGCATCTCTCTCCTACTCCCTCATATCAACTCATCCCCTTGTAGTACATCCATCACTCTAAAAGCTGGCAGGAGACACAGCTTTCTGCTGACATCAATTAAGCACAAAGTAAGCCGGGTCTGCAGCACAGTTTTCAAGAGAGTTAGTGGAGTGAAACTGTACAAAAAGAAACTCTCCTGAGCATTCCCCTGGGACAGGAGAGGAAATTCACTTTCAGTTCACCTCAATAATTGCACCTGAAACTCCCTCCCCACCCAGTCTCAACACGTCCTGAAACTGCTCTCAGAAATGCCAAATAACTATGATGAGAGATAAAGAAGCAATTGGCTAAATATTTGTTTTGTTCTTTTTAGCTGATTGAAACTGTGGCTCATAAAAAAAAATTCCACTAATAGACTTGGCCATACTGAAAACAATTGCAATTATACCCTCTCTATGGCACAGACTTGCTGAGTTAACATCCAGAGTTTTCCCTTTCCCAAGCCATCCTTGATTACTGATGTTCCAGTATTCTCTATTGACTTTGCTCTGAAAATGGTGATCTCTGGAAGAGGACAGAGGAGATAGCTGGGGGAAGAAACCTCTTATATTGCAACTGCAAATCTGTGAGAAATCATCTCTTAGAGTCCCTAAGGCTTCAATACTGTGGTGAGAACTGACTTGGTGAATCGACATACTCTGAACGGACGGACTGCTTTTTCTCCCCTGGAAGGTCTGGCTTCCTGATAACATTCAGAATTGTCCATTCCAGTGACAATCTATCTATACAAACCTGATCTTGATTTCCTAACAGTAAGCAATTCTGGCCTGACCTGTTGTGCTATTTCAGTCAACTTTAGCACTTATTCTCAAGAAATATTTTTACTCTTCAGTTCTCAGGACAGCAGTCATGAATGCATCAACCACCAGACCACGAACAAATTCAATCAGTACTAAAGTGCCATTCTAACATACATGTGAGTGCAATTCATCCTTCTCACAGGTGGTCAAGCCAAGCAATTAGCTTAACAAAGACATCACAGGAAACCAATGAAGAGCTTGATACCAGCTGGATCTAAGCATATCAGGGACTAATTGGGCCCAGCATGCTAAATAATTCCATTGACTTAACAGTGTGACATCAGAGATGAACTTGGTTCATGGCCAAGAAAAGAGAAGGGCAGAAAGAAGAAAAGGGAAGAGATGTTCAGAAGTCATTAGAATAATTCAGTACATTACAGAGGAACATTCTCTCTGGCAAACAAAAAAGATCCCAATATTTTGAAGTGCAATTCCACAAGAATCTAGACACATTGCGTATTACAGTTTATAGGTCATATATAGAAGAAGGCTTTCAAAAGCAAATATGAAACCAATGACCAAATTTAAAATGGGAAAAATAGTTGTATGAAATAGCAGTCAATAAGTCTATTAGAATTTCTTGCAATTACTTTCATGCCATGTCACACTCCATTTCCTAGCCCATTAAAGGTATTTCCTCCAATACACAATTTTCACAGAAGTCTTTAGAAAATCTTTGTTTGCCCCAAATTCTTTTTTTTCTGTAGAAATCTGCAATGGCTCATAGGTTAACTATTGCTTTCTCTTTTTTTTTTATACAGAGATACCATTTATAAGATTA
This sequence comes from Fratercula arctica, assembly GCA_947846985.1. Taxonomy (NCBI): domain Eukaryota; kingdom Metazoa; phylum Chordata; class Aves; order Charadriiformes; family Alcidae; genus Fratercula; species Fratercula arctica. The sequence continues at coordinate 74,956,545 of CANTUZ010000026.1, read as the reverse complement.
AAGATGATAGATTCTAAGTGCTCCTTGCATTTTTATTGAATTTAGAGCTACCACAAGGTGCTACAACACAGAATATTCTTGTCACCTGGGTCCCCACGTGCAGGAAAAAAAATACAGCAAAGGCAACTACCTGTGGCAAGACTTTGCTCTTTTCCGAGTACAGCAACAAGGTTTAAAATTCTTGAACTGAAGGGCATGCAGCAAAAATGGTGAGATGTTACTTTTTTACCTTTGTCAGATTCTCCCATATTTCACATGGATGAACAGCAGCAATGACATTCTTTATTTCTCACTCATTAACGGACTGCAATATTTGTTCTATTTAGGACTAAGACATATGTTACTCATAGGCAAAATCCCTAGCAAATGCAAACAATTTTTTTGGAGTTACACTATAGCAAATCTATTATTTCACTTCTACCAGTGATGTGGTTAAATGTATGCGCTGACGAACACTAATGTGCACGCCTTCAATTATGTGAAGGCATTCATTTTCTTAAGAAAGTGACTTAAACAGATTTTTTTAATTAAGATTTGCTTGAATTCCAAAGTGATTTTTTTTTTCTTCTCAAAAAAAGAAAGACTCAAGTAAAAAAGAAACACATTTGGGAATATTTTTAATACAAGTAACAGACTATATTTATAAAATCAGAGAAAGATGGAATGATCCTGCAACAGTCAAGTTAAGCACTAACATGGAAAGCCAAGAAACAAAATCCTCCAACTTGCTACAGAAGCAAATAACTTTCCTTGCAATAGTTTTCCAACTTCTTAGAAGAGTAACCCTATGAACGTTAAGTTACAGTGTTCTGCAATTAACTAATTTCAGTTTCTCTTATTGATGCATTATATACTCAAAGGAATTGAGACTAAAAAAATAACTCAGTAGTCAGTGGAACACTTTTATGAGGATTGAAAAACTAGTTTGCAATTATTCTTCTAATATCTGCTTGACCTGTACCTGTGGGACTGCCTTGCCCTGAGATATTTAGGAAGTTTTGTTCCAGAATTCTTCATATACCACTTAAGGCAGACACTAATGTGTGGCACCTTGGATTCAATTCTGCTGATTGAGGCAAAAGAGGATGTGAACTAAGACTCCCACATCCCAGGAGAGTGTGTACCTGTTATGCTGTGACACTTCTGCCTCTGCCTTAAAGAAGGTCACGTAAGCACCTCGGTATTCATTTAGTCCAGTGATTCAGTTATTGCTCAAAATTGTACAGATGATTGTGTGTCTAAAATTGTATACACACCATTCACCATAATATTTCCCATGTTCTAGTTTTAATAAAATAAAGAATCAAGACCTTCACTAGGAGGCTTATTTTTTGGTATTCAGACTCTAATTCTATCTGATATTAATGTTATGGCAAATAACTGAACGGGAAGTGAAAGACTAGCACAAGTTACCCAGCTAAAGACAAGCAGTATTTGTAAAGCCAAGATGCACAGCAGATTTCCAGAGTTTCACTCTTAGTGTAATATTCTGGATAAGCAGATTTCCCTGGCTAAATATTAAGGCAAAAATCAAAATGGGGATAGACAAGACAGTAATACTGTGTATATCACAAATACAGACAAAATGTAACTTGTTTCAGCCTGTAAAATAAGATTTTGCTTGTCTTTTCCTGAACATGAGCTTTCATTTCTGGTAGTGAAGATTCGTCTAACCCTTTTTGGCTATGTATGGATTGTTCTGAATGGGTAACCTCTATTTACTATTATTTACTGGAATTCAGTAGCCATTTCAAGATGTCGTGTGCAACAAGGGCCTTATTAATACTCTTCCGCATATATACAGCTTCTAAAGTATGAAACCAAAATGTGTGTTTGAGCAATTAGGACGGAGTCCCTAGGGCAGAAAGTCTCTCTAACTCTGAGCCCCACATTCAACCCATAGGCCACAGACTTGTGTCATTAAAAGTTAAAATTACTTGGCATTGTTTCAATTCTTTCCTTGCCAGAAGGCAATACAGCTGGCATCAGTGGTGATATGCTGTGCACACAACTGTTGTCTTCCCAGGTCACAGGAGAAAGACCTGCTGCTAAACCAGTATTAACCTGTACTTCGGCTGAGGCAGAGAATAGACAGAGCCAGGGAGAAAATCCTCACTACCCTGGAAGAGTTACAAATATTTAGGATGCATTAATACAGACATACAGAGACTGACATATTAACAGAGATGTCAATACACTGGACACTAATTTGAGTGAGGCAGGCGTCTCTCATTCAAATATTCAGGCATAGATGGCCTATAGTCCTTTTATAATCTTGACTTAGGCTATCATGGAAACACTCAACCCTGTCCATGAAACAGTGAAGAAAGGAGAAGTTCACATAAAAGAACTACTTCTCCTCTACTCAGGAGCAAAACAGAGCTCACTGTTTCTGCTTTTTAAAGCTTAAAATCAAAATAAGCTTAAATAATAAAGGAAAGACAACAGTTGCAATTAAATGTGTGCTCTTTCTCTAAGTCAAATGTGCTAAAGAATGAGCCCTGCACTACACATTATACATATTATATACAAGACCCAGAGGTGCTAAAAATATATAGAAGCACAGTGAGGTTAGAGTGTGAAGAGCGGAAAGTGGAAAGGACTCTCCAAAAGCACACTACATACGTTACCATGCAGAAAAATCTCAGAAGAAATTAATCTAAAGCCTCAGTTATTCTAAACCTCCATGGCACGGTTAACTTCAGTATGATTAATCTGGTATTCATTGATGGTGGATTGGGCTCAAAGAACAAATGCAAGAAAAGCTTCGTTAAGGAAAGGAAATTCAAAGTCACCTGAGAATGAACCAGAGAAATAACCTATAAGGAAGAAACAGAAAAGAGATGTGAAAAGGAAGCACCCGCTACACCATCAATGTTCTCCACTGTCCCCCAAGCACACACAAACGAGAGGGTCCATTTCCAGCTTCTGAAACAGGCACTAGTTTTCCCAACAGAAAACACTACACATTGCTTACAGAAAAGCCTTGGATTTAGTCTATTGATTATAGAAACATCTGGTAATGAAAGAGAGAAAGAAAGGAAGGGAGTAAGGGAAGGAGTGTCGAAGGAGGCAAGGGAGAAGGGAGGAAGAGGAGAAGAATGTGAGAGGAGTAAAGGAAGGGAGGAATAACGAGCCAACATCAAGGGAAAGAGCTGAGGGTCTTTTGCAAAGTGAAAGCACCTTGCAAAGAATACATTTCTCAAATTAGACTGGAGTATCTACAAGAAAAGCTTGACTCCAATGAGTCGAGAAACAATGTCATTTGTATTTGTGGAGAGTGAAAACCAGTGGTGTACAAAGATATCACATATAGTCCCATGCTTTTACAAGCACCTTCATGATCTGCAAGTTTGGTGGGTCTTGAGCAGTCACCACACAGGAAGCAGGAAAGGATGCTATTTCAGAATACACCTGGAAAACTATAGAAGAGCAAGAGCTTACCCATCTATACAAAGTATGGTAAAAGCTTATTAATCCTATCACTCACAGTTGAGCAGAACATGTACTTCAGTGGAAAGGAAAGCCTGTACACGCACAGAATCTTAAAGAGAACCCTTTTTCTCCAGCAGAGGACATAGGAACCACCATGGAAGAACACTATTTCTTCCATTTCAAAGACTGTGATTTGAAGTGAGTCATAGCTCTTTTTCACTAAGTTTATAAAGCAAGACAGCGATTTCACTGTCTGCATATAGGGGTAAAGACAAGAACCTGTTCTTATCCAACCATTTCTGCCCCAGTCCAGGGAGAAGGGGTATAGACCTCTTTTCTGCATTGCCAGCACCACCAGGAGAAGGATTAGTTGGGGCTGACAGACACACCAAGTTGTACAACGGACTCACTTCTGCTGCTACACCCTCTGCAGCTGGAGCTCAGTGGTGTGCGGAGGAGAGCAACCCACAGCAGCAGCATGCGTCCTACAGGCATTCAGTCATTGGACCTCTGCTCAGCTGTCACCTCTCTACAGCATGACATTTGGCAGAGACATAATGTACCCTTGCAGAGCACTCAGAGCGTGCTCCCTTCCTCACCATCCTTTGGCTTTCAAGAGCCATTATGTAGCTTAAAGTGTTTTGTGAATGCAGCTTCCTTTACATCTGCTGGTGTTGCAAAAACATCAACACCACCACAAAATGCTCTTTAACGTGGATTGCAGCAGCAGCAGCCAGCAACTGTTTCACCCTGTCAGAGCAAGGAGCACTTTGAAGATGCAAAACAACATTAGCAAAAGAAATTGGTTAGGGTAGGAGGGGAGTAGAAGAGAATAAAAAAGATCTTGATTGCCTCAAGGACAAAAGTAAGCTGCGTTCACAGAAAAATCAAGCAGGTTAGTAGTAATCAAGGATTTTTAAATGCTAGGGGTTAAATTCTCATGATAAAGCCATAACTTAAACTTTTACTAATTACATCCTTTTACAAAGATTTTGTGTTTTTCAATGTCTTCTTCTGAGGTATCCAATGATTTCCATAGTCAGAAATGGGAAACTGAATGATATACTGTGAATCTAGTCTCTTCTGACAAATCCTGTGTTCCTGTCCTTCTACGAAAAGAGGAGGGTTTTCCTGAGGGAGCTCTCCTCCAGTCTGTAGAGAGAAAGTTGTCATTATCAAACCTCAGTAAAAGAGGAAAAAATCAGCATATAAAAATGCCCTTGACATGAAGAATAAAAAGGCATGGCAACAAATTCTGCAAGTTAAAGATACATCAAGTGAACATGTGAGAATACGCAACAGGAGGGAGTCTTCACCTCGTGAAGTCTGTAGGTGAATGCCGGATAACTTTCTGCTTCAAAGCAACAGAAACATACTAAAGATGATGACACTGCAATCACTTCTTTAAAAAAAAAAAAAAAAAAAAAAAAAAAAAAAAGAAAGAAGAAAGAAAACTATTTCAACAGCTATTGCATTTTGAAATTGTGTTAGCTGGGCAACTTTATTCTTCAACACATGATAGGTAGAGCATACCAGATGTCTAGTAAGACTTTTGAAAGGCCGAGAGCAAATGACAAATGGTTTATATTCCTATTCTTAACATATGGAAATTATAATTCCAGAAACATGAATGTTAAAAGTCATTTTCTGTACCTTGAAAGGATTGCAATTTGATATAGATCTGTGAGTAATTTCATCATTCACACACAGTCCTGTTTTTTTGTTTATACCTTTCAAATGATCCTCAGTCTCCAGGTCGGTTCTGTAAGGTATACTTTTTACCACCTTAATACTGCAGCAGCAGTGACATATTGGAGCCTCATTTGCCCTAAATCACAGTCATGCTGCTTTAGGTTTTAGCAAAGGAGAGGTTACAGACATAGGGCAGACCTCAGTGCTGTGAAACCTGCTGATAAAGGAAGCTGCCAGTCAAAGTAAAGATAGATATCACATAGACTCCTAAAGATGTCCTGTCATATAGTGTTGACCCCACATTCAGATGACCTATTGCCACACAAAACAAGAAGATATGTCAGCATTTTTTGACCTTGCCCTGTTTTCACAGGGAAAACTGCCACTGATTTCACTTAACCACTGGACCAAAAGCAACACAAATATCACCTGGAGCAGAATGGGGCTGTTTCATACAGAAATCCTTGTTGTCAGTTAGGCTTGTGGTATTGGTTTCTCAAGAGGTTTAAAGCTGAGGCTGCTCTGCAGATTCCCTGAAGAGTTTCCTTGTCAGTGCCATTATTCTTTATTACTCTGAAGGCAGATTAGACAAATCCAGCACATCTGTTATCTCGCAATTTTGATAGTTTAAGATTAATGGCTGTGATAATAGCCTGCAGTGCAAGTCAAGGCAAGAAATTTTGGAGAGTTCAGTGTCTTCCATAAATCCACATATGGCTGCTTTTTTGATGTAATGAATGCAAATGTTGAACACAGCCAGGATAAAGTTATGATGTCCCTGGAGACCCATCTATCCTCAGTTTTCATCTGGAATGGAATCTTTTACAGAAGTGCTGATGGGACTCCAGACTCCACAAAAGGTGAAGGGGAAAAGAAGGAAAGGAAGGATTGGTGGCATTTGAAATCTCTCTAGTCTTTCCTTGGACAGAAGAAAGGGCTGCACCACATCTCTGCCCTGTCATGAGAGCTCATTTCTGTGAGCTCAGTGAGCTGGTAGGTAGGTGGCATTCTCAAAAGCTAGAGCAGCATAACACTTGGGTGTAAGGGCAGCAGACTATGAATAGGGGGACCCAGCTGGAAATCACTAGGTGAAGAGCAGGTGTCTCCCCAGCTTGCCAGAATATAGAGCTGTATGCCCTTTGGTGAGGAAAGGGGACTGGAGACAGGCTTCATTTTCAGCTCTCACCTCACCTTACCTGTCTGAGATCCAGGTTTGGTCAAGCATGCAAACCTATTGAATGTCTTTGTCCTGCACAAGTAAGTCGGGAATATTAAGGCCTGTCAGAGCAATTTGGTGCCCAGTCAGGTTGTATTTTTAATCCAGTTTTAAAGCAACGGTTCATGGAATTATTCAGATCTGTCTGACAGCAACTGATCAGCAGGTCTAACACTCCTCACCTGTAGTGCTTAACAGAACACAGGGGCTTCCTCAATCATATTATTCCTTGAGACCTAGATAGAAAAATAGTTCTTACCTTAATCACTGAGCAGAGCTTAAGAAATGCATATGGTCTTCACAAATTGCCTTTTTAGATAGCGCTTTATTTCTGTTCTCTGTGTTTAAATATGGTATAATGTTTGAGACAGAAAGCAGTCAGAAAAATGAGTTGTTAATGTAGAATCAGTTGAATGAAGAATTATTACTCAACTTTGCCATGTCTTCTAAGTACAGTATGCAGCTTACAGAAATTCAATACAAAAAGTCTCAACTGTCTAAGCATCCTGTCTCTGAAACCAAAACAACAACAAAAAAGAAAGAAAAATAGAGAAGATTTTGAATCATGTCTCTTACTAAATATACCCCATCAGAATATAAGCAAAATTTCTCTAAAAAGAGCACACAAATTGCAATGTCAGAATTAATAACATCATCAAGAAATAAGGTCCAAACCATTAATATTAATTCTTTTTTTATTGAGTTTTCTCCACTTTTTCAGATAGCAAAAGTAATATTCTTCCTTTATCTTCAGACCGTGAACTCAACCCTTTTACCTTATTTTAAAAGGCTAACCCACAAAACGTACATACAGTAGGGATGATTATTCCCAGCAACAGTTCTGGAAAGTGCAGGTTACAAAGTGTTCATTCTTGTTTTGGCCATTTATTCAATTAGACAGGTAAACAGACTATGAAAATTTTATTACACGTGCCTATTCTAGTGATTTCCAAGATTAGCTCTTTTGACATCTGCATAAAACAAAGATCACTTTCTACTCATTAGAACCCTGGGGAAGGATCATTTATGATTAGACTTTGGATTATTTCTTAGGCTTTTTAAGCTTTCCACATGGAAGGAAATAAAACTAAATGACTTAAATTTGTGCCCTTCCAATCTGGTGGGACGGCTAGCTTACAAGTATAATGAAACTCCTATCTATACATACTGGCAGAAGTAATCTTGCAGGATATAAGAATATATCTTTTATAACTGAAAGACAAAAGATTGTTTCTAAAAACAGCAGCTGAGAAGTGAAGGAAGAACAGGAATATAGGAACAGTAAGGCAGCTACCTTGTCTATCACAAATCTTAATACCCATTAAAGGTATTTGCATATGTAAATCCAAGATATCACAGAAAGACTATGATTAGTGCCTATGATATCAGAGATCAGTGGCTATTGTAAAAAAACAAAGCCCCAGCAGGCTTCCCTATTTGCTTTCAACCAAGTGCAGCATTCAAGACGAGTTTCAGTCCTAAATTTGGGAAGTATCCATCATCACATTTTTCAGGCATGCTCAGTATCTTCTTGCGTTCACCTGGGTTCCCTCTCCAAAAGAAATGAAATCAGAATGAAACCATAAACCATTACCAAATATAGTATCTTAAAGGACAAGGTCTTAATCTTGTAATTAGGTAACCTACTGTATGCTTAACCATCGGTACAAAATTTGCATCGGACTCTGGCACAGAGGATGTTGTGCCGGGTTTCACACTGGCAGAAGGTCAGAGCTTTTGGATGCAGGTGTAGAGACACTCTTGCCTCCTGAGAGGACTTTGTTTTCTGAAGGTCACTGCCAGGGCTGTAATTCTTCCAGTCCTACCTGCCAGTGTCTTTGAGCCTCCTACTTTGGGAGCTGGTATCTACTAGACATGACAGCACAGGTCTGTGCTTGGAAAATGCAATTTGTATTTGCACTGTCTTTGTGGTTACAGCTAGACTCTGTATTAAGTGAGACTTCTCACAGCACCCAGTGTTCACTGCTAACAGCGCTCAGGATTACTTTAAGCAAAGCCACACCTGTGTACTCGTACTCAAAGTGAGTGGAACAAACACCATGATTTGTAGGAATTATTTAGCATCTTGCTTATATTGTCATCAGACCCTTACAGCTTCTTCCGAGATATCTTTTGGGAAAGCCTGAGCAGTTTTTTCTGCCACTGATCAATGGCCTGTTTGTCTAGTATTCATTCATAATTTCCTAAACTCAGATAGATCATGGATATCATTTAAATCCTTTACAAGCTAAGAAAAGGACCGATTCCCTTCATTATTTATGGCACTTGATTCTTCAAAAAGTATACCCAGCATAAAAATAGGGATCTGAAACTGAGTTACTGTTTCAGGAGAATAACAAAATATCCAGGTGTATTTCTGTATATAGCAAATGGAGCACACTACTGTAGTCATGAGACCAACAATTTTCTTCTGCTGTCTGAAGTATGGATCCATGCCCAGCCCTTCGCTTTTCCTCATGGCTCTCTACAGCTATATCCCCTTTTTTCCGAATATGTATCAAGTTTGTCATTCAAGTAGAGTTGCCACAGGATATTTCAGCCGTGCTATGCAGGACCAGTGAAAAGTCTTCTGCGGCACCTTGGTCTGTGTTGTATTAACAGAGCTGCAAGGTCCTTCCTTGCCCCTCTTGCCACAGAAAGCGTGTGAGCACAAAGGTGGAGGCCACAAGAAGGGTCTCTTCTTTTTGGGTGCTGTGATCCAAGCATACCAATTGTAGTACACCGAAAATGAGAAGGAGAGGACTCTTCCAGACGTGTGTTCCTACCCCCAGGTACAGCCTTTAGCAGATCCTTTCTGGCCCTTTCAGATGCCATTGCAGGACCAAGCTTTCATGTGTGAAAGATGGTTTTCATCTGTACTGTCTTTGGCTTCCCCAACAGGTCCATGGACTACCTTACGTATGGTATTGACTTACATCCTTCCGTCCTCAGTATACTTATACCAGCCCCGCATTTCATTTATAGATACAGAGATACAGAGATACTCACACACATGGATGTGTGCATAAGGTAACCATGTTTACAAAACCATCTGCAGTATGTACCTACTTCAGCACAGGCCGTGTCAGAACGATCTGTTCCTCAAACTATGACATGCACTGACTCAAGCGCTCCACTCCACAGTCAATACAGCTCAGCAGAGGCAGGAGCACATGCACTGAGAACTGGGAGCTCAGATAATGCCTTCATAACAACAACTCCAAAAGGCATTTTCACTTTCACTTGCACCTTCCAAGTTGTGCCCATTTAACCCTCTCATCTAATGTTACCTGCAGCAGTCAGTATGTGATCACTGCGTTACCATCACTGTTATTAACAGGCATTTTGCTAATGCACATCCAGTACTTGCCGTAGTCAAAGTCAGATGGGAGAAAAATAGGTAATCAGACCAAAAGAAGCAAAACAATCCACTGCAATAAAAGACCACTTTGAATTGAATTTTCAATTCTATTTCTTTCACTGTCACAACCAGATACAATTTTATCTAATTTTCCCGTAGTGACTATTTCAGAGTTTTGGTTTTCAGTCTGGCTAAAGTGTGTCAACTAACCACTGTTGTTCTTCTCATTAGAATTATTTTTGGGGTAGGACAAGGAGGAACTGCTAAATTTTTGGCTGATGCTTCTTTTTTCTGCCACACCCACCTTAAGTTACTCAACCCCCTCCCACACACCCACTATTTAAACTAGTGAAGAGACATTTACCTTTTATTAAAACTGTCAAGAGAAGTGCTTGCTTTTCTTAAAAAAAAATTAAGAGATTGCTGAGATAGGTCAACCCCTTTTTTTTTTTTTTTTTGTTTTGACCAGGAACTAGGAAAATCAGGAGCTTGGTTAAATCTTCATAGCTTTCAAGTATGAAATAAACTGGGGGAAAAAAAAAAAACAAAAAAAACCACCAAACACTAAAACTGCTAAAAGCCTATCAGAAAAAAAAAAAAAATGCTACTACAGAACATCTGAAGATGAACTCCAGAAATGAATGAGGATTTGTTACCATTTCATTTTTGTCTTTCCCCTCAAACACAACTTTCAGAACCCCTGAACCTGATGTCACAATGTCCGTTGTTGTAGTAATAAGTGTCTCTTGTAAATAGAATAATTTATGAAAATGTGTTTCTCTGCTGCTCAGCTACTCTGCAATTCACTGCCTCAGTTTGAGTCATAACAGCATAGATTGCAATTAATAAATCCTGATCCTTAATACTATTTTACCTTTTAACAGCCTATCTCACAGACACTGCTACATCTGAATTTCTTGTAAACAGAAGGACTTGGTATTCTTAATTATGTAATTACATTTGCTTTAGCCTCATTGGAATTAAGTAGAATAACTCAAGAAGATAAGGAAATACTCTGGGGTCTTGGCACATAATATAGCAGAGAGGAAAAAAAAAAAAAGTGCTTCTCTTATGCAAACCTTGATAGCAATAGCTAGAAGGTAGTCTAGATCAATGCCATCTCAGGATTATGAACTGCAGGAGTGACTGCTGGGTAGCCATGCCCTTAGACAAAGGTGAAAATCTATTGCTATTCATCCAGACAATTGTGCGCTGGTCTTCATGATGGATATATACCCTTTCTACAGTTAGGCTGTAACCACAGCCAGTGTTTCTCAGTTCATGAAAAACTGTAACACCCACAGGACGGAAGAAAACATCAAACAGTGATCCAAAAAATGATCATAAAATAACAAATTCATACACTCCTGCAAACATAAGCAAGCTGGCAAATTGTTGGGAAAATAGTTTTGCAAAATTCAGCATCATTTTTCTTTGGTTGGAAATGAGAATCATGGTGGCAGCACCACACCGATTGCTCTTTGCATATTTAAATAAAAATGAGATGGTCCTAGGATTTTAAAAGATCCAAACACTTCTCTGCAAAATAAACATAGAGGATTTTAATTATTAGTAATAGCTAAATTGAATTCTTGACTTTCCATGTAGCTCCCTATATTAAGGGAACCATCCACATAAAAATGTCCTTCCAAAACATTCCGTGATGGTTTATAGCTTTCCCTGAGGCTACAGAAGACCTCTGTGTAAGGAAAAGGTGCAGAGGGTGGTGAGATCGTTTCACTACCTCTAATCTTTACCACCTTCCCAGTTGAATTTGAGGTACTCCTCCAGAAAGTATAGCAAGATCTCATACATCTGTAATCACAAAGTTTATTTGTTGATGTATAGGAAGGTGTAAAGATACATAAGCTCCTCCCTGCCTGGAAGCGTAGGAAAGGTTGCTTAACTCCTCAAAAGGAACACAGACACAAAAGATTTTGTTTTTTAAGGAGGTTGCCAAGAGACAAAATTCCTCTTTTTCTCACACTGTCCCTATTTAATGAAACAGAAAACACATCTTTTAAATCTGCTTTTAGAAGATGAAAGTAGCAAAGGTCTGATTTAATTAATAGAAGGTCAAATGCTTCCTCTGGCAATGTGGTGTAAACCTGGAGTTCTCATTAAATCAGAGCTTTAGCCTGGAAATTTCATACAGGAAAGCCAGCTTATAAAAAAGCACAGCAGAAACCATTGCTGAAACCATGTGTCTTCACTGTCATCAGCAAGTAAATTAAGAGGATCGAACAACCCTGCATTTAAAGAGACCCAACGTCTGAAAATTTTTCAACCAGTTGAACCAAATGCACTCTTCATTAAAACACGAGCCCTACAGTTCATGTTGTTTACCCCTTCTGATTAACAGGCAATAAAAAAAACCCAAACCAACCAAAAACTACTCAAAGACTCAATGAAAACAGAAAGAGCCTCCCCAGCCCCCTACACAGCCTGAAGTATTTTAGGTGAAGTCATTGCCTGTCCCTCTATGGTGGAGTAGTGTGAACCTTGGTGGAGTTGCTTCTACTCTCTCCTGTGGGAGAACCTTAGAACTTCTATCCTCATTTTTTATGAGGGAGTTACAAACGAAAGAAAAACATTTTCTGTGTGTTTTTCTCTAACTAGGCCTAAAAATCCTACCACACTGTACATGAAAATGCCAGTACATCTGTAGTGTAAGCTCTGTGCTTAGGAATATTCTCTGAGTTTCTGATGTTTGAGTCATGAAAAGATAAACATAGAATCAGTGAAAAAGTAGCGCTGGAAGGGATTTCAGAGAAGTCATCCAATTACACCCCTTTGCCCTAAGCCAAGAGCATCTTTCAGGGTTTTAAATCCATGTATTAATTGTGATCTATTAAACCAGACTTGTAAAACACTTGTAAACTACCATAAAGAAAAAGCAAAGCCTTTTCTGTGCGCCTACCCTGCCGATACTGCAGGGTAGGGTTCACAAACAGCACAGCTGCCAAAACATTGAATACACATTGTCTTGACAGGTCATTGGTGAAGAAAAGCAAGAATACCAAAAATCTGATGGATAAACCCTGTTTACAGGCTCTCTTGCTTACTGCCCTCATTGTAGACATCAGCAACTTCCTAATGAAAAAATAAATTTATTTTTAAGGCTATATCTATCATTTTTATCTGTCTACATTTTCATTACATTATTACTTCTTCTGCACACCACTTGTCTGTTTCTAGCTCTCGCTGTATACCAACTCAATACAGCAAAATATTCCTAAACATATTACTGGTACACTCTGTCTCCAGAAAAACTAGATGATCTCTTCAATTCAATGACTTTTAAAAGGACAGAGGCTATGGATCTGTACACTCACCTTTATTTCCCTGATCCCTAGCACCCTGTAGGAGAGGATTATTATTTCAGGGTAGTCCCTCCTCTCTCTCTCCTGAGGAATAATTTGGTGCATCCTAAATCACCTCTAAAAAATTTTACACTTATTCCTTCTTAAAGCATTCAAAAAAAGATATTTCTTAACTTCCCTCATTAGCTTCTTTTATTGATCATCTATCCTTAGCGTAAAAAGTTTTCCCCAATGTCTCACCAGGTCTTTTTTCTTCTCTTTAGCTGGAAGTTACTCTTAACTTTCCCCATGTAGAGGTCATGCAGAATGGTTTACTGCCATCCCTTATGCAAGTATTTTAGTTCTGGAAAACAGCTACTGTTCTTCTCCCTTCAGCCTTATATTTCTAAAATGAACACAGTTAATTCATTCAGCCTTCCCTCACAGGCCTTGTTTCATAAATCTCATATCGTTCCTGGTGTTCCCTCCTGAAATCTTTCCAGTTTGTATTCAACATTACTCCAGTCCTCTGCTTACACTGGGACACAGTGCTCCAGTCCCAACCTCACCAGCACCCAGGAGTAGGGCACCATTTCCTTCCACATCTGACATTTGATGTTCCTTTTAATAGATATTTTTATTGTAAGTGCCTTTCCCTCCTCCCCAACAACACAGCTGATGCAAACTCAGAACTCAGTCTGTGATCTACTGCATCTCTGTAACCTGCCTTTTCTTTGTTCACTTTTTTTTTTTTTTTTGCCTTAGACATAGTACATTGCACTTGTGCTTACTGGATTTCATCTTGTTTTGATACTGTGCACTTTCTTCAATTTATCAAAATCGTATTTAATTTTAAACCCATTACCCATCATGCTCTCAGCCCTTCCCAGCTCCACACCATCTGGATTAGCACAACATTTCAATTTTATCATTTAAGTCATTAAACAAGACATTATCTTTCTGCTTCAACTAACTCTCAGGACATCACTTGCAACACCTTCCCAATATAAGGCAGCAAATATGTCCACAGGCCATAAGTCTTTATCATGTTCTACTACATGCTTTATGTGAATGTCTCATAGCACTGTGCCAGGAATCAGTACACCACATCTTCTGTTTCCCTCATGCCTTGCAAACCAGGTACCTTGTCAGGAAAAATCATTAGATTAGACCTGATATTGCAATTAGTGGGACAATTGGAAGGCTTCAGCCTGCAGAGAGCTTTGGAGTGAACATATTACCAGGTACTTCTGTTATTGGTTTGTTTGCTGGAGTGGTTTTTGTTTGTTTATTTGTTTGTTTATGATTCATGTATGATCAACTCATATTTTTCTGCCATTGAATTCAGAAAACATAAACATTCTTCGCTCCTCAGACCCAAAAGGAAAGCTCAAGACAAAATTGCAGATAGGTCCCCAGGAGCAGGAATTTCAGTCCTTATGGGACATTTCTCTTCCTCCTACCTCTGCAAATTCTTACTGTTGCTGTCAGTAGCAACCTGTAGTTCGTGTTGCTATGAGTACATCAAGTTCAGCTAGTACCTTTCCACCTCTCGCTCACACATCCTTCCCACTCATCTGGTAATGTAAACCTGTTATTACCATGTGAGCGTACACGCAGCCATGCATGTAAAATGAAAAAGTGAAGACAAAGCAGAGATAGGGAGAAAATGAGCAAAGATACCGAAAACTACTACAGCTTCCTGAATTATACCACTGAGCGTGAAAACTACCTTGCAAGTGGCCAGTCATTGTCTCTGAAACACCCTGTGTCTTGTAAGTTCTCCTAGCAATTCTCCTAGACTAGATTTTCCTTATGAAATTCTGAATTCTCCTGGACTAGAATTAAGGCATCCTGAGTAATAAGTTCCTGATCTTCCACCACCAGTGTCAGCAAAAGAAGAGAAGTGTCTGGGACAGGTTGATATCACCAGTTTCAGAAACAAACAGTCAAACACTCATTCTGCAGCCTCTATAATGTTGCTGGAAGTGCAGGACAAAAAGGTAAATAGATGTCCAACCCAGTGACCAATACGAATCAGTGGTCTTTTACGGAGTGACTGCTTCTTCATTACAGGAACATAAAGATATCTGGTCTCTACCCCACACCTTCCTGGGAGGATTTTTTCTGTTCATCCCTGTCTCCTCCCAGTCCCCTTGATTTCAGTCACGTTAGCACAGCCGCCAGCCTCAGCACTCTCTGAGTACAGAAACGCAGTTGTCACAGAAGTGTGTTTCTGTGCTTCTCTGTGGCTCCCATCACTTTGATTCAATTACACTTCGGTGCATAGATAAGAAGTATCAGCAGGAATCGGCTTCTAATTCTGTCACTTATGACAGAACTGCTATTTGCTGCATTGTGTGCACCAAGCAGCTTTGCTTTATTGCAGTTCTTTTTTATGATGATCTAGGACAAGCTTTATCCACAAAACAACTAAATTCCCGTTCTCTCATCTTTCTTTACAATCTGAAAGAAAATTGGCACTTGATATGTCTAAAATAAGTTCCATAATGGCAGCAAAACTGCTTAAATACATTCAGTGTGCTGAAAATATCAGATAAATGGCAGGCTTGGCTCATGTTAACAAGCTTTGCACTTTTTGTGTTCTTTTCATCTGTGACAAAATTCAGCACTTACCAGCCATTAAGGTTGCATTGTGCAAGTCAAAAATGCGGACAGATATTCTGAGAGAATTTTAATCATATAATCACTGTACAAGACATTCAAACACTGTATGCTCAGACTTTTTTAATGCTTTTTCTCCTCTTAACAAAACATGCACATAGACAAAATCAAGAATTCTAAGTGGCAAGATTTCGTTTATGTTCATCAAAACAGCTGTTTTGAAGAGAGCAGGATTGATGGTATTTTCAGGGGCCGCACCAACCAAAAAGGTCATATCCTAAAGCAGTGAGAGAAGGTATATGTGATGGGATGTTTTCAAACTCCAGAAATCTACAAACAATGCCAGAGGTGATTAGAGCAACTATATTAAAGCAGTCTGCACAAGCAAGAGCTGGATATGCCACTCTTTAATTGCTGACATTCAGAACAAAACCTGCCTGAAGTGAAAACGGCAATTGCCCCCTTGTGCAGTTACTGTTTCTGCTTGTCTGCCTATTCAGACAGTCAGCATGATGGTGTGTAGTATAAGCACCTCCTTCCCATGGACCTGGAATTCACTATTCCAAGGCACTGAACAAGGAGAACAACAAAACAGGGCCTTCAAAAGAGCTCACACAGTCTCAATACAAGGAAAACAACAGGAGGGAGAGCTGCGGGAGGACAGAAGGAGGCATGCACGAGGTTGCTCAGCACAGTTCCTCAGCCTCCTGGCTGCCTGCCACTCTCCGAACTACTAAATTCTTTAATACAGCACCCATAAAAACCACAAGAAAGGATAGAGGAGTTCCAGGTGAGTAGAAAAATGCCACATCTCCTGCCAGCCATCTTCAGTCATGTATGATTTTATCTTTATGAAGAGCAAAGCTCCATCTCTGTTTTAAGCAGTTTGTTGCCATATGGAAAACATGGAGGTGACATCCTTGGATGCACAATAGGGGGATGTAAATAAAAAGAAAAAAAAAGAAGGTTGGTTTCAGTTTTGGCTGTCCCACTTCAAGTTATCTGTGAGTTTCTGGGCCTGCCAGTTCAAAATGCAGTTAATTCTGAAAACTGGATTTCTGAAAATCAGAAACTAGAAGAACACTTTTCTCTAGCTAGCCGTATCTGGAATTCAAACCAAACAGGAAGTAATTTTAGGTTCAGTGAAATGTATTAAGAAAAAAAAGAGAATCTTTCTCATGGTCTGAATTTTCAGGCTTCAGGAACTGGAAAGAATAGAGTCCTCTCCAAAAAAAGTAAACCCAAAAATCTCTCAAAATCCACAACTAAAAGTTTTTCTCCATAACCAAAAAGAGCAAACACTAGGAAGCTCACAAGATAGACTATTTTAATATCCTTTTCAAGCCAATAAAAAAATGTAGATAAGCTTCAGAATATTCTTGATTTTCAGAGCTCTCAACCTCTTCCCCTAAAGGAAGGAGCCCAGATATTAAAAAATTCTCTGGGAGTAAGCAACTCTTACACGTTTTCTTCAGAGCACTTAAAAGGACAGTCACTTCATTGAAATTGGGAGCAGAGCTCCTCAGGAAGGCTTTCTAGCAAAGCTGTGGCTGTTTGCTGAGCCCAAATATGTGGCTTTTACAACCTGGCACCTGCAACAAAAGCGAGAGCCAACTTGCATTATCAAAACAAACACCTGCTAGGGATCAGAGGGACAGAAAACCCAAACCATTGGGCCCCGGTTCTGGCTGTGAGTTTGCTGGATTTATGAATTATTATTCAGTAAGGGTGCTTTCCATCCTGAGATCTGAGTATTTATTAATCTTAACTGATCAATCATTACAACATCCTAATGCTGTGACAGGCAAGTATTATGAGATTGTGAAAAATTACAGCTGAAGTAGAAGTGATGAGAAATTCCTTTTCTGCTATGATTTCAGAAGTTATCTTTGTTTGCTGGGTTGACATGAGCAGTAAGACAGAGAGACATACTTTGTCTTTCTTAGAAGTACATTTTTTTGGATCCCTGTCGTAGCACTGCAGCATGTCTTTATAGGACTGTCTTCAGCCAATGGCATGCGTTATATCAGGTGTTAGTTTTGTCTTCATTTTCTTTAAACTGGATGATTTTTTACCATAAGGATTCCTAAGAAGTCTGTTCACATTATAACAAATGTCAGTGAACATCCATGAGTCACTGCTCATTTGCTCAGGCTATTGGCCTCTGGCAATCTCAGCTCTTGACATATTAGCCACATGAAAATATATGCTCCCATTCCTAATGCATTTCTAGAAACACATCTCTATCTGACTCTTCTGGTTAACAATCTCACATCTCATTCAGTAGCTTCATGAAAATCATGGGAATTACAGAAACAAGGTTTTTTTCATGAAGGGTATATTTAAACCCTCCTACTTTAATCCAGAACAAGCCCAAAGAAAGGCAGAACTAGCTGAGATTTACAAAACACACCTGAAATAAACATTCTGCCTTTTTTGTGTCTATAGCCAGAAGGGTAAGAAAACAGATGGGATAAACCTATGTATTTACTTTAAATTTCATTCAATATTCAAGGTGCTCCAAAACAAGGGAAACAAGCTGTGCCATATTTTTTAATTCTTGTTTTATCTGAAAAAATGGTTTAAGAACCAGGTTGAAAGAATACATGAAATTCTAACTTGCATGGTGCGTGGTCACACTCCACTTGGTTTCCCTCAAGTAATGCCATTGACTGTAACCTCTGGCTCATGACTAGCCTAGAATTTGACCTTTCACAACATGGAAAATGTAACACACAACTTCTGCTATTTTTCCTTTGAATGGCAGAATTTCATGTTTTCTGTTGTACTCTTTCATGTACAGCCATCACACTTTATTTCACCTGATCGCGACTGAGTATACTGAATTGCTGTTTTCCCATTAGATTTGTAATGGACACACAAAAGTCTTCTTCAGTCCCAGTACATGTGGATAGACTGGGTCTAGGAAAGTATTTTGCAGTGTAAGAAAGGCATTTCATCTAAGAACAGGTGACTCAGAGAACTATGATTTTTTTGTTTGTTTTGTTTTACCAGGCTCACCATAAAGAATAAAGGGGGAAAAAAAATGAAGAAAATTTAAGTCCAAATCTGGATATGAACTGAGGTTAGTTCCTAGCCAACTTGTACGTCGATTTGTGATTTCTAAGTAAAACTCTGCCACAAGTGCTGCCACCATATGCTTCCAATCACTCATCCCAAGCTGGACTCATAATTACCCACATATCATGAGGCACAGCAAATCCTCCAGTTTAGACATTGCTGTGGAACTTCGAACAAATTGTATTTCATTTACCTTTGAACACATTTTCCACATATATCCTGGAATCACCTGCCTGCACAAAGAAAGATGTTTGATTAGCAGTGGCACAATCCCAAGGCAAGCAGAGAAGCAGAGCCCCCTTCCCTACCAGCCCTGGGTCAGATGATGGAGCAGGGTCATGTCAGGGGACCTCAGATGTGGACACACACGAGGTTCCCTGTCACATCACAGAAATACATACATCGTGTCTCCAAATCCTTATAGCTGCCCATGTGAGGGTCATGAGTCTCAGGGAAGGCATGAGATCTCAGCAGCGTGGCAAGTAACCATGAGTTACTGCCTCCTTATTCTTCCCCTCTTCTCTTTCCTCTTCCCAGCAGTAAAGCCATATCTGTGAACAATGACAATTTGCAAAGCCACACTTTCAGTTGCCCTGTCTCAAACCAAATTGTGGCCATCTTCTGTCAACCACCTAATAACAATCTTTTTCATGGTCAGGAGAAAGATAGACCCATGTGAGTAAAGTATTGGCTAGGAACTGGATTTCACGTTGAGAGCTTGACTCTCATGTAGATTTACTGCACGACTGTGAGGAATTCACTTGCTTACTAACCATGAAGTCCTCACCTACTGGAGACATCAGAAACAAATATGTAACAGGTTATTTCAGGCCCCACTTGTTTAGATTTTACAAAATCTAATCAGCATAGTGGTACGCTATTGAAGCAAGGACCATAATTCGGACAGGAAGAAAAGAAATACACTTGTTTTATTTCAATAATAAAGCTAGTTTGTCCCTAGAACTGTGCAAGATGCAAACAATATTGAATTATTGTGGGTCCAAACATACACTATTTCTTGTAGAGAAAATGAAATTATTAGGTTAGCTTCATTATTCAAGAATGAAAAAGAAACAAGAATAGTAAAACTGGAAGTATAAGAATTTTTTCAAAATAATTGTTGTTTTAGTACTGCGGAATGTCATTAACTTCAGAAGTCAGGTTTCTCCTGGCATGAATGGTGGACCAGTTGTATGATATATCAGTTAAAACAGAGTGGCATGGCACTTACTTGGGGGTCAGGTATTCCATGTTTTCTTTACCACGCTGCTGGTGTTGACACCATTACAAAATCTGAACTCTCTCCTTGCTTTCCCACTCAGGGATATATATGGAGCTGTTAGGAGCAGTCTTTGACAGTTCCTCACTAATGCCAGTTTTGTCCCTTTTGTTTCTGAATTCCCTTACTTGGCCTGTCCATTTCCACTGATACCCCAGGACTTGGGAAAGCTCTACCATCAGTGTGCGCTTTCTTTCCAGCACACAGCCTTCTTGTTCTTCCATGCTGCAGTGAAGAGCAACATTCAGCCGGAGCACCCCTGTTGACTTTTGAGAAGATGGGACAGAGTAAGATGTCTTTTCCCCATGACAGGTACTTGCATGATAGGTGTGATTCAGACCACAGACTCCCCAGGACTTCATTCAATTCAGTGCTACCTTCTCCAGGTGCCAGCATCAGAGATGGGTTTTATGCAGCTCAGCTCTTCAATCTTCCCACCTGCAGCCTATTCCTATACTTGGCAGGGTGCAAGGCTGCAGCACTAACAAGAACTCATGTTTGCATGTGGTTATGCCTTTCTCATCTCAAAAATTTTTCATTCCTTGCTCTGTGTGCTACAGAGAAAGTCTCTTATGACTGAGAGCTTTCCTATATACTCTTAAAACTTGTTAGCAACCCGCTGCTTGTTAAGAGCTGACCAGACACAAAAGTTTGGCATTAAATCAGTGACTAGAAGACAGCAGAGAATTTTCTTAGATGTGCTAATATTTGTCTGCTTTGCAAATTAGCATCCTGGACAATTGTTCCTAGGCAAGGACAGGACTATTTAGTAGCAATTTTACTAAGCCTGGAGTATCTGGGGTGGCCTAAAATACATTTGGCTGGCTATTGGCTGCCTTGCCCAATCAGCAGCACAGGAAAAACTGTAGTGAATCATCACTTCAGTCAATGCATTTAGATGCAATCTTATTCTGTAATGTCCTTGCATGTTTACTCAGCAGTCTAATGAATTTTAGAATTTTGCCATAAAAATATGTGGAATTGTCCCATCATGTTCCAAGACAGTTTTAATTATTATTAATTGCATCTCTTTTAATTATTATTAATTGCATCTCTTCCCTGTCATGGTTTAACCCCAGCCAGTAACTAGGACCACGCAGACACTCACTCACTCCCCCCATGGTGAGATGCGGAAGAGAATCAGAAGAAAGAAAGTGAGAAAACTCACACGTTGAGATAAAGCAATTTAATAAGTAAAGCAAAAGTCACACCTGCAAACAAAGCAAAACAAGGAATTCATTCGCTACTTCCCATCAGCAGGCAGGTGTTCAGCCATCTCCAGGAAAGCAGGGCTCCATCACATATAACAGTTACTTGGGAAGACAAATGCCATAACTCTGAATGTCCCTACCTTCGTTCTTCTTCCCCCAGCTTTATATACTGAGCATGACACCGTATGGCATGGAATATCCCTTTGGTCAGTTGGGGTCTGCTCTTCTGGCTGTGTCTCCTCCCAACTTCTGGTGCACTCCCAGCCCACTCGCTGTCAGAGCAATGTGAGGAGCAGAAAAGGACTTGAGAGCTTAGCAACAACCAAAAACATTAGTGCGCTATCAACAGTATTCCCATCCCAAACCCTAAACATAGCGCTGTACCAACTGCTAGTAAGAAAGTTAATTCTATCTCAATGGAAACCATGACATTCCCCTAATGTATTATGAGGCTTTTCATAAAATACTAGAATTCGCTAATCTTTGTACCTTTTGAACACATTGGCTTTTGGAGACATAACCTAGGTCCAGGCAGCACTGAACTTAGAGGGCTGCTGTAGCTAGAGCTTCCACATGCAGACCACTGCCCAGTTACCACCTTTGAGAGGTCATGATAGAAAGCATCCCAGGTAGCCCATAAAGCCATCCTGTTTTCACAGTGCTCTCAAATAATGTGGGGTAAGAAACATGTGTGTGAGCCCACATGTTTCCAAAAATAATTATATGGTACCAGGCAGTGCTGGAAGATTAGGAGGGAGATAAACAAAACCCATTTTAATAATTTACTCTCCATTTTTAATAAGAGATGCTAATCTTAAATGATGTTTAGTCCTCTGAAACAAGCTGCTCTGAGTCCCTCCAAATTTTAATTTGTTATGGTAGCCATTATTGCTATTATATTAATAATGTTTTCAAGCCCCTTTTCTCATTTTCGTTTAAATATTTGAACTCTCTTGAATCTAAAGCACAAAACATCCAGTTTCCCCATGAAATATTCATGTTATGGGTTAGAAGAGACAAAAAATCTAAACAGCTGTAGAGGAGAGATTATAAACCTGATCTTATAACCACATTCTAACCAACACAAGGAAATAAATGGGTCAGTAAAGAAACAACAACAAAATCTCTCAAAGAAAAGGGGCCAAATTTTCAGCTAATGTGAATTGCAGCTTCATTAAATTCACTGGATCTATGCCTGTGTACACCAGCAGAAAATATGGTTGTGGATCTCTCCTTCTCCTAGTGGGGGCCATATGGTAAGCCTTCACATGACTGAGTCCTCTTCATAAATGAACGATTGTGTTTAGCTAACTTTATACGTATGAGTTTGCTGTCTGTGACTTGAGTAACATCCATGAATAATCCATGATGGAAAATTACAGTTTTACAGTGCTTTTCATCATTTTGCCACCAGGCTTGTACTCAGCACACTCATATAGTATTATTTCTAGAGATTTAAGTCAGGCAGGGCAACATACTTCTCATGTAAGAAGTAATTGTTTGGGTAACACCTGATGTCTGCAATGCCTTTCTCACAATTGTGCTTGTATTTGTTTGAATGTTGGCAACACAGTAAAGGACAAAAAACTGAGAATGAAGACAAGGATACCAGACCCAGATGACTCATAAAACCTTTCGTGTGCAGAGATATTCAGTGAAGTACCTGCAGAGCCTTCAGTTGCAGCAGTAGTGCGGGCAGGTGTGAAGGAGACCAATGCATGACACCCTGCCCAGACATCCATCAGCCCTGATGGAAGTTGAAATAACAAAGTCGAGAGCCTGGTCAGAGCTCACAATACCTTTGCTAAGCATGAAGAGGCATGGCATGTCAGCAGCAGAGACTCAGGACCAGATCTGCTGCTCCATCCCCACTGCTCTATTACATTCCATTGGCACATGGCAGACATTAATCCACTCTAGGTGCAATTTGATTTGCAGTTTTTAGCATGGTGAATCCAACACATTGTCACCTAAATTATCTGAGAGACATTTTTTGCCTGCCCTGTCTCACAGTCAAGCTCACCTATGACACAGGGCAAACCACAGCACTGCCCAGAGGGCTTCCTCTTTGCAAAAGTTAATTACAGCAGGCAACATGATTCTTAGTGCACAGGCTTTTAGCCAAAATGCACAAGTGTTCTTCCTCCCTCTTTAATTGCAGAGCATGCCATTCCTCTCTTATCTATCACGTTTCCCTCTTTTGTACTGCTACCACAGGGTATCCATAAACCTCACCTCTGGCTACAAAAAGTCAGTCTGCTCATTGTGAATGCTTATTCTGAATTTTCAACTGCAGCCATTTTGCTGCTTGTCTGTTGGCAAAAATCTAGATTAGATTTTTAGCAGTGCGCTATATAACTTCAAGTGTCAATTTTTTGATTGCGTTGTTGTTTGGGTTTGGTGGTGTTTGGTTTTTTTCCTCTCCTACAACCTTGGCCTTTTCAGCAAAGGTACAATTTTTCAAAATCAATTAGTAATTTTGTACTCTCCATTTTAGTGCTTCCCATATCAGATATGTCAATACTGCCTTGTTTTCTGAAAGAGCTCAGTATTCAGCCTTGGAAAACTGGACCTTCAGGATAGCTGGTCACTAATCCTTGGTTCTTATCTTACTCCCTAGCCCCTCAGCCACAAAGCTCTTATTCAGAGAGAGACAGAGAAAGCATCTGGATTTGTTTTTTTAATGACATATTCATTTACTCATCAAAGAAAAAAAGAGGTGAATCAAGACAGGAGGAAAAACAAGTAGCAGCAATGAACCGTGAGTCAGACTATACTGAGCCTGAGAGGAATGACTGTCTGAAGCTGGGGCTCTACTAAATCTAATCCATCACAGATTGATGAAGAACACCCTCATTATTGCCTACAGGAATTTTTCTAAAAGGATTTCAATCCAAAATTCAGGTTTAAGAAGGAGGAGGAAGTTGGTGAGTCATAAGGTTTTAATAAATCAACTTTCACTGAGTATTTGCAGGATGATCTTATTTTCTCTTGCTTTGAATTAATGAAAGGAACTGAACTGTATTTGACAAGAGCCTGTTTGGACTCTAAAATATACCTTTTTCATCCAAGATCTTTAAAAATTACCATTTATTTTGCATTATCTAGACAAATTAAACTAATGTAGACTATTCCTTTTCAAAAATAACCTGCAGAGTCTTTTTTATGTCTGGATCTGTATACTGGAGACCCTGAAGTACCAGCCATTAGGAAAAGCGTCTGCCTGAGTCTGACCTTCACGGAAGAGTTGATGTTCAGATATCAACATCCTTTCCCCTCAGTTGCAAATGTTCCACAAGGCAAAATATCAGAGAGGAAAATAGATGTCGTGAGACATGGATATTAGAAAAAAGCTGTGCAAAAAAGCCAGGAGGATTTCATCCCCAACAAACAGACCTGGGAAATCACCAACTGGCAGATCATCTCCAGAAGAATTAGTAGGAAGCTGACAGTGTGTTTGAAGCAGACACTCTGAGTATTAATAGACAAACTCCTACTTGCAGCTGTCAAGTCAGGACCCAACGTGGAGGAAACAAGGGAGCCCAGATGAAACTCAGATGAGACCTTTTCAGAACACGGAAGGGTACGGAGAGCAAAGGGCCTATGAAGGAAATGGAAAATAGGGAGAATTGGAAGAGATCTGGCTTTTGTCCTGCAAGCTGGAGTTGTTGCGAGCCCAATGAAGGAATTAACTTCCTTTAAAATTTTCAAGAAATAAAATTATGGTGATTATCTGCAAAGGCTGTATAACAGCTTATGGACCAAAACTCATGGTGAATAATATACTCTTAAAATACTTTATGATTCTTTTTGGAGGACCTAGTCTCTGTCAGTTACCTTCATTAAAATAGTTCTCCAAAAAGTTAATGCCAATGAAAAATATTCTTCTATAAGAACTTCAGGATGATGAGATCCAGGTAAAGCACAATTAAAGGATCCTTACAACATTTTATTTGTATCGTATTATCAGAAGACCTTGACAAAATTAGATCTTCAGGTAATTACCATAGACCATGCCAAGAATTTTTTTTACTATGAACATCCCAAGTAGCAAACTCCATCTTTAAAACAAGTTCAGTTCCCACAAAAAATGTCTGGCTCAACAGATTAAAAAAACTTTATGCATAGAAGCATAAGCTAGTTTCTCTTATTCAGAAAGTTATATTCAGAAGGAAGTTATGTTCAGAATTTGTTATATCTCTTATATCATATATAAATAAAATCTGTTTATTAGTTTCCATCACCTGATACCTTTATAGTATTGAAATGGCAAAGCCAAATAGAACTTCACCATGATTTCCATATCTACAGATGGATGAAATTTCTACTGAGAAAGGATCCATCATCCCTGTTACAGGGAGAAAATTGGAATCCATATCCTGTTAATTCGCAATTCCCAAAAGAACTGAGCTCAGATAATAAAATAAAGGCCAAGTAGTTAGTCAAGGGTCTGTGCAAATAATAACATAACAAATTTCCAAACTCCCTTTTTTTATAGTTTAGAAGAGCAAAATTGAGGAATCCTTGTATAAAATCAGAAAGAAAATAAAAATTAATACAAACTACACAAGTGGCTCTTCAAAGGTTCACCTCAGACTGGAAAAGGAGTCTCACTTCATACTTCATTATCATGATGGTTAAAGTAACTAAAATAATTTCAAAAGATGCCCAAACCCTATGTCTTGTATAGAGGAGAAGAAACAGACCATAACTCAAGGCTTTTCAAGATCCTTCCTCTGAACATCTCCTCTAACTGTGTGGGATAAAAGGATGGTTGGATTAAAGTCAACAGGACTATTCATGTGCCCAGTTATGCACATGGATAAGCACCTGAGTGAACTGAGACTTCACAGTCAGGCCATGATGAAATCACCTCTGAGTGGTATTTCTTGCCAATGAAATAGACATAACCCTGTCTATTTCAGGTCCTGTAAAAGTTAAATTGACTCAAATAACAAAGGTGAACCTAACTTGCAAAAAGGACAAACTTACACAATATGTATGTTTAAGAGACTTCTAATGTCACTACTGAGCAAGTCTAATCAACCTGTCTAACAGTAACTCTTTCAGGACTACCTGTGGTTGCAGTTAGAAAAGGCCTAAAGTGTTAATCTATCTCATATAGATTGGGCAGAAATAGAACATTTAACAAATATATAGGTTTCAGGTGAAGAACAAGTCTTGGTAGTTTGCAGGTTTTGTCTTTTTTTCTTGAAAGTGGAATCAGACACACGGTCCTAGTCAGGTGGGTAGTATCTGCCCATCATTTCCCAGGAACCTGTCTACAGCCACCAGGACCTTCCCAACCCAACAAAGAGCAACTGCACGAGGATATTGCCCAACTACCTCAGTGCCTTTGGGTGCATCCTTCTGCTCCCAGGGTAGTCATTCCTCTCTCAGTTTAGCTCTCTTTCCCCAGGAGCTAAAACCCCTGGTCTTCTGACGGACACTGTGACCAAGGCTGCCCTCTACCCATAATTCTTTGCCTTGCTAAAGTCCAAGGGTATAACATCCACTGCTCTTTCCTTATCACCAGAGCCAAACACC
Organism: Fratercula arctica; assembly: GCA_947846985.1. Lineage (NCBI taxonomy): Eukaryota > Metazoa > Chordata > Aves > Charadriiformes > Alcidae > Fratercula > Fratercula arctica. The sequence goes on along the minus strand of CANTUZ010000026.1, from coordinate 74,929,796 downwards.
TCAGCAAAAGAAAAGACAGTCAGGGTGGTCCGGCATGATTTGCTTCATATTTCCAAACTTGCTGTTGCCTACAAGTATTTCCTGTCCTCAAGCTTGGAGAAAAATATCAGTATTCCAGCTTTCTTGGTTGGTAATGACCTTGGCTTTTTTTTCTCACTTCTTTGTATTTCATTTCTTTTTGATTATAAGCCAGTGTCTTCTGTCAGTATTTCACCTTAATTCTTGAACTTGTGTAGGGAACTAATTCCATTTTTAGATTAGGTGCTGAATGTCATCCCTTAGCTACATTGAAGGTAAGTCAAAGAGTCAGAGCTCTGCTTTAAAAGTGAAATGTTCATGTTTGGAAAAGAAAAAGGTAAAAAAATGGTCTTCTAACATAAGACTACTACAGACCTTCCATAACTGGGAGCTCCTTCCGTAAAGTGTCAGAAATTAAATTGGAAACATTTTAGTAAAATAAAAAACAAACTAAAATCCAAACTCTTTCTAGCCCCCCAAATACACACTCTCCTCAGTACTAAGTCCTAGAAGCTTTGATGTTTTAAAATATTCACCTGTTATGAAATTCCAGAAGTTAATATCGACATTGTTCACCTGGGTGTCTGAAAGTTGACTTTTAAGTAAAAATCTCTTAACTGCTGGAAGGGATTCTAGCAATTTCAGAAGTTGTGGAAAGATGTAAAGTTCTCTCAGGGTTTAAGTACTTAACAGTAAATTCAAAGTGCTGCCTCTTCACACTCCCAGGTGCGTAAATTTTTATTCTAATCTCTAAACTCAAGGTTTTCTGGTCTTATGACGAACACTAAACACATAAAGTAGGAGCAATGTGTAGATCAGTGTAATGCTAGCATTTGCAGTTCTTCTGTTGCTACTAAAGCACTGTCCTTATAAATCATACTACTGCAGAGTCATCGTTCCTCTAATTAATTGGTCTATTAAATAGGCCTGCCCAGATTAAACAACCCAAAATCCACTATTCCCTCTCTACAATGGGGGAGAATATCTTGGTAATGCCAATACTAACACACGTCTGGCATCAGTCAGTCCCATGAAACTGAAGGAAAAAAAAAAAAAAAGTCTAATGGGGATACCGGAAAACTGTATCTCAGTTGTGGAGAATCTCGGTTTAGTCCTTGTAGTTATGTGTGGGTGACAGTCAGTCAGGATGTGAGACCTGCATAGACCCTCAGGCATCTTTGGGAATTTGATCCTCCGCCCCTTGAATGACCCAGCTCAAGGAGTTCTCCCTCTAGCAGTCCCTCCTCAAAAATAACATGGAATGGGAGAAACACATACAACCCATGCAATTTTTCCATTGCAGAAAAGGCTGCTACGATGTGAAGCTCATTAAATGAAAAGACAAGCAGGAGAGGTAATGAGAAAAAAAGGAAAACTACTGGAGTCTTAAAGAAGACTGTGAGATAACATGGGGAAAATTGCTTAGATAAGCCTAAACATGTCTCGGAATAGGCTAGAAATAAATATTTTTTACATCAGGAGTCCATTATTTTGCCATTTTGTAAGTTAATAGGTTTGGGACTGATTTTACTCATGTGTCTTTTATGTCTAGCACAATGTGTTAGTAGACTAAAAATATATTTTGTATGGTGTGTTTCAGACAGAAAAATACTCCAGAACTTTTCAGGCATACTTCACGCAGCTGCCAAAATTCAGTGAGCACATGCTCATTTGTGCAACTTCACCTCACGTCACTTGGAGTAGAATTACTAACTTGCTTAAGGTTTGCAGAGTGGCAGAAAGTTGATATATGAGTTCCATACAAGATAGAAAAAGAAACATTACTGTCTGAGGGATGACTACTGATGGTGCTTGGAGGGGGGAGAAGATTTTAAGGCAAAGTGCTAAAAGATCTCAGACTGGGGAGATGCAAACAATAACAGAACAAGTGCAGAAAGAGAAAGAAATAGAAAAGAAGGAAACAACAGGCTGACAAGCTCAGCTACAGCAAATCACTATTGTGTTTTGAAAATACATATAGATATACTTTCTCTTAAGTGAGAAAATATCCCCCCCCCCTCCACGAAACCCCAAGGTGCTACTGAGTTTATCAGAGCTGGGGCAGAAGTAAGGTGATATTCTGAAACGCCTATGAAACCAGTGTACTGTTATTGATTGACTGATTGATTGATTGACTTACTTACTTAGGTTATATTACTGATCTTATTTCCATCACTGAACTCCAAAATCTAAATATCATGTTCAGACACCTAGATGGAAAGAACTCTGTGAACCCAGAAGACAACCTTAGCAGTAGGAGATAATAACAGCATAACCCCCAGCAGAGAGCAAAACTGATCTATTGTATTTCTATGATGTGAAGGGTACCAGAAAGCATGGATCAGGGAATGAGTAAGATTTTTATTCTTTCAGGTTTTTGTCTTGCCTTCATCTGAGAAGTATCATGCGGAACTTAATATGGGTAAACCCAAAAAGAAATTTAAAAAGTTCTATAAAAGTGGCTTTAGACATATTTGTGGGATTTTAACATAACCTTTCTTTGGGCCACATAAGCACATATCAAGACAACAGACTGATTCAATCAGACAACTGTGTATTCACCAGGGAGTCAGCACCAGCTACTCCATGGCGCTCTCTTAAGGAAGCCATTTCAATTAGAAAACTACTGATCTAAGAGCAACTTTATCTGCCGTAATAGGTTTGGTTCAAGATCATCAGAGTCTACACCATTCCCAAACTCTTGTCTTTTAAAATCTTCATCCACATCAGTGTGAATCTTCATATGAGGTAGCACTCTTCAGCAGAGTCAATGAACATTTAACCCTGCATGCCAACAAAAAGCCATGGCAGATCTTCTGTAGTCCTGCTTCCCAGTATCACCCAGGCCAGGCCGCCTCCCAGTGCACACACTGGGTCCTCTCCTTCCCTCGTGCCAGGGTTTCTTCAGGTGGAGAATACACAGTGTGAGGCACAGTGAGCACCCAGCTCATCCTCAGCTGCAAGAGCCCTGCCTTCCCACAAAGTACCATCTATTATCCATGATGTTACTGTCTGCCCTATGAAACCCTGCAGTAGGAATACAGTTGACTTCTAAAGTTTTTAAGAATCTTCTGAATCCCTAACAAAACATTATTATCTTTTCTAAACTACTGAACTTCACATGGACATAAAATATATCCCCACTTTACATATACCTGTTGACTTAATTAGAAAGCTGCCCTTTATCTAACACAAAGAAAAATGGCATTTAAAGCATTTCTAGCTCATTTGGCTTTCTGTTCACTCATTAGCTGTACACATTTTTCACCTGTATTTTTCATTATTCACAGTAAGTCTATTTTTACAAGAGTATTTTGACAACTTTTTAACTGCAAATGCTTGCTGATTTTCTGGCAGCCCTCTGCAGAATTTTTAGCAGGATATGCTTCCCTGGCATGGTACCAGCAGAACTCAATGTTTGCTCTTCCAGCAGTTTAACTCAGTGTATGAGTATCTTTTGTGGGGGCTCTAATTTTTTAAATTACCCAATCCTCAGCAGGTGCTGTTAATTTGTACAATTACATTGACCTCTGTGGAGCAACATCAAATAACATATCATGGACTTTCCCCACTTTGCTTAGCATTCTACCAGGACCCTGTTGTTATTACTAGTTAGTTGGTTTGATCACAAAGCCTTCTGCTGAGATAACATGATGTGTTCAGTGTGATTAAATCATTGCTACACTCATAACGCTTATTCCTCCCACAGCTGATGACTTCTTGCTGTAACAGTCAAAGGGGGCCCAATTTCTACTTGAATGCCTATTGGCTTTAGACTCATAAACTCATTTAGGTCTAATATTATATCAAGATACAATCCATCTGTTTCCAAGCTAACTTCAAACACAGGTTAATGAATTTAACCAAAGCGTCTGCCCTAAGAGCTTTCAGCAGATACTGTCAGAAACCTTCCTAAACTACCATGGCTTTAATAAGCTTTGCCAGTTGACCTGGGAAGAAGTGGTCAATCACACTCTGGTTTTCTTGACTCTTCAGTGTCTTCAATTTGCTGGGCAGAAAGGCGCGTGGTCATCTCTTGGTTTCCTTCAAGTAATGCCATTGACAGCAATCTCTGGCTCGTGACCAGTCTAGAATTTGACCTTTCTCGACCCAGAAAATAAGCAATTTGTTCTACAAGCGTAGCCCTTCCTTTGTTTAAAATGCTGTCAACACGTACACTGTTTGTCTATTCTACTGTCAAATGCAAGAGTAATAACACAGACATCTCAATCTCAAGTTATGTGAATTAGCTCCTATTCCAAATTTGCTACAAGTTTTACAGAAGAATGAAAGGTTTGAGCAAGGAACAAATACCGTTGTTTTAAATAAAAATATGATTTTTTAAATTACTTATTTAAAAAAGTCTGGAGAGCTGCAGAAAAGCACACATATTATAGTATGAATAGTGCTTATTTTAGATTAGGATTGTTTCCCTGGGTGCTTGGCATGACTTTAAATAGACCAGTTACGATATTAGACTAAAGAGATTCAACTTCTTCCTGTAGACAGGTTTAGCCCCTTGACAAACATGCAGTGCTCCATGTCAGCTGTGAGTTGTTAACAGGTTAGGGACAGCACATCTAGCCCAATAATTTTTAGGGTTTTTTTATTATTATTAGTCATCAGTGAATAATTCATAGTTGCCTTAGTGAATCTTTTTTCTGTTTTATAATCAGCCTAGTATTCTTTATGGAATATTTGTTGCTCCCCAAATTATTTGTCAAATGTAGTCTCGGCTTGTAGATTTATCAAAATCAGTTTCTTGCAAGTAGTTGATAGACAGAATTCAAATGCATGATAGGTTTCATCAGACATACAAGGATAAGGACAACTTTCTTATTCTATTAATTGCAAAACTATAACTGTTAGACAGGGATTTGAGTTAGAACTCATTCATTGAATTAATCAGGTGGGGATTTATTTGCAGGACTAAGAGAATTTTATCTTGTTTCTTCTTCCTTCTTCTTCCCACTTTAACAACACGTGATGCAATCATGCAGCTTCCAAACAATCAATATAGTTTAGGACTCTTATCAGCCTTGAACTGATGAAAATTTATTTTTTACAAATATATTAAATAAAGTCCATTGTCCTTATGGAATTTCCTTTTCCTAATTTGTTACGTTGTCTGCAGAAAGCAAGCAAATCCAGGACAAAAATATTAAATTTGTATGTGTAAATAATTTTAGGGCACAAAAGACATAGAATTCACTCAGTTGGAGTAGTTGAACTCTGTTACACACAACTAAAGCCATTCGTGTAAACAAACAAGTAGCTTAATCAAAATCAGAAAGGCTTCCTCAAAAATACTATCTGCAGAAACCACCTACTATTTTTGGTAGACTTGGATCATATCACTTTGTCATAAGGCTGTTCAATATCGGATTTCCTTCGCTTACTTTTCTCCACTCCTAAATACTTACGATCCCTTGCTGCTGCTACAGAGAAATTTTCTCTGAGTCACATCAGATACTTTTTTTAGTTCAGTAGATTCATTTCTGGGTTTGTCTTTTCCTTTGGTTCCACTCCTCGCCAAACCAAGTTGTTATATACTCCAAACTTACAGTTCCACATGAGATATCCCCCTTGGCTGGCCAATGCTTCGGAACATTGAAGTAAAGCATGAGGCTAAGCTACAGTTCTGCTTTCCCCCCTACATATTTATTCAGGTTCAGTTTATGAACATTTTGTGTGAATGTGGCAAACAATTCAGTTTGCTATTGAAGATGACCCCTCCATAGCAAAAATGAGTCTGAGACTCTAGAACATCTTTCCCGTTTATATTTAAATTCATCAGCTAAAAGAATATCTTCCCAACGGATGTTCCCAACGAGTTTCCTGTTGTCTGCAGAAAAAGTCTGAGGTAGGAGAGACTGAGCACTTAAAATGTGATCTGCATTCCAAACAGCCTCCAACATTTTAATTTCTCATCAGCTTTTGTCAGGCATAAAAATATGTCTGACATTAAAGTTAGGAGCAGCCAATGCCCAGGTTGCCAGCTGTTAACGTCATGGGGATACTGTCAGACATACCCTGCTTGCTCCCATTGTGTAGTGAGTAACTCTACCAGTAGTCCCACTGAGGTCAATCTGCTGGGGGCCAGCAGTGCACAGATTCAGCAGTGGCAGCATTTGGCCTTCATTTGGTGGATCTGAATCTTATTACAAAAACCAAGTAAAACACAGAGCATAATTTGGCTTCTCTAGAAGCAAGTGAGAGAAGGACCTAAGCTCAGGATGAGAGTACGCTCTGCAATTTCTTCTTTATTCCTAGAAGCATGTGTTGTCTATACCAGATTCCCTTCCTCTTTACACTAGCTTGCTCACAGAAGCTGCTCCACTGTGGAAATAACCAGGACAACACAACTGCTTTCTTCTGGAGGCCTCTCATCTAAACAGGTTGTATGGTCATATTAACCCAACCAACTTCTTACATAAAAATCCTTTTAAAATACAGAAGGCAAAAAGGCAAGCCATCTGAAGAGCCTTATTAAATAATTTATCTTTCAAATGCATCAGGCTATTTGCCTTCCTTTTCAGTATTTCTAATAACAAGCAAAAATGCATTTTTTGCACTCCTGTTGAGGGACAGGAAAGCACAAGGCTTCAGTCACGAAAAAAAAAAATCTAAGTCGTGTTCAACATGTTATGATTACATCTCAATTTTTGATGCTTTGAGGTCTTTCCTGGAGATTTACACAACAGTGGTTAGTCACACCATCTGTAAGGGTTACAGCTGACACTTGCTTACTCTCTGGGCTTGCAAACAAGACAAAAACCTTGACTTTCTTCCTCGTCACCACAGAGCTCTTAGGAGTTTAAAGCAGCTTGTCAAAAGGATGCTTCAAGAATCCCTGGCGGTGCAAAAGTGGTACTCTCTTTTCTCAGAGATGCTCCCTTCCCAGTAACAGCTTTCTCTCTCCCTGGGATGGGCTAGAGCTGGAGTCTGTATTTGACAGGAAGAAACTGAAACTCAGTACGGACTCGCGGAGCGTATAACAGAGCTGGAAAGCACATCACAATTTCAAAGCTCAGGATAGCCCATAAACTCCAGGCTATCTTTACTCTTCCTTTTCATTGGATATACCTATCCACTGCTATCCAGCACCATGTTAAAAATACGTGAGCTTGCTCCAAGACAGCCCATTTGTACAATGGGAATAATTTGGCACTGCCATTAGTGCTTGGGAATTTCATGAGTGTGTTGTTAAAGGGGACTTGTGTTTTCAAAAATAGCCTTTATAAATGTCAGACATCATTTTTATTGAGCAGATGCGTAAATTCTTCAGTTCTTATGTTGCTTCTGGAGCATGATGAAAATCATTTGTTATATGTACATGTCTGATTTAACTATTGCTTCTTCTGTACTACCTTGTGAGGAGAGTATCCAGCATCACATTATTTAAAGGCTCCCTGGAACAAAAGCCACACATACACTTCATCTATTTCCTTCTAAAACCACAACCTTGGGTGAATGCCATTCTCACTTGTACTTTATCTCACATGTCAGCATTTTACAGACATTTCCCTTCTGCCAACGTAATCTCCTGTGTGAGCCTAATCCTGCCAAATTTCAGCATTATTTAGCCTTCTAAGACATTTATTTGTATCACATAGTTTTTTCTGATGTCATTTTGAAGGGGGCTTAGTTGCAATTTAGACTATATTGCAGCTTATACCGCTGCTAGGTAGCCTATTCTGGAGCTCAGATGCATAGGAACAAACTGCTGAATACCTACTTGATACAGAAGAGTCTTATCTCCATTCATGCATATGCCCTTATCAGGGTGTTTGACTCAGAGAGATAGCACCGGTGACACCTAGGACATCTCTTACTGAAGCAAAGAATGAGCAAGGTGTGTGATCTCTCCCAGGGCTTCCCTGAGGCATTAGCTCAGCACTATGCCTAGGCACAGTAGAGTGGGTTTTGATTTGGGGATTTTTTGTCAGTATGGCATGTTCTTAAGGGACATTTCAACAAGAAGCATCTTTAAAGGAGCCGATTATTTGTTACAGACACACACACTATACACAAATACACACACACCACTGAGCTAACACTGCGCAGAAAAAGCAAGTTATGGGATAGACCAGCAGCCTGATGCTCAGTATAACCCCGCAGGGCTCAATCAACGGGTGTGGGTACCGCACCTGCCCGGGGCTAGAAAGCACACTGTGCAAACACAGACCCCGAGGAGGCTTTTCCTTCTGATAAAAGGAGCTCTGCACGAGTTCTGGGTCCTCAGAGGGATTCCCATCTCTTTCAGGGTGGCACCTCAGAGGGACTCCCATCTCTTTCAGGGTGGCATCCCTCAGGTGCCTCCCTGACAAGCTGCATTTTCTGCCGTGCAGCTTCAGGCAGTGCCCTATGGCAGGAGCGAGCCCGCGGACTTCCAGGAGCGCATTTGTCACAACGGCAGCTGACAAGCCGACTCCTGCCCAGCTCAGTTTTGCTTCTACCAGAAATCCTTATTAAAGCCAATAATTCGAGTAAGGTCATCCCAGCTGCTTTGAGCTTTGCAGAATCCGTTCTTTAAGCAGCAAACAGAAGGGTTGAGCCCACGCTGCCTCTGCGCTTCTCGGAGGAGGTGAGGCAGTTTGCCAATTTCACAGCCCTCTGTAAACTTGACAGAATTATTTAGCTGGACAAATTGGGTGAATTATCTCTTACACAGATGCTGTTGTGGCCTTTCCTTAGTTTGCTTATTCTGTCTTTTCCTGTTTTTTACACCACCCTTACAATTTAACTTTGCTAAGCACCCATGATTTCTCACTCCTCCCCCTCCCCTTTTACCCCCACCCCAAAGTCAGAGGGAACAGGAGGGAAGGAACAGTGAAAAGCATATGAGCTTGCCACAGCCATACAGTGTGGGGGTGCCCTCCTAATCTTGTGGAAATTGAAGACTTTGCCTGAAAGTTAAACAGTCTTTATTCATATTTATTGAGCATTTACACCAAGTGGCCTTTTGAAGCCAACCACAACAGTGCAAAGGTTGCACAGAGCCTATAATAATTTTATATTTGCCGCAGAAGCATGGGGAAAATGATATAACGCAGAGGGCACCATGATGCCAGAAAAGCAGTATTGATATTTTTTTTTTCAAAACTATGGGTTTGCCCTGTGAGAAGGTGCTCATCTGAGCTCGCTACTCAAATAACATTGATGTTGGTAACAATTTTGACACTGACTTCAAATGTTTTTTTCTCTTTTTTCTCTTCCCACCTCCCAAAATTTCCACAAGTGCTCACCTGTCCTCCTGGAATAAAGAAGCAAATACGTAGAGGGAAAGCTGCATTAAATCCAGCCTGGTGCTACAAAATTCCGTGGAATGGCATGCTGTTTTCATGGGGGTTGTCCTGAGCAGGGCCATGATAGAGGACCTCCTACAGCCTGGAAGAAAAGTTGGGGAAGGGAGTACCTGCCTGCCTGCTGACAAAAAGTCATTAAAAAAATCAATATACTCGTAGTAATGACATAAAAACACAAGCACATATCACCCTAGGAACCACTTCCATGGTCATTGCTTGGGGCTTGCCAGCTCAGGGAAGGTGGCCTGCAGTGGGGATGACCTTTCCTCCTCAACAGCTCCCTGTGGTGCTGGGATAACATGCTTCTGGCATATAGCTGGTGCTTTTTTTGTTAGAGATTAAAGGTCCCTGGCCAGATCTCTCCAGGTCTGGAGTAGCCAGACAGTTCTTTCCTGTGTAGTTTTATCCACCATAATTTGACTCCAAGATTCAAGAGGGAGACTGCACATTCAGCCAAGCCCTGGATTCCCAGACAACTATCCCCCTAAACTGAGGGTCTTCTAAAGGCTCTCTGTACCATCCATCATGATGCTGTAAGCAGTGCTGGGTCCATTCTGGGACTACTGAGTTGGTTTCATCACCATCATATTAACTATGAAGGAACAATAGGAGATGTGACAACAGAACAAGAAAAGACTTAAAAATTAAAATAACTACAGGCAGAAACTTCAGGTAGTTGTAGCCAGAGGCTTAGTACTCAACTGAGTCATTATAGTGCTTCTCTAGTAGCTGTAACTCTGCCCAGGATTAATGTATCTCAAAGGTGAGAACGATGGGGAGTGCTATAAAAGGACCAGCAATGAGAAAAACATGACTAAGTGTCAAACTCAAAATATATGGCATGAACAGAATTTGTGGCAGGTGGGGATCTCATAAAAGTTTTACAGCTACTTGTTTGGGAAGCTGTACACCACCACCTCAGAAAAGGAGCAATAAAAACAATCAATGGGATCGCTCGCATTTACGGAGAGAACAGCACTTTCACCTGCAACTAAACTTTTCCTTTCTCATTCTGGAAATGGAAACAGGTCACACAGTGAGAGTATATTCACGCTTACTTTAGGCACCTTTACACAGTTCCAGTGGTGGAAAGAGGCTGCGACTGAATGCTAGTCACCGGTTGGCTTTTTTTATTTATAGGTACCTGGAATATCTTCAGGTCTCCCCCTGGTAGCATCAGTTTCAGAGAGGAGACTACCAAAATCAGAGTGGCTGGTGGGCTGCGTGCCACTATCTGTCAATGTTACAAGACCTCCTGCCTGCTCTTCTATCAGAAAGGGACCAGAGATATAAAGTGGTTCACTGCATGCTTTCCTCACTGACTCTTCGAGCATCCTCTGACAGTATCAGGGTTTCTGTGCATTTATATTGCCAGAAGAAACAAAATAGGAGTTTTGTTACGGGAGTAAGAACCGTCTCGGCCTCTTTTCTGAGGCATTAAAGTAGCACATAGCCCTTACTGGTGAAAATCAATTTGGCTTCAAAGCAGTTGTTTGGATTCAACACCAGGCCTGCCCACAGGAGGATATTTGCAGGCGTAATTCTGGAGTAGCCGATGCACTGTCGATTCACAGCAGATGAGCACTACAGCAACATGAAATTTTTCAAACTTAATACCCTACTTAACATTCTTAATGCAGTTTTAGATATCTGAAAGTATTTGCAAATTTATTCTGGCTGGAAAAAGTGTGGAGGACAGAAAGTAAGCAACATTGACAACTTTTTTTTTTCTTGAAATGGCAATACAAATGAAAAACATAGCATTTTGAAATGTCTGAAACTGCATTTAGACAAATTGGGGGATCTAAATATAAAAAAAAAACAAAAAAAAGTGCATTCTTATTCCATTATTCTTAGACCATTATTCCTGAATGGTTTATTTTTCCCTAATTCTCATTTTTTCAATAATGATTATGAAAGGAAAAAAAAAAAAAAATTCATTCCAGGCTGACCCAAAATAAATCCCTCACCGTCTCCAAGGCTAAAGAGACAGTGTGTGGTTCCCGGCATCTCAGCTAGTGACTTGGGTGCCCTGAAAAATGTGAACAGCTAAAAAAGGGGCAGATGAACATGAATTGAAGCAATCTGGCTATCATGCTCTGGCAAGCCCAAGGAGCTTCTCCCTCAGAGCAAAGGGAGCAGATCAACACAGACACGAACGGGAGGACAGTGATAACCTACTTCCAAATGAGCCAAGTTGCTCAGAGGGAACAAGCCTCGCAGAAGGTCACTGTGAAACACAGAGGACAATTGTTCTGCAGCCCAGCAAGGAAACAAACCAACCCTACTTCAAAGAAATGACAACGAGCCAAGCAAGCTGAAAGAGCAGCAAGAGAAATACGAGTGGTGATTTTAATCACATTTCCCTTCTGCATTTTTCATTGCTGAAGGGTTTTCACCAGATTTAACTGTGAACCTCAGACACCGATGAAAGATGAATAGTTTCTGTGGTCACCGTTCCCCAGCAATCAATGCCACCATCATTGCCGCACTCACAGTTACCCAAGGTGACAACTGATGCAGAGGAGGTCCATCCACTTGCCCGGATCTGCCTGGTCTTATTTCAGTGGAATATTTAACATGGGAGAAGAGTGGAGTGGACATTCCTACTGCAGCAATCAGCATGAGAAAAGGAAAAGGGGGGAGGAGAGTAGAAGGCAGCCAGTCTTTTAGTTGAGGATGAAACAACTCGAGAATCTGCCAAAAAGTTTATTCTGCGGGCAGCCTTGGAAGAAGGACTGCAGTGTTGCTAAAAAGCAGGGTGCAATTTACGCAGAGCAGCCTCCAATTTCTTTATTAGATTAAACCAATTGTGCTCTTTTCCACATGCATATTTATGCAAATAAAGCAGAAAAATTAATGACACAACTTTGCCAATGTTACATGTATATGCTTTCATGGGGTGTATATCCTTTTTCAGATCACTTTCTGAAAACATTCCAGCCTCTTACAGAGTAGGACTTAACGATTTAAATGCCTTCTTAAAAAAAAAAAAAAAAAAAACAACCAACCGTGTTTAAGCACTTTGCTACATCAGGGGTATTGTAGAGAACTTTATTAACAAGAATATGTGAGCAAAGAGTAAAAATAAACACAAATTGCAAAGAAGACAAATTCATAATTTGTTGTTATAAATAATCAAGCTGAAAAGATAGCTTCAACAGCTAGAGCCATTGGAGTGAAAATGACTACATCGCCTGCAGAGTTTGCCCACTCTGTACAGCTCAGGTGTCTAACTGTGACCACTTGCTATGACTTGCTCAGAAATGAGCTCCAGACCAGGAATTATTTACGGCGCTGTTTTCAAGAGTGGTACTGCATGATCGCCAGAAAGAGAAGAGACTGCAATCTGGTCACAGATTACCCACAAATGAAAAAAAAAAAAAAAAAAAAAAAAAACACACCAAAAGATAGAGACACTGAATTATTTCCCTTTATTAATTGATTTCTTGTGTAATTTTCAGAGCTGTTTCAATAAGTTTGATTACATTTTCTGAAACACTTGCTTTTTTAAACTAGTGTCACTTGTGCCCTAAAGCCAGAGAAAGATCGACTCCTGTAATAAAGCTTCAAACAAATGACAATTGAGGGCTGTCTGTTAAGACACAGAAAAGTGAAAGTTTCCTATAAAAATAATTCCCACATGAAAACCAGCAATTACCTAACTGCACAGCAGAGAAGTTACATGCTTACCAGTTTTTTCCAAACCTGACAAAAAGAATGCAAATACAGATGATACCTCTGTAGTTGAACAGATCTCAAGTGAGCTAATTCTCACAACCTCAAAGCTAACTACTGTGGTTTTGGGAGGTAAAAAAAAAAAATTTTCTCTGCAGTGTGTGAAATTTACTGTATTCAAAGCCAGTTCTCCCAGCTAATAATTCCTGTGTTAATAGGATCCATTCCTTAAAAAAAAAAAAAAAAAAAAAAAGAGGAAAAGGCACAGGAGGAAGCTGGGTTGATCTGAGAAGATACCAAGAAATAAAAATGTGATTATAAGACTCGAAGCAAAAGACAAACAAAGGGGAAACAGGAAATTGTTATTAACTTAAACATAGCATTAGCTCATCTTTACACATAGCAGCTGGTATAGTCAGTCTTGGCCTACGGACCACCACTCTGCCATTCGTGGTCTTCCACCTAGGAACGAACTTTACAACCACACAATTTAGAGAGAGCAGTACGAGAACAACCCTAGCTTTGCAGGCCATTTGGAAGAGCGTAGCAGCAGGTGGGTATGACAAGGTACCAACATCACGGAGATAAGGACACAAGAGATGAAGAAATATCAGCACAGCTGCACAAGACCTTGGTAAGACCTCACTTTGAAGAGGTGTGTACACCTCTGGTGATATCCCCTCAAGAAAGATGAATTTAAATGAGAACACATGCAGTTCAGATCTGTTGGAGGGTAGTGACCGCCTCTTTTATACAGCATGATGAACAGTGTTTCCTTCTACACAGATTTTGTGCATACCAAATGACGAAAAAGGAAGGGATCATACGATGTGTCTTCGAAAATAGTTATGAAGATAAATCTCAAAGAAAGAGGAAAGAAGATTAACATTTAGTGGTGAAGAGCTCTTTGAGTTAAAGAATAAGGGTAACACTAGGTCAAGGTATACTGCCTGTGAAGAAGGGACCAAAAGATTTCTAACCACTCCAGGAGTGAAGGTCTCAGACTGTCCTTCCATGTGGGACATCAGACAGCAGGAAACCACACTGCGTTCAAACAGGGCTGGATCAGCCAGGGAAAGGTGACAGGATTCACACTGGCAGAAAATACATTCAAGTCCCTGTGCGTCCCCCATGTCGGTAGGCTGCCCACACCTCGCTGCTGGGTAGAGCCGTGAGGTTATTTCATGGAGGTGCCCCTGCCCAGGGCAGGGGGGTTGGAACTAGATGATCTTTAAGGTCCCTTCGAACCTGAACCATTTTGTGATTCTGTGTGATTCTGTGATTCCCCTCTGAGGGACAACGTGGCTGTGGGAGTGGGCTTCCTTTAAGACTCTGGAGATCTATCACGGAGCACAGGCACCTCGCTGAGCGTGTCACTGCCCCGACCAGAGCATTAAAGTCTCAGACCGAGGGTTAGCGCGGCTCCCGACTGCCCAGGATTAAACCCAATTACCAGAACCGAGACATGGACGGGAGTTTCCACAGCCCCTTCCAGACCCGCACACAAACGCCCATCTCTGCTCTGCCCTATTTTCTCTTAGGATAAGTGTTTTCTGTCATAAGCGCAATTTTATAAAGTGCCTATGGCTTGTTGAGCAGGGATCTCGGTCCCACATGTCGAAAAACGATTCGGTTTGAGGCAGCATCGCATGAGAAAGGCACCGAGCGCGACCAGCGCCGGCTTCCCTGGCGAACACGCTGCGGCGGGTGAGGGGTGGGAGGGGACCCCCTCCCCGGCAAGGGACGGAGCAGCCCGGTGTCTCTTCTCCGGCGCCGTGACTCGGGGCGAGCCCCGACAACACCCGGGCAGAGGTTTCCGTCGGGGCTATCCCGGGACGCCTCCCCGGGGGACCAAGCAGGCGGCGCGGGGGGACGGGGCGATCCCCCGAAAACCCTCCTTCCTCCCCCCGGGGCTGCCCGCGGGGGCGGCGGCGACTACAAGTCCCGGCTGCCCGGGGAGGAGCCGGTGCCGCTCGCCCTCCCTTCCCGGTGGGAGCGCAGCGCAGCCCAGCGACCGCCCGCAGCCCCGCCGGCAGCGACCCTCAACTTTTCTCGCCTCCGGAGCCGGGCAGGGGAAGCGCACCGAGGGCTGCGGGGCTGGAACGGGGGGCTGGAAAGGAGAATTGGGCCGGGGGGCTGCGAGGGAGGCGGAGAGGAGAGCGCGGTGCAGCTGAAGGCGGGGGGAGTCCTGCAAGGGAGGCGTGCAGGGGAGCGCACGGCGGGTTCGGAAAGGGGTGCCGGGCTTGCGAGGGACCGGCGCTGCGGAGGGCAGAAGGGCGGAGGAGTCGGGCCGCCCCGGGGCCGTGCCGCTCCGTCCCCGCGGGTCTGTGGGAGGCGGGCCGGGGGGCCGAGCCTCTCCCCCCCGCATCCAGCCCCGGGGCGTGGGCGCGGCGGCAGCCCCATGGGCGGCGGCGGGGGCGGCTCTGCGCGGGGGCCGCCCGCCGCGGCTGATGCCGCTGCCGGCCGCCCGCGGGGCGGCTGAGGCGGGCGGCGCGGCCGGGGGAAGCGGCGGGCGGCTGCGGGCCATGTGTCGGCCGGGGGTGCGGGGTCTCCTGGGGCGGGCGTGCCTGCTGCTGCTGCCGCCCTGCGCCCTGGTGCTGGCGGCGGTGCCCGGCTCCGCGTCCCACCCGCAGCCCTGCCAGATCCTGCGGCGCATCGGGCACACCGTCAGGGTGGGGGCCACCCACCTGCAGCCCCGCGCCGCCGCCTGGCCCGGGGGGGAGGCGGCGGGCGGTAGCCCCGAGGTGGGCAGCGCCGCTGGGCCGCGGGGTCGGCGGCCGGGGGGCGCCGGGGAGCGGCGGCAGCCCCCCTCGCCCTCCCCGCGGGACGCGCTGCTGCTGGCCGTGGCGAACCTCAACGGCGTGGCCGGGCTGCTGCCCTACAACCTGTCCCTGGAGGTGGTGATGGCGATCGAAGCGGGGCTGGGCGACCTGCCCCTCTTCCCCTTCTCTTCCCCCAGCGCCTCCTGGAGCAACGACCCCGTCTCCTTCCTGCAGAGCCTCTGCCACACCGTGGTGGTGCAGGGGGTCTCCGCCATCCTCGCCTTCCCGCAGAGCCGCGGGGAGATGCTGGAGCTGGACTTCATCTCGGCCGCGCTGCGCATCCCCGTGGTCAGCATCGTGCTGGGCGAGTTCCCCCGGCGGAGCCCGGTAAGGCGCCGGGGGGAGCGGGCAGGGCTCACCCCCCTGCAGCCCCCGGTACCCTGCGGGGAAGGGTCGGGGTCCCACGGGCGTGGGAGCCGGGCACCGGTCGCGGTGGGGAGGGACACAGCCCGAGCCCTGCCCGGGGAGAAGCACTCGGACCCCTGGGCCGCCGGAGTCGCCTTTCTGTCGTCCCCTCCTCCTCTTGCGTCCTTCCCCCGTTTTGGCCTTGCCCTCAGTCCTGGGTGTGGAGGGGTTCGAGCATCCTCTGCGTGGAAAGGTAGAGCTCGGTGGGGAAAGCTACGTTGTGAGCCCGAAGTCGTGTGCCGCTTTAAGTTGTAGAGCTGAGAGGAGAAAGGGGGGTCCAGAACACACACTCATGAGAAGTTGCTTTTCTGGAGGTCCTGTGCGTGGCTTTTGGAGGACACAGTTTGCAGACCAAAAGAAGGTTGTTAGCAAAAAAAAAAAAAAAAAAAAAAAAAAGAAAAAAAGCTACAACGAGCATTCAGGGTGTTTATTTATTACTTTATTTATTACTGTTCTAAATGCTGTGCTTGTTTGTGTGTGGGCATGGTAGCTTGTTCACCAGGTGACACTTCTTGGGGTTGTAAGTTCGTTGTAACTTGGCTTTGCATTGAGCTATCTAAAGCATTAGGATTTTCTTTGCTTGTAGTTCATGCATCGCTGCAAGATCAGGCTTTTGCTAAATCTAATTGCCTAACTAAAGTAGTATAAACTACAGTTTGGCTGTGGCTGTGTTTGATTGTGTAACTAAAATAGTAGAAACTAAATTCATTGTGTTTTGACTGCCTATCCTATCTTGGATACTTAGTAGTATCCGTGGGGAGGTAAACTTTCTGTCATACAAAGATGGCAACTTAGCATTACACACTCTGGAAAAAAGGTGATAGTTCAGTATTCTGCAAATGGGTGTTTGATGCCAGGAATCATCTTCAGGCAGAAGAGTTGGGAAAAAAGGCTCTGTCCTGTGTGGCCCATGCAAGGCAACTGATGAGTAAAATGGCAGAAGCTGCCATTTAAGTAGCCAGGAGAAATGGTTGTTTTACATAAAAAGAGATAGCTCAACTTTGCTCTCAAAATGTAATCAGAAAAAAAAGATTACCAGCTGAATTTGCTTTGCAAAAGCAAATATAAAACCCAGCCTGGTGCAGTGTTAGATTTATGTATTTTTTCTGTGTTAGACTGTGACAGAAAAGGTGGGAAAAGAAAGTCCGTGCTAGGCATCTCCTAGTCTGTAAGTGAAGGTGTGACTGCTGTATGCTGTTCTGAACTCAGCTAGTTTTCTCTACCTCAGCAAAACCCATGTAACTCAGCTTTCTGTAGATTTATGCAGAAACTCAAGGGTAATCAGTGCCACTGAATGCCACTACTGATGCATGTTTGGTGCCAATAGCATCCAGGTTTTCCCAATAACATCTACCAGCTTTGCAGCTACACTCACAGTTGTGCTGGGGTCACTAGCCAAAGCTCCCTGAAGACCAGATCCTGAACCCAGCATGTCCTTGCTCTGTCTCTTAAAGTCAGAACTTTTTTCGCTTCAGTCTTGGAGATGGATCTAAGTTCATCCAAAGCTGCCTGAGGAGACAAGATGTGTTAAATGCATATAGCACCGGGCTAGAGTCATTGCTCCTTTCCACAGACTTCAAAGCTCCTGCTTAACTTTCAAATTGTTCTCAGTGGGGAGCCAGTTGGATCAATCTGTCCAAATCGGGACTTTGTTCTTAAGCAGACATTTAAGTGTCATTGTCTTCAATGACAGTGAAACCAATGCCTGACATTGAACCTGTGCTGAATAGAATCCGTTTTGGTTTTTTTTCAGCTGAGCTAAAAAAATCATTCTTCAAGGCTCTGTGGATTTTAAAAAAATCTCAGCCTTACTCAAAGACTAACAGGTAATACAAGTATATTAGTCTCTCAACATTGGCTTGGAGGGCCTGACATCTTTCTGAACACTTTTTTGATACCTTCACGTAATAAATAGCATCTTAAGGCTAACTCTGGAGGCAATGCTCCAGCAGCCTTACCTCAAATACATCCCCAGAGTTAACAGGATTTTCAACAGCATATTGGAGGGGACCCCAGAGATATTGGCCTCAGCAGCCGCCGGTGTCTTACTGCCCGCAGCAGGCAGGGATATTGTGTCCCTCAGCAGTCCCATGCCAGTACTGGCGTGAAATGAACATACCATGGACCTCCCACCTTCCTGGCCCCGAGCCACAGACTGGTCGCTTCTACTGACCGGCAGTTTTGGAGGAGGCAAGTGTAAATGACATCTTTGTAGGCAAGCCAGATTTTGCTAATAGGCCCAGCATGTAGTTTTCCAGGCAGGAAAAGTCATGAAGAAAAGACTCTGCTTCTGAAATGTTGAAGCATGACCCTCCCTGGAGTCACCCGTCCCGCTGGTACTTTGGCAGAGCAATCCTCCCTCCATCCCAAACACCACCCCACACACGCTGGGGGGCTGCCTGCAGTCAGCTTTCTTCCAGGCAGGAGCAGAAGCAGACACAAAACTTGTTTACCCTTGAAGAGCATTTCCCACTGTCTGCCATATGAGGAGCACAGCAGACACGCTAACGAACTCGACGTTCGCTAGATGCTGCCTCAAGCTGCTTCTCCTCTGCATTCAGAATGTTTGTTAGGGTGGTTTTAAGGTAGTAATGTTTAATGGGGTCTCATTTTCCGCATTACACCAGGACAGGAATGTACACATGCAACATTTGTACTGCTGCTGAATGTTAACATTATCACTTCATACAGAAGTCTGTAATAAGTGGATATTCATGGTAACTGAAAAGCACATTGATCTTTGAGAAAGTCTTCCCTAACATGGTGAAAAGCAAGACTTAAAATGAAAATGAAGGTAAGGATCCAGAACTGAAATACATTTCAATAATACTGGCTGTTGCCTCCGTGACATTTGATGATATACTTCAAAAATGCAGCCTTGAGAGGAAATTCAGTGTCACAGCTGGGCAACTACAGTGAAAGGGATACCAACAGTGTTTTCAAAAGTTTTGTGGTTGCTTGAGGGTCTTTAAAAGTCTGTTCCTCATTAAATTCTACTCTCCTGAAGTTAAAAAAAAAAAAAAAAAAAAGGAAACAGTTTTTCCCCGTGGCAATTATCAATCACAAGACAACAGCCATCACCAAGTGTGGTACAGCATTTGTTCTCTCACAAGCAGCAGCTTTTGCTGGAGGTTCAGGGTTGTGTGTGGTAAAACACACACGTGGCTTCAAGGGACACAGAGTAAAATGTGACATACTTCTTCAATTTTCATTTGTATATGTGATTTAATGACTGACATATCCTGACAGTAAATCCAGATGCTGTTGTGACCTGAAAAAAGCTGTTTACTTTTCTGAGTTTAGTGTCACTTCAGTAAATTTTCACACTCTCAGTAAGCAAAAGTGACAATTTAACACTATCATTCAGCAAGCAAAATAACCACTGGATTTCTTTACTACTAACACAAAAGCAAATTGCACTGAAGCTGTGACAGCTCATTATTTTGGAAGCAGCAGCTCACAAGCCCTGATGCCGCTGAGTCGGGGCTCGTCACGTTACGTACGTTTGTATGAAGAAACACACTTTATTTTTTCATTCCAAGACTGACATTGTCATTAATATTTTTTCCCAGGGACAAAACAGGGAACAGATTCAGGGAACATGAGCCATAAATAAATACAGTGATATCACTTCTAGTACTACAGTTCAGAGCCGAGAGTTTGGGAAGAATAGCCTGTAATATCTATTTTATAGGTGATACTATCAGAAACACAGGGGAAATCATGTTTGCAGCAGCGTTCTCTGAACTTCAGGATTTAGGGAGTATTTTCACTGGGTTTCACATAAATCAGTAGCTCTGATGTCTTTTAACATGAAAAGGAATCTCAGAGCAATAAAACAGAATAAGGTAAATCTGAATCATCAGTCCCTGCTTAGCCGGTCCGTGCTTTATCTAGTTTCCCAAGGAACTGGAATTGCAGCACTACTGATTACCACTATGACTTCAGAGAGGGTCAGAAGAATAAATAAATCAAGTTTCAGGTTAAACAATGAATTTCCTGGTGAAGGAGCAAGTTCAGCCTCAGAACAGATGCTGTGAAAAGAAACTTTAGCCCGTAGCATTTAATTTTTTGTTTCTTTTTAAAGGAATTAAGCTTTCTTTTGAAAACAGCTTTATAGTTTATACATATCAAACCACTCTGGGTGGAGAATTATATATCTTTCCCTCTCGGAAATAGCCAGGAATACCACTGTGTGTACGGTACCGCCAGAAGCCACTGACCTGCAAGGCACTGGGTGTGCAGGGCGCTAGCAAGGGCAGGCAGAAATTACAGCACGGGAATGGACACGTGGAAAAGCTTCTGTCCAACTCAATGCCCAAAGACACTTTTCTCCCTCCTTCAATCCAGAATTGCATTTTTGCAGAAAAGTATTTTTGACTGGGGGAAAAAAAAAATAATTTAAAAATCTAATTTTCCAGGACAGACTACAAAACATGTGCTTAGCTGCGGGCTCTAGTAATACAGGCTATCATTGCTAACCTGACTTGGCCCAAATGTTGAAGTTTGTACTAGTTACTGTGTAGATGAGGAATATGTATTCAGTCTTCCCCTGTGATCTCCAACCCTCCTCACCTCACGCTGCATAAATAGCATGGCACATACCTTTTGTGCACTTCAGGAGGGTTTATGGGAGGTGCCTTGAGGGAAAAAAGGATGGAAATTGAAAGGACGTGCAAACGAATGCTCAGCTGCTTCTCTTTCTGCCAGATGTCTCTCTGCAGTTTTGCTTATAGTGAGCTTTTGAAACTTGCACAATTTAGGCCACAGATCTGCTGTAGAGCAAGAGACTCCTTTTAGCTTGCCAGCTGATGTGAAAAAGCTTTGTGTAACTAACAGTTTTTCTCCGTAGCCACATATCCTGTAAAGCCATTAATTCTTTTAAACACAGATTCCAGAGGCATAAGCAACATTTTGCTGGCAGCGTGGTGATCCTAGCGTCATGGGAGAGGTCTCCTCATTGTAACAGTCCTCTGTTAAAAAGCAATTACACAGTATTTGCTAACTGATCCAATCTCCTGCCTCTCACGCGCCTTTTCCCAATATTGTCCTCAGGTTGCTGCTTTGAGAACGGTTTTACTTGTGCTCCTGTGCAGTGTTGAACATTGTCAGCTATGAGAGTAGCCCAGTTTTTGTGGTTCACTGTGTTGTCAGCTGAAGCCGATCTGCCTGTTGCCTTTAAGTTGATAAATGATGTGTGTTGAAGGGAAAGGAGTCCTCGTTTATATTCTTCTCCGGGGTCAGAAAACTCTCAAGTTTTGTGAAAGTGACGTTGGCATAACGTTGGGGAGTTGTATTGGCACCTTCTGCATTTTGCAGTTTTTCACGTCATTTAATCCTCAGGGTCTGTTTTCTCTGCATGTTTCACCCTTGATAACACAAGAAGTCATCCTTGCCTCCTAAACTGTCAGAGTCATTGGTTTTAAAAACGATTTAAAACACCACTAAAGGCATCCAGTCATGTAAAACGGAACATTGCTGCCCCCCTACCCATGGGGACTAATTTGAGGATAGTTCCTCTATCAACAAGTTTTGCATACTCAGAAGCATGGGACAATGAAAAGGGAAAAAAGAACTAGTCTCTTTATTCCAGTTACAATGTTAAGTAGGATTCAGTTCATCGTGACTGCAAAAGATCCCTTTTCAGAGTGCAGGAAAGTGGTGAAAGTACTTCTACTTCCAGTTCTCACCCCTGGATCCTTAATTTTGACATCCCGTTAAGACAGAAGGAGCCAGAGCTCTGCTGAGGTGAACTTTTCCAAGCAGCACCCTTCAGTGCTCTCTCCAGCCCCTCCCCTTTCAAAGAAAGCCCCCAGAAAACCATTGAATTCACTGTCCTGCCACTGGGCTTTTGAAGTTAAGGGATCTTGCATCTTAGAATATTTTAGCATGGTATATGGTAAATGTATATGACACTTCGAGGTATGAGAATGTATTATTTTCCCAGGTGTTTTGTTGCTTATGGAGGAGCAAATTTTTGAGGTGAAAAAGTGTTTTCAAGCATACTAGTCCAAGACTTGGAAGTTGTTAGTAACACTAGAAAGTTACTTAGTATTCCTTACCACCCAAGTCTCAGTGAAATCTTACAGCAGCATTCTTAAACTACCCTAATTTTCTTTAACACTTAGCTTAGGTAGCATAAAGGTGTTCTTATTTTATAGTATATGTAATTTGTAATATAAACCATGACGCCTGGTTACAACCACCATTCACAGTGTTATGCACCATCCATAATTTTCCATACATTTTTCTTTCCCTGGCAGTTATTATTTAAGGAGATGTTGGACATGCCACAGTTTCAATGTCTGCTGATTTCAAAGTTAGGTTTGATATGAGTACTACAGACTTTGAAACTGGATAGTGCAGCATTATTTGAAATACATACACCAGAGATTCTTCGTTTGAGTGGCTTCAAGTCAACAGTGAGCAATCCATCTCAAATACACCCAGGGGTTATTACCCAGGTTTAGAATATGCACTGAGTCTATAATTATTTAAGGTATCTGACTCTGGGAATCCTTAGATAAAATTATGCCAATGATCACTTTGTTCCTGAAGTACATCCAGTTCTGTCAAGTTTCATGAAATCACTTAGTCAACTGTATAAATTCTGTTGTATTTTCAATTATATCAATTCCATTTGAAAAGGGTGGTGAAGAGTTAAGATTGGGAAGGGGGTAGAGGGAAGGCGATTCTTGTAGTTAAATGCCATACCAGTAGACATTTCCTACATAAATGGAAAACAAATATCTATACCGAAGTGATATGAAAACTCAAAAGCAAAGATACCTGCTTTGTAGTGAGATGTGCTGTTCTTTATTAGTCTCTTTCCTCGCTGTACTCATGATATCATAATAGATTCTGGAGAAAATATCAGATCTGGCTAGTAGCAAGAGTTTCTTGTTCCTCGTCCTGTACTGCTTCTCTGATGCAGAAAAAGCTGAGTTTTAACATCAAATTCAATAGCATACACTATGTTTTCTTTTGAGGTTTTTTTGCTGCTCTGGGTATTCACAAGGCAATGTCTTCCTCACTGCATAGCCTAGAAGAGGTCTTTCATAATACACTGAACAAACTCATTTTGGTGATGAGTGATTAAACTATGACAGGGTTAAATCATTGATTATTACTTTACTGCTGACATGCATTATCAGAAGAAACACCAAAGAATCCTTAGCTTTATTCACTAAGTAAAAATTAAAATTCTGCCAAAAAAGACAAATTTAAAGACAATTTGGTAGCAGATGCTATGTGAATACAAAAGTTATGGTACCAAACAGATTATTAACAAAGAAAACACCCTCTAGAAATGGAGGTTGGGGCATGCAGTATAACTTCCCCCAAGAATTTGTCTAGAAAAGTCAGAGAAAGCACCTCATCTTTCCACTAAAATGGAAGCAGAACTAGCCAAATTAGAAACAGCCAGAGATCTTGTCACACTCTTATGTTATTCAGTTCAATGCTCACAATTGAATTCAAAGCCTATTTACAAATGTTTTCATTTAGGGTATATTTAATAAGTTAGTTACTATTGAAACCCATGAAATATTGAAAACTCACAGTATTAGAACTTTCGGCTATGTTTGATTTAGTTACAATTTTAAGCCATCAAATAAAGTGTTTATCTCATGTTTTCTGTTCTTTTCTTCTGTGGATTTACATGTAATTTTTTAATGTGAAAGAAATCCAGGCATAGCGTGGCTAGAATTTATGTACTTATTATAATTAGCAGAAAATTGGAAAAAGCAGTTTCTCTTAAAAATTTAGATTTTTCTTTCAAAGAAGACTCAGGCTGTAACTCCATGTTTCTGTAGATCTTACTGAAGGGGTTTTAAAGAGGGGAAGGATCATCTTTTCAGTTTGACTGAGAGTACACCGAATCTCACTGCAATACCAATAGCTATTGCAGAGTTTATTCTGAATAGCTGAAAGGAGCCAGAGAAAAGAAAGAGAAGGAAACAAGAAAGCGAGAAAACTAGAAACATAAATATCAGTGACACAGGGAGAGAAGGAGAAAATAAACTGAACTGAAAAACAGGAAGAGGTGCCCTTTTCTGTCTCTTTACTTTTCCCAGAAGCATAAGAACAAGGGAACAGAATTTTACATGAAAGCACCTTACAAAGAGCTGGGATCACCAAGCACAGACCAAAGCAGCTTGCCCAAGTCAGGGTTGAATTAGCAGCGCTGTCTTGATCCCTGGCTGAGCATGATTACCTCCAGTGAGTAATGCTTCCCCCAAAAATAGAGCAGACCTCCCAGGGAATGGCTAAGCCAGCATCTAGGAAGCAGTGAAAGGAATATGAGCCGAAAGGTAGGTAGAGGTTTATTGTTTCTGTTGGAGGGGCTTCTTGCAGAGGGTGTAAGTTGTTGTTGTGGGTGGGTGTAATAAGTGGAAACCTTTTGTCCTTGTTGGTGATGAGAATTACTGGAACAGAGACACACCTGGGCATCTCAGGACACAGTCCCACCTAATGCTCTGGCAGCTGGGATCTGACATCTTCTGGTCTGCATTTTAGAGCGCCAGGAGACAGACCAAGGTCACTTGGATACAGGCAGCATCATACCAATAGGTACCCAGAAGGGACTTCTGAACAAATGGGAGCAAGTTCAGGCACAGTGGCAGCTTTGGACTGCAGCTTTGGACATCAGCGACTGTTCTTTACTTCTGGTCTGGCCCTGAAGGTCTCCACATTTTCCCAAACACCCTGTCAATCAGCCAAATTGGTTCTCACCGCTATGGGGAGAGGATGTGCAGATGGTGGAAGTAACAGCAGAACTGGGAGAAAGATTTCAGCTTGAGTAGGCAGCAGTGATAGATGATTCATTTATTAAGGAAGTCACACTCGAGCAAAGCCATTTGTGCAAGGGACTCCTCATCACTGTGACTAAGAAGTTCACAATCTGGCCCCAAGTGCCTCACAGCTGTCACATCAAGCTACTAACATTACTCTTGGTGATTATGGACAGCTATCTGAAGAACTGAGAAGGGACTTGACAGCGTGGCAGACCACAAACTGCAGTAAACCACCGCAATTGTTACATGCTGCCTTTGCAGGGCAAAGCAACCAAATGTTTATGTGCAGCTGGCCTTGGGACTTGGCTTTGGCTGTAGACGAGGTTTCAAAAGGCTTCAAGGTTTCAAAAGCCTGAATCCTCCAGGTTCAGGCTTGATGTTCACAGCTTAGTCCTGAGCTTACTGTATCCTTTCCCCACAGTGTGGTACAGTACAGCCATTCACAAGCGTCTTGCATCCCTGTAGCATATAGATATAGATAGATATAGATGTATACCCTGTTGGTGTAAGCAGAGAGCATTAGAATCATATAATCATAGAGTGGTTTGGGTTGGAAGGGACCTTAAAGATCATCTAGTTCCAACCCCCTGCCATGGGCAGGGACACCTCCCACTAGACCAGGCTGCTCAAAGTCCCATCCAGCCTGGCCTTGAACACCTCCAGGGATGGGGCATCCACAGCTTCTCTGGGCGACCTGTTCCAGTGCCTCACCACCCTCACAGTAAAGAATTTGTTCCTAATATCTAATCTAAATCTACCCTCTTTCAGTTTAAAACCGTTCCCCTCATGCTATCGCTCCACTCCCTGATCAAGAGTCCCTCTCCATCCCTCCTGTAGGCCCCCTTTAGGTAGCGGAAGGCTGCTATAAGCTGTCCCTGGAGCCTTCTCTTCTCCAGCCTGAACAATCCCAGCTCTGTCAGACTGTCCTCATAGCAGAGGTTCTCCAGCCCTCTGATCATCTTTCTGGCCCTCCTCTGGACTTGCTCCAACAGGTCCATGTCCTTCTTGTGCTGAGGACTCCAGAGCTGGATGCAGTACTCCAGGTGGGGTCTCACAAGAGTGGTGCAGAGGGGCAGAATCACCTCCCTCGATCTGCTGCCCATACTTCTTTTGATGCATCCCAGGATGCGGTTGGCTTTCTGGGCTGCAAGTGCTCATTGCCTGCTCATGTTGAGCTTCTCGTCCACCAGCACCCCCAAGTCCTTCTCCTCAGGGCTGCTCTCCATCCATTCTCTGCCCAACCTGCATTTGTGCCTGGGATTGCCATTACCCACGTGCAGGACCTTGCACTTGGTCTGGTTGAACTTCATGAGGTTCTCACAGGCCCACCTCTCCAGCCTGTCCAGGTCCCTCTGGGTGGCATCCCTTCCCTCCAGCGTGTTGACCGCCCCACTCAGCTTGGTGTCATCGGCAGACTTGCTGAGGGTGTACTCAATCCCACCGTCCATGTCACCAACAACAATGTTAAACAGCATGTGTGTATTGCCGTGCGAAGCATCCGTCCGTATCTCTGTGAGGTGTGTGAGGGCGTTACCAGCAAGTTGAGAAATGACGCTGAGCCTCTCAGATGCGCCCCGCTGCATGGAGTCTCCCTTGCCATGGACGGCACCCCTGTGGGAGCTGGGAGAGCCCTCTGGAGCTGACTGGAAGGTTTCCACTTGGCACCAGTTCAAAAAGATCTGGTGTGTAGCATGCTGGGTAATTAACTTTTGTCTGAAATGTGTCAGTCACCTGAATCTGCATGGCTGCAGGCAGCAGATGGGGAGGTGGAGAAGGAGGGGGAGAAGAGTGAATGTGAACACAGGTGCACCCTCAGCTGCCACTAAGGCACAGCAAACGGGGAGATTACTGTGATCGTTTGATTGTTATTTTTATATAGGAGAAATCAAATGTTAGGGAATTCAGCAGCAGACATCATTTTTTCCTTTTCTTGCTACAGTATTTTTATTACTTTTTCTTCACCAGCTTTCATCTGTGATGATAGTTTCCAAGGCCTGTTTTACAACGTGGAAAGTGTTTGAAATGCGTTATAAAAATCTATGAATATGCTGCACAGACATATTTTAAACTCTTAGTATTTCCCTAAAGGCATGCTATTCCACTTCCAGCTTTTTTAAGACTGTGAAGGAAATGATTGCCCATGCTGTTTATAAGAGATTTTACAAGGCTTTCTAACTTAAGACAGAGTTAAAAGACGAGATAGATCTTCAAGCATAAACCAAGATTTTAAAAATGAAGTTTTGCATTTGTTGCAAGGAAGGAACTATTAGACATAGCAATTAATAGCCAGAAAGAGCAGCTGTATTACACACCAGGCTCTCTCGATGATGCTACTGATAAAGCAGTTACATTACACTCAATAGCGTACTCACATAAACATGCTTAAAAAGACCTTTTTTTTTTTTCTTTTCAAATCAGATGAAAAGTCAGTGTTATGAGTTCACAGTTTGATAATTTTCCGGTGCTATTTTAGATGAAAGCATAATTATTTATCACATTCTCAGCGTGTAAGGCTCACTCATATATATCAGCTAAACAGCTCCCTGTAGGAGAACAGTTGTTTTTAAGAATTTACTATACTCAATGTAACCATCAGAACATGGGGGAAAATAGATGTAACCTTCACTCGGAGCTGATAGCTGCCCTCTTTCATGAGTGTACTGAAGCTGTTTTATGTGTGATTTACATTTTCTTAATATGCTAATATCATGGAGTTGATTTTACCTCGACATTGGAAGGGCAACAAGGTGAAAGAGTGATGTGGCTGGGTTTCCTCTGTTTAAATTGCATGTGATAGGTGAGAAACTATAGAGCTCCAAGGGGACAAATATATATATATGTACCCAGTAACAGCCTCAAGGCAAACGTAGGTAAATAGTTGAAGCAAAAAGCATGGATTATTTTGGGTTTAAGCTTTGAGACATGAAAACTTCAGATGTCATTGCACCATGTTGCACTTGACAAAGAGGAGTTTCCAGGTGCTTATTCTTGTTTCCAGAGTATAAAATCAAGCAACGCTTTGATGGAAGGCTCTGCTTTTCTGCTGTGTCTCTTTCGCCGGTCACCCAGCACCAGTAACGCTTAGTGATGCTTCCCTGCCCCTGGACTGCAGAAGAAGGTGGTGTGTGATCCTCGCACACTCCTCCCCTTTGTTGCCAGTTCTGCAAAACCGATTGCCCTGCCCAGTGTGACAGGCAAAAGATCTGCTGCTGTTTCCAGTTACCTTCCGACCAGACAGGGGGGCAGCTCATGCCAAGCTCCCACTGGCATCTATAAAATTGTCTGCTGCAGGGCTAATGAGCGGGAAACAATAAAACACAGCATCAGTGTTTGTTCCTCAGAGATCTGGGGGAGAAAAAAAAAAAACAAACCACTTATTAACCACCTCTTTAGAAGTTCATATCACAATGTATCAGTGTAGAAATAGGCAGGATAGTGATGGTACAGTTAACAATACTCTTGTGGCCACTGATTAGGAGTCTTGCATCAGCAGACAACACGGGGAGGCCAAAATGATGATTATTGAGTCACCCTTATGATCATCTTTTTATACACATGAATTATTTACATTGTACAGAGTACTTACACACTTGTTAATTAAACCCTGCTTTTTTCATTCAGTTATACCCCCAAGATCTCTTTAACATGTGTAATCCTTCTAACAGCATTTATTTCAAATTCATTACACCATATTTTGTTTAATGTTATCTTTCATTGTATAAATAGAAAATCCCTCAGTGTAGAATACTTGAGGGAAAGGATTCCTTCACACTGAGGATTTCTTTTGAGAGAGAGATGAGGGATCGGTCTGTTTTCAATATTGTTGCCTAGAATCCCCAGGAACCCCCAAATTTTTTACAGCTACACCATTCTCTACTACATTTCTTTTCTTTCTCTTCCATTTTCAGTGTGGCATGCTCACTTCACCCTTTCTTAATCTTGCCCATTCGTCTTTCTTCTGAGGTCCTGTCTTCCACTGTAGGATAATACAGATCCTAAATTAACAGAGCCTTAACTCCAGAAAAAGACCGCAAGGCTCTATTGTGATACAAATGATCAGCACCATAAATTGCTCATCACTCACTGTTCATCACATTCTCTGAAGAGCACCAAGAATAAGACACTTATTTATAAATAGCTCAGCCTGCTAGATTCCAGTGAAACTCAGTTTCGTATCTTCCCACCATTTTGACAGTGCATATAAATATGTAACATGTAGTTATGTGAAAGTTAGCAGTGCTGCAGTGTCCTCCTTGGGCATTCACAAACCTTCCAGGTTTACAGCAGAAGAATAAATTGCAAATTGAGACCTGTGGTGGGATGCAGTATACCACATGATTAGCATAAGAAAGATGCTTTGCTTGACAGAGAATGGGAGCTCGTTGCCCAGATTGTACTGCTCCTGTGTTCTGCCCCAGAAGTGTACTTTAAGAGGAAAATGAAGTGAGAATTCACAGTGAATAATACATCTGATAATCACAGACACTTTTTTCTGCCTGAAAACCACCTGAAATTTCTGGAACAAGCATGAACAATATAAGCGTTAGGAATAACCGCATCCCAGAGCCTTCCAAAAAATGTATTGGAAGTGCTTCCTTTTACTTCACTGGCTTTGAATAGGGACCAGCTTGAGATACAGTTTTGGTTGTTTGGCTAAGCTGCGTGATTTTTTTTTTTTTCTCTTCCAATCTGATGAACACAGGAATTGGAGATATACACGGAAACTGGAACTTGCAAATACTGCAAGTGTTCAGTTTTGCAATTCATTTTCTATGAGCATTTATCCTAGTGTAATTTGATTACTGGAATGTTCATGAAAAGCAAATGTTGGGGAGAACAAGAACAGCTGAAGCGAATCATTTCATTCATGTGAGTATCTATGTGTTGTTTCTGATGCAATTGCCATCATTAAAAAAACCGAACTGCTATATTCAGACTTCCTGTTGTTTTGAGCGTGGTGCGGCTTTGCTTAGGATGAGGAACTAGTCCAACAGGATCTGTGGCTTGTCGCTGCAGTATTAAAACTATATTCCTAAGTTAACTTAACTTATCAACCTAAACGTTTCATTTTACCTGACTTTGCCTTATTTTCACCAGAGAGTTCCCTTCACTTAAAAGTCTGTCGAAAGCTGTTCACTGGCTAAGATCAAGGGTAATTCAGACAATTCATCTTTTTGTGGATCCGTATTCTGCCAGCACTATGAGAGCAAATGCATGTCTTCCGAGAGTCATACAAAATTATTACAATCTTATTAGAGAATAATAAGAAGCAAAATGGCTTGTTATTGTCAGCTAGAGGGGGAAAAATCAGTATGCAGTCTGACCATTGAACAGGGGACTCAAATGGGAGATTCAGTCTTCTCCAACACAGCTAAAAACTGGACGGGAAACTACACTGGGCTGAGTACTGGAATAGTTACTGGTCTACCAGTCCAGGCATGGAGAAGTCCAGCTGAATTTCCTTGCTGTGTCAGAAGTTTCCTGTGGAAGGTTAAAAGTTGTCCAAGGCTGTCAAAATCTGCAGCAACTCATTGTCTGTCTGTAAACGAAGGACCGAGTCTGCGCGTTTGACCACTGCCCAACGTCGCCACGCTGTGGTCACCCTTGGAGCTGTTGTGTGGTGCTGCGGCATCCGTCCTTTCCAAGAGCACTATCGATGAGAGGAAGAAACAGACAGCCCAGAGAGTAAGTTCCTTGCTGTGCACCAAACCTTTTTTTGTGGAGGACTTCACTATGTCTACTAGCACAGCATGGGCTCAGAGACCAACGCTGCCCTCCTGGTGGGGTGACTCCTCCTGCCTTCACCGTGAGCTTGGAGGATGTTGTTCCAGCAGCCTTCACACCTCTTTGCCTGGTCCCCCACCCCCAGTTTAACAGTTCGCATGTGTGTCCATCAGTATGCTCAAGCACGTATAAAATCTTCAGTCATTTTAAGAGTGGTGTCCCAACAAATGCTGCTTACCTTTCAGAAAAGAAAAGCAAACCTTTCACAAAAGATCCTGCTTTCTGCGAGTGTCCTCTCCCTTTTATTCTCACAGCTGGCTGGCTGTTTCACTCCAATTTGTTAATAATACATCCTGGTGTTCTGTGTGGTACCTGGTAAAGGGTTTTAAGCAGGGGATTTTACAGAATATTTCAGTTCCCTTGCTTAGACAGGGCAGTGCAGCCTCCGTGTCAATGCAGAATATCACAGCAATATTACAACAAAATTCAGAGCTTACAGTTTTTCACCTTCCTTATATCCATCCCAGGTCACTGAAATGTGTAGAACTATAATTTATCTTTTGGGATACTGATCAAGACTTGCATTAAAGTGCTACCATCACGTAAACAGAGGAAACTGAAACGGGGAAGAAAAAAAAATATGTTCTTTTTCTTCAGGGAATATACATTTTTTGCGATTTTTGTATTATAGGTTCTCTCTCCTGAAGCAGTTCCTGCAGACAGAAGCTTTGATCGTATGTTCTTGCCAAACTCACAGGAGCAGTGTTCTGTCATCCCTTCCTTCCAGGTTGACTGGGGGAATTAGATACTCCTCTGCAACACTTCCCCTTGTTCGGAGAGTTAAAAATCACAGCGCCAAAAACAGTCGACGTGAATTCCTCGTCCCCAGGCTTGGTTCACCAGACTCTGCACAGTCATCGCGGGTTATTTGCATGGAGATGGATAGACGCAAACATCTTGCTGAGATTAGTGAGACATGACGCTTTCCTATTTTATCACAAGCGTTTATCTATGTTAAACTCCCAGGGCGCACTTCATTTTCGCTGGTTCTTACCCTCTCCTTTAGGAGGATACGATCACCCACTCAAGAAGCAGAAATAGTGCATGACTAACTATGTCACGGAACAAATGATTAACACTAAGTAGTTTGTGCTAGCTGTTTGCAAACAATCCACGTGCCGACAATTATGCTGAAGCAATTTTGTGAATACCTAACTGGATGTGTTTTGCATAACTCAAGACTGGCTCCCGGATCATTAAATTCATAAACTTCAGTCTTGTTTGTTAAATTCGTAAATGCCATTGTTTATTCTAGTCCATAGAACTGGTGGTGCTAGACTGGACTGTGATATTAGTCTGTAACGCTGGACTGGCAAAGGCTGTGGGAAGGATGGTGGCTCTGATGATCGAGATGCCATTCAAAACAAGTTACAGCTGCTGTGCTTCGAGAGTTTATAAGCCGAGGAGGGCAGTCATATGCAGGCTGACCCATAAATACATCTGATGCTTTCGGATTTGCAGCTATGCAAATAAAGATGCCATTTGCCCCACCTGCACCCAGTCTACCTGTAGAGAGCCTGTCTGGCTGCCCAAGCGCGTCAAAACACCCATAGAATTCATTATCAGGAGCTGAGGGTCTCTTCATCAGCTGTGATCACTCATCAGCCATCTGCTGATGCTACGGTTAAAGAGCTGACCTAGAGAGAGCACAGCATCCATACAGGCATCATCCCATGGGCCAGGGCAGGAAGAGCTGAGCTGTGAGGAAGAAAATGTGTCGTACGTCAGTAGGAAGCTCAAGCACAGACAAGATTTTATGGATTAATTTGTTTCAGAGTGTTTGAGAGCCTTCTGACTCACAGAAATGTGCAGGCCTACCAGCTCCTAAAGGACAAAGCTCTTAAAAAATAAATTAAATACCCAGCTTACTTGGGTAATTGGTGCTTTGCAATGAGTGTAGTGGTTTTCAGCTGTCACAGTTGTGCAAACCCTACAGAACTTTAAGGAGAAGATGGATTATTTTGTAAGAGGGGGATACAGAGGCAGTGGAAATGTAAAGGAATTGCAGCAGCGAAGGTAGAGCCAGTATTGAAAAGAAAACTAGATTTGTAAAGGCCTTTCCTCTCATTTCCATGCTGCAAAGCATTCTTACCATCAGTAACATCCAGCCTGTTAAATTGTTGCTGTTACTTTCATTACCTCCTCATAAAGGAAGCCAACCTCTGTTAACTTGCCACAACAGTTTTTCCCCTTTCCCCCTCAAGTAACAAAAAGTAGCAGTACAAATAAGTTTTTGCATAAATAGGTAGGATGAAGAACTTTATTTACAATGAAGTAAATTTGGTATTTAATTCCATCACGAAAGTTTGTACAGCTACTCCTCGCTAGTTTTTTTCTACGAGGGTAAAAAGCATATCAAACTTCCCCACCACCAAAGGTTTTGCTAGCGTGTTGAGCTATTTTTGTCCCGGTGCTATTGAGTTACTCATTGACAAGGGAAGATCTTGTATTTCTTTGACGCAGCATGAGTTTCCAAGTTCTTTGTCAGCTCTATGAAGTCTATGCATCCCTCCAGCCTCACCGGCGGTGGGACGGTGGCCTCCGCTGCAAGCTTGCCCCTGGGCTGTGGCACAACAAAGAGGGAGGGATGGCTGTAAGGCAAAAAGCTCTCTCTTTACGGTAGAGCTGCCGCACCCGGGCTGTTGTCAGGGTCCATTGCCACCAGCAGTGATTTGTCCATATGGTGCTTTTATGGAATTGCAGCAGGAAATGGATCTACAGGGGAAGGCTGATGAGCTTCTCCTGATGGCGTGATACCGGGATCAACCGCCCTTGCCACAGGCAGAGCCAAAGGAAAAGAGAATTACATTTATTTGGCCAGTGTCTTGTGATTAGCACTAGCTTCTGGTGGGTGATGGTGTCAGACAGCAATACGAATCTTCAGTACAGCCAGATGGCCCCATCAGGCATGGCATACCGTTTTTCCCAGTGTGCATGGTCGCATATTTGTCTTCAGTCTGTGCCTGCTATCACATACTACATACACATGGATGGACACACTGCTTAAAGCCTGTGAAGTCAGTTTGTGCTGTTCCACTGAGTCCAAACTCAGTACAAAGTGGGGATTAGTAAGTATCATTCGTATTTTATAGTGATTTACAAGCTCTGCGCAGTCACTTCATTGTTGGTCTAAATGTCCACACTAGGTGCAGAGTAAAAGAAAACCTGGTAGCAGTAATCTATGCAAATGTTTGTGCATCGTAGAGAGGTGATGGTACTGTGTATTTTCTGTCAAGCATTTAGATGACAGCAGAAGATTGAGTCACTGCCAGGAGCTGTAAATGTTCACCTGATGATCTTGCACATTATAAATTGAAGGATGAAACAGGCATGGGTGGTGATTTTTGATACATTCTCCCAACCCTCACCACAATACTTGCAGGAAACCACTTTCTGCTCTGTGAAGTGCCTGCTACAGTAGGTCTTGTTTCATAACTCTGTACCCAGGACTCTGTTGGAATACGAAGGATAATTAGTAAGTTGCTTATCCACTTAAGACTAATGACGAAATACAGTATGTATCCAAATGCTTGCAGACATAGGGTCCTAAGGAGGCAAGTGTCCATGGGATAGGTGACACTAGTCTGGAGGGACTGTGCAGTGTGAGTAGTGTAATGGTACAAATGCCCAAATTATTTAACAATAACCCCTAAAACAAATGGCTGTTTGTTACTTTCTAAATTCTTTTATCTATTGAGGCAGCTGTGTCTAGCACAGGAATAACAGATTTGAGCCCTAGATTCAGTTTCTGGCAAAATCTTGGTATATTCTCCAAGACGTGTGACTTCACCTCTTTTTTTTTTTTTTACTTCCCAGTGTAAAAGGGTGTGAAATATTTACCTTGCTGTAAGCCTTAAGACGGGCAGAGAGTGGTTTCGGAAAGGAGGGAGCAGCCTGTCCCTGCTGCGGCAGCGGTGTGTCCCCCTGCGGTGCTTCGGCGGGGGTTATCCCCATTTTACAGAAGGGATTTACTCACAAGGGCAGCACAAGATGAGGCAGGGATTTCAAACCAGATCGCTCCATTTCTATATTCGACAGCCAGCCAGGGCCCCTTCCTCCTCCTCCTGCTTCTCCTCCTCTTCCTCCTCCTCCTCCTCCTCCTCCGCCTGTGTGCCTTGGTAACAGGCTCTGCGCAGTCACACACTTTTGTGGGTAGCTGCTATTTGCTTTATTGGAAACTCAAACGCTTCTGCCTCTGGGGGCGGGGGGTAGGCGCCTCCTGGTTACAGGATCGTGCCTTGTTTTGAGTTTTGCATGCCCAGAAGAGCAATTTGCAAACACTGGCCACAAAACTTTTCAATACTACAGCTGTCTTTTGCATGTTTTTTTGTTTGTTTGTCTGATTTTTAATGGCAATTTATTAATTCAGGATTGGGAAGGAAAAATGGGGAGCGGTGATTAAAACATTTACAGAGAATATAAACCACTAGGCTTTGCTGCATTTCCAAAAGTCAGATTCTTGTCTTGTGTTGAAAGATCATAAATCTGCAGCTGAGGAGCTAGCAAGCATCACACCTCCCAGTTTATTCGTTTTCTCCTCCTGCAGCAACTTCTGGTTTTGAGTGGCACTTATCCTTGAACTATTTCTTATGCAAACAGCCTGCCTCCTGCTGAGGAAAGTAGCCTCACTGTGTGGTGCAATTAGTGAAAGGTGCCCATCGAGGTGAGGGTGCCCGTGCAGGATGAGACTCTCCTGGCTCAACTTTGGATGGGCAGTAAGTGGCATTTCGCGGCTGCTCGGGATGGCACGTCCTGGTGGCCAGTCCCCTCTGTCAGCTCCCTGCCCCACCACACGCGGTGTGTATTTGTTTTTAAAAGAAATGTTTGATTTTTAGTATTTTTTTTTCCCTGCTAACCCCCAGCCCTGAGAGCCAGTTGTAACTCTTCTTTCTAATTTCTGGTCTTTCTAATTAAATCCTTGATGTATTAAATAAGAAACCTCAAGTGGAGATGTTTAAATGCCGATCCTAGTTTTAAGCCAAGTAAGTACACACAAGAATTCACCTTAGAGCCATGATTTAAATGTCTAGCCTCAGAAAGATCAACTACTAACTTAATCTACCCTGGCCTCATTTAACAGAGTTAAGAGATCAGTCTTTGCAAGCTTAATTCTCAGCTTGCTTTCATACAAAAAATCCATATAGAGCAAAATGCACTGGTAGGTAAAATTAATCCTGTGGAACATGCCTGGAGCAAGGCACAGCAGAAGAGGATGTGATGGTGAGCTGGTGCTGGCTTTCTGAGGAACGGGACATGGGTCAGCACTAATTTCTCCCACTGTATATTGCCCCATACAGCTGTCGTTACAGTGGCTGCTCCGTGCGTAACCACGTGCAGCACAACCCGTGGGTATTTCCCCGACTGGCAGGGACCCGTAGAGATGAAGAAGCTAACTTGGTGGCCAGCTGTTGTCCTCAAGGAGCAGCACCCTGTGCCCTGCAAGGAGTGCGGAGGGGTCCCACAGCAGCCAGGGCTGTCCTGGAGGTGCTGCCTGTGCCCCATCCCGAGCATCGCTTTGCAGCACTGCCTCGGGATGAACGGGGAAGGCTTCTTTGTTGAATTGCCACCTCCTTCCCTGTTTGTCTCCAAGATCCAATGACCTAGTTTCACTCTGCTGAGCTGCCAACACCAAAGAGGGTTGCACAGCCTGTTGGTAGGCACATAGTCATTTGTAAAAATAATGAGACACGGGGGCACAGCTACTGAGAATATGGGGAATGCAAATGCTCAGGAGGTGTTGAAGATACTTTCAAGCCATGCTGGAACTGGACTAGTGAGTGAAAATGGTGCTCCAGATTTTATTCCTTGCTGCAGGTGTTAATGGTGAATAAAATCTAATTGAATTAAGTGCTGGATGGGTACACTGAGTGCGTATCAGAAAGGACAATAGCTGCTTTTGTAAAATGGTATCAAACTTCTTTTACCTACATAGCACGAACTAGTCTTCTCTATACCCTCTCTCCTTATATTCTGCATTTTCCTCCAGAATTAATTTATTTTTGTTCAGCTGTAATTTTGCTCATGCCTGAAAACCTGGGTAGTACAGAAAGTGTATTCATAGCCTGTTGTGCTTATGAAAAAGTAGCATTTGCTAGTGGTATACTGCAAGGCATCTGTCTTGCTGATGGGACAGTGGACGCTGCTGTAACAGGGCAAGGATGGGAATGACATTGCAAGAGCCCGTTACGCCAAGGAGCCTGGCAGGAGTGACATGCCAAGGAGGACGGTGTGGAGCAATGCTTGGCAATGTGCATGGCAATTACAGCCCTGGTTGCCAAATTCCCTGTCAGCTCTTGCACTGTGTTAACAGTTGTCCTCAGGAGCGAGGCATCAGAGCAAACACCGCATGCAATTAACATGAGCTTTAGAAACCCATTCTGTATGCGAAGCCAAGAATTAATTGTTAGTCTCGTTAAAGTCCTAGCAGCCTATCAAAGTAGTATTATTGGTCCCAATGATGCTAACACTTACAGGCAAATTATCCAAGTACTAGAGCTCATTCTCAGTAATGATATGGCTCAAATTGCCATGCACGCACTTCCCCTGTCTCTTTCCTCAGGTGCTGGGCTCACCCTTCCATGCAGCTCTGGGTCCTGAGGTCGGCATCCTCATCTTCAGGGAGACAGAGCAAGTGCGTGTGTGCTTTCAGGGGGTGGGGGTTGTTAGTGGCAAGCCATCTATGTCCCAAGATCTCTAAAGGGAGGAGTATTGTGTTGATAGCAGGAGTTTCTTCCTCCTCTGGGTTTGCTTTCCGTCACTTTTATATGTTTGTTAGCACTGTCAGCATCTCTGCTGTATTTACTTGCCCATTCCTCATGCTTTTGCAGTTCCACCTTATATCCACAATCAGAGGATATAGTACATATTACATATTAGATACTGGTTCTTTGTTCTCCGTAAACCCCATTTCACTCAGCTCCCAAGGTTACAATCTCCTAGTGACCAGAAGCTGACCATTGGTGAGTTGTGATTTTTAGCCCTGGCACCTCTGGTGCCATCCTATGTTTGCAGTGTCAAGGCTTCTGCTCTCATCTTGTGAGAGCAGTGCTGGGGATCCACTATACAACCCCATTTGTTTTTTTTTTTTTTTTCTGGCAGCCTTTGAACTGTGATTTCTTGATAATCCGAGTAACATTTTATTACTGCAGCCTGATCACACCTATATCCTCGATCTAGGGTCCTTACTCACGACCCTAAAAGACTCTAAAAGTCTAAGAGTTCTTCCTGGCAGACACACACAGAGAGAGTGCTCTGATAGCCACTTACATAATTTGCTGTGTGAAAACAGCACCACCGGTGTATTACCAGGGTCTTCCTGCGTCGCAGCTGAGACGTTGGGAGTGCCAGGGCCAAGGAGGCAGATCTTGGCAAGCCCAAAGGACATGCACTGTCTGCTCCCAGGTGCTGCCACAGTTTTGGGTCTGCTGCTCTCAAAACTTGAATTTCTACCCGCCCTCATGAACCAAAAACTTGGGGGAAAAGAGCCCTTCTCCTGTGCACCGCCTGAATAACACGTGAGGGGAAACTCAGATTGCCTGCTTGGGAGTAGCTTGAAAACAGAGCCCTTCTGACTGATGGCCAGGATGTGAAAAGCACCAACGTTTGAGTTAGCTGAATGCTGTGTCTCCTTAAGGGAGAAATTAAATTCTGCTAAATGCTGTTTTCCAATTATTCAAGCTTATAGTGGCATTCAGAAGAACCCCAAAAGATACGCCTCCATGGAATAGTCACTGTATTTTGCATCCTTTACAAGTGTGGGAAGACCAGTAATGGGGTAGCTACAGCACGAATGCCAAATGAGAAATCCTGCTCACAAACACGACAGTCTAGATGAGGCCAGCCATAAGAAAACGTGTTACTGGGAAATGGCATTAGAAAGAAAGGCTGGGGTAGAGCTAGCCATGATCTCCTTGCTCTTGCTGGCAAATGCTCACTTACTTGTGACAACCTGATTCCGCAACAGTGTTGAGCTTCTAGAAAATATCGCCACACAGTAACAAATAGTCCATCGTGGCTAATATTCATACTTATTATCTCCTGGCATCTTTTACCCATTTGCAAGGGCTTTGGAGACATGGATTACAATGCTGTAGCACTTTGGAGCAAGAGTCACAGACACAGACCCGGATACTTCTTTCTCCCACCTGAAGGGTAGCACGGAGCAGAGGTGGTTCTCTAGCGTTTTGCATTGCTATTTTAATGACGGAGGAAAGCCTATCATGGAGAATTCCTGCAGCTCCCCCTGATCTATTTGTATTAGCAATCATCTGTCTTTTCTTAGCTATAATGACACATTTAATGGAAGCAAAAACTATTTTGGCCCTTGGCATCTGTATGAAATATTTTTTGTCAAACTTTAAATGTTGGACTTTATTTTTTCCTCCTGGAGCAAAGAACACCTTGAACAAGTTTTTGAAGTGATATTAGTTATGATAATTTATAAGTGGCTATGAAGATAAATAATGGGTCTTACTTTCCAAGAACAGCTGTAAGTTCATATTTTATATTGCCTCTTCGACCTTGTAGAGAGCTGTACATATTCAGATTATTTTGGGGTATTTGTATGTAGGCATTAAAGATGCTGAACAACCTCAAGTCATGACTGTCTGGTCTAACAAAAGAAATTATTTTCAGGACAAAGTAAGTCAAGACTTACACTAGTCTAACTGTTGTGGTTTTGTGGTAAAATCAACAGTCGGTGCCTTTTTAGGATCTGCTTCTAAGTTTTGCCTGGACAGATGCCAGACTTCTTTTGCTGCAGGAATCAGGACAGCTCTGGTTAGTCTAAGCTAACTTTTCTCTCTCAGAAGCTTTTAAATCACCTGTGAAAAATAGCATTTAGTGTGGACACCTGCCCTGTTTCAAATTACCGTCTTGGTCAAACAGGTGTGTATGTGGAGACGGATGCACAAGACGCAAAAAAGAGGAACTCATGAAGTCATCCTCCTCAAAGCAGGTCTGGGATTTTCTTCCTCAGAGAACTGAAAGGCATGATTATTCTCCTGTCTAAATAGCAGAAGAAACGTATGACTGGTATTTTTAATCACACTGATGATGATGCTTAAACGGGTGCTTAAGTGTCTTGCTGGATGAAGGCCTAGAAGCCAAATCTTAATGGTTACTGACGTCCACGACAAGGGTGTGGGGGTTTAACTGGGACCAGGCGAGAGCCCAGAAGCAGCACAATACCCGTGCCCAGCTCCCGGCGCTCTTCGGAGGGGAGTGGAGGGATGCGTGCCTGCTCTGCTCACCGCTTGTGCCTCTGCGGAAGCTGCAGAATGGATTTTGAGAAGAAAACCTGGATGCCTCGCCCTCCGTGATGTCTGTCCACTTGGCCACAGCCACCCACCATGGGCAGAGCAGGTTTCTCACTCCAGCCTGGAAGTGGAGGTGCTGGGAGGAGCACACCATCCCTCTGTCACGGGCAGGCGGATGGACAACGCGGAGGCTGGGATGCAGTAGGGCATGTGGTGGGCAGCTCAGCGGCTGGTCGGGCAGAGTGGCAGGACCTCTCCATCCGACGTCCTTCCCGCGGTCTGCCAGCTGCCGACACAAAATACGTCCTTGAAGCACTGCAGTTTCAGCAGTCGAGCAGATACTAAAAAAAATAAAACAACATCTCATAGTGTCTTTTTCATGGCGTGGAAGGAAGAAGCAATAGGTGTGCCCGTAGCCTTTAGGGAACTGGATTTTAAGCCTAAATTTTGTCATTTCAATGGTGGAAGAAAGAGCTTCCCAGTTTTTGAAGCTGCGGCATCAGCTTGCTCACAGCTGCCATTTAGCTCTGTTTGTAAAGCTGTGAGTCCCCACAGTTGCACTGTAAGCCAGAAGGCTTTTTTTTTTTTTTTTTTCCTTCGGTGGAGCTTTCTCTGATGTAATTATATAGCCTGTTTTCTCTTTTGTGTTTCTTATCATAAATATATCTTTGAGCACTGCCTTTGCCTCCGAGAGCCAGAGGGGAATAATATTTTCTGTGTACTATTTACTTTTACATGGTTAGCAAAAGAATATTCACATATGTGCTTTTAACTCTGCTAATGAAGCTATCATAATGTCAAATAAAATGTCACCATGACCACACCTAATTAGCATTACAAATTTGGTTGAAGAGATAAATGGCCAGATCCTTCAGGGTGTAAGTCAGTCCAGCTCCAGGCAGTTCTGCTCACAAGATTTACAAGGGCTAAGGACGGGTCTACAGACTACTGAAAAATCTTGCATTAATGAAATGCAAATCATGTTTCAGTTGTTAAATGAACCTGCTATCTCAGGTGTCTCAGGCAATGAAACTGTAAAACTGCCCTGGTTGGGATACAAAAGGCAAATAAGTAGTTACAAATAAGTCAAATAAGTCTCTGCTGATGTATGGGAGTGAAACATATTAGACCATGTAAAGCTTAATACTCCATGAATGGCTTGGTCCAAAGCCCACTGAAAGTCAGTGGAAAGACTGTTAGTATCTGATTTGAAGGTGATTAGTCAGAAATTAAGGATTCTAGGCCTGTTCTTCACCCAGTAAAAACTGAAGTCCGTTGATCACGGCTGGTTTATAAAACAGGAGCTAATGATGTGCAATAAAAATATTAAGCTCTCATAGACATTGAAAATGTTTTTGATAGTGACACTATGTAAATGCAAACACATTATTAAAAATAGATCACAATTAACATTATTCACATGAGGTTTAATTCTCTGTTTGTGTAATTTGAAGCAAAACTGATGCAAGTTACATCATCTGTAATGACAGCTTAAAGTCAAATTTAAACAAAGCAATTGAATTTCCATGTGAGCTTTAATAGACAGTTTAACTGAGATAGTTAAACTTGACTAATTTCCAAAGTGAGGAAATGAGGGATTTTGCATAAGAATTTTAATAAGGATGGATGGGCACAGTTCAATACACTGATACTATCTCATAAATATTCTATTCCATGATAAGTACAAAGTTGCACACATCTAAACTATCATTTAAGTTGTCAGAAGCCTTTGCTGTGAAATTATGCAGCCTCAGTGATTGCTACTGAATGACTGAATAAACAGTTTTTGGAAGTTCCTCATTAAAAAGCAGTAATTGCTTATTTCAAAGGAAAAAAAATCAATAAAAATAAGTAAAAGCAGTAAGAACACTGTAATATCAAAGGCTGTATAGTGAATCAGCGCCTGTATGTTCGGCTGCATCCTACAAATGGCAAATGAACCTTTCAAACTAAAATAAATAAGGTATTAAACTCAAACTTCTCCAAATATCTCCACATCCTTTCCTAGAAGAATGGAATGGAATAGAATAGAATAGAATAGAATAGAATAGAATAGAATAGAATAGAATAGAATAGAATAGAATAGAATAATTTCATCTGGAAGGGACCTACAACGATCATCTAGTGCAACTGCTGGACCACTTCAGGACTGACTAAAAGTTAAAGCATGTTATTAAGGGCATTGTCCAAGTGCCTGTGGAATACTGACAGGCAGGAGGATCTTCTTTTCCATATAAACCCAGTAAAATCAACCAGTCACTCAGTAGATGAGTACCAGTAGATGAGGCCAGAGAAAGTTCTTCTTGGTTGAGCTGTGAAATAATGTGGACCATCACGGATCCCTGTCCCCAAGTCCCAGTACAAAGCAAACATTAAATGTTGTTCCTCCCCAGTCTCCACAGGGGTGTTTGCATGGTGGGCTGAGAATTAACTGAAAGTTATGTAGAAGGGAAATGTCTAGTGACTGAATTTGATGTATATGGCTGTGTAAGAAAAATTCTGAAGACAGGTTTGCAGTTCCAATACACTTAATGAAGAAAAGAAACTGTGTTTGGTACTTTTTCAGAGCTGAATGTTTACATTTCAGGCACATTAACAGGGAATTTAGCAACTAATAAATCACAGTGGTGCTAAGTGCTCACGTAGATGCACCTGTGGGCTTTTGAAAGTGACAGCTGAAGCACAGATGGTTTCACACCAAGAAGCACTTTTAAACGTGGGCTCAGTCTATGCCAAGTTATCCCAAATCTATCTTCAGTGAAGGAGCAGTGTCTCAATACAAGAACAGTCTGTTGGACCACATTATATTGCACATAAGACGAGGACCAATGCTAGAGCTCCTGAGGACTAAGCCTGTAGCTGCAGTGCTGTAGGAGAACCTGCACCTGAGCATACCAAGCCAGATGGAGACTGCCTTCACCTGCACTGCCGAGTAAAATTATGTCCCATTTTCTGGTGCTGAGGCAGAGTTTCACGTTCTGTGGACTATATGTGCTTGGTGCTGTGCTTGCTCTGGGCCCAGTGTAATGCCCAGTGACCCTAAGATGTAATTTTTAACTTTTCTGTATCTCTGTCAGTTCGAAGTGTTTTAATACTGGAGGAACTGTGCTCTAGACAAGCAGAAGCAGTCTTGTATATGTGAAACTATACATATGCACTGGGTTTAGCCTGAGGACACAGAGATCTTCAAAGATCTAAACCTGCTGGGTATGATGGAGAGGCAGTTCTCATGCAGTCTTATCCATGCTGCCTGCTGGGAGTGATCCCCAAAATGTGCTGGGACCCAAACTGCCAGTGCATGGTATGAGAAAGCTAATTGGCATGCGCCAAGACCAGACCAGGGTCAAACTTGGCAGCACAAATGCTCGGGTTTGTTTCGTGGAGCTGTTTTATTCAACAAAATGGACACAGGTGTTACTGCAAGCTTCTGTCACTCATCAGAGCATGGTTGTTTTCCTGTATCTGATAGATTATTTTTTATACCTGCACCTATACCATAATACCTATAGTACTATGCTTGGGATGTTATGCTTCTGAAGATACTGAAGATATTTGCTCTTCCTCGTACGGGCATGGTCAGGGTCTGTGCTATCATTTATATATGCAAAGTGTTCTGTCTACACTGAATAAGTAATTTCTTCTCTAACATTCAAATTAACTAAGACAATAAACTTCCAAAGTTTTGCTGGTTGGAGGCAGATCATCGTGGAGAAAGTTTTCGTACTTGTTCTTGGACAGAGGACACAAAGAAAATTCTTCCTACTCACTTCTATTTGCAGTGAGAGACAAACTAGACTTCATTTACCTGATTCTCTCATAACCTCACAAAAAAAAGTTTGTTGTGATTCAGTTTGCAGAGACTAATTTATTCACATCAGCTCCACAAACCCAGATATTATGCACAATGGTTTTTTTTTTTTTTTTTTTCTCTGAACTAATCATGTGTTTTAATTAGCAGGCAATGTTTCCCAGCATAGAACTCACGGAGTCTGCACACTGTAGCTTCGTGGGCATTCAGTAACTTGTCCTTTATCAAAGAGTCAGTCCTCTAGTGTCTTATTGGCAGTACATGATGTGCATCGATTGTGGACAGTGATCTATTTAATTAGCTTGTTCATGTGCCTGTGTAAAAAAGGCCACAGGTACCAAAACCAAGAGATAACAAAAATTGCTGAGAGCATCCTCGATTACAGTATTCTCTTTATCAAGCTCTGAATTTAGATTATCTGCTTGGGAAAACAGATGATGAGTTCATGTAACTACAAATTAACACAGTCAAAGCTTGCTGCTTATAAATGATGTTTAGCTCTTCAGGTGTTTTTTTTGTTTGTTTGGTTTTTTTTTTTCCTCATTCCACCCCTTAAATCTGTATTGGAGAGACCAGGGTTTTATTTTAGTAAAACCAGTGCAAATTGAGCAATTACCGTATTATTCCAAATTCAGAATGACATTTCTAAGATCCATACAAACTGGAGCCTATAATGAAAAGTTAAATAATATTAAAATCAAATT
Organism: Fratercula arctica; assembly: GCA_947846985.1. NCBI lineage: Eukaryota > Metazoa > Chordata > Aves > Charadriiformes > Alcidae > Fratercula > Fratercula arctica. The sequence continues at coordinate 74,885,217 of CANTUZ010000026.1, read as the reverse complement.
GACAGCATTTTATGCCACCTTTCAACACAGTAAAGGTTTGATCCCTCTTATATATAATTTGTGTTAACTACTGAATATATCAGAGAATGAAGAACAGTGTTTAGTAACTTAATGAATAGAAAAATAAAATTTGGGTACCTGTGTAAGATAAGATATGACTTGAGGGTGCGTGAGTAGAGACAAACATCATAAAGTCATAAACAAAGATCTCACAAACCAAAAGATACACGGAACAGACATCATAACTTACATTTTTTGAACAATCTCATGGCTGGAATCAAATGCCAGTGTAAAGTCAAATAACTTTTTTTAGCAAAGCCACACTGAAAACTGTCAATTTCTCAGCTGAAACCAAAAGTTGTAACTTGTGCTAGCTGAAGGCCTGATAGAAACATTTTAGTAGACCACAGAATTTTTTCATAGCAAAGTGACAGAAATTACTTGGATTCTTTAATTTTTTTCTTCCTTATTAGATCTGTAGATAAAATTTAACTTTATTTTTGGGACCAGGGAAGAGGGAGGAATAAGAGCAAGGGAAAAATATTTATGGATCAAATAATAAGAAAGGAAGAAATATTTACTTTACAAGAACAGATAAATTAGCCTTTCATCCTTCCTCCTTTTCTGGAATAGATAAAGCCAAGGGCAGTGGTGTTTGGAAATGTAATGGGTTAAGTTCTGTTATATCAGAAATGACATGGAAAAAATGAGTATGGAATGGTTATTTATCAAATATTTTCCAGCTCAGAAATCACAGTTTGCATATCTTAGCCTCTTGTGCATTCAGTAACTTGTCCTTTGCCAAAGAATCCATCTTCTCATGTTTTATTTGCAGTACATGATGTGTATCGGTTGTAGACTGTGATCTGTTTAATTGGGTTACTCATGTGTCTCTGTAAAAAAATCCCCCAAGTACCAAAAAAAAAAGAGAGAATAAAAAGAACTGAAGGCTCTTCTTTATTTTTCTTATTGTTTACCAAAGAACTTGTCAGCATCCATTGAATTTGAACACCAATAGCAGGGTTGAACCTGAGCAGTAAGGGCATACCTTCTCATATCTCTATTAGGAGAGCAGGGAAGTCTTTGCATGAGAATGCCAAGAAATCCAAAAGGTAAGAAATACAACTTCTTGCAAACAGACTCTGTTTCCAAGTCTGTTGGAAACAGACTTGTGACTACTGAAGTTGACTCAAACTCTAGCTGAGGAAGCCTGTGAGTCACAGTCCATTTAAGCTGAGTGGGTATAAGTTTCCCTGTTTCTCACACAGTTCTCTTGGTTGACTTACTTCGAACTAAATGAGTGAATAAAAATTAAGCAAACTCATTAACTTTGGGTCCATCATATTTGTGATCAGTTGTCTTTCATATTTTTAACTACAGAATCCCCTTCACCTCCAGATGAGTTTAGAAAACTCACTGAGTTCTGATGCTGATGTCACTTTCTCCATCCTTGCAATGAACAACTGGTATAACTTCAGCCTGATGCTATGCCAGGAAGAGTGGAACATCACAGATTTTCTCTTCCTCACACAACAGAGCTCCAAGTTCCACCTGGGATCCATTATAAACATCACAGCAAACCTTACTTCAACCAGTGACCTTCTGAACTACTTACAGTTTTACCTGGAGAGCATCAAAGACACAACGTCCACCATGGTCATGTTTGGATGCGACATGGAAAAAACGCGGAGGATTTTTGAAATAACTACCCGGTTCGGTGTGATGCCTCCAGAACTTCACTGGATTATTGGGGATTCACAGAATGTGGAAGAACTGAGGACAGAAGGTTTGCCGCTCGGTCTCATCGCTCATGGCAAGACAACACAGTCAGTCTTTGAGCATTACGTACAGGATGCAATGGAGCTGGTAGCAAGAGCTGTAGCAGCAGCCACCATGATTCAACCTGAACTAGCTCTTATTCCAAGTACGATGAATTGTATGGACACAGATGAAAGGAATATCACTTCAGGGCAGTATTTGTCAAAGTAAGTTTTTCCTTTTTTTCTTTTTTGTAGCTAATATTTGGTATACACGAAAAATAATTTTCCTGGCCCTCTCCACCATTCTCAGTGGCTTAGCTATCATGCTGTTAAACCTCCCTAATACACGTTTGTTTCAGTATTTCCTCTTGCTTCACTACTTCTGGGCGAATAATGAAACTTAAATTTAGCCACAGAGGGAGATGAAGGCAGTTGTAGAAGAAGACACTGTTCCACAGACATAGAAGTCACATAGTAAACGTAGGCTAGGCTACAGACCATGCTCTGAAAGAATCTTGTATTTATGCATGTAAGAGGGAAAAGTCGGGGCTATTGTCAAATTCTCTGACGTTTTGAGAAACCCGAGCGAACGCAAAACACAGTAAGATTATTTGCACTATCAAAGCAATCAGAGAGTGTAAAAGCAGATGTGTAGCCCTTGCTAGTATGATTCCATGGAAAAGAAACAAAAACCATGGACCTTGACCACCTCAGAGACTACTGCTGCCGGTGAGAGCACTCAAAACTACAAAGTGCTCTCTCTGTTGCTTGGTGCGGAAGGCTCCTCTTTCAACTTCTGCTGAAACTATTCCTGTAGATCACTGCATGTCACTGTACTGAAGGTGCTCCCAAAACCGCTTGCGGATTCATGTCTAGAAATATTCTGGGTTTTAACACACGAGAGGAAAAATTGCATGGTTCCTTTTGAAAACAAACAAGAAGTTCTGTGCTAACTGTGTGAATTCATCAGCTGTTGCATGTTTTTCCCCCATTACACCTGGTTTTCAGACAACAGATTTTGTTGAGTGGAGTTAGGACAGAAGTTCTTGAAGCTTTTTGTATGTTTGCAACTTTTTTTTAAATGATACGTGAAGTGTTTTTTCATGGTAATGTTACAGCATTGCTCAAAACCCAGCCATTTGAGACCCTAACAGTTCCTTAGTCACCACTTGTCCATAACTTTGGGGTCAAAAACCCCCTGTTTCCAAAGAGTGAAAAAAGACTTGGCAATAAATACTGCACTGGCTTGCAACATGCCCACTGACTTGTAATATTATTAATTTTGTCTCATTATTCTGGGTATTTTAACTAGATCATGCCTAAGTCCCTGAAAAGCAAAACTCAGCAACAGGCTTCTTAAAGTAACAAATACTTGAAGACAATAGTTTTGCCAACAGACTTTTAGAGGGTTAAGGAGGGGACAAAGAAATAAGAAAGCAAAATTAAAGCTCTTAAATGTATTCCCGCAAAATATCTCTTCATCATTGCTTTCTACAGAAAACTACTATCTTCTGTTAGATTTTGGGAGACAAGAAGCAATTTCACATATATGAAATTTCTTGTTCCATCCTCTCAGTAAAGATTTTGTGAAAAGAAACAAGGATCATATGTTTATCCTGGTTTTCCCTAGGCATCTGCTTGTGGACCCTATTAAAGACAAAACAACAGGTTAGGTAAACCCTTGTCCTGAATCATTGCAGCTGGTTTTGTACTGTATAAGTGAGACAGATACCTGATGGCCAGTACTGATGTATATGAGTTAGCAGCGTAACTATTTAACTCCGAGTGGTACCAATAATTTCCCAGGCATGAAGCACCGATGAGTGGCTTAACAGTGGCCAACCTCGTCTGTTGCACGCATGCTTCTAGGCAAGCGGTGCGCCTCCAAAGAGGAAACTTTTGTCTGCTGCTTCACTGAGTGTTTGCTAATGTGGGCGTTTTTCTGTCTGAATGAACCCATCTGTCTTGACATGTAGCCTTGGAGCTGCGGTGGGCGGGGATGGAGGAAGCACGGAGCTTTGCCTCCCTCAACTGCAGAGTGTAGTTAAACAGCATTCCCACGAGCCGCCACAGCTGACACCTGAGCTTTCATTGCCAACGCTGCGCTCATACATTGGCTGTGCAGACGTGTAAATGCCACTCAGGAGTGGAATAAGGATTGTGAACAAGGCCAAGATCTGGTCCATGGTAAAGCAAGCTTTTATCTGTATGGTTATGGATATGGGTATGGATATAGATGTACAAACCCCTGAAGATTATACTGTTGTAAGTCTCCATCCTTCATCCCTCTTACGATGAGATCAATTCCCTGATCTATGCCTGACTGCTCATGGGAGCACCCATGTTGACGGAAAGAGGCATTAAAAATTCAAAGCCTCATCTTGTCTTATAGTTTTAATTAGTCTTGCAGCTTTAACTAGTCTTACAGCTTTAACTCTGCTTCTTGGGTAATTTCAGCAGCCTGCTATTTGCTTGCCCACTGTAGTTCTTGCCTTCAGTAAACTTTCCAAGAATGATGTGGAATGACCAAGCTGTCAAGCTTGAAAGAAAATTAAATCATTTAATTAAATCATTCTTAAAGGTACTATGAAGATATCTCTACTGGAGTATGGTAGTGCTGCTAATGCTCTAATGAGCAGTTCTTAGAACAAAGAACATGAAAAACAAAGCTGAAATGAGCAAATGACACACTTTGGACTCATTGGTCAAACTGAGGTGACACTAGTAAATGTGTGATACAGCTTTCACAGCCTGTGGGTGTGATCGTCATCTCACACATACTGACATAACATCAAGGAAATTCATTCAGCTGCCAGAATTGAGGATCTGGCCCTTCCTGTTATGAATTTGTACATATCCTCTTTCCATACAAATCCATCAGTAGCCCTGCTGAAAAGTTACTGCTGGGATATTGCTGATGTGTGTATGCAATACTCTGCGCTTGTAATTCCCAAAGATTCATGCTGGAGACTGCTGGCTTAAATTATGTAGTCAGATCCTCGTCTCTGCTTCCTAAAGTTATTGAGTAAGGAAGTTTTTACGTGAAGTCTCTGGCATGAGTTTGACTAGTGCTGCATACAGCGTACGCAAATGATTAGCAGCCACAGCCACTCGCGTATAAAACAAAGTGTTGTGAAAACGTATCATCTCCCACATGGTTCCCCTCATTTATTTTGATTAATGTCCTATCACTACCAAAAATACAGAACATGCAAATCAGCTGCAACAGTAAGCCACTAACTCTATAAAGTAGCGAAGTCGTACATTTAAATGCTACTACATCTCTCAGGTAACTGCTTCTAACACAATTCAACTGCAGGACAGGTACAGAGGGCTCGATGCACCCTCAGGGGCACACTTATTTCTACAGTGAAAGTCAGAGAACACAGTGCATAAATTCCACTGTCCTCATTCTACCTGCAGAAAATAAATTTAATGCATTATTCCATAGCTTCATCTACTCCCAAAGCACCTGGTCTGCAGCATTCTGATATCCAAGTCATACTGTAGTAGCAACACGGGGCCAAATTCATCAGAACTTTGATGGCTTATTCCATCTGAGGACTTGTCTCCCTCAGTTTGGGCATTTTGGGAACTGCTAACGCTATTTTCCACACTTAAAAATTCTTTCAAAGTTTTGCATACAAATCCATCTACACATGCAGTGGTTTTACTGTTATTGTCATAGCGATGGCTTCAGCATGTAAGTCCAGCAAGGCTTGTAAGGAAGAAGTTGCACAATTTTTTACAAAGACTGAGGAAAAGAGATAAAAACCAGGTACGTTTATGGGCACATAAGCCTTTCTTTAGTGCTTGAGATTGCCTTCCCCTATAAACTTTGTCTTGATAGTGTTTGCATACACAAATATGCAAGTACACCACGACATATGAAACACAGGGTAAGAGAAAAGGACTAGTGAAACAGTAGCAGACACTGCTGATTAACGAAGTGACGGTATCATTTAGCTAACACTAGACTAAGTAGTGAAGGTTTTTAAAAATGAGAAGCACATTTATGCATCTATCCCATTTATAAATACCTATGTACATTTCTAGGCATAATTTTCAGGCCCAGGTTGACATGTACAGATCAATTGCTTTTCATGGTATTGGCTGTATCACCTTTCTCCAATTCAACCTACTCAAAATAGACTGCATAGGAAGAATTTTGAAAACATCTCAGAGAAGGCCATCACACACATAACCACACTCAAAACTATATTATTTAGTTTCCTAAATGTACCCTTTGCTGAGGACAAAACTTGATACAGTCTTGAGACCTACACAGGCCAGAGTTTTAAGTGCTGAAACTCCACCAAAAATCACCAAAAGTCATCAAAACAAAGGGTGGAGACCAGGCAGAAGGATGCATGCACACACACTTGTGAATTTAGCCTTTTCAAATCAATTAAAGGTTATTTTTAATCTGGTCTAACTATTGATAAACAATTAAGACTACTTAAAGTTTATGTCTTGCTTATTGAGGCTGGAATGACAGCTATAGTCTTTATTCTTCTTTCAATACTTGCTTTCCTCCGATTCCCAGAGCAAATGCGAGGTGTTATATTCTACTACGATAGCTAAATAGTCTGTCTTCCAACTGCTTCTTACTGAAAAATATGTGTTCGAGTTACCTTACATCGCATTAGCAGCAATTTCACTCAATTGTTTTTGATGGAATCACCGCGCTAAGACTTTTAACAGTCTTACGGTCCCTTTACAGCCCCTGCAAAATGCATAGCAGCTTTCTTATAATCAGAGTGCAGTTCAGCTGGTCACAGTGTCTACACTAAAAAGGATTTTCACCCTGTAACACTTATTTCCTGCTCAGCTCGCTGTGCCTTTATCCGTGTCATTTTAGCCACTTTGGTAATGACTTACCAGAAACTGAATTCAACATATAGGAAAGACAAGTACTAGCAATTATTGCCACCCAATAGAAAGGAAATACTTAACTTTATTGTGAATATCTGGAATAGTAAAAGCCCGGAAATCTCAATGCAAAATGTGCAGTGCAAAACTGGCACACTTCATGAGATCTGCTACAATGTCAAAATTGCACTTTTAAGAACATTAATTCTGCAGATATTTTAAGAAACTTCTATTTTTTTTTTTGTTAAGACTTAAAACTGACTGTCCTAGGGCAACCATCTTTCATTGAGTCCCTTTCTTGATTCTGAAGTCACTAACAGTGATTTACCAATGCCAAATTTGCATTTTTGGATACAGATTTGTTCACTTCAGAGTGCATGAAAGCTGTTGACAGCACTTCAGTACCCTCTCTTATGTAAGTTAGATCTTACTGAGATTACAGGATTTTTCTTGGAAGGACATTTCAAACATATTTTCCACTCTTCCATTTTCATACATATTTTTATCTAGGAAACTGGCTACAGATCTGGTGAGTTCAGCTTAGAACTAACCTGTGTTTCATTAATTTATGAGGTAAAGGTAACTGAAAAAAATCGATGTTGTCTCACTCATTTTTTCTGGGAAGTGAAAAGAATATCTTTCCTGAAGAGTTTTCATTTACATTAGGTAAGACATGTAGGAGAGCATTTCCAAGTGTACTTTAGTCCTAAATTAAGTGGCTTGTTCATCGTGCCATAGGAAAGCTATTAATGATCCAGGTGTTCAACAACATCCCCAATGTATTCTCTTAAACATAAATTCATGGTGTCTGCATATGCTTTAGCATGATGACTTCAGTTTTCTACTTCTGATTACTCTGCATTCTCCCTCCAACAGGTTTTTAGCCAACACGACTTTTGATGGTCTCAGTGGCCACATTAAGGTGAAGGGCTCATCCATTGTCAGCTCAGAAAACAACTTCTTCATCTGGAATCTGCAGCACGATCCTGTTGGAAACCCAATGTGGACTCGTCTGGGGAGCTGGCAAGAAGGAAAGATAATCATGGACTATGGGATATGGCCAGAACAGGCCCAGAGACATAAAAATCACATGCAACACCCCACCCGGCTGCACCTCAGAGTGGTGACTCTCATTGAGCATCCATTCGTCTTTACAAGAGATGTAGATGATGAAGGTCTTTGCCCAGCAGGGCAGCTGTGCCTGGATCCTTTGACCAATGATTCAGCCGTGCTGGATAACCTGTTTGAAACCCTTCAAGGAGGGAATGACACTGTTCCCATTGAGCTGAAGAAGTGCTGCTATGGCTACTGCATTGACCTGCTGGAGAAGCTAGCTGAGGATATGAATTTTGATTTTGACTTGTACATTGTTGGTGATGGAAAATATGGAGCCTGGAAGAATGGGCACTGGACAGGGTTGGTGGGAGACCTTCTTGCGGGCACAGCTCACATGGCAGTGACGTCATTTAGCATCAACACTGCCCGCAGCCAAGTGATTGATTTCACCAGCCCTTTCTTTTCAACCAGCCTGGGCATCTTGGTGAGGACCAAAGACACAGCAGCTCCTATTGGAGCCTTTATGTGGCCACTTCACTGGACTATGTGGCTGGGGATATTTGTTGCTCTTCACATCACAGCTATATTCCTCACCTTATATGAGTGGAAAAGTCCTTTTGGGATGACGCCCAAGGGAAGGAATAGGAACAAAGTCTTCTCTTTCTCCTCTGCCCTGAATGTCTGCTATGCGATCTTGTTTGGAAGAACAGCTGCCATCAAACCCCCCAAGTGCTGGACTGGAAGGTTTTTAATGAATCTCTGGGCTATTTTCTGTCTTTTTTGTTTGTCCACGTATACAGCCAACCTAGCTGCTGTCATGGTAGGAGAGAAGATCTATGAAGAGCTTTCTGGAATACACGACCCAAAGGTAAAACATGTCTGTTGTTAATAACTCATCCTTTTCTTCTTCCCAGTCAAAATTCACTGCTGCATAATTTGTGGTTTCTAATAAAATCATAAAGCAATCTGTGTGGAAAACAGCAGTTGCACTACAATTCATTACCATCTGGCGGCACTTCAGTAGGAAAGTTCAATGAGAGAGGATCTTTAAACAACCATAGAATCGTAGGGGAGATTTGAAAGATTGAGGGTGAGGAGGAAGGTGGAGGACGTTGGTGTTGCCTACTGCAGAGAAGAAAAGAGGCTTCTGCATGTAGATTGAGGCTTAGTCCCTTTGACTATAGCTGTTTTGATCAATTGGATGATTTGGGTCATCCTGAGACCTACTCAAACAAAACGACCCCACAGCATGAAGACAAAACCACTGATGTTCTAGGTAGGATTTTGCAAGTATTTCACAGGCTATAACTGTGCTTACAAAGGCATTACTGGCAAAATTCCCCACAAATAATACATCAAATAGAGCAGAACTGAAATCTGTTGAAAAATCCTACCTTCAGCATCAAAACAGTGGAATTCACTTCACAAGTAGTCAAACATTTGATTTGCAAGGTTGTTTCTGCTGGGGAACTGTCACAGGAGGAGATGAATTACATTGTAAACAACCCATCTGCAAATAGCTCAGACTCCCTAGTACTTTTTGGTAAGGCAAGGAAAAATGTAGAAGACGGACTGCCTCCTCCCATTCTCTCCCCGACTCCCAAGGCAGGATGAAGGGAAGGGATCTTCAGTTGGTATTTAAGTCCAGTCATTTTATAAGACTATTCTGCTTTTGTTTGCCACTAAGTAATAATGATCATGAAAACATAAGTGCAGAATGGATTGTAGAGAGAATACATGGCTGCAGGTGACACAAGAGCAGGCATCCTCTTCATCCAACAGTCACCCTAGGGAACAGCGCGGTGACAGGAAATTTCCCTTGTTTGTTTGGCACTTTCTGCAGTGAAGGTGTGATTGTATTGTCCACAGTTTCATACTCGTGACCTGACTACTGGTACACAGCTTTGAAACCACCCACCATTAATTTGTCTCAGGTGACTGAATTGATCAACATTGTGCCACTGAAAAATGTCATTTTAAGAACTCAAGAACTGAGCATTTATTTTGCTTTCATAAATTGCACAAATAAAGGCGATGTATGTCGCTCCAGACAGCAAAGGCTAAGCTCCATCTGTTAATTAGTAAAACTTTGCATTCAGACTAATGACCATACAGCTTTGACTCTGTGAGTGCAACCTCTGAGTCACTTCCTTCAATGTTACATAGAGTGTTTCTACCAAAAATATTTTAAACAAAGAACAATACTTTTTATGGTTGGCCTGAGGCACTCTCAAACTGATTTATGGCTTATAGCAAATTGCTACTAATAATCTGTTCTTCCTGTCCCAGAAAAAATATGAATACTACATGGATAACTTCATAAATTTAAGCTGCAAAAGTCCAGGAATCATGTATTTGTTTTATTCAGAGCATTCGAAATAAGCAAATGAGAGCTTTCAGCTGAATTTCCCCAGCTCCAGCCATATCTCTGTTATAGCCATCGATTGTTGTGTGAGCCATAATCTTGGCTTGAAAATGAGGTTAGTTCTCTACTCTTTGCATGGGTGTCACCTAATCCATCAAATCAAATCACATCAGATTACATCCTGTTTTTCTACATCATTAGTGTGACCACACATGGAGTTCCTAAAACAGGTATTGGGAAATTTCTGCAATTGCAGGAAAATGAAATTATTCTAAAGCTGCGCTGTACAACTTGGCTGTTGAGTTACAAAATTGAGCGCCGACTATTGAAGCATATCAGGTGCTGCAAACACAGGTCTTAGTCCTGAACAGAAACACCAATGGCTCGTGGTTAGTAACCTCAGCGATCCCGTTAAATCAGTGGCAATACCGGCCTTTCCTAGACAGGCACTTCTCTGCTTCATGGACTAGATCTAAGCTTCTGAGTAGTTACTGGTTTCCAACGTGGGAATTAAGACAAGGTAGATTCTATGGAAGAGGATTGCCTGCCATTGCGTGAACTACAAAATAGTTTAGTATATTTCATTCATGCATTTGCCTCCAAAGTCTTAGTCTGTAAGAGCAGTTATAATAGCAAATGTACTGGTTTAACCTTTTGTCACCTAAAGCCTGAGCTGTGCCCTTTCAAAGTTGTCTCTTAAGACTTAAAGTTTAGGTTTAGGAAATGTTTGGGGTACAACAGTTGCAAAGGTACATACACCACTTTTTAGTTAGTTGCTTGAAGCATTTTTACATTATTTAAAGTCTTTATGGTTTTTTTTTCCAGATCTGCTTACCTCTTTCTTTTCAGTCGTGGAGACTCATTTCAAAAAGAAGGCAGCAGGGTGTAGATATAGTCATCTTTTTAATTTTAATATACTTTTAAACACTCCCCTGCTGCTCTCAGGATATGTATGTCCTTGTACTGTGCTTTTGAAGTGTATTTAAAAAAACGCAGTCTAAAATAGAGGAGCAACCTTCTTCAGGCAATGTAAGACATCATTTCTTCAGGCTAGCATCCACAAAGAGTAAATCCCATCTGAGATTGCAAACAGGAAGGAAGGCAATTTGGGAAAAATTAATAATTATTTTTTTCAATATTAGAAACCTGGTATCTAAAGTCAGTATTGCCAGGAATATCTATGCTCTCTCTTCTGGTTAAAAAAAAAAAAAAGACAAGGGTGTATCCTGAAAAAATCACGTCTGTCTTTCTAGAAAAATTCACGTTACAACAGTGGTGTTTAATTCACCAAGCAGTACAGTGTTTTATCAGTTGCTCATTGCAGCTCAGCAAAGGAAACAATGTCTCGTGTTGCTGAAGTCTCGAAGGTACAACATTTTCATCAGAAAGCAAAGGAAAATGAGTTGCAGTACAACCACTGATCACAAGACAAAATGGAATGTGGAATTGGAGATATCTCAGATGGACCTTTAAATGCTCTAATGATGTAGAAGTAGAAATAAGGGAATAAAGAAATATCATCACGCTGATGAAAGGAGAAGCAGCCAGGGAGGCAAGACAAACCACAGCAGAAGGCAAGGAATGGGAGGCAGGAGAATTAAGTTGTAGGACTATGTCTTGAATTTTGGAAGCTTAGTATGTGTTTTCCATGTAAGAATCTTAACAATGGTGGGTCACTAAAGCCAAACATCTGGAGTATCCATCTAAGCTGGCTACTCCACTTACTAGGTCACATTTCAGGTGACTTTACAGTAGGAGCTGCAACATAGCCAGTAAATTGCAGAAATAATAAAGCAGTGTCGTGCCACCTTAAAATCGTACTCTTCTAAAAGAGAAGGGGCAGTCTGGGGACAGAGATGCCCCCTCTCCCTTATTTTCTAATCTTACACGTCATCTCTTGCCTGTGGAAACTGGCAAACACAGCTTTTGGGGAAGAAACTCACTTGAATGTGTTCAGTCTGCTGTTTGAGCACAAGAGGACAGCTACAAGGTGAGCACGGCATTTACCCGGATGAAAGTTGCAGCAGTGTCCTGATTCCCTCTTAGGAAGCTCTCTATAGTACATGGCAAAGAAGTTTAAAAGCTTGTTTGCAGGCAGAGGAGATAGAGACAGAGGAAAAATATAATCTTTGGATCATTTTATACTGCTTTTATCTTCTCTCAGCTGAATCCCAATGGCTTATTTTAATTTTTCTCCTAATGTCACATCTTTGGATGCAGAAAAAAGGGCAACATTCTTCTTTGTCAGAGTGCTTGGCAGCCTGTATGCTGTTGTACCAGTTGACTTCTTTACAAGGTCAGTTATTCACCCTACAGGCATGCAAACCAGCAGCCTGCCTTTGAGCTGGTCTAATCTTTTGTCCCACCTGTAATGGCCTGGAGAGAGCTGGCCTGATTCCTGACGTCTCCCAGACGTGCTTATCACCTCGTTTGTTGTATAACTCCTGAGCCCCTTGATGATGACACTATACTTGGTTGCAGTTGGAAAAGCCACAACGCAGTTTTCATCCTTCGCTGTGGCCGATGCACATTTTCACAGTGGCAAGAGCAGGTTGCAATAGGTAACGCCTTAAAACAGAGCTGGTGCTCGAGGAGCACATAGGTATGTCATCTGGGGACAGATGAGTCTAGGACAGCTGGCCACTGTCACCTGTTTCCTGATTGATAGGTGGTAATTGCATTACAGATCTACAGCACATGCAGCCTCACAGGCAGGCGCTGAGCAGAGAAGTGGCACAATGATAAGCAAGGGGCTCTGGATACTAAAAAGAGGATTTGCTACCATTCTGCTTCAAAAGCATATGTCTTTATAGCTTTTGTCTCTTTTGGCCAGTCTTATGACAAATCAAGATATTTTATGTTTCAGTTTCCAGTATGGTTTCCATAAAGCAGTACTATCTGCATGTGAGTAATCTAGGTCTTGGTGTCACAGACAGGCAAAAGAAGAAATTATCTGTAAGTAGGTAGCAGTGTCCTTCCTTTGTCCAGTGAGCCTGCAGCTATGGCCCAAATCTGGTAAAACTCTTCATTATCAAATACAAAAATAGGGTGTTGCATTACAGGATATACCCAGGGAGTGGGTTTTCTTTCGTGGCAAGGGGACTAGAAGAAAGGACTTTGCTTTCAGGCTTCTAAAGCAAGAGCACGTGTTGGAGATGCACAGTAAAGTCCAGAGCATGTTGAGTAGTTCAGATTGTCTGAGGCAAAATAATTGTGGGAGCTCAGAGGACAGAAGAAATATTCCAAACATGCCAACAAGAAAGCATACAACAGCAGAAGCTGAGGAGCCAATGCCTGGCCTTTCTTTCTGGTAAAAGTGTCATTCTTTCAGCAACATAATGAGCTTTTCAGGTGCTATCCAACCACTGCCACTTCTGTGACAGCTGTCAGATTTTCTTTGCCATGTTTAGGATACACTTAAGTAGCTATGCCTCTTAACTTGCTATGGTTATATATTTACTTCTCTGGATCCCTGTACCTTCAGCACACCTTTGACAATGGCAGAGTTCCTTTCCACATTGTATTTTGATAGAAAATGTTGAACCTATTGAGATTCATTTAACAAAAAGTGCTACACTTGTGAGTCCCACCATCATAAATTTCATTGTGTTATCTCATCTAACTTTGCACGTCTGCAGTGGAGACATTACGTATGACTTACTCGGGCTAATATGCTTTTACAGTTAGATGGGAGAAGCAGGCACATTGGGCTGCTGTTGAAGACATTAAATTCAGGGCAAGATCACCCAAACCATTCCCTGAAAGCACCTATTTCTCTCCATCATGTGTAATGGTGTACTATCATGGCCAGCACTCATCTCTCTCAAACAGCATAGGTGCCCCGAGGAATACACCACAGACACCTACTATCACCCTGAGAAGCCCCATGCAGCAAGTCCTTTCAAGTGTGCTTCGTGATTAGCCCTCAGAAATCTCTGCTTCTCTTCCAGTCCACTGTCTGAACACCTGTCTCTTAATGACCTCTCCATCCTTTTATTGCAAAACTAGGCACTTTGAGTAATCCAGAGAAGGTGTTTCTGGGATTTTGTTGCTCAGGAGTTGAATGTGTACAATAACCCAGATTTTTGTTTCTAGATTTAAAATATAAAATGTGAGGGTGCAAGCTGTCATTTCTGATTTGTGACAATCTCTGTTAATTTGGGGGCCTTATGGCCATTAATATATCAGTTAAAAACTCCCCCTTACATGTATTAAAACGGTCCAGAAATACCAACTGGCAAGTAACTGCAGATGAGCTTTAGCAATACCAAACAATATCAAAGGAAACGTCTGGCCACTTTATAGACCTTTTTCATCATTAGAGGCACGATTCAAATACCCCTGCATTTAACGATATTTTTCCCTTAAGTTCAGCAAGCTTTAGATTGAGGCCATAACTGTTGTGAGTTTATTGATAAATTTTCTTCCTGAAAAAAGGAGGCCTTGTACGAATTACACTGAAGAAAATGCTCTTAACAACTGCTGTGGTCTTTCACTGCGGCAACCTAAGATGAATCATGATAAGGAGCACCACTTACACTGCAATGTATTAAATATATAATGAAATAGCATCTATTTAAATACTCATTAAATGCATTAAATTTTATAGCAAAAAAACAAGCAACAAACTCGGTGAAGTTAACAGAACTCTTATTGCTCCCATGGGGTTTAGTATCTGTATAGGACTGCGGGATTCTTTTCTTTTTAGAATTAAAAGAAGTTGGCTCCAAAAGCTATAGAGCATACATTTCTGTGCAGGATGTCATTCGACGTGGAAGGTCACGACTGACAGCATCACAGCCTGCTAATTAATACATGGTGCTTTTCTGAGTATTAATGAGTCAGTGAATGATTTGAACTCAAGACGACTTTAAGTGTCACAGAGAGCAAAGTGAAAAGATCTCAGACAAAGGAGAAATTAAGTATCAAACTCCAATCAGAATAAAGAACAGGCGTTGCAGAGCCATCTCATATAGGAATGAAGGACACCTGCAATTTATGGAGGTGAAATCTTGGCTTCTTTAGCTTCCCCGTGCAATTTATGGTGGTGAACACTTGACTTGTTTAGCTTCCCCATCTCCTTGTTAAAGCTTTCTTGTAAGTTATGGCTTTGGAGGTTCAGAATTTGTCTAGTTCAGATTTTTATTATTCCGATATCCAGTTTATCAGACAATGCGCTGCAGTGTTCTCCAACCCAAGTTTCCTTTCCCATCAAGACCTGCTTTTTTTTTGCCTTCTTGTCAACAGTTATCTTTTTGGTATCCTTGCATATGAACCCCTACTGCCCCAGGTCTTCACCTACATAGAATGCCTTGTACTGTCACCTACTGTCTTGGCCACTCTTTACCCCTCGCCATGTTAAGTGTTTGATCCAAAGAATGTAGGTGTAGGGATGGTAGGGAGGAAGTCCCTGCTGTCTTCATTCCATGTGGTGCAGGCCATGAAGGTTGGTCTTTCAGCACCCGAAGGAATTAATAAGTTTTAGCATTTTCCCAGCTGTCCTCACATCAGTTTCTCACTCTCAAGCTGCAATATGCCTATACGTCATGTCATTTAAAAGAAAAGCGAGCCCACTACAAGAAATAGCAACTGCATCATACGTGGGGCACAGACCCTTGCAAGAAATAATGGAAGCAGAGAAATATGAGGAGAAGATGTTCCTGAAGTAACTGGCAAAGAGGAGAAGAAAACAGAGAAGATGCATAAGGTTGATCTTATCACCTGGCAGATGGAAGATCATCGTAAAGCTGACTTAGCAGCACTGAGGATATTTATTATTGTTCACAAAAGTCACAGCCATTGTGCTCTATAAACAAACACCTGATACTAGCCTGGCTCACCTTCCTAGTGACAGAGGTCCTCAGTGAGCTCCAGCACTGATCCCCTGGATTTCAGGGATGCCAAGGGGTCAAACCTTCTAGAAAAAAAAGTAATTTTCATTGAGTACAATAAGATTTGACTGAAGACCAGGTGAAGTAAAATAAATGCTGTCCATATTTCACTGTGCAAGAGGTCAAGGCATCCAAATGAGCCCATCATTTTCCTGTTACACTTTGTGCTTAACACATGCCTCACTGTTCCAAATGGATTCCAAGATGAAAAAAAAACACATTTAATTCAAATATTGGGTCTGTCAGTAACAAAGGACTTCTTCTGATTTGCCTTCATTTGATGCTTTTGAACAAAAAGCCAATAGCAGATAATGTATTTAAGAAATTAGGGCTGCGCTGGTAGGCAGTTCCACCATATATGCACAATGGAAACCTCTTTATCCTAGTCAGTGGTGAGCCATTTGCAACACAAACCCGTTGTTTGTTCCTTTTCTGGAAAGCAGAAAGTGCTAGCCTTGCCTTATGAGTTCAGACAGTGCCACCATAGAGGACTGTGTTCAACCCTGGTACCTGGGGGACAACTGCCATATGGCCGGGGGCAGGAGGCCTGGCAGTGTTACCCTTATCCACCAGCAACAGCTGCAGCATGAGAAATTTGTACAAAAAAGGATGTGGAAGATGATTGTTTTGAAGGTGAGAAAGCTACGTACACTTCAAGCTACTGTCACATTAGGTTTCTCCCTCCAGCCCCAAGTTGATTGTAGGGTACTGTGGTAGCTTTTCACCTGCAGATTTGAGACCCAAGATGGAAGGACAAGAGGGATTATTTAACCAGAAATCTCCCATGTCTCTTAGGTAGTTTGAGCAGGTATTTAGCCAAACAGCTCTCCCTCCCTTGCTTCTAGTTTGAAAAGGACTTTACCTGCATTAGAGCAGCATTAGCCCTATTTTACAGGTAGGGAGCAGAACATGGTCGATGATGAAGCATTTTTATGGCTGCTTTGTGCTGCTGAAGTACAACTGGAAACAGTTATCTGTTGCCTGTTGGGAATCACATCCTTTTTTTTTCCCCCCAGTCGATCCATTTTTCCTACAGTAATTTACACTTACTATATTACAGTTCTCAGCTCAGAATATATCCTAGCTCAAGGATCCCTCTGTCCAGAAAACTCTTAAGTGCTGCGAAGAAACAGGGCTAAACACACATTTAAGTTCATATTCACCAGAGTTCTCTTCTTATGCCACTTTTTGCACTAAAACACTGCCCAGCAACTCAATCAGCAGGGCGGTCTTCAGAAATTAACCTGCCCACCACAGACTAGAGTCCCCAGTCTCATCCCTTAGCTGTACAGTTTCTGCAGAGTAGAGCAAATCTTATAATTAATTATTAGAGCTCACATGGGGAGTGTCAATAAAGCAGCTTTGTATTTTTAAACAGAGATGTAAGTCGTATTTCTTTTCATGTATGCTCTTGTTGCGATACAGGAGAATAAATTGTCAGTACTGGACTGTGCATTTGTTTCTGCTTATTGACTTCAATGCAGCTGAAAAGCCAACTAATGCCAACTAACTAATTGCCAACTAATGACCTAGCTGAGTTGGATTCAAAGTGACAGGATTTAAACAATATCTGACATTATCCTGGCAAGCCAAGAATCAGCTCCACTGACACTTTTTGCAACAGAGAAGGAAAAGGGAGCTTTCAGATGCACTGTGCATACACCATCTCCTGGAGGCCCTGGGAACATCTCCACTTCTCAAGCCTGAACACATGGGACAGTTTCTGAACAAAGCCTGCACTTCCAGAAGTTCAGCTGTGAATTTTCATCTGCTAAAATTTGAAATTCATGTGCTTCACTGTGAATAATTTTCTTTTCTTTCATCTCCCTCCGCACATCATAAATATTCACTAATTAGTTTTCAAAAATTCTTGCAGATAGGCAGGGAAAAGCCCATGAATGGAGTTCTACATTGTTCTTTTTTTTAAAATTTTGTTTAGTTTGTTGTTTTTCCCGCGAAAATTTGCTTAGTGCTAGCTATTGCGTTTCTTTTATCAGTGGGTCATGAGAAATCTATTAGCAGCTAGATGACCACTTAAATGTGTGGGTTACATAAGGCAAGATAAAATGCTATTGCTTCATATGCCGAAGACAGAAGACTTACTGCAACAGATCTCTAAAAGCATGTCAGTTCTTCACAGCAGAGCAGGCCACTTAATGCTACTCCTCTCCAGTGATTAGCAACAGAAACTGAAGGTTTTCAAGAGTCTGAAGCAGTTCTCTGGCAGAGATCGTGCTGACACTAACAGCAATTCTGCTGACATATGAGACATCCATTAAACACTACACTTGGTGTTATACCAGGTAACCAGCACTATCATGGGGCAGAGCTACTGAAACCTTTTAATAACAATTTTTCCTCAGAAGTTGTTGGAAAAGTTAGGAAAGTGTTTTCAGCCACGTTCCCCCTTTCTATAACCTGTTAAAATGAAAAAGTAGTATTGTAGGTGGTGGTAAAGGCTGAATCCAGGTTAACTCTGCATCTGTCACTGCAGGGTGTAGTCACTGGCACAGCACTCCATGGTATACTGGCTTGCTCTTTTCTGCATGAAGAATAATTCGTGGAATTGAATTTTGGAAAGGAGAGGCTAACTGAATGAACAATTAAATCATTTTAATGATTTGAGATGCCAATTAGAAATTGAGTTCCTGAAGCCTTTTTTTTCTCCAGCCGGCTATCAAGATGCCCAGAATAGTTCTGAATCAGATTCAGTGAGGCAGTTAGTGCACCCCATCGATCAAGTACTGGGAAAGCATTTCCTAGATCTCAGTCACTTCATTACTTACAGAAAATAGCCATAATTTCACTTCCCAACAGTTGCTCTGTTTAGATGTTCCTTGTCTCTTCACAGCTCCCAGCAAACTCAAACTCCACGGGATCAGAAGGCAATATTCTATTGCCTGCTTTTTTGGAGCTGAGACCATTTTTTCCCTGTATTTATATTCTGAACACCTGGGGTTCTTACACACTGCAAAAACACATGATGACCAAATGTGATGCAAACCTCAAAATGACAGTAGACATAACAACCAGGGCACCAAGGTGGGGGAAAGTCTTTGAGCCAAATCTTCTAGCTTTGCAGCACTGAAAGGTCATACAGAAGCCAGAACCCGCTAGAAAGACCTCAAAACCCAACAGCCTGACTTCGGCGTATGTCAAGGTTAACTGCTGGCAGCATCTCATGCATTTTCAGTTTTAAATCCCAACTTGCCTAAGGTATTTCTATGCCCAAGTCTTTTCAAGCCTGAGTCTAGGTATTCTCAGCCTAGCTGATGGCACTAAACGCAATGGCACTGTATTACCTAAACTGGAATGTGCCGAGTAATGCAAAATCCTTGACATTTAGGATTGTATTTTCCTGTTTCTGCTCCCGTGGTTTTATCACATTGGTATTTTCATGCATAATTGGCACCCCAAGCCATAGATGTATGCAGATGCCCAGTTCTTCTCAACATCTTCCCAAATAAAACAAGTTCTCCACTTCCCACTCAGCAGATGTTTTAACAACAGAAGACAGAAACCAAGAAGATTTAGAAGTAAGGTGTGAAGCCAAGGGAACTGGTAGCTGCAGTATTTGCTTTTGGCTGTAAGCAGCACAAATATCATTCGTCTAGTAGCACAATGCTATACAAGGTACAGAAGGCTCTGAGAAGTCCAAAAGCTTTTCCTGGCACTGTCAGAGAAGCTGGATGTTCTGTAAAACTCTTGAGTTTCCTTAAACACTACATAACCTCCCTGTCTCAGTGCTCACAGGACCCAACAACCATTTCACCTCCTCAGCACTTGGAGGCATTCACATTACCCCTTGTTTTCTACACAGTGTAAGAAAACATTAGCCCTTGTTTGTTTTCTTACCCATGGTATATTTTCTTAAACAGTGAGAGTTATTCTTGGAAGTACTGACACAGCCCATGCATCCCACAGTAGATAGATAGATAGGTTCTTAGAGGTCACAGGGACAGCACTGGTACCCCAAATCCAGAAAGCGTACCCACTTCCAAAGTTCTTTAGCCTTTCTCCTGCACCTTCATTCAGCACTTTCCAGCAGTGTTTCCTAGTGCAGCCTCCCAAGAACTCTGTCTTCACAGAAGGTGGGTCATCTTCCTGAAGCATCTGTCCCTGACCTGTGCAGAAAGATCCTCTGGTCTTGGCAGGCCACAGCCCTGAACCTGTGAAGTCAGAGTACTCATTCAAGAGGACAAGTGCTTGGCCCCCTCTGGCACTACAGCCCTCTGCTGCGAGGGCTTTCATGACCATCTCTCGAGTTTGCCCCATGTTCTAACCCAGATCCAAATGGGAGGTCACCCTGTGTCTCACAACTTCACGTGCAACAGCTTTCTCACAGTAGACTGGGGTGATGGTTCTAACAATTTGGGATGTACCTAAGTAGTGTGGCCATTCATGCTATACACCAGTGCTTCAGACGTAAAACTCACTTTACTGGTATGAAACCTCTGACCTCCAGTATTTGAGCTGCAAAAATCATATTGTGAGCTGCTAGAGCCTTCCCCTTTTCTAGGAGAGCCACTAACAGCCAACACTAAATAGCTTTTCAACCCCTGAAAAACATTGGCTTTTAAGTACCCTATTAATATACACACTGTTACACTGCCCAGGCCGTCAGCGCTCCCCTACTTCTCCCACTCGGTATCTCGGTCGGTGCAGTTTGCAGTTCGCTGTGGTACTGCGGTGGCCTTGCTCCTGAACATTCAAAGGGCTGGCTACTCGCTAAACACTAACAAGTCCCACACTCGTCAGCAATGCTTAGCTCCCATGCACTGCATGGCAAAGGCTGCTTGGGCATACAGAGTTAGCCTGCTGGCTGAGGAGCAACTATAATCAGGAGCAATGACCCTTTTAAAAATCAGAGTGGTTTCCTTTGCTCCTAGGTCTTCAAAGGGGAGGTCTGGCAGTTAAAGAGATTAATAAAGAGGGATATATCATCTGTACCCATAACTATCTTTACATCTTGTTCAATGAATTGTCAAGGTGGGGCTTCATTTTTCCCCTGAAAGCCTCTCTCCAGGTCAAAACAAACCTTGTTCTTTGTATTTCTTACAGCCATAGATGTCTGATTTTGGAGGGACCTTGTAAGGTTGTCTAAGCTGAATGCCAAGAAGGCTCATGCCTGGAGATGGATCTGCAGCTATTGTATTCATTTATTTTTAATCATACTCAAATCACCAGCCAATCTCCAGATACTCTACAGATACAAAAAGTGTCAACAGTTCCTAGTGCCCATTAACTGCTTTGTGACGGTTATTCACCTTTCACACTGACTGAGCTTTGAATGAAAAAACACACAAAAGAGTACTCAGAAGTGTGCCTCCGCACATTAGAAATGCCTATGATTTGGACAGCTATTTCTTCTCAATAGGATAGCTTTTATATTTGCTATTACTGATAAAAAAGCAAGTAACTGTCTCCTCCAGATCACCAGTTAAAAAATAATAATAATAATCCATTCTTCTTTCTTCAAATTGTGGTTCTTTAAATGCTGATTTTTCAGAGTTCATGATTTCTCTGAAGCCCTAGGCATTAAGATTCTGTTACTGGTTTAAACAAAACAGAAAGTCTCTTTCAATACAGGACTCTTAAAATCTAAGAAACACAAAAGAAACAGAACATGAGAAACAGAAAACAGAAATTAAAAAAAAAATACAGCTAATAAGGCAAGGCTCTTGGGAAGACTGTGACATTTACCTATTCTGTTGGGACACAGATACTTGTGGTTTCCATCTTTTCACAGAATCTTCCCGGGAGAGGGCTACAGAAAGTAAGAAAGCAGCAGTGACAGCAGATGAGTCTTGTTTCCATCCTAAAGTTTTTATCTTCTGTTGAAGCAAGTAATCCTTGGCAGTTTTAGTAGATTAGCAGCAAAGGTAGTGCGGGTAGTCCATTATCTGCTTTTGGCAGCATTTTGTCTTGTTAATCCACTATTCATACGGCTGCAAGCAAAGCTTTTCCTTATGTGGATAAGCAGCAGTAAGAAGAAAATAGAAGTCCCAAAAAACCACAGAGGATTAAAACACTATTAAGATTTATCATTCACAAAAGGAGTCAAGAGTCATCAAATACGAAGTTGCAGACACGTAATTATGCTTTAAAAAGTGCAGAGATTGCCAAAAGCAGGAAGAGCATAGGATGCAAAGGATCACTACATCACTTCCCTACATAGCCTTTCCAAGACTTCCCACCAGACATATGGTGTTTCTAGAGACAGGATATTAAGCCAGATGGACTTTTGATCTAATAGATATTCCAATGTTGTCATCATTTGTGGTGAAATTTGACAATGTGCCCAGCCCAAAGCATAGCATGGGCAGTCATCAGTAAAGCATCTGGGACAGAAAATTGCATGGAGGTGCAGTTAACTCTCTCTTATGTACCAGCCTTTCTCATAGAGGCTTAAATATTTAGTTAGATGTAGACACTGGTGACAGTCTGAGTGAGGGACACCTTCCAGTGAAGTCAGGTATCAGCAGTCTTTATTTGCAGATTGGGTGTTGCACTGCAACTGGCATCACTAGGTGGGCCACAAACATCACAACAAACACATAAGTTGACTTTACAGATAAAAATTACCAGAAATACAGTATATTCATAGCTTCCAGGACATCAAAATACCATCCAAAAGACCTTTTTCTGTTCCTTTTCAGACTGAACTTGATGACTGTGCATTTACAGGCTACCTCTGGTATTCTTAAAAAATCTAGGAATACCCTTTTATCCATGGGGTCATTGAAGAGAAGAGTGTGAAACGTATTTTGTGTGGCTTCGTGTTGCCCTACGTGCTGTTTTACATAGATTATAATGTAGAGAGACAGAGGGACCAGCAGAACACCTCTTTGCTTGGTCTTTGCAACACAGAGCGTGGACATGGTGAGATCATCTTTGCAAGCTGCTGTGAAGACTCTGAACTTCCTGGAAAGCAAATAGAGCATGACCACTTGAGCCTTAGCTTTATTTGGCTTCCTGTGCTCTGAAAGTTTGAGGCTGGTACATTGTTGAAAGCTTTGCAATTGGTATGGTTTTGGCTACACTTGGCCATCTCAATGATGTGCTTGGCATGGTAGAGGACACCATTTGACGACTCCACTGCAATTTGAGAGTTTTCCCATGAGTAGCTAAGCGCTCCAAAGACAAACAGGGTACTTTAGAAACAGAGGTCCATGAAACTTGTGAACATCCAAACTACTCAGGGGTTTTAATACAGAAGGTGGAGCCAGTTGTGAAAAGGAAGGGACACAAAACTGCAAAAATTATCTGTATGCATATAGCCTGGTAATCAAGCTTACAGCTCGGGCTATGCTGAGGGGTAGTCTTCCTCCTTCCCACTGCCAGGGGAGACTTTTTGGTGTCCACAACACTTCAGTCCTTTGTTTCTCTCTGAAGTATGGCAGTAAAGACAGCAGTGGTCTGTGGTATAGTTCTATCTAGAAATTAGTAAGCTTCTAGAAATTAAATAGTGGTGCTACCCTTCTGTGGAAGACTAAATGTCATCCTTAAGGAGTCAATAAAAGACATTCTGCCAAAACAAATACAGACTGTGGGTCCTTCGCTGGCTATCCAGAGACCCAGAAGGTGGATCCTAGCAAGCCTAGAGGCTTCTCATGATGCTGCCTGAAGCATTGACTGGTTTAAAGACAAATAATACAACTAGACATCTAGATTTGGGGGGTTCAGCGTGTCTCAAAGGAAATGTTTTTCACACTTGAGGAAAATCCTGAAAGTACACAAACAGGCTGATCAGTCACCTGGTAAGTCTTTTCAAAATTTTTCTGTGATATGGAAAGCTGGCTGCAGGAACACATCAGAGGCAGGTTTATGAATGCTGAGAATTTCTGACAAACTGTTCACACATAAGAGCAGATGTGAAGGAGGCAAACGACTCTTCTAATCTGCAATTTCATCTCCTCAGCTCCACCACCCATCTCAAGGGTTTCGGTTTGGAACCGTGCGAGAAAGCAGCGCAGAAGACTATGTGAGGCAAAGCTTCCCAGAGATGCACGAGTACATGCGACGGTACAATGTCCCTGCAACCCCGGATGGAGTAGCGTATCTCAAGTGAGCCTCTGCATGCAACAGCAGATCAACTCAATCAGAACGCGTGGCAGTGAGATGGTGATGGGTTTCCCACTTTCAGTAGCACTTATTCTGCAAAACAGTCATTGAGGGCAGTGTGGCAGATGGATCGAGAAGGAAGCACATAATCACCTGGAGGGAGTGATACTTGGAGAGCAAGCTAGCGTAGCACCAGCTGGAGTGTTTCCAGGGGAAGCAGTGCTTCGCACTAACTGCTAAGGTGCCATCAAGCATGGGCAACATATAAATCCTGGCAGGTTTCTGTGCTTGGGAACCCTTCATCAGGCAGTGAGAAACATCCAGAAAAAAACACAGTCCAAGCAAAAGCTGCGAATGAGGTTCCTCAGCATCTTCAGCATACTGGGAGGAGAGAAGGTTCTCAGAGAGAAACCTTAAAGCATTTATCATTAAAATTAATAAAAGAAGCATTAGACTGGTAAAAAGTAATAAACACCAAGTCTTCTTGCTTTAGGGAATCATGGCATCACTGTATTTCAGATAGAATTGTGCCTAAAAGTGTGGGGTCACACAATTTATTCACTCTGCTAGGAAACAGGAGAGGTGATAAACAGTAAGCCTGATATAATACAATTAATTTAATTCATTAAGTTGCATAACAGATGGCCTGAGAATTTTTCACCAGAAGTTGTTTCCTGTTTACGTATTTTTCACAGACCTACCCTAATGATAATTAAGATACACGGCAGTTCCTTTGGGTACACTGGAGTCAATCCATCAAAATCAATGAAGTAATGTAACTTCACATCAGAAGAACACCCAGACCTTTAAGGTGACAAGAGTGGAGGGTGCAGTCCCTGGATCGGATGAGAGCAGGCACTGCAACTGTTCTTTTATATCATCATTTTATGCAAGCGTGCTATTCATAAATGATTATGTTAGTAAAATTCAGTCCTCTGTGTTCATGAAGACTGAACACAGAGAAAAGCTGATCCGGGTGAAGGAAATTAATTTACCTCGTATTCAAGGAGAAAGAGGAGAAACACCTTTGTATGAGTTATCCTCCTGCATTTTTGCTCTAATGACCATATCTTTTAACATCACAAAGAAACCAAGACAGCAGTAATATTTTTACATTTCTTGATCTTTTACAATAAAGCTTTGTGCTACCTTTCAGTTGTGTTGGTCTAACACGTAGGATTTTTCCATCTTTCAGATCAGTAGTATTTCATGGGAGCAAAATAAGTCCTACGCCCACTGTCCTGCTCTAGATGCACAATCTTTGTAGTTCACGCACAATTCCCTTCTTCAAAATATAAATCAGTTTTGTATTTAAAATAGGAGTCCCTGGTGTCTGTTTTCATTCAGTAGTCTTCCAGAGAACTTCATAGATATACATTTAGTGAGCATCACTGAGTCTTAGACTGTGAAGTGATTGTTTCTGACTTTGATGTTGAACACAGGCATGATCCAGAGAAGCTCGATGCCTTCATCATGGATAAAGCACTCTTAGATTATGAGGTATCAATAGATGCTGACTGCAAGCTTCTAACTGTGGGAAAACCCTTTGCTATTGAAGGTAATAGTAACTTTTATAACATACTGCTTTATTTCTCACGTGTTACATTTGCTTTGTTGTGATTTGATATTCTCAATGAAAGTATGCAGGTGAAACTGGACCCCTTGAAGATCATGTAAAATTCTCAGTGATTAAGCAGAACCAAGGTTTACCCCTTTTTTGGTGTTTCTGATCTTTCAGATCACTTGTACCGTCTGTTGCCATGCTCTGTATAGGAATTATTCCGAGTGCTCAGATGGTCTGTCTCCAAACAAGTAGGAGGCACAGTCCATTTCCCTGCTCACAATGAAATAAAATAGCACCTGAAACGAGGCTTGCTTTTTGTAGGCTCACTTTCATTACACATGTTCAAAACTCAGTGAAGTATGTTCAAAACGCTGTTCCACAGTTTCGCTCTCATCTGAAGCAGGTAAATACTGTCCCCATTTTAAAGGCCAGCTTAAGATTCCCGCTGAATCTGTAGCTAATTGAAGCTAAAGGGAGCCTACACTGGTACGTAGCCTCCTGCAGTCCTGCTGTATTGGCAAGGACACATGGGAAGGCAGCCTGGAAGCAAGGCTTGTCTGAAGCGGCCTCCAGCACGGGTGGGCACATTAGCAGCTATTAGACTTCAGGAATCACTTTTGTGATGGATGGCCAGTGGAAATGATTGAAGTCCCCTCTTTCCCGTCCTCCAAGGGCAATCACTCTGGCCGCTCCCATCGCACATTAAGACAACCTCCTTCAGAAATGTTCAGACCTGATTGAGGAAGGCGATATGCGAAATGAAGGCCAGGGGAAGCGGAGCATTTTAATCATTTCAGCTACAAGTCACCAGCACTCGGCATTTTGTAGAGCGCTCCTTTTTGCTATACCTCATCGGTGTCTCCCATTTGGATTCACACGAGAGACCTGAAAGCAATCCATTTTCTTCTTATTCTTTTTGTTATCGGGGGGGATAGCTGCTCAGAGAGCTGTTGAGGCTGTAGCAGGATTTGCGTGTGTGCAGCAGCATGTTTCACCACACGCATGGAACCTGATAAATCTTCAACTTCAGAAGGGTCAGCTCTACTGACATAAACCACCAGGTTACACAACTTTGAATCAAGTAAAGCAAATTTCAATACAGAACAGAAAACAAAACACATCACATTGCATCATTGAAAAGCAAGAAACTGTAATGGCAAATTTACCACTCATGTACATTTATGGGGTTTTTTTTTCTTTCTCCCTGTGTTTTGGGTTGGTTGTTGTTTATTGGGCTTTTTTAAAGGAGACAGTATGAAATTCTGAATTCTGAACTGAAAAACAAAAATCCACAGTAGACTAGAAAGGAATCTCCGCAAACAATCATGTGTCTTCCAGGCATGAATTGCATTTGATTTTCTAAAGTCAAACCCTGGGTTCTACAAATTGAAAGAACACATTTAGAATTACTGAACCCATTTTCATGTACACTAAGTCCTTTACCAGCACTTTGAAGTAGTAATAGACGACACGGTGGCTAAAAACTGTATTTATTACTATCTGGAGGTTCATGACACTGTCAGAGCAGAACTGCATGAACAGAAACCATAGCCCCTGGGCTTTGCATTGCTTTGTGACAATACTATAGACTGCTTCTATACACATTTATGCACACGCAGTTTCTCATCAGAAAATACATGGGAGGAAAATAAAATGCCACATCTGACACCACAGCCACATCCACTGCTGTAGCAATGTAAAGGAATCACAGAATGGTTTACTTGACATTAAGGCCCTTTTCCACTGCTAAAGCAAGGTAAAAAAGAAAAACCCATAGCAAGATCATGCAAAAGGCTCTGTTCCTAGAGATTAGACAGATTTATTCATCTATTTGCCCCTCCATCTTAAGTTTTTTGAACGTTCAATTTTACATACTACTTCTGTGGCCGTAATAATTTTGAATTTGCATATCCTGTCTTTATTAGGCTACCTTATTTTGCACAGCAAAAAGTCTCATCTCAGCATTCTCAGTCCACAGTAAGTCAGCATCCAGGTTTGAACTGGCCTGCTGAAGCAGATTGCCAACTTGATCTGCCATGCTGGGAGCTGGTAGCTGAAATTAACATACTTTACCAAAAGCAAACAAGTAAGAGAGAGATGATTGTCCTGTTTTTCCTTCTAGGATATGGTATTGGTCTTCCCCCGAACTCTCCACTCACCTCAAACATCTCTGAACTGATAAGCCAGTACAAGTCCCACGGTTTCATGGATGTTCTGCACGACAAATGGTACAAGGTTGTTCCATGTGGGAAGAGAAGCTTTGCTGTCACGGAGGTAAGCAATGAACTTGGGTCATATAAATGAGGATTTGCTCAAGTTGCCAATTGTTTCCCCTCATTCACAATGTGCAGTAGACATACACACATGACAGAGATGGGCTGCAGTGGAAGGGAAGCATTAAGCTTCAAAAGCAAGAGATGCTAAGCCCAGCAGCGTTCAGGTCAGAGCACAAGAAAAAACATCAGTAAGACTGTGCTGCTAAGTTGGGCATGCAGTGCATGCATCAGAGAGCGCTTCTGGAGACAATCGGGGCGTGGAACATAGCACTAAAAAAAAGTGATCAGGCACACCGCACAACAAATCTCTCTTGATGCCACTCAGTTATGTGTATCACCATCTACAGGATCTGTCAGTGACTCTGGACCATCTCACACAGGAGCGATAGCTAAAATAGCTAACGAGCAAAAGAGTAAGAGAGAGTGGGAATTCAGTACATACCAAATTTCTAATATAATCCTGACCACTTCCTAACATGGCGTGGCAGCTACTTGTACCAAAGATAGGACATCAGGCTAGAAACGGTCCACTAAGATACCATGCTAAGAACAGAAGAGAAGCAGGTTTCCTGTCTAAGTAGATCTACAGCAGAAGGAAGTAAATCTCCATGGTTTTACGTCCTGGTATCAAATCAGAGGGGTTATGCCAGCTTGTGGCAGCTGAAGATGTAGGCCATTATTGATAAGAATAAGACTCCTCTTACCAGAATAGCATTTTTTTGTCAAGTTCCCTAGACTGTCACGTAAAAAAAGATAAAGTACTGAGGAATCAAAAGATTCAGCATGCCTGGAGCTTAAAGCTAAATACACTTTTAGCTGAAGGTGTTCCAAAAGACGTAAGCTACGTGTTCTCACTGGTACAAAACACGTAGCTAGAAGTATGCTGTCTCCTTCACAGAGTGTTCAGCCAAATACCAAACCAAACCTGTGTCTTCCCCGAGGAAGTGGTAGTGCGGCCATTCTACCTTAAAACAGGAGCCCAGTTTCCCTGACTCGTGCCCTTCAGCGGTCACCTGAGCCTCTGTCTGCAAACCTCTCACTGCTGACTAAATCACTGGAAAAAGTGTTTAGAGATTTTCTAGGGATCAGACAAAGAAAAACCTTATTAGACTGCTTTAATGCATACTACTTTAATACATATATTGTTGGAGTATTACATTCTGCATTACATTCTTAACTTTTTCATTAAGATTGTGCCAATATGAAATAAATTATATTTTAACATCAGACATTCATAGAAGAAAATCCAATTTATTTTTATTCAACTTCTTCAATTCAGTTTTTTCTTTTTTTATGTGATTAATTCAGAACAAGAAAGCACATTTAAACAAAAGTGTGTATTCAGTGCTATTTCTGATCTAGCTTATCTGAAGATTATATTATCATCTAACAAGACAGGTATCTGGGGAATTTTCTTTTCAATGTAGCTGGCATATCTGTTCCTGACAAGCGCTTCATTCAATGACCTCTTGTTACTCTACATTTTAACACAATCTTTTGAATTAAGTCTCAGGAAAATTACCAGATGGTAATGGCATTAATTACCACAACTGTCTTAAAACTAAAAACTCTTATAGGAGAGATCAGCTTACCTTCTTATCAATTCCACAGTGATGAGACATAAGGAGCTTCCTCTAATCATGAGAATCTTACTCCAGTAGCTGTATCGAGGGCTGCATTCGCTCTATTCCCAGAGAAATAGCTAAGCCACAGAATCAGTTCTAAACATCTTCTAGTTAAAAAATATGGTTTTATTTAATACTTGTTTTCTTCCAGAATTAATATTTGCTCCTTTAAGCCAGTGGTCTCTAGAGTGGGGTGCATACAGCCCCTGGGGCTGCAGGAGACAAGCGACGGTGGCACAGGAACAAAATGCTAGAACTCCAGTAATACAGATGTATATATAGAAAAATTATAAATAAATATACTTATATGGGGGTGCACACTAAAAAAGTTAATGATAGAGGTGTGCAATCAAAAAAAGTTTGTAGACCACTGCTCTAAGCCTTGGGATCTCAGTACTATCTCCAGGAACACCTTTTTTCTGCCATATCAAATACTGTAATAGAGAAAATAAGCCCTGTCTGGGCAACATGCAGAAGGCATATTATAAAGCCAACTGGATTTGTCGTTTTGTAAAGAAAAGCAAACCTGAACAAAGATTGAATAAACTTTGCATTCAAACTGGAGGGAAAAAATCTGATAGGCAGAATGTCATTTTTATGGTTACTCTTCTGAAAGCCCTTTGCAATTTAAAAATAGGAGGAAAGACCGTACCATTTTCCTGCAGAGCTACTGCTAGTATATTATCTCTGAGGTAAACCCAGTTCTTTCGCTTCCCTAGATTTTCATTAACTCCTTCATGTTCACCGATGAAATACTGAGTCTTTTTTCCAGGTAAGCCTTAAAATTCCCTGTGTTCGTGGCATGAAAAAACAATGACATGGTTGAAGTACTCCAAGATTCCTCAAGGCCTGCCAACAAAGCAAGAGGAAGTGGGAAAAGAGCTGCTCCAGTCTGAAAAGAAAATTCTGATTTTGTCACGTGAATAGTCCCGTAGACTTCCTTTTTTCTCAGTGTTGAATAGGTTTTAAGCATAGGGTCACAGATGGAAGACGTGCTGTGCTTTGAAGTAATTCAGTCTTTTGAGTGTAACCTCCATGTGATGCCAGAAAGGAAAGCAGGTCTGGCTGCTTTGGGGCTGGTTTTCTGACTGTAGTCCCTATTTGATCTTCAGTTGTGCTAACCCAACATGCCTAACTGAGTTTTTCTCCAGAGGCCAAGGTCCAACAAGCTGATTCAGGTGACTGAACTGAAGGACTCTAAAAAGTCACTCAAAGACTTTGTCCTTTTACAAATCACGGAATCATGGAATCACGGAATTTCAGAGTTGGAAGGGACCTCTAGAGATCATCTAGTCCAACTCCCCTGCTAAAGCGGGATTGCCCAGAGCACATTACTCAGGACTGCATCCAGGCAGGTCTTGAAAGTCTCCAGAGAAGGGGACTCCACAACCCCCCTGGGCAGCCTGTTCCAGTGCTCTGTCACCCTCACCACAAAGAAGTTTTTCCTCATGTTTGATCAGAACTTCCTGTGTTCCAGCTAGTGCCCGTTACCCCTCATTCTGTTACTGGGAACGACTGAAAAGAGTCTGGCTCCATCCTCCTTAAACCCACCCTTTAGATACTTGTAAACATTAATAAGGTCTCCCCTCAGCCTTCTCTTCTCCAGGCTAAAGAGTCCCAGCTCTCTCAGCCTTTCCTCATAAGGGAGATGCTCCAATCCCTCAATCATCTTTGTTGCCCTACACTGGACTCTCTCCCGTGGTTCCCTGTCTCTCTTGAACTGGGGAGCCCAGAAAATCATCATGTACTCAAGGGCCTTATGCAATCAGAAACAGTGAGCAGAAACAAAAGTCCAATTATAAGTCTGTGCCGTTGTGGGGTAAGGTCTGCTAAGTCCAAACCTTCCTTTTCTTGAATTATTCTACTTCTACCACATCTCCCATGAGCATCCCCTCCTCTTCATCCACTACTCTTGGCCAATAACTTGCAGATTTTAGAGCTTGAAATTTCACAGCTGGGACAAATTTACTAAGCTAAACAAGGCCAAGCAGTGGACACTTTCTAAAGCATAGCTTCCCCGTCATTACATCAAGAAGCATGGGAATTATTCTTGGTCTTATCTCTATCTCAGGTTGTATCCTTTACCTCTGTACAGCCCAGAAACCTCTGTTATTTAACTCCCTGCAATCAGTCACAGTAACATTCAACAGATTCGCTGAAATGTGGACAATGTTTAACACAGAAGCAGATAATTCATTTTCGAAAAAGTCTCATCTTCTAAGTGGGTAGTCATTCATATGGATTATCTACCAAACTAAGACTCAGCAATTGCCTTTTGATAGCTAGAGTAAGGCTTTGTATTTTTCTACATCTTTTTGATAAATCTGGTCTGTGACACACTGCTCCTCTTGACCAAGAGTAATGACCCAAAAATGGGAATATATGTAGGTGAAATATTGATCAGTATAGCCTTTAAATGGGTGAAATATCCATCTTCCTTTTTTGTCATTACCCCTTTAGGCTGAACCTGATTCTTATCCACCTGCCACTCCTGCCCACCAAGATTAGTTTTTCTTTAGATTTGTTTTGAGATTTATCTTCCTACTCATAATTTTTTCCTAATCTTACACTGGGAAATTGTATTTCCTGTGGCAGGACTCACTGATAGCTCTTTCCATCTCTTTCTATCTGGCAGCACTTTGCTCATTCTATATTGCGTTTGAAAACAAAGTTGTCTTGGAAAGGCACGACCCAGACTGGGGCTGGCAAATTTGCAGTGACTCCTCAAGCTGAGAAACCAAATAAAGATGAGTTTGAAAGTGCAGAGGTCAGTGGGGCTTGACTCCACAGTTTCGTGTGAATCTTTTCAGCAAAAACCCTTTCCCAAGGCATGTTAATCTAGCCAGCACACATTGGATCATTCATGGGGGATGCAGCTAACTTAAGCTTGGAATGAATTGCTGCAGTGAATTGCATCTTAACCTCTCCACCACAAGTAATTGTTGGTAGCAGCGGCTGTTCACACTGATTGCTAGTCGCTAGCAGTACCGCTTGAGTACTCTTGATTTAAAATTGTCATACGCTAGTCTCAAAGGAATTTCTATGTTGTAAATTTGGTAAGTCCCTACTTAGGGCAGAGCATGGTGCAGGAGGGAAGTGGGGCTGGCAGAGTTGTATTTACACATATTGCATCTAGACATAATCAGTGTAATTCATTTTCAATTTGCATACAATACACTTAGCCCTTCCTCTACTTTTACAGTCATTAATGCAGCAGCCAGACTCCTAGGACTTGCCGTTCAGCGTATTAGCTCCACCCAAGCTCAGGAGAGACTGCAGATTCTTTCCGTGGCATTTTTGGGAACCAAAAATACAGTGAATTGGCAGCTTTGCTTCTTTCTGCTCATGGTAGCAAAACAGCTATGGCACCAAGCCACTATGACAGCAGGCAGGGTGGATGGCCTGAACGGGCAGGTTGCCTGCCAATTAGCAGTGGTTCTGACTGTTCAGACCGGGCAGTAATGATCAGGGCAGGGTGTTTAGGAGATGAGCTGGCACATGGAAGTTTCTCAAGACAGGATGAAAGAGAAGGACCTCTCCTGGTCCAAAGAGTACTCAGGCTTCAGGAAAAGCTAACTAAGCATACAGACTGTTTCATAGCTTTTCGGCTACATTTTTTTAGGATGTTACTGTTGAAACTGTATCTTCTATTTCACTTGAAAGGCTTGTATATTCTCCATTCTCAAGTGCCACAGGACAACTGAAGCTGTAGAACTTAGAGGCTGATTTGCACATAGACTGGCAGTTCAGTCAGGTAATAACCAATACATGGAATAAAAAATTATATATTGTTACATAACAGTATCCCAACTATTAATATCGAAAGTGTACTGATGCTTCATACAAACAGTTATCTAACCTGATACTGTTCGTGTGAAGCACAAACGATTGTGTAAAGATCATTCGTGTGAAGGTACTGTTCACGTGAAGATATGAACAGTATCTAACCTGACGTTTACAATAACAATATATGCAAGCACACAAATGATGCCAGCCCAAATGATCCTGTTATTGTAGACCCACTACTTTTCACGGGTGGGGAAGGGCATGGTGCCGTGCACCTCCTGCCAGTGCCTGACGGAGAGGTCCATGCTGTTAATGGTGGGGATCGGTCATTAACCATGGGTTTCCGTCTGATCCAGATCAGGCACACAGCAAAGACAAAGCCCTTTCATCCCCTCTTATTCTCTCAGCAGTGGTGGGATCCACTGACGGCTCTCCTCTGGAGCCTTTGAAGGAACTTGCTCAAACTTGACCCACTGTGGCTTGTGCCTGACCTGGTGATCTTTGCCTCGGCACAATCAGACAGTTCCTCATTCACCTTCACATGATTTTCTCCAGTTGTCATCCAGCAAATTGTGCCTTTCTGCTCTGAGTTTTGCCTAGTCTTCTTAAAGGTCAAAAGTTAGTTTCCTTTTTTGTTATACCAATCACCCAACAACTCAACAGCCAGTTTTCTAGCCATAACCTTGAAGCTGTGGTTTATATGTTTTCGCTGGTGTAGTGCAGGTGTCAAGGGAAGGGCACACAGATGCCTCTGTGAAGGGAAAAAACTGCCCTGTGCTCATAAATAAAAGCTGCCCGTCAGTCACCTTTCATGGCACCTTGTTACCAGCGCATGAAAAACAAACACAAAGAACAGGAAAAAAAGATTTGACTGCCAAGACAATTTGCTCAGTCTGCACATATGGAGCCTGGGGAGGAGACTGGCCCTTCCCGCAGGAGGACCGGGAACATTATGAAGAAGGGTATCACAAAATGACAGACGTTCCATTGTAAAGGGGTCATCTCGATGTGGGAAGAGGCAGTGGCATCTGGACTTGCCCTGAGGAAAAAAGTAATGGTTCCGTAATGGTTCTGAAGGAAGGAGTGTATGAGTATTGAGTCTGACAACAGTCAGGAGAAGCACATTTTGAGTCTCCTGGAAATGAGGAACAGATTTAGATCCACCTGTCAGAAATGAAAAAAAAAAAAAACCAACCAGAAGTTCACTATCTGAGGAGACAAAGCTGTTATTCCCGATTCACCAGCCTGTGATATCACAACAGCAAACATCTTCTCAGTACCTAATTTGGATGATGTGTGTATTGTTTTTCTTCCCACTACAGACAGGGCTCAGAAAATGGATGAGTTGAAAGAAAAAGATTTATTACAAGCGGGAGTGTTTTTCCAGATCTGTGCAAAACTCCTTACAACAAGGAGGGGGGGGGGGGGAAGGAACTCGTCTTGCTAATGAGAGACAATGATTTACAGTATCTTAAAATTTGGCGCTTGAAACCCTAAAGCTATGGTTACTGGTCTTTGCTGAGGATAATCTCTCTAAAGAGATTAAATATATATTACTTCAATGCTGCCACTTCTTTGAGAGCATAGAAAGCCACAAGAGTGAATAATAAATAAGTAAATAACAGTCTTTCTGCAGCTACAAAAAATGCCCCTGTCTGGAGAGAGGGACAGGTTTTAATACTACTTACTTAGCTAAATATAGGCATCGGCATCAGTAGGATTTTGAAAACCTACTGAGATGCCCAAATGAGTTTAGAAATCTGCCCTTTATATCCATTTATCCCTAGTACAGCTGGAAATAATTCCTTCTTCACATAGGTGCTGCAGAATTTAACTTCCTGGTCTCAGCAAAGCCTTTTAAAATCCTTGCGGGAAAAATGCTATCAAACAGGATAGCTTATTATTATAGCTAATACACACATGATATCCCTGTTTAGTGTTTGGGTTCAGCAGTGTGTAGCACCAATACCTGTGCTGTGCTGCCAACCTGCAAAGCATCCACAAAAATCTTTAGAGGCTTCTAATTAGTCAAAGCTGGACCACAGGCTTGATGGTTTATTCACTGCTCTCAGTACAACCAGGGAGAGTAAAGCATTTACAGTCTCCTGTAGCAGGGAGTAAAGCAGGAGTTTTTCCCATGAAATCAAATAATGAAATCACCGAGTGCTGTTTTTTGTCTCTGCCTCCCCCTTCAAAGAGAACGCAAATATCAAACTCTTCTCTTTGCATCCCCTTCCTCCTCTTCAGGGCTGAAAGAAAAAGCATCTAACTACAGAGGAGACAGCATGACATGTTTAGGTAGCAATCGCAGATATGGGTTGACAAATCAGAAAAGTTTCTCCAGGGATACATTAAAAAAAAAGCAGATACCTCCACTCCTGTTCTTGTATTTGTTGGTTTTCAGAAACGGCCAATTTCCCAATTTCCAAGTGGCAAATAACTTAGAGGCTGTTAGCAGTGTAGTGCTTAGCACCCACTAGCTGTAGTTATCACAGCACTGACTGTGGCTGCTTATTGCTTCAGAACCACCACATGGGCATAATTGAGTTCCTTCCCCTAAACTGCAGGGAGCTACCTCCTGAATTTATGATTACAAAGTTGGAGCAAGGATTATATTTTTATCCTGGGTTAATAGAGAATATAACATATTATGGGTTTTTATTCCCATACCTAACACACACCTGACCCCTGCCACTTCAGCCGAGGGGAAAGCAGTGATACAGAGAATCCAGTATATTACTGCTCTTTCCAAAAATATTCTCTATATATCACCTACAAATACATACAAAAGCTACAAAATAAGTAATAGAGCTTGCTGCTCTGATACAAATCAGAATGAAGCTATGAAAATGAGAGGTGCCTCTATTAGATTGTTTCCTTTAACGTGTGTGTCTACAGTAATTATGAACAGCTGATAAATTGTCTTTTTACAATGGTATGTAAATGTGCTGATATTCCTATAAATAATCATTCCATGCACTGTAAGACATACCGTGCTAATTATTTCTCCCCTACCTCGTTTCCCCACTTAATTTAGTCTCAGAAATCGCCCTCTCCTGTGCAGCCTTTATCAGGCAGCTCTGTCAATGCGTTACCTTCTTTATTGCTAGATGAAATATTATCGATGCTTTGTTTTGGCATTTCGTTTCCTAGGAAAAGATGTCTTGTTTGCGACAATTTCAAAAGCTATCTATTACAAGTGAAAAACACATCTGAGATGCCAGTGCTGGAGTCTCTTTCACCTGTTTCTAGGGAAGGTAGAAAATGATTCTGCAGAGCTGACAGGACAGTGAGCCAGACCCTCATCAGCATAACTCAGAGCAGCTTTGCTGGAAACAAGGGAGTTATTTTTCATTTAAGGAGCTGGCCAAGTGTTCTCTCTGCAGCAGTACGGGGGTAGCATCAAACACCGACCTCAGACTGGAGGAGACATCTCACGCATGCAGGAATCCCCACTGCAATTGCCACTGTGTGTCTTCTCTTAATTATTATTTTGCATGGCTAGAGTTTTATCACATCCCATTAAACCTAGTGCCTATTTTCAGAGCAACATAAATGCTCCCTACCGTACAGTAACCTAACACTAGCAGATCAGGCCTCCTTACTGATCTCCCCTGCCTGTGGGGACTTCTGCATTACTTCTCAAGCCGTAAAGCAAAAGGACCTTCACCCAGCTGATTCACAGGTTCCTGACACTGAGGGAGTTTACAGCAATGCCTGCCCATACGCTGTTGTGCCATATGACACCAAACAGCAGTAGCCTGGGAGCATATATACATATATATATACACACACACACATAGGTGTGTGTTCTTCAGATGACTGAGGAAACCTGTTCCTTTTTAATCATTATTCCATTTCTCATTCAATTTATTCTTATATTTATTATTAACTCTACATCTCTAAGGAAGTCACTTCATGCTTGCCTTTGAACATCCTTTTTGGGAAGCAAGTGATTTGCCTTAATGCTTCTTGGAGAATTAACAAAAACACATTTACCTGCTATGTTCAGCTAGTATGGATAGCAGTCTTTTTGCTTCCTACAGATACTTATATGTGCTGAAGTTAGAGATGGGTCATACTGAGGTCTTGGCTCTAAAGACTTCTGAGAAAAAGGTCAGACATGGGCCCTCATTCTGCTTTTATGCCACCTCAGCTAAAAGTTGGGCTTCACTGCTAATTGAAAGAAACAGGCCAGGCCAGTTCAAACACTTCGGTTTTTGAGTGGCTTAAAGTGTTACCATCTGTGATTTTTGTGTCACCCTCCTGTTCCCCTAACTGGAAGGACAAAGTATGGGACGACAGGCTTTTGACAATAAGAAGTTCCAATGCTGAGATTTGCATTTAGGTTGAACTGATGCACTCTCAGTATCAGAAAACCCTCGTGCCAAAACTCTTGACACCCTTCTACCCCAGCATCCTTCTATTGTGGTTTTCCACTTTCCTTTCCAGGCTGCAGTAAATTTCTTTGGAATTTGCTTTCACAACCCCCTTATACCCTTCAACACCCTTGAAGTGTTTGTTCACTGGTATAAAAATTCTCTTCCCAAAAATTCTGCTCAGTGTGCTTCAGGGCAAACACGTTGATTTTGGCAGAGAACCCCCAAAATAAGAGTTCATTGCCAGTGCCACATGCAAAAGTTCTCACTCTGCTAGATTGCTGAATCTCTGTTTTTGTGAAAAACCTGTGATATGCTATCTCATATCATTGTGTTTTAAAGAACAGAAATCAAATATGAAAACCAGAACAGAGAAATACTGCTCACAATCGCCCAACAAACACACAAAGGGTCTTCCAAGCCTTCAACTTCAATGGACTCATCACTAATCAACTCTTTGGCTTAAAATGATGTCATAAGAAGATTTTTCAAACATTCTGTGATTTATCTCTTGACTAAATCCAGTTTCTTTTCTGGATTACACATCTGTAGTCATAACAAAGCACAATCCCCACTACCACCCACCCACCAAACTAACAGCAAACTGAAGGAACACACCAGGTCAGTTATCCAGGGTGATGGCATCCCAGATACCATCTCCTGACACACAACCCTACCCAAGCAATTTTCTGATCCTTTTTTTTTCTGACTTGGGGAACAACATTCTTTAATAGAAAGTCACGAGTAGAACTAGTATTCTTGGAAATATTTCCAAAGTAGTTTGTGGGCAGTAATTATTAGCAAGAGATTTTAGTTTTTGATAAACTCATAACCGAGTTACGGAGGCATAAGAATAAAGGTAGTAAGATAAGACACAACATGCAAACCTGACCCACCCATTGGAGTGCAGGTGTTTGTGGTACAGATGGTTGCTGTACACGGTTTCTTGGTCTTCAGACATGATTAATGCCAATTAAAGACTCAAACTAGGTAAAGGCTTCCTACCCTACATGAAAAGGGTGGGTCAGCAGAACAAGGTGAGAGTGTTCCTGGTTTTCATAACTGCAGTCGGGGTTCCTAACAAACGCATTTTCAGTCCTGTTAATGTACGGAATGGAGAGTTGCCATGTTTGTGCTACTTCTTCAAAACATTTTCTCCATGACCTTCCATCAAGGGTAAAGCACAAAAAGGGGAAGTTAATCATCAGTTCCTAGAAAATATGAACAACCAGTCTTAGCTCACTGCTGATGAAGGACTTGCTCTACAGTTCACTGACTGTATTCTGTCAAGCAGTATTTGCTTTTACAAATGCAAAGACACGACAAATACTGGATTCTCATACGTATTCAACACTTAATCTCATTAGGGAAACAGCACGAGGATAAAAAATTCCCAGGCCTACGGCTAATTCTCATTCCCATGACAGGTCCTTTGCTCTCACTGACCACCAAGCTCTCTGCAGCACAGAAAGGCTTTGCTGTGAACAGCATGCAGGCTATTCTGCAGTATTTCACCACTGTGTATTCAGTCAGACCACCTTTCCAAAGGAGAAAACAGAAGCATCTGTTAAAATACACTAACAGCCTACTTTGTTAACTTCCCACTTTGTTTTTATTCACAGACACTGCAAATGGGCATCAAGCATTTTTCTGGGCTCTTTGTGATGCTGTGCATTGGGTTTGGTTTGTCCATTCTCACTACCATTGGGGAGCACATCGTGTACAGACTGGTCCTGCCACGCATCAAGAAGAAATCCAAGATGAAGTATTGGCTCCATACAAGCCAGGTACGCATTCAGAAGTAACCCTGTAAAAGTTGTGTGGGTGATTAAGAAAGCCTGGACAAGAACAAGGTGCAAAAGGGTGTAAGGGCTCTGATGATTAGCATCTGAAGTGTGACAGCAGCTTCTGGAATTTGAAGAGGCTTCCTTAATGATGGAATGAGAAGCACAGAGGAAAGAGTTCAAATATTCACAACTGCAAAGCCTACAAAAGGGACCTTTCCATTTGCACTTGTAACCTTACAACTCTTTTGGACACCAGAAGCAGCAGTGTTGTTCTCCTGAACTGTCTAACCAGAATATTTTATCTCACTGTTACAAGTTCCCAAACTTTTGATGCATGCAAGAAGTGCTGGGTAACTTCTTTCATTATTCTAGGAAAATAACAGAAGAAAATGGCTTTAGGTGTTCGCTGTAAAGGAAGAGGTTACTTTGCAGCAAAAGCCACAGAAAGAAAGAGCTTCTGTTGCTTTGAAGCAGCACAGTGAAAGAGATCTTTTAGAAAATAACAAAGTTTGCTTTTTTTATGAGGAATTCTAACATCAAGGATTGTTTGCAAACTATTTATCAACCTTTCATTGATTGCCCTTCCTTGGGAAACTACGGGGAAATAAATCTGTTGTAATGACAAAGCACAGACATTGCTTGTATCCTTGAACGGGAAAAATAATTTATGCTCAAGTCCATCGCACAAAGCCCAAATTGTTCACCTATTTATGGAGCCGTTCTTAATCTTGCTTTTACTAATTTATTTTCTTCTTTTCCCTCTAGAGATTACATCGTGCACTGAACAGTTCATTTATTGAGGACAAATGCCAGCCTAAAACAAAAGGAGGAGAAAAGAGGTGGGAAGTTTTGCATGCCTTAAAACACAAACTATGGAAATTACTTTGAAATGATATATCTTGTGCCTGGATATCTACTTAGGGATCTAGTAGACCTCAAAGATAATAAAACAAACAAACAAAAAAGAAACAAGACAGAAGTGACAAGGGAAGGAGGCAGAAATGAATTAATTGTTTCCAACAGAACATATTAAATCCAGAAATTTTGTCCTTTCATGATTTCTTGTACAGTTAATAAAAACACCCCCATTCTAAGGACAGGTTTTGCAGTTAAGTCCACTGCCCTTGTTTCTAGGTAATTAATTACTCACATGCTAAAGCACTAGCAGATAAATAGGGCGCTTTAAGACAGCTTCACAGTGAATAAGAGATCAAGCAGTATCGGTATTAGAAACTTTTTCAGCTTTCTTATTTTTCAGAACGAGAAATAAGAAAGCTGAGAAGAGGAAAATGCAGTCCTTTCTGAAACCTTTGTCTCAAACAACTCCTGTTGGAGAAAAAAAGTAGGTAACAACCTTCCTCGTTTTCACAGCCTGTGTCTTCTGAATAGGAGACAATCTTATCTCTCGCTACCAGGAACACAAGGCATTTTATTAAAACTATACATTTGCTCAGTAACTCAAAACTATTAGCACACTTTTTAAGTACACAGCAGTATTGCTGTTCTACAGACAAGTTCAGCCACAGACTATAGGAAAAAAAAAATGTCTTCCAGGCTGTTGCTAGATATTTGGCATGACTGAAACCCACGCGTGTAAATGTATGTTGCGTTTAGTTGGCCATTCCTGTACTAATGGCAACAAATGTAAGAAGCAAGCAGCTATAAGCTCCTAGACTGCCTATACATACAAACAAGCATATAAAATGACATTCAGTTAATTTCCTCTCTTCATTCCTTCATCTCATTGCCCCACAAAACCCCGTCGTGTGGCACCTCCTGGCACACATCAGCTCCTCGCTTTTGATGTCAGTACCAGCATCTGACTGGTGCGGCACGTTTCCTCCTCCTGCAGCCCCCTCGCTGGCCGGTAGCGTTCGCGCTCCCACAACCCACGGCGCTAACTCGGCCGGAGGGAGAGTCTTCCAGAGGAGGGGGCTCTCTGTATCTTTGATGATACAAAAAGCACCAGCTGAACCTATTCGCCAGATACTGAGCAGTGCAAAAATTTCATAACACAAGGAAACGGCCACAAGCCCCACGGAGAACGGCTTAGGAGAAGAACCACATGAATATTCTTTCAACATTGAGAGTGAAGGCGTGCTGGTGCCCAAAAACTGCCCACATAGCATCCAGCCCATGTGTGTGTGTGTGTATTGACACCCACCCCTCATCCTTGCTCTTCTCACGGTTTGCTCAGAATTATAGTGAATTTTAATCAAGACACCTAGTGACATGGTGCCCAGCTTGGCATAAATACTGACGTAGCAAGGTACAATCTAGTGCTCTCAAATCAATTATATTACTACACGTTCTCTTATTCCTGCTGGGGACTGTGGAATTATTAAAAGCACCAAGATATGGAAAACAGGTGGGAAAAATTTGTATTATGCTACTGCTGGTTCCCTCAGGGAAGAAGAGCCACCGGGTTTTTTCAGGTCATAAGTTTCCAAACACTAGGAGAGTTGCTCAGCATCAGCAGCCAAACTGGAAGGTTTTCGTTTACTTGACGGAACTTGAGTGTTAACTGTGGACTGCAGCCCTTGTTAAAACCACCTGCCCAGAGCCCCAGACAAAAGCACCGCCAGCAGCAGCAGCAGAAGCTACATCAGTTACTAACATTTATGAAAAAGCTGTATTTTGATTTGTGAAAGAAAAATGTACCAGAAATTATGGATTAATGATATAACTCCGAGAAATATTTACAAAACAAAGGGCTGCACCTTCTTCTGGTAAGTGTGTACTTCTGCTCCAAGGCAAGTTGGTCGCACTGTCTGCCCAGGACCCTGGGGACCATGGGCTCTGCAGAGCTCCACAGCAGGGAGACAGCTTTGGGGACATCAGCCCCATGTCAGTTGCGCCACTTTTTGCTAAGTGACCTTTTTTGGCTAGACAGCTGCGTGGAAATACAGCTTCTGCTCTTGGCCCTGGAAATGCTTTGCCAGTTTCTACTTGCCCAGGCTAATCCTGTTCCCTGTCTGAAACATGCTTCAGGAGGTACTTTCTTGTTTTCATCTCTTCAGGGGATTAACATAATTGCATCACAAAACACACATCCAGTTTAGCACAAGACTTGTGAGTCTTCCTAGCTTTTATTTTTAAATAGAAGAA
The DNA here is from genome assembly GCA_947846985.1 of Fratercula arctica. Classification (NCBI taxonomy): domain Eukaryota; kingdom Metazoa; phylum Chordata; class Aves; order Charadriiformes; family Alcidae; genus Fratercula; species Fratercula arctica. The sequence continues at coordinate 74,842,684 of CANTUZ010000026.1, read as the reverse complement.
AATTGCCAACCTACACAAAAGTAAACTCTACATACGCGTCCCCGCCAGGGTTCCCTGAGCCCTCCGGAGCGTGACCCAGGCAGGGGCTGCCACTCCTGCCTAAAGCCGCCCCTCCTCCCTCTCTGCCATCCCATCTTTTTGAAAATGCTCCTGATCACCAACTCCTCTAGAGAAATTTCGACTTTCCAACTTCCTTCTCTGCAGGCAGGTGAGAAAAGTACCTACTCCTAGCTCCAGACACCTGAATCCAGCTGTTTTCAGCAATCCCAGTCCCGAAATGTTAATCCTCTTCCTTAACTTACCGCTTGGCAGCTCACACTAACAGGCATTTTGTGCAAGGATACCCACAGAAGACCTCTATGACAGAGCAGTCTTACGAGCAACTACTTCAGAGTTTCAACCTCCGTTTATAAAATGAATGCACACAGATCTATCCAAAAGGTAAAGCGGGTAGGAGAGCCAGGCTCCTCTCCCACAGCAGCAAACTGTGCTTCCTTATGTTCCAGTTGGAGAGCGGAGGTCACAGGGTGCTCCTCAGAAAACCCTGACTTGGGAGGGTTACAGAGAGAATTTCCCAAGAAAGAGGGAAAGGATTCTCTGGAATCAAAGTATTTTGGAAAGGCTTCTCCACAGGAAAACACTGAAGCATTTGAAGAAGTTCCCAAACGGGAATTTCTCCCCCAACATGAAAAATTCCCAATTCTATTTATTCTGCCAGGAGGCTCATGTCTGTACGCTGCAAGGTTTGGATACACGTTGTTGTGTCCATCTCCCAACACACAAGCAGCTACTCAAGAAGACCTCAAATCCAAAGGACAGGCGTTCCCCTTCATCTCTCCGCACCAACTCTAGGCAGCCTCTTTGCTCCCCACGGAAGCAAATGCCCGAGCTAGCACAGACTACTAGCACACAAAGGGCTAATGCTGTAACGAACTAAGGACACAGCAACCACAAAAGCTTTCAGAAAGCTTTGGAGCCAGAGAACTCACATTTTCCTAAGATGGAGTTGAGAGGACTGTAATTTCATAATTAACAACAACAACAAAAAAAAGTTTTGGGGGAGATAAATTTTAGGATTCTGTTCTAGTCTCTGCTATGGTTTGATCAGAAAAATTTGGCCATTTATGATCATGATCTGTGCTTCTCAAGAAAAATAATTGCTAGGATAAAGGAATGATATTTCTATGTAATTCTTAACAGCAGCATCATGTTTTTCCAGTAGGATGGCTCACAGGAGAGGGTTGCATACACACAGGAGCAGGCTCGTATTTTATATTAACTCTCACATCTCTGTTCAGGTCCCACATAGGGAACAGCCAGCATGCTGTGTGGAATACCGCCAATCTGGGCAACTGTCATCGGAAAAAATATATCTGCACCGACGAAGGGCAAAATGAGGTGACGATCCGCCAGCACCAAGACATCCCCCTGCCACAGGTGAGGAGGGAGACTCCAGCTTCTTTAGCGACCAATGGGAAAGCAGAGTCCCTCAATATTGCGAGGACCTCCGTGATGCAAGAGCTTGCGGAGCTGGAGAAGCAGATCGAAATCATCAAGCAGGAGCTGCAACTCGCCATGGACAGGAAATCAGAGCTGGAAGAGTATCAGAGGACAAACAGGACTGCAGAGCCCTAGACCAGCATACCTGGGCCCTTTCCTCTTTTATTCCTTTCTCCCCTTCCTCTGTAAAATTTGTAACACACTTTTGTAACGCCAGAAGGAGGTGCGAAAATAAAGCAGGCAATATGCTCTTCCCGAGAGCAGAATTGCAGCAGCCCACAGCCACTGCCACCCTCCTGAGTCCTCCTCCTTTCATAACAAGTTTCTTGTTCTCCTGGCAAATGTCAGCCATTCCCCAGGGACTGGAGAAACAAGGAGCATCCAAACTGTGAGAGTTCCTGGTTCCTCCACTTGACAGCACAGTGAGGTTCCCACTTTTTTAGCCCTTCCTGTGCATTAATTAAAAAAAAAAAAAAAAAAAAAAGAAAAAGAAAAAAAAAAAAAGGAAATTTAAACTGCTCAGTGAAAGCATGTCCCTTGTTGGTATGTTTTTGTTGTAATATCTATGGGTCTAGTCTCTGCTCATGCCAAGGCTCCTTATAGTTGCCTCATTACGGCAGGTGCTAGTTCTGTGTTGGCAGTCCCTTCCCTCCTGGCACAAGCTGTGGTTTCACGAAACAAATTCTTGGTGGCAATCCCAGTATACACCATTCCCTCAGCTCTGTCAGCACAAATGCAGATGTGGCTGCTCTGTGACTGTGAAAAAGGAACTCACCCAGCTTAAAAATAACTTGGCAAAAACCAAACCACCACCTCACGTCTGCTTCTGAGCCCAGGTTCGGCTTCCGCTCCCACCCAGAGAGAAGCCATGCAAACAGCTGGCACTGGCAGATGTGAGAGATGGTTTCACAGTAGCACAGAGCAAGTATGAGGGGAAGGGAGGGGTGGCAGTACTGTACATCAGTATTTACCGCCAAAGGTGAAGTATTTACCAATGTGAAACTACTCCCTTAATATTCTCTGTCTTCAGTTGACAGTAAGGTTCTTTCTCACAGCCAAAGTGACATAAAGGAGCTCTGGTCCCTGACTTATTCTGACACCAAGCTCCCAGCAAAGTCAAAAGCGGTCACCAAAGCCTCCCTGTGGACCAGGGCTCACTGTGAAGGAGAACAAGAGTTGCGGTTTTAAAGGCAATGTACTAAGTGAAGCTCTCTCATACCTGAATGATGAGTAGAGGGAAGGAAGGGTAAGCTGTTCAGCACCTGAATAAATACTGCATCAACCCAACTGACTGTGTTATTTAAACAGGATTTCTATGAATATTTAAACAGCACTTCCCAATGCATCCCACATGACAGAGAAAAAGAACATTTCTAACACTGTCAGAATTAACTCTGGTCTCCCAGATACGTCACCAAAGTAATTTTTACCCTCCCTGTGTCTCCATCCGCCTGTGTGAATGTTGCCAGGGGTGATGTTCTCACCAGGCATGGTCTGAAGGCTACAGGCAGAGCTCAAACTGTATTCTGGGGACTGAAAAGGCATTCTACCTTTTTGCACCTTTAACCTTTGAAACACACTTGCAAATGAAAAGCTCTGCATGGACCACTAAAAGCTGCTAGCAGCGATACCCAGACTAATTAGCCTCATCAAGAGGAGTTCATATTCTATTCCCTGCTTGGTCCTTGGCCTCTGCTTTTGGGCAGCAAGTGTGCTTCTTTCAATACAGTCAGAAACACAAAAAAGAGTAATTAGGACATAAAAGAGGAAAGTGGGATCCAGAGCCCCGCACATCAGCTAGGTCTGAAATACATAGGATGTCCCTTCTTTCTGTGCTCCTGGAAAGCTACATGACTAGGGACAAGTCACTCAGGTGGCTTTTCTTGCCCTCCTTTACCCTCCCTCATTTAGATAATCAGCTTTTTAGGAAGAGCTTTTTATTTGTGTAGCATCCAGTACCTTACAACCTCCAACATCATTTGGTTAGAACATAAGAACACTGCTCTTTTCATCGTTATGAGACAAACACTAGGAAAAAAAAATTTCCACCCAATCTTATAAATACTTCTATCAACAGTTTAAGCATAAGCCCAGAAAGATTTTTTTTAAAGTAATTGAAAATGCTAATGATATCAAATAACAAAAATGTGCATGTTCAAGTTCAAAGTTCCAATACAAACACTCAATCTTTCAACAAATCACTCTTCATTTAGAAACAAAAAAAAATAAGTGGAAAAAAAAGTCAAACACCTAATCATTAACGTTAAGCAAAAATCTGTATTTCTGGTGGGTGCCTTAGGGGCTACCCTCAGAATAGGGATTGCTCCAAATCACTGCAGCACCAACTAGAAGCCTTTTGGGAGAAGGACCAACTTACTGTTGCGTAACAGAGACACATTTTGGCATGTTATTTTCTTATTCAACTATTGCTCCAGCCTGATGCCACAGGAGACAGAAAAAAGATTGCTGTAGCTTTCTACGGGATGGGGAGTATCACACACACATCATTCCTGCATAACCAGGGGGAGGACTGGCTACGACAAGATGCACTAGTGACTGTAGAGGGCTCTGGCCTGTCCATATTGTTGGGCCTCATGTTTAATTCCTCCCTCCTCAGACTAAGGGAAGAACCTGAATTGCTCGAGGATTTCATCCTGTCCAGACTCCACACAGCTCAGGACACATCTAGCATCACGTAAGGAAGCAGAGCCCGCAGGGCAGAAAGCAAAAGAGGTCATTGCTTACCAGCAGGTCACAGCCAGCGGACTGCAAACACCACACTATCCTCAGGACTAGATTGATCTTATGGAAGAGGAGGGCAGATTTACAGGACAGCATTGTTTTCAAACACTTTTCCAACTTCAGCTATCACAAGAAGAAAATAACTTCAACCGACAGATTTGAAGAACAACAGATGGGTTCTGGATCAAGTAAGAACGCAGGCAATGACTCTCCTGCTTGACACAGAGTAACGCTACTGACATCAACTGGCCTAGGCTAGATCTGAGACTTTTTAGATGGGTAGCAAGAAGGAAAATCAAAGAAAATTTCCATACTTTGCAGCTTTATTTCAGTCTGACCCATTTGCTATTTTGAATTTAAAAAAACAACAAAAACCAGAAACAACAAAAATCAAATACCCAACCCCGAAAAACCCCACCCTACAATTCTTTCAGTTCATCATTCCACATTAATTTATTCTGGTTATGATACACAATTGTTATGTTTATAGGCTGCCTTATGATAGCAATGCTCTTTCAAAATCCTGCTCATTAAGCATAAAGATTTAAGCTGAACTCTTGCAAAACCACTCTTCTTTATACATACGTAAATCTGTATGTACACACACATTGTTAGGGCTAGAGAGGCTTCTTCTTTGTCCACACTTAATTACTATGGCTCAGACATTGAATTTAGACAGATTTTCGATAAAAGAATACTTGTCACCCCTTCCCCTTTTTTACCCCAACATGCTTCTAGTCTTGATAAATTTGTAATTATTTCCTTTCATTCTGGCAAGTCAAAACAGACCATCTAAAATTTTCACTGTTTCTCAATGTTTAAGCACAGAAAGCAATTTAATCACTTGCAAAATTAGCTTCAAGCAGTTCCTGAGCTTAAACTAAAATATTATTTTAAAATAAGAAGATACCTTTTTCTTGGTGAGAAAAGAGAAAATAGGAGTTTCCAAACCTCATTTGTGAAACACATCCAAACTCTTTCAAATGCTTGTTTCCTACTGTGATGAGAGTGAACACAACACTGCCAGTATACACACAGAAGTTTCAAGCTTGATTTTCAGTAGGCTGATGCGACTTAATGACCAGGAAAGGGTAAAGGGGCTTTGCATTTCTACAAGGGCTGTTTAATTCAGATTGTTCTTCAGAGCTGTAAAAGAAAGTCTGCTATTACAGTGAAGCTGTTTGAACATCCAGACAGTTTTTTGATGACCCAGGTCCTGGTTTTGATGAACAAGCATTTGTACCACAAAACCTACCGTGAGCATTAGTATTCCTAACGCACTGTTGTTTCTCCAACCTGATGTCACAAACTGTAATCCAAGAAGCAACTTCCAGTGAAAGCAGAAAAGGTTCTGCTTTCATTTCTGCTACACATGCTGTAACAGACATACCACAAACTCTCAGCATCCGAGCTTCCCCGTGCAAAGATAGAGTCCTGTGTTCCTTCTCATTTCTCAGTATTCATAATAATTTACAAGTTTAATTCATGTTTTTAAATGTTTTCAGAAAGATAAGAATAATACTGCATACTATAAGATAGTCTGCGATTAATGGCTTTCACTTTACTATTGTTTCTGTTAATTCGTACAGTGAATGCAGGAAGCTAATACAGATTTTATGATTCAGGGAAGGGACACAGATGAGACAAACCTCTGACAGTTGCACCTCCCCAAAAAAATTTAACTTTACATAAAAAACACGATGGCCCATGAAGGAATGTTGTAAATAAATGACTTTGTGTTTCCATTTTAGGAGCAGACTTCACATACAGCCTTGCACTACAGGGAGCACAGAGACTATAACCTATGCCATTTTGCTTTCACAAAATTCTCAACAGCCATGACAAAATGACTGCATAAATAATCCAGCAACTTGCCCCTTCTGCCGTGTCAGGAATAAGGTAGTGAAGATACAGCCAAAAGTACACAGGTTGTTTTAGTTAACCATTTTTTGAAAACAGAGGAAGGAAGAAATTAATCTCTCTAGGAGCTTAAAGATTGTGAAAAATGTTTCCAAAAACTCGACAAAGGACAGAAGCACAGATAGATACTACCAGAAGCAAGAAAAACAGAAAAAATAACATGGGCGACAGCTTTTATTAGATTTTGTGCATTACAAGATTAATCTTTGTAGCAAAGTTGCAACAAAGTAAGCCCTACATATTCTTTTCTGAAAACTAAAGACAATGACAGACATGCCTCAACCTAGGGGAAGATGTCCACATCAACCACCGTTCATCAGTGGAATGCTAATTTAAAGATTCTCCAATGTCTTATCTTTCTCCTCTTCTGGATATTAAGATGTGTGTTTACTTTTGGGGGTAGGGAGATGTTTAGTAATTCACCAACCTTCAGATTCTTGCCCTGACTCAGGAAAATAGATGTCTAAGGAGTCACTCCACTGAAGTCTACAGATGTACCTGTTCATTCCCGTACCTTTAACAGGGAAACTATACACTCTCAGAAACACTACCATACCTTGATGGGATTTAATAATTAACATCCAAGCAAACTCCTCATTTATCTCTGCTGCACCACAGACAGCTTCCATCCCATCAAGGCAGGACTTCAGTTAGGTGTTTCCAACTTGGCAGTGTGAAAGTGATGGGAAATGTCCTCTCAGGCACAAACAATCCACAAAAACTGAGGGCAAGAATAAAAGAAAAGGGACAAGAAAGGAATCAAGATCCAGAACCTGTTTCTTTCTATACCCTAACCACACTTCCTAGAAGAGACTGCAGATCAGCTGACAGAAACACTCGGTGCCCCAAAGGCGACAGTCACAGAAAGTGAGGGAGGCTGGGCAGTCAGCATAAGCGGCAACTTTCCATCGCTCCAGTGGAAAGAATCAACCGATGTAGATCCTGTGGAAGTCGTTGGCACCAAAGGCAGCATTGCATTTGGGGCACTTACGCTGCCGGGTGTCATAGCGTGTTTTCACACACTCGAAACAGAAGACATGAAAGCACTTCGTGAGCACAGCATCCTTTTTGCGCATGTTACAGCATGGGCAAGTCAGGCGGGCCTGAAAGACAGAAACGTTATAGTGAGGGCCCACTGCATTGCACTTGGTATGTTAAAAGGTAACTGAAGATGAAGCTTGTTCCGTTCCTCATAAGGAGAAGGTGGTTTCTTCAATGAAAGGTAGGTGTACAATGCTAGAGATCAGACAAGAGGTGTCAAATACTGAAAACATGACTGAACAGCCTTTTGACTGAAGTACAGTTAAAGAGGGAAGTTCATAGAGATAGCTACTCACCTTGTAATCCTTGATTTCTTCCATCAATATCTCATCACAGTTGGGAACCATGTCAGGCTTCTTAGTAGTCTCCAGCTTCCTGCGTAACCTAGAAATATCTTCCTGAAAAAAAACAAGAGACCAAAAAAATGAGCAGTATATTCTCTGTCACAGCTTCTTCAGGGACCAAAGAGTACTAGCACCTGGCCAACAGTGCACCTGTCTGTCACTCCACCCATACTTTCATCCCTGATGGTCCAACGGATTTATGACAGATTACATTATCACTTGGTACCACATGCATTGTCAGTTATTAGTGGACAAAACCTGAAAGAGCCAAGACCCGATGAAGCTGAAATCAAAGTGAAACCAGACCCCCAAAAAAGTAGTGTAGTTGAAACCCACTCCAAGCTGAGTTGAAACACTCCAATGTACAAGGAGACAGGCATCAAAGCAGAGAGATACTGAAGGATTGTGCATCAGGTACACACCTCAGCCCTTTTGAAGTTGAACATCTCTTTCTCTCTAGTTACTCTGTTTTCCACAATCTCATCCTGGAAATCATGTAACTTCTTCTGGGCCAGCTCTAGCTGAGCTTTCAGATCATCTGCAAGCTGGGCTGCATCCATGGCCTGAAAAAGAAAACCAGTACCAAGCCTGGAAAAAGAGTTCTAGTGATTTCTCATCCCTCTGCCTGGCAATCCAAGACTGCTCAAAGAATACTCCTGGGGCTGCTGGAGAACCATTTTTTCAATCTAATTTTGGTACTTCCAAATGGAGTAACTGGATTTACTCCCTAAACATTACTTCAACAGCAAAATACCTTATTATTAACAAGTTCTAATCATTTAGCTTCAACATTCCTCTTCAGTAGAGCCAACCCCTGTCACACTGCAATGCATGTCACATAAAAAATACTAATGACCACGCAATTACCTTCTTGTTCAAGCATTTTCACCCTTCCACATTCTAAATTTTCTCTACTAAGTTGTTCAGAGGTGGTTGTATAGCTGAACTAGACAGAACTGCAAGTGTTTATTTTTTAATCATTTTCTCCCTTCACCAGTTCTCCTATCACTAACTGGCACACCATCAATGAATCTATTAGCCAAGTTCCCTTAATACCACAGATTGTGATATTAAGCACAAGTGATAGTGCTGAATTCCCCATCTCCTCCTCACAGTGATATTTCTGCTTTCTTTTCTGTCTGTTTTGATGTTATTCCTGCATTTCTGCTAAAGGTTTAACAATAAAGGCAGCACCGACCACAAGACGTAGTCTTACGTTACTTGTAACAGACCTACTTTATTGATCTTAGACATCTGTTAAGGTCTTAACATTCCCCAGACATATTTTCCTTTTATTTACCCCATCTTTCCTATAAAAACTCTGACCCTAGTTAACTTCATCTGGCTGCTGCCTATTCTTTCATGATAGGTTTCCTTTTAAAGGCACCTTACTTCAGCTCCCTAATCAGACTTTCACAGAAACATCTATGACCTGCTCGTCCTTATCAAAGCAAACACTATGCTACAATACTTTAATAGAACTCTCTTCGGTACTTCTCATCCTTCTGGTATACTAGTCCAAAACCAGGGACTATCAGGTTCCATAATACCAATGAGAGCTAGGAGCCTTCTATGCTTCCCACAAGACAACAACTCCATCTTACAATCCAAGAGGAAATTAAGCAATCACTCACCTTGCGTTTGTTCATTTCCAGGGCCTGTGTTCGGAGACCTAGTTCTTTCTCACCTGTTCCAATACTGCTTTGCAGCAAGTGTTCCTTCTCCTCCAGCTTACGTACAACCTGCAGCTGGGCATCCACCTTGGAATGGGAGAGAGGAGGAACAGAAGGACTGAAATGCACAATCCTCAGAGTTGTCATTAAAGCTGCATGCTAAAACTATCCATGCCTCCCCATCACCAAGGAGTACCTCTTCAGCTTGCCTTTTTCTCCCTGAACAGACACACTAGCAGTCTAACAGCTGTATCCAGACCTCTCCAGTGAACATTTTAAAACCTAGCAGTCAAATAATCACAACAAAGATGTCTTATATTTTTGGAAGGTGGCTTAGAGAATTGCTGCAAGGCAGTGAACAGTTCCACCTCACTTCCAAGGATGGCAGAATATTTATGTAGAAGTACCATGACAACAGGAGAATTACTTTCTACTTTCCTTCTTCCTCCTGCTCTCCATAGCAATGGACATTTTATACTCGTACAGCAGTCTCCGTTTCTTACTGCCTACAAGAGTAAACCCACAACACCTCTACCTTCGCCCATCAGTTCTGTTGTCCTCTCTCCTTCTCCCAGGTTACCTGTGTCTTCAGTGTCAAAACTTGGTCTGCCAGTTCCTCCTTCTCCTCTTTCAGCAGCTTGTGGATCTGGTTGGACTTGATGCGTTCTGACATCAGCTTGAAGTTGGCATCATCCTTCTCCCGCAGCTGCTGCATCAGGCGGATGTTCTGCTCCTGCATGTCTTCAAAGGCTTGGCCTGTGACATCCATTTCCGACAGCAGTGCCTCCTCCTCCTGCAGAATAACCACAGGCTCTGGCAAATCTGTGTCCTGTACCCCCTACAATGACCCTGAACATTTTACTCAGAGACACCAACCCTAACACAGATGAAGGAAGATGTCTCGGTATCAGGGAACAGCATCTTCCCAGAAACCAGAAAAAAGTGCTCCCTAGAAGTCTGCACCACAGCAGAGATGCACTGAATTAGAAGGTGTAAAAAAAGAGATGGTCATCTCCACAAGCATTCACAGACTGTGGCTTGTCTGCTGGCAAAATCAGCTGTGACACAGTAGTTGCCACAGCTGGGCAGAAACCGACTCCCAATTTCAGGCAGCTAGATGAACAGCTGTCATATACATATACCCATATACCAGGCGAAGAATTCTACACATGGACAACTCAACAGCTTCCAACTAACAGGCTGCCAAGCCCCTTAAACTCACTTAGGCCACTTCAACATTAAACAAGTAGTGACAAGATAGAACAATTCTGTACTATAAGAAAAAGAACCTGAATTCTAAAAAAGTATGTCAAGTCCTGGCTTCCTTGTCCCCTACTGAGGTGGGTCCTGCTCTCTTATCATTAGATTAAGCCCTTTTCGTGGAAGAAGATATGTTATGGTATCATGCACACGTCTTACTTATATAAACTGTGCAGAAAGAAACTGCAGCCTCCTCTTCTAAAGGCTGATACAGCCATCTCTCCTCTATGCTCTTCACCTAGGCCACAAACAATTAAACATTCCCCACCAGCCCCACCATGAGCTTTGTGAAGTCCTAGTGTTGTGGGGGTTTTTTTTGATTGTTGTTGGGTTTTTTTGGATAGTTGGGTTTTTTCCCCCTTTGGTAAACAGGGAGAAAACTCACATCTCTGGCACATACAGAGACAGAATTGCTTCTCTCAGGTAATCTTCCTGGCCATAACGTGAAGGAAGTTCCTTGCCAAGTGCTGCAGCCAAGACAGAACTCATCATAAACTTCTCACCTGCTTAGCCATGGCTAGTTTCTTCTGTAAATACTCAATTTGCTCCTCCACCGCTCGGATCTTGCGGAGGGCATCCTCATCAGCCATCTTTTTACTCTCCTTTTTCTCCTTGTCTTCCAGTTCTTTCACCCTCTGCCTCAGTTCTTCCAGCTACAGCAACAACGAAACAGAAATGACATTAAGCACAAGAATGTGGCCTGAACATTGTTAAAAGCCTGTTTTCCCCACAATTATCTGAAACACTGGATAAACTGCCTTCAGAGCATGGGAAAACAAAACCCAGCTCATCTTGACAGGACAGCATATTAGTGGCAGATGGACCATTAAGATGGGCTGCAAGCCTAAGATCATGTTTCCAAAACCTTTGAAAATTCCATAGCATCTTTTATCAGAGGAGAAACATCAGTCTCTTGTAGTTGTATATGTTGCACAGGTATGCAGATGGAGAGCATCTACTCCTTTAAGGTCAAGGACCTTTTTCTATACAGAAAGGAACAAGAAAAGGAGGGAGCCATAAACAAAACACACAGAAACATAAACCTGACAGACACATGACAAGGGAGGCAGTGATGAGAACCAAACCTCTTCAGTCACACTAATGGATGAGAGCATGTGAGAGCATGAGAATGTTTGTTCCAGCAAGGTTGTCTGACTGTGGACCCTGTCAATTGGGAAACTAAGCAAGGGGGGTGGGGGGGAGGAAACCAGAAATAAAATATACAGAGACATGGACCCAACAAAACAAAGGTGGAAACAAACACAAGAAACAAACCTCTGCAGTCACAACAGTTGATAGGCTACCAAGAAACTACAGGCACCAGTTCCAGGAAGATCAACCTGGACTTTGGAATTGATAAAACTGTAAACCAGGGGTGGATCGTGGACTAGGAGGACTGTGGGAATCAACAGAGCTGTACAAACCCAGGAGGGATGTGCAGGGGAGGGGAGAGCAAGGACGAACAAATTTGAGTTCAACAGAGAAGGGTATAAAAGGAGCTGACCACATGTAGAATGACAGCAGTCAGTACACGCTTGTCTAGCTCAGCCCTGCACATGATCACCGCAGCCTGTCCTATCTTCTTGTATCTTCTTATTATTTTCTTAGCTATCTTGGTGTAATATAACTCTCTACCCCATGTGTAAGTGTCCTGCATGGAGTAAGTGCTAGCTACAGGTGAAACCTGTATGTGAAGAAGGTAAGAGGGCCTGGGATCACAGGGGTACCAGACAGACAGAGGAGCCATGCCCATACTCCTGGGATCTGTGAATGCGTGTGTGCTTGTGAACCTACAGAGCGTTGTGCATATGCCTGAACTTGTGATCTCTACCAGCTGAAAAGAAGGAAGGGGACATGGCTGTCTATGCTTATGTTTTCTTTCAGTCCTATACATGTCGAAGGCAGCGTCTTATCCATGGCAGTCTGCCTGGCCACATCAGCATCCTCTGTGTCTGTATGTGTCTGGGACACATGCTCAGCTTCATTACTGGTTGAATCTGCAACTGAGAAAGAGGCAGGCATGTCCCTCAGCCTGGCCAAAGGGACCATCCTTCCCAGAGAACGATATCCCAAAATCTCCCCGTTCAGCTCCAGAACATTTCAATCTCTATTTTAAGTGACAAAGACGAGAAGAGGAACAATCTGCAGTTTTGAGCACAAAAAAAATCACCACAGTTTAAGTGTAGAGTGTCTGAAAAGAAGTTTTAAGTAACTTGCTAAAGAGAAAAATAAAAGAGAAATGAGATTTACCTCAGCTTTCGCCTTCTTCTCAGCTGCCATCAGCTGCACTTTGTCTCTCTGCTCTTTGGGGGCAGAGCGGTACATATCTAGCAACAGTTTCATCTCCTTCTGGCTCTCCTGGGCCTTCCTGTAGGCAGGGAGATAGACAACTGTGAGAACACAGCAGGAAACCTATGCTGTTACATATCCAGCATGACAGCCAGAGCAATGTTCTCCCCATCTCCCACATGGCATGCATATTATGAAGTAATCCTTGGCTCATCTTACCCTGGTAATGTAAAATAGCCAAGGAGCACAGGCTGGAGGCTGAAAAGAAACATGTTCAGGCACAAGAGAAGTGGGGTGGGAAGGAAACACGTACCCTAACAGTAAACAACAAACTATCCATCTCTGCTTTGGTACTGATCCAAGACAGAGAAGACTACTAGGCCCTTTATTAATAACCTGCTGCTTTAAAGCTTTACTCAACTGTTATGACAGTAACAAATAAAGTCACCTGACCCACCCTATGAAGTATCTGGTTTGGTAGCTCATGCTTTAGGCTGTTGAAGCAGAAATGTTACTACATTGTCCAAATTGCAATCAGATACAGAGGGCGCCAGAAATCTCTCAGTCAAGCTGATCTTGTAAGAGCGAGCTACAAGTCATCTCACACGAAAACCACAGTTTGGACACTACTCAAGCAGGAAAGGGAGAGACTTACTTGAGCTCAGCCTTCAGTTGCTTGATCACTTCAGCCTCCTTCTTTCTTCCATCTTCATGCTTTCCTTTCTCCTTCTCTTTGGACTCTCTCTCCTTCTCAGATTCCTTCTGCTTCTGTTTTTCTCGTTCTCGTTCCTTTTCCTTTTCTTTCTCTTTCTCTCGCTCTCTCTCTTTCTCCTTTTCCTTCTCTCGTTCCCTCTCCCTCTCCCGTCTCTCTCGCTCCCGTTCCTCTTCATCTCGCCTGGCCTTCATTTCATTAACATCTTCAGATGCAGCCTTAGGGACAGCTACTTGGGCAGATGGATCATCAGGTTCCTGCTTGATCTCTGGAGGTTCCTCCTTTGTGTCTTCTGTGCTGGACTGGGACTGTAAGAGAGCACTACCACTGCGAGAGCGGATCTGTTGTGGAATAGCAAGAAAGAAGACACAGAACAAAACAAAGCAGTAAATTCTTAGACAGAAACCTCCCTTATTCCCCTCTTCCCTGGTCTTCCCAGATCCATCCCTGCATGCCCCCTCCATAATTGCTACTATTTTTCATGAAGCACTATACAGCCACAAAGGAAGACCATTCATTTGTTAAGTGGAAGCAGCAGAGTGTAGAGCTCCATCAAAAATTACATTGCATCCTGCATGCCATAAGAGAAAGGCTGACATTGCAGGCAAAGGTGACAGCATTCCCCCTTCTCCTAGGCACTTTCTGCTCTTTTCTGGCATTTCCTGCACTGATACCTTGCTCAAGTCAGATTGGGCCTCTCTCAGTTTACGCTTGTATCTTAACACCTCTCCCTTCAGCTGGTGGTTGTGATTTTGGAGGCTGCTGATGAGATGACGCATCTCCCGATTAATTGGGCCTACAAAAACAGAAACACAACTGTAACAAACCACGCTTTTGACGACCTTCTGCAAGGACTTTCATGGAGATGGGGAGTAAGTTAAGTGACAAAGGACCAAATGAGATTATGATCATTCTGCCGCAAAAAAGAGCAACACAACACATTTGCAGAAAAAAATCATGCCAGGTTTACATGCAACCATAAGTCCTTGCAAATTCCCAGTCCTAATTTCCCCTTAACGTTACTTTTTCCCTATGTTCCTACGGAAAACGTGTCACACTACGGAAAATGTCTATGATTTAAATGCTACTTTAGAAATAACTTCTTTATTTCCTCTGATTAAGTTTGAAAATTACTGGTTTCCTATCCAGCATGTCATTCCAGACTTGTAAATAAATCCACCCCAAAAATAATTTTAATAATGCTAAATAGTCTGTCATAAACCAAATTATTAGCAAAACGTATGCATTCTGCAACATCTAAAATGCAGTCAGATAAAATGGAACTGGCTTCTGATAAAACACGTGAAGAGTTTTGCTTTTTGAGATAGAAACCTGCCAGAAGAAGTATTTAATAATAACAAAGAATCCAACCAGGTGTTTTACTGCAATGCAGTCTCTAATGGGCATTGGAGGGACAGCAGGGTTGTTTGTTTGCTTTTAAGCACAGCAGAAAAACTCCATACCTGCTTGTTCATTAGCAGCAAGTGTCTGTTCAAACTCTATCCTCAACATCTCATATTCTTTGCGGACTTGTGCCAAGGTATCCTCTAGCTGAATCACCTCTGTGCGTAGTTTCTTGTGAAGGCTGACCTCGTCCCTCTGAGAAGTAATAAGGGGACAGAACTTAGTGCTGTGACCCTGGCGTATCTCTCACCTCGTCAACACGAGGTACCAACACAGATGAACTGCTGCCAGGAAGAAAAGTTTCCTGAGCATTCCCAGAGCCACCCAGACCCAGTAGTGATGATCAATGGGATGACAACGTTCCCTAGTCTGATGGAGTGGTGGTGCTACCTCGATTAGTTCCACCTGGCGCTGGTGTGTGGTGCGGGTGCCATGAAGCAGAGTGCGGGCCTCATCAAGATGTGCCTTCAGCTGGAGACTCTCATTATACAAAACAGAAAATTGGGACTGCATGCAGCGATATTCTGGGGTCTCCTTCACAGCCTCTTCCACTGCTCGTCGCAGCTCAACCTAGTCAGGACACAAGAAGATGCCACAGAAAGAAAAGTTATCAGCTTGTCTTCAGCATCTGTTTTGCAAGGTAGGAGAACAGTGATCAAGCTGCCACAAGCAAAGACAAAAGTGTAACTTCAATAGCATTGCTGTGAAGTACATGCAAGTGATATGCTTCGGTATCAATTTTATAAGTCTATGCTTTCTCTGTATGCACTAGGTTATTTCTCTTGCATAGTCACATGACAAGAGTTTTTGATTCTCAGGTTCTGCAATAGTTTCAAAGTTAAGAGCTTGGAAAACATGATATACCTTTTCAATGGATCTGCTGTAAAACCAAAATCACTTAAATCAATAAAGATGGCCACACAGAAAAGTATGATAGAAAACTACAGAAAATACATGTGCAAGTAGGCATTACGTTAGCTTTCTCCCAGTAAGAGACATAATCACTGAAAGGAAGAAAAATGAGAGAAAGCAAAAGTATAGAATCCAAATTTTCCTTACAAAAAAAAGTTAGCAAATGATTGCGACTACCAGCAGTGAAACAGACACATACGAACACACATAAAATTTAACACTAATTAAGAGAAAAAGAAAGTTATAATGGTAAATGATGTTTCTCTCAAAACAAACTCATGTGGATAAACAGAATTTAGGCCTCAAGACAGTTTCTGGAATCTCATCTCAAACTTAGGTTATCAACTCAGACATTTCTTATAACAGGTTAACAGATCTACTGATCACTAAGATAAAATTTAGATTATTCTGTATATTATATTCTTATGTACTATAAAGTCACAGCTTTTTAAGACATAAGATACTCATATGCCATTTCCTATCTATTCATTCTGATAAACACTGATAAAGATTTGTCAACTCTTTCAAGAGCCTAGCTCTCATACACAACTTCCCCGATTTTTCCAGTTCTCTGGTTCCACTTGCACAGGGCAAGGGAAAGGTGGAAAAGCAGTCAATACTTGTAAAGATGTGAAATTAGTTTTAACTAGGCATCATTAAAATGTATTGAATAGATCAGAATGGAAAAGAGGAAGTAAGAAACCACTACATTTTCCAATGATGACCACATGGTGTCACCAATGCACTGAACTGCAAGCGTAAGTCACACAAACTTGCTAACTTGTACCTTGTACAAAATATAACCCAGCTAAAGAGGAAGCACAGAATAGAACAGTGTTAATGAGGTTTTCCAGAGACGCAATACAGCAAGACAGAGGGCAATCAACCACACGGAACACCTTCATCCTCAAATAGGTACAAATGTCTCACCTTGAGTTTTTCATTCTGTGTTGTTACTTCCTCAAGATCCTGGCGTAGTTCCTCTAACTCATTGAGGCGATTACCAGCAAGCTCTTTATTCTCTTCCAGCTCTGCATTCATCTCCTCAAACTGTTGGGGATAAAGTGCCTGTAAATCCTAATGTTAATGTATCTACTGGGGTACCAATTAAGTAACTATACAGTAACAGAAATTACAGACTTAACACTCAGGTAACATTACCAAGTGAGACAGAGTCTACTTTCATCAGGTCTGTTTCATAAGTAGAAAACTTGCACACAGACAAAATGGCTTGACCAGAGACACACAGATTTGTGGCAAAGGAGGTAATCTAAATTCTGTTCCAATCTATGGCCATACACACAAGCTTTCTTTCACTTTGTTCTTAACCAAGTCTCTGACATTACCTTGCGGGCATTAATGGTGATGGTGCCCCCGTAGAGGCTACTCCCAGCTCCATACACCTTGTAGCCTTTGGAATTTACCTGCAGAAAAAGGCAACAGATTTCATCAATATCCAATTAAATGCTAAAGCTGCTGATATAGCATACTCAGGATGAAAGATGGTACTCTACAGATTCTCACTTCTCTCAGCAAAGTACCATAAGATGATGTCACACATCTCAAAACTACAACCATTTATTTGGTTTCCTGTCAAAGGGGCTGGTGCCTACCCGTTCTAAAACATCTGCTAAGTGCCGGTTGAGCCTCTGCTCCCTCTTGCGTATCTTGTCAATATCCCACTGAAGGTCATCAATCATAGTCTCCAGAACAGACACCCGAGATTCTGCTGTCTCCACTCTCTCTTGCAGCTTGGAGAACTGCAACCAAAAGAGTGTTTCAGACAGCATACTGAATACAATCAATGTTTTCCAAGACTGCTCAATATTACTCATCATACCCTGGATTCACGTGCTTTCCACCTGTCTTTTGCTGTGGCAATAGACTACTCAATGAATTGTTCGGAATTTTACGCTGGCTGCATCCCAACACAGTAATAAAAATAAGACAAAACTGAAAATGGAAAAAGGTCAAGAACCTAGTAATACCTGGCTGAGTACAGAGGCAACCACCTCACCTTATTCCAAGGCACCTTTTTTTTAATCTTTTCAATCCATACGTTCATCTACTCTACAGACCACTAAAGCTTGATGGTCTAACATTAAGCAATGCCAGTGTTTAAATACACAGTTATTAAAGGAAGTAAAACCTCTGAAATAAATACTGCCAATAACGTGAATCCCTTAATGACTGGGCTCATCTTGTAATTAATGTTGTTACGCTTTCATACCTTACCCAGAGAAACCAAGGAATTTGAAATGACAGGGATGTCATGTCAAGTGTCTCAGATGCTTACACAATCACTTTAGCACCACCTTACCACTTCCTCTGCTCTGTTTTCTTTAAAAATTAGATCCATTCAACTCACTGGTCTGGTTATTCTCTTTCATTCAGTGATGTAACACGCAAATCAACCCAAACCACACAGAAAGTCTATGTACAGTTCTCCACAAAAACAACCCTTTCCATAACCTTTGTTCAGAAAGCAACTTTTAAATCTTGTTGCTCCTGTCCCTCTCCAAAGCAATAACCTGCTTTCCAAACTATGGTAACCACAAATTATTCTAAGCAGAATTCCAAAGCAGATTTTTATCTCTCTCCTTTTATACCTCCTGAGACATGATTCGGTGCTTCTCCTGAAGAACATCAGCCAGCTCCTGCAGCCGTCCATTTTCATGTGAGAGATAGGTATTAAGCTCTAAGACTGCTTCTTCCATCAGTGTGATATCTGAAAGATGCATAAAGAAAAGGAAACAAACCGAAATCAAGGAAGACTCTTTTTAATTTTAAAACAGCAAAAAGAAAAAAAGAAAACAGAAAAGGAAATTTCTGGTTTTGTCTTCTGCTTACTGTATCCCTCCAGCAGGTGGTTCCCAAAGGTCTGATCTCTAGCCACACAGAGCTTTGAATTGTATGCACTAAGCAGAAGGCTCTGCAGTTTAACATGCTATACATTCCTGATTGTCAACTACCATCCCCTAATGTCAGGGATCATTCAGTACTGGCAACACAGAACACGCCCTTGTAACACAGTGACACCCTACTGAAGGCCAAATTCACGCATAAACCTGCTACAATAGGTGGCTTAAGCTAATATACCAGATGACAATTACAGCAACTGAGTAAGGCTCATGATGCACTAAGGCCAATGCTACTACACAGTTTAAGACTGCCAACTAAGGCTACTAATGCTTTGCTACACTAATGCTAGACCTGCCAGAGCTCCTTGATCAGAGCATATAAAACACTATGGACTGAAGACAAACCAAGGAGGAGCTGATATTCCACCTAAATTTTAATTCAAAAGATTAAAATTCTAACCTTAAGCTAATGAAGTTTTTCAGAGAGTCATCTGGGTGTAAACTGAATCTGCCACATCAATTTTCAGAAGCTAGTGGATCAGCTTTCTTCTGCAGAACTCTGTGTTCAAAACTGACAGCTACACTAGGCGTACCAATTCTGGAGCCCCTATTACAAGAAAGATATGGACGTGCTGGAACATGCCCAGAGAAGGGCCACGAGGGTGATGAGAGGGCTGGAGCATCTCTCCTATGAGGACAGACTGAGAGAGTTGGGGTTTTTCAGTCTGGAGAAAAGAAGGCTCCGAGAAGACCTTATTGTAGCTTACCAGTATCTTAAGGGGGACTACAAGAAAGCTGGTGAGGGACTTCTTGATGTCAGGTAATGGTAGGACTAGAGGGAATGGATTAGAACTAGAAATGGGACGATTCAGACTGGACGTTAGGAAGAAGTTCTTCACCATGAGGGTGGTGAGACAATGGAAAACAGGTTGCCCAGAGAGGTGGTGGAAGCCCCATCCGTGGAAGTTTTTAAGGCCAGGCTGGATGGGGCTCTGAGCAACCTGATCTAGTGGGAGGTGTCCCTGCCTGGGGCAGGGGGGTTGGAACTAGATGATCTTTAAGGTCCCTTCCAACCCTAACAATTCTATGATTCTATACCAAGACATTAGACAGCTACCATTTTGCTCAAAACTCAGAGGAAATTGAGGAGCTGGTATTTCCTACACCTTTTACTAAACTGCAAGTGAGGAGTCCAATATCATTTTGCAATGCTGATTTCACTTCTTCACTTGTAAGCCTGAAGCCTGTAACTCAGTAGCTGAGGATAGCTGGGTGATAAGGTTGAACTGTAATTCGTAACTTTTCAGGTGCACGAACACACTACAGGCAGAAACAAACCTTTCCTTAGCCCAACACACTGGGCAGAGTTCTCAGCATTCAAATTTAGAGGCATTTATAATACACTTCTAGCATATAGCACTAGTCTTTACTAGAGGTTTTACTAATTGACATTGTGGAAAGCTGAGCCAGTTAATTTAAGGACTAGGCTTTAAAGCTTACAAAGCAGAATCGTGTCTAAGCTGGGGGTAGATGATATCCTTGAGTACCAGCCACTTTGGTCATACCTCCACTATTCAGCTTGTGGGACAGCACATCCACTTTCTCCTGCAGCTTGTCATACATTGTCACAATCTGGGCAACAGCACGGCGGGAGGACTCTACACGCTCCTGCAGCTGAGACTCTATCTCCTCACTAGTACTGCTGGCTAGAGTGGCTAGGAAGGAGAATGCTGGCTCCAGTCCTTCACCTGGGAACAGAAAGAGGTGCAAAAAGTAAACGTGCTCTGGCAAGCAACAAATCTCTAGTCCACAATTAGAAAGCCTCTGTCATCCTTTAGAAAGGGACATCAACATTGTCCACAGTTGGAACCCATCTTTTCCACTGTCCCCACTCAGGTGTCTCACCTCGTTCCCTCTCATCTTTACGCTCCTGATTGCTGTCTGAGTCTGGTTCAGGCTCTGGTACCACCAGTGCTTTTCTTTCAGACAAAAGGTCTCCAAGACCTTGGTCCAGGTCGAAGCGTTTAAGGATGATACGGATATTTTCATCAAACTGAATGACAGGAAAGGCAAGACAAGACAAAGAATGGATGTGAATAAAGGGAGTGCAGGGAAACAGAAGAAGAGACAAGAGAGTGGCATATATAAAATCACAAAGGGTTTTACTAACCTGATTCCAGTATCGATTGATAATCAGCAGAGAGGCATCATCAGTGGCCTGCCGACGCTCCAGCTTCTCAATGTGCTCTCGTAGCTCATCTTCAATGGCTTGCCGCTGGTCCAGCATCTCTGCTAGCTTCCGGTTCTTGGTCTGTAGGGTCCGGATGTCCAACTCCTCCTGTGCAGAAGAACAAATCAGCACACATTCCACAGAAGCCAGATCACTGGGCTCATACAGAAGGCAGAGAGAGATTTTTGTTTCCAGATGAAAAAAAACCCAATAGGTTAAGTGGGGTTGTGCAAGGAAGACATACCGTTGAAGAAACACCACCAAGCTTAATGGTCTCCACCGTGGTCCCTGAGTCTTCAACCCCCGCCTTCTTCTCTGGAGGTGCAGAAGGGCCAGGCTCTCCAGCTGTCCGTTTATTGCCAATTCCAGACATGGTGGCTGAAGCATACACACTACCTCCTTCTTTAAGTTCTTCCTGAACATTAAAGAACATTATTAAAAAAAACCAGCAAACACACATCCACACAAGTAACACAATTTAGGGTTTTAAAAACACAGATTCCTTACGGTAACAAGACGCCCAACATAGTACAGACCATATAACTCAAAAGGTATTGGAAAATACTGGACAAACACTAAGTCTTAAAAGACCCCGGTGGGATTAGCACTGCAAACAGTAAGTTGATGCAAAAAAGTCCACTGCTCTGCAATGTTAAAACAGAATCACTGTATCTTATCACTCTCTTTGGAAATCAATCTTCATGCAAGTTCAGTCTCTGCTTTTTTGATTTCTCCCTCTGCATTAACAAAAAATGATCTGGGTTAGACTTCAACAAGCAACTGAGACTGTGTGTATGTGGCACCAGTTCACATCAACCAAACTGGTCTTATTATATCAACATTCAAAATCAGTTAAAGACAAGGGCAGCAACACCTTGAAGAAAAACCCTACAAGAGCTTACATAGAGATCTTACAAACCCTATGGAACTGAACAGCAATGCTGAGCCAAGTTTTGTAAAGACACACTTGAAGACTGTTCCTGTGTATCAGGAGAAATACAGACACATTTGAAGAGTATTTATCCCCAAGTTAATGCAATCTGAAAAGCTGTGGACTACTAGTTAGAGGATCACACAATAGTTGAGGCTGGAAGGGGATCTCTGGAAGTCCCCTGCTCAGTGCTCCTGAATAAAGCAGGGTCAGATAGCACAGGTTGACAAGGGCCTTGTCCAGTCAGCTTTTGAGTATCTCTGCAGATAGAAACTCTGAAATGTCTCTGGGCAACCCATCCCAGTACTTGATGACCCTCACTGTTTTAAACAGGTTTTTCGTCATGTTTGAACAGCATTTCTTGCAGTTGCCCAAAATATTATTTAGTAAAACAACAAATGTCTGCTTGAAAGGTTGCCAAAACAAATACAGCAGCTAGTGCTGGAAAATGAAAACAATTAGATCTTCAGTAGACATACATAGCGTTCTTCTCCCATATTCACTGATGCTATGACAACTCAATCCTCGTATCTCTCTCTACCTCTAAACTAAATGAAACCCAGAAGTAAATGAAATGCAGACCACACAAGTAAGATTTATGTTGTTCCTTTTAAATCAATAATGGCATTTACAGTTAAACTAAGGGTTACAAACTGAAACTGCCAGTTCTTATGTATTTGCTTTACTTGCCTAGTTCTATTGAAAGTAATGAGGCTACTGTATTTTTAAGATTAAGCTGGTATACTACTTTGACAAATTGTATAATTTAACAAGCATTTTAGCTTGGCACTTCATTATATGCAAAATAATAAAAAGATTATTTCTAAATGAATTACTGCAACAGCACATATAGTGTTCCTGTAACTTGTCTTATTAACATAAGTATTAAATACACCTCAAAATTAAAAAATAAACAAAGACAACTTCCATGTAACCGTTTTCCTCCTTTTAGCAAGGGAATTCAGTGGGCGACTAGGCCATTGGGGGGTGATGGGGAGAGCAGCTGTCACTAAAAACATCTGCTACCTATCAATCCAGTGAGTCTCCAGTAACCACTGCCTTCCAGATTTTTTGTCCACAGACGAAATATTTCTTCCACTGCCTCCTGACATCATCCCTCTCAGCTCTAGCTTCCCCTCTCCCCACTACTCACTTCCTCACGTGCTGTACACCAGAACCTGCCCCACTAAGTTTTCATGACCACAGACCCTCTTTCCTTTAGGAGCTCAACCTTACTTGCAGTCCCAGGCTATTCACATTCTTCTCTCTCCAAATAGATCACACTGACTCATCAAAGATTGATTGTCCTCCCCTACCAGGGACTCAACTTCATCTTAATCCCTCTCTTAGGGTTAAAACCCTCTTAAACAGACCAAAATACACCTCCATCAGGCACTCCCCACACCTACCACCGGCCAGAATTCATCTACCCTGACCACCATCATCCACCTGCCAAGATCTAACTTCCTCAGGCCCAATACTTCGCCACTCATCTGCAACTTATGCCCACCAACCACGTTTGAGCCCTTTCACATACTTGTGGCACCTCTTAGTCAAAAAACTTTCCAAAGCTCACCATTCAGGTTCCTACACACACCAGACCTTGCTTTTTTTTTTTTTTTTTTTTTTTTTTAAATATATAATCCACAACGCTTTGGAGCTCCCCAATGGACCATCCATTCAAAACCCAGACCTCCGCCAGCAACACTGCTCCACACAGGGTGCCTAAAGCCCCACATCGCCCACCAGAGACTCCCCTCCACGCACAGCAAGGAACTCATTCCAAACCACCGCTGTGACTCCCCAGGCCCACGCAGGGACGCACTTCACTGGTGCCCACAAATACTCGGGGACGCGCCCTAACGCCCGCTCCTGCCTTCCGCGCCCAGTGGGGACCCCCACGGAGCACAGCCGGGGGCCTCCCACACCACCAAGCCCCGCCCGCGCCCACAGCTGGACAGCTGTTCGCCTCTCCGGCTCTGCTCCCCGGCTACCGAGAGCCCCGCACCCACCGCTGCTTCAGGCGTCCCTTGGGGGTGGGGGCCCACACCGACGGCTGCACCTCACGGCACCCCCACACCGACCGTCCCCTAGGCTCGTCCCCTCCATCACGAGTGTACAGTGCCTCCGCCCTCGAACCATCCGCCTTCCTCCCCACACACACACACCCCCCACCCCACCCACCCTTCCTCAAACCCCCAGCCCGGCCCAGCCGCCCCACAGACCCCTCATACGCGCCCCAAAAACAGCCGCCGCCGCCACCGCCACCTTCCTCCGGACCACCGGAAGTCTCTGCCGGCGGTTCAATCCGTCGATGGTGGGCTGAGCGGACGTCACGTAGCACCGCCCCTTCCGGCGGCCATTTCGCCCTCACCCGTCATGGAGGCGCCTGGCCCCGCCGCTTGCCCTCGCCCGACATGGCCGCCGTTGCCATGGTGCCGCGGAGGCGCCTGAGGCCAGCGCCTTTACCCGCACAAGAGACCGCCGCCGCCCCGGCAGACGAGGGAGGTGACATCGCCTCGCTACAGGCTGCTCCGCGCCCCGGGGAGGACGCCGGGGGCTGGGCCTCCCGCCGGGGGCGACCAGCGGGCGAGGAGTCGCCTCAGGGTTGAGGCAGCAGCCTCGTCCTTCGCAGGGGCCGTTCCCCACTGACACTTTCGTGCAGATAACATTTGCACGTGGAAATTGTTAAAATACGTATACCACGCAGGCCTAGCTCCAACTGAGATTGCAGTTTATTTTAGATAATGCAAGTTTAAAGTAAAATTTTAAGGTGCTAGTTTTAATTTTATTTCCGCCCGTCTCTGTAGAAAAACATGAATGCACCTGCAAACACCATCACACTGATAGGGTTCCTGCTTTATTTAAACTAGATTTGTATCTCTCAAGCAGCTGCAAGCTTTTCGTGCAGGTGCTGGGATGCTCCTTCCCCCAGCCCCACGGCAGCCGTCTCCACCGGGAAACGCCAAAAAAAGGTACAGAGCCCACATTGCCATATAGTGGCATCACCATATAATGGGATGCTATGCCCAAGAGCCATAGACTAGCCTAGGAGTACACTACGAGACTTCAGGCTGAATAAACATCTGAGTTCCTGAAGGAAGAACAAAGCTTCCCCTATGATTTAATTATTTTTTTTTCCCCTCCTGCAGCTGCCAGAACAAGCTTGGCGAGCCAGCGAGCTGCCGCAGCTTCATGAACAAGTGTGGGAGCAGCTGGGATGGGGAAGTTGACCAGCTTGGTCGAAGTCTTTATCAACACAGTCTTGTGGCATAAAGTAAACTTCACGTAACAGAACTGGAAAGGTGACTTTTTTAAAAGTTTTAAAAGACTCTTTTAAAAGTCCCCTCAGGAGACTTTTTTAAAAGTTGCATTCAAACCTCTCTCAGTTAAAAAAAACCCCAAAACATTTGCTAATACATTTTCCGCCCACAGGATTTCCTTGCAGCTGGAGACTACTTAGCTAAGTAAGAAAAGGGTGATAAGTCATTGATTCTTAGTGCAGCCAGTCCTTGACCAAAATGTTTGAAACCAAGAGGAGCTTTCTTGTTGAATCAAATGTACTCCAAATCAGGTCTTCAAGTCAGCATAGCTTTCAGTCCTTGTGTTTTCCTTGCCTTTGCTTTATACTTGTTTTTTCTCCCCTCTGCATATTTTTTCTCAGGTGTTGATCCCATGCAGACTAGCTTTACATCATCACAGCAAAACTGTAATTGAAATAGGGACAGTCAGAACCTTTTATTTAATGTAGTGTCTGTGTCTTTTATCTCTATGCACCTCGGCATTTCCTCCATGGGGAAAGAAAAAACAATTTCCTGCAAAGCACCCTCCTACTCTGTACATTCTTTTCCATATCTGTGTCAATAAGCATGCTTTAGGTAAGCATTCAAACTGATCTTTGAGCTACTCTTTTATATACTGCATACTGCACAGTATTTGGGCCTGCCCCAAAACAGGTTTTTAAAGGGAAAGTTCTTGCAGCCAGCTACATTGTAGTGCTAAAAAAAGATGGCTGTTCTGTAGGATACCTGTGTAGCATTCCACACAGCCTCCAAACTCAAGACATCATGATTTCCCTCCTCCTCCCCTCCATTACCACTCTGATTTTACGTAACTCCTGACAGTCATTTCCTCTGAGCACTGAGACGCTCGCTCCCCTCCGGTAGGAGGAATGTGCTGTTCCCCTTAGTGGTGTTTATAGATTAACTCTGACATGCTTGTGAATTGTTTTGCACAGACAATACACCAGATGTGGGAAAAAATACTAGCATACAGACGCGCGATAACGAGAGAAAGAGAGGGAGCATTATACTTGTATTAATACTTGAGATACTTTTGTGAAGAAACTGGGAGAGCCAAGCAATCTAATGTCACTGAAGAGGAACGGCAGAGGGTGTCCTGCAGCAACTTGCAATTGTTTACAGTCTACTAGGAATATGACAGGTAGGGTTGCTTTTTTCTTGAAACTGGCAGGTTCAGCCACAGTCCTTCACTTGCAATCGCTGTGAGTTATCCACAAATTTCATTTAAAAACTACATCTGCAGAAGAATTTGAATGACTGAAGCAGAGAGTTTCATAGAAAGGATGTGCACTTGTTTTAGCGTGAGCAGAGGGGAGACTGATATGAAGAAACACACCAAAGATCCAGAGATGAACTAAGTAAATAAAGGAACAGCCTACAGAGGAGACAATTTTGAGCTCATAGGGAGCTCGTAGGCTGTGACTGCAAAAGGACACTCAGATTTACTGATTCTCCTTGTGTAAGCAGGACTTGCATAGCCTTGTGACCAGGGCTGTGCTGAGCATCATCCATTACCAGATAATCTCTATTCCAAATCAATAGGATTTACAAAAACTCAAATATTGGCTCTCCCTCAAGTTATAAGAGTAGTAGTGTATACCAAAGTTTGTTATGAAAGCCAACACATTGGCTTGAAATGCGTCCTCTTCAGTAAGGCAGGATGTTGAGACACGGTGTTGGGAACTGTTCACACATTGCCCAGATGTGTCTGGACAGGCAGCATGCAGATACGGAGTTGAATTTTGAAATTTGGCACACCCAGGATGGTACCTAAAATGATCTTTCATCCAGCAGAACTGTGCTGCTTGCAAGAGGAAAGGCCATATGGGAGATGGTGTGATAGCTGATCTCGCTAAAACCTGTTAGTGAAACTCTCTCTGAGCTCATGGCTAACGGAAGGCTCTGCCCTAGAGGGCAGAGAAAAATACGCTGTTTTGCCAGAATGCTTATGTGCCCTGGAGTCTGCTGAGGAAATACCAGAAAACAGATTTATCCCAAAGACAGGAATGGAAGAGCTTCGGCCAGTCATCTCCTGATGCTGTCAGCGGCACATGGAGAAGGGGATTGCAAGTTGCATGCACATGGAAAGAGGTCAGACAAACAGACCTGAGGGCTTGGGCCTCACAAGAGGCACTTCCGTGTTACGGAAGTGTGATCAGTAAAAAGAAAATTAATTTTTAAATCTGACCTTTGAAGCACAAAGCTTCAGTCCTTGCTTAAAATTTGGTTCTTTAAGGTTTGTTTTAGTATCCCATTGTCTTGACATGACTTTGTCTTTACCTCATTGTGGCTAAGGATGTGCTGTAAAAACAGCAACATTTTTCGTTTTCTCTCACAAATGTTATGAAGTAGCTAATGTTGTTGCTGTGGTCATGAAATAGAATGAAAAGGGGATGTTGCAGAGTGCTGTGCTAGGTACGCGTTTATTAGGGACACCAGTGGTACTGTATTTAATAACATCGGGGTACTGTACCTAATTATATCCACCCAATGCAGTGTGTACACCAGATCACACAAAAATATACCACTATACAGCATACTTGATCTATCCAACAACTGCTGTTTATATTATTTAAGATGGTATAATTTTCTTGGCAGACAAGCTGACTAAAGAAAATGAACACACATAAAACTGCAGCCAATGCACTTGGACTAAGTGGGGTCTTGCTTTACTGTAAAAAGAAATTTTTAAACTAAAATTAGTTAATTATTTCTCATCTAAGTTCATCCTCCAGCATACTGGAATACTTAGGACACACATCTGGGAAGGGAGATATAAATTGTATTTTGCTCAGGTTTAAGAATGAAATTCCATTGTCATCTGTCCAGAACTGACTTGGACAGAAATGTTTAAGTGGCTTTTATATTCTGCACAGAAATTCTCACTTACTTTTGTTTTGTCGTGTTCATTCCCTAATTGTGTTCCTCTTTTAAAGAAACGCTTGATGCTATAAGCTAAATGGAGAATATTGGTGTGAATGCAAAAGATTATTAAGTGGCTTTACTTTATGGAAATAATGAGGTCTGTAAAACATGCCTTACGTACTTCCCCTTCCTGTTCGGTAACTCACAAAGATGCTGCCCCCCATACTTTTTCAAATATGAGCTTTGCGTATCATCTAACTACAGAGCTACAACAGTAGCGTTTGCCCAGGTCAGTAAGTCATAAATACAATCTTCTGCAATAAGGCAAAGACTCTTTGCCTGCACCACTCACACTGGAAGTGCCTGAAGAACCAGACGGCCCTGGAGATACAAAAAGGGAAATACTGGAAGAAGCTCAATTAAAAGTCAAGACCGTAGAGGAGAGAAGCGCCCTCTCACTTTTGCTCACTCTCTTGACACACAGACCATCCTGGCAGGCAATCTAGAGAAAGGAGGAATGAGACTCCAGTCAGTGAATAACCCAGACGGAGAAGCCCTACAGGAATTACTAGCTATTGCCTTGCTGCCTCACTGCCCAGTTGCAATAATGATCATGAGAAATAAAAAGCCCAGCAAATAGAGCAGGAGCTTGAGTGTTTTCTTTCTGTTTTTGTTGCTGGGCAGCATACCCCCTTAATTTGCTGTCTGTGTGTGGAGGGTTCCTGTGTGCAAGTGATTCTGGAGACAGTGCTACGAAGAGTCTGTGAAAATGAGCCTATACCCACTATCCATACTAGTACATTTTAAAGAGCTGCTATTCAGAAATTGCTTTGTGTCTTGGTAAGATCTACTCTTGCCCTGTGAGACTGGAAAAGGAAAATGAGATTTATCTGAAAATATTCATTAGTCATCAGCAGTGAAAATTACAGAATTTGAAAAATAAACTCCAAATAAATCACTTGCATCTTTATACTAGCCAGTGTAGCTCTGGTAATTATAGCAGGTTACCCTTCTAGACCATGGCCTAGTTATGGACTTTTATGCCCTTCTTGAAGTAGGGCTGGTGCCCCTAGTTGTCCTCCCAGGACTTTCTAAACTTAAACATTCACAAAAATTACTCTGAATGAATTAAAAGTATGACCTGAAAGTGAACTGTTTAGTCTCTGTGTTACATCCTGTACAGATGCTATTATATAGATGAAAAAAGGTTGAACATTATTTTGCTTTTTTCACTTCCAAGGACTGTTCAGCTAAACCGAATGAAAACTTCTTAAATTTCAAATAATGCCGTCGGTTTGAGATTTGAAGCATTTTTAAAATAGTCACAATTTGATACAATTTTCCTTGAGACTCTTTGTGTAGTTAAAACCTTGTATGAGTGGTACACAAACTTTCCAGCTAGACAGGCCATTTCCCTCATGCCAGTAGCAGACCTTTAGTTCCAGAAGTGCACACCTAAAATTTGCAGTCAAAGAGGATGGAGAAATTGCCAATGTTCTGTGCTTCTCACACAGGCACAGAATTTTGTAATGAAATGTGCACAGCAACCATACAAAATAACTTTACTCCATTCTGCAAGGGATAATTAAAACCTTTCCAGCAGTCCCTGGGGGATAATTCCTGTCTGACTCTCAGTTAGGAAATCTTGTGTTTTGCCTCTTTACCCCATTCTCTTCTTTAACATCTGCAAAAGCTACACTGTTCCAGAATATTCTTCTATATTGCAACACAGAGCAAGTAACCGAGGGCCAATGTGAAAGAAACAACAGAAAGTCTGGAGAACCACTTGACTCTATTTCTTAATTAAACCCTTTGTCCTTCTCTTTGAAATACTTGGTTTGTGGTCTGCAAGAGTCAGAACGTTGGAGCGAGACAGGTAGGAAGTTGGATCACCAGAGAGTATACAACTGAACTGATTAAGATACATCCACTTCTCTAAGCACAGTCACACTTGTGGTCCTTCTGAAATTCCGCCATCGTTTAACACATCAACATGTTGGCTCACGCTCGTTTTTTTTTTTTTTTTTTTGCCATGGACAGCCCCAGCTAATGATTTCGTCAGAGGAGCAAAGGAAGCACAGAAAAGCTTTGCGTGTGTGTCTGTGTGCCATACTCTGAAAAGAAGTGGATTACAGTTAGCAGCGAGCGTGTTTCTGTCATCTTCAGATGGGTGCAGCTTAGGTAGAAGAGATTATAGGAACCGTATTTAATAATTTATCTACAAGATGAATTAGTTATAGGTATAAGCCTGAAAAGCCATAGGAGGCTGTAGAGGGAAAAGGCCTGTGAAACAGATGAAGAGTGCTTAGTCCTGAATAGATAACCAAATGCACAGACCAGGAGGAAAAGAAGGTCAGAATATGTCAGCCTTTTCGGAGAATATTAATGAGTTAGCTAAGGCAGCATGAATTCATCCCCTTTGGAGCTGTATTTCATCTCACTACTGTTGTCTAAAGTCAAACACAATAGCCCTGACATATGAGCTCACTGTGTCTCCAGTAAACAACAAAGGACTTCGAACACTTTTTGTCCCCAGTGACCAATACCGAGTCTAAAAGAAAGCCACTGTACATGATTTGGTTATCATCAATATTGTATTCCTATTCAAAACAGCCATCAGAAACGTCTGCTGCTTCTTAAAAAGCAGAATGTAAGCAGGAAACAGTTACTGATTTACTCTGTGCATTTTTCCCAATAAATACCTATCAAGGGAAGAAAAATATATTAAAAGTTAGCTTTTGAAGTGAACAGCAGATTTCTACAAGGAGAAGGCACCTATTGTGCAGCTAGCAGTACAGGAATAAACAGATAATTATTATCATCTGGTAGCTGAATGTAAAGGAGTAATTCCGTCACTGCACTGAAGAACTTTACAAAATGCTTGTAGAAGAGGCAGAGCCTTTACAGCCGACCAGGTTATGCACATAAAGGTACAACATGTTGTGCTAAACATACTGCTCATTCCTCCTGCTAGAATGCAATCAACTTTTGATTTTTTCCTAAGGACACCAGGCTTACAAAATCTTTTTTTTTTCCCCTTTTTTATCTTTTTTTATTTTCCTTCTACCTGCACCCCCCCGCCCCCCCGCCCCTGCCTTCCCCCCCTCCCCCCGGGCTTTTCACAGCTTCCTCTCTGTCCCTACTAAATTTTGAACACACTTGCCAAATTTCATTGCATCAGGCTGAAGAAGGTTAGTCTCAAATATATTTGCTGCTATGTGCTTCATGTGGCCTTGTGACCCACGTCTCCATCCCGTGGAATGGAGCCCTTCAGCATACACTGCACGGGAACCTGTACGTTTGACGTAACATACATTGATAACCAGCACACGCGGCTCAAAATCAGCGAGAGTACGCGCACCCTCACGCCCTTCCCTCCTGGTAAAAACACGCAGCAGCGGGACTACTGTGTGGGAGGAAAGCTCAGGAAATGGGGAGGGGGCAAGGAACATGCGACAGGAGATAAGATAAGGGTGTTTCGAGTGATGCATAGGGCACAAATCACACAACTTCTCAAGACTGTGAATTTCTCCTCTGCTGCTTTCCACGCTGTGCAAGCATCCAAACATGACCCGGCTAGCTTGTCCTGCTTCTAACGCTCGTATTCATGAAAAGCAGGAGCTGCACCTGATCTCGAGCAAAGCAAAAGAAAATATTAGCTGCATTTCCTTGCACAAATGCTCGGTGCTGTGAGAGCTGTTAGCAGTGGATGGCAGAAGGGAAGATGGTGACAGGAAAGACTCGGATCTGAACATGATTCTCACCACATGATTCTTTTTCCGATTATAATTTTAAAGTATTGTCCTCTTACTGTACAGGCTGAATAATTTCAGAAGTTAACTATTTCTTCTGAGTGTTTGAGGTTGCAGTTAGGTTACTCCATGAGCTGTCGTGTCTCTGAATGTATCATCTCTGCTTTCCAGACCCCTCCCCACTGTGCTGACATAGACATTTGGTGTAGGCCACTGGAGAGATGAAGTGATCTGGCTAAGAAATAACCCACCATAAGAAAAGGTTTATTTTTCAGCCAGATCAGTCTCCCTTATGCTCGCACGCAGCAGGAGACAACAGTACTGTGATAAGAATGAGCAGTCAGGGATGACAGGCTGTTGTTTAAACTGTGCCACTGCCCCAAAATCACTTGTGACTTTTCTCCCTCAGTCTTTCGGGTCTAACAGAAGCTGTAACAAAGAAGTAAATGTTTAAGGATGAAAGTCAAGTGTTCCCTGAAAAGCAGGCAAGTGAGCAAAGTGGAAGCAGACAAGATACAAAGAAAGGCTTCTCACAAAATTACAATTACCTAAATATTTATTCCCGAAGAAAAGGCCTTCTGGCCCATTCTTTTTAATATATTTCCACCAAATTGTTCTGCTGTCTGAAACACCATCTGAAATCTAATGCTGGGAGCAATGTGACATGTGTTTCTGCTGATGTCACTCAATAGTCACTCTCCCACACACATACTGACACAGAAGCAGAAAAAAAATATTTTTTTGTTTCTCACAAATTCTGCAACTCTAATCCTAGGAAAAACACGCTAATGGACCTCCCAGGAACATACAATCTCTTTCCCACCTCCAGTACCCTCATATACCTTTTTTCCTGTGTTCTGTTCCAGGATCTATTGTGTTTCCACTGCATCAATATTTGCAGGCTGAGAACATTCAAGTGGAAGGTAAAGTATGAATCACTGTCATTAATTGTTAGAAAAAGCAGTAGAGGTTAGCAAAGAAGGACTTTGGAAAGCAAATCACCCGAGAAACTATGCTTTGTTCTACTGTCTTTCCTTATGTTTTCAGGCAGTAACATGCATCTAGGTGAACCCGCAGACCTTCCAGCATGCCTCACCTTATCCTAGGAGAGCAAGTCACTATTATGTGATGCTTGGCTGTATTATGAGCATTACTGTTCCTCTGGCTTTTGCCCCTTCATCCACATTGTGGATCCACAATAAGAAGCCTTAGCTGAGGATAGCTCTTGCCAGTTGTAAGAAGGAAGAATCACAGGCACGCATAACAGTTCCTTTGTTCATGATGCGTATTAGAGGGAATAATATAAATTGACATGTTAAAAAAAAAAACAAAAACAAAACATGCATCATGCTAGAAGCTTTGGATCACAGGACTGGGCTCTAGCAAAATTCTAGCTGTGCTTAGCAGAACGTAGTGTATTACTGAAACAGTGTAAGGGATTTTTTTTCTTTATTTTCTTCTTGGTTTTGTTTTTTTGGGGTTTTTTTTTTGTTTGTTTGTTTTTGGTTTTTTCCAGATTTTTCCTAGAAGTAAGAGAGGTCACAGCCTGAAAATAGTTTAGCCTAAATATATGCATTCACTTTTTCTGGAGCTGGAGGCACAAAACTAAGGAGTTCTTACAATTCCTTACAATGAAAGACAGAAAACTTTGAGGAATATTTCAGGCAACTGTAGTTAGAAACAATTTGTGTAAGTATTATGGTGACAGGGACAGAAGGTATGTGTGTAGAACAGGGAAATGGAACACAGACAAAAGGGGGAGGGGAAATGCGCAGGTCAGAGGCACCCTTGGGTAAGTTCGGTATGATTTTTGGATCCTGAACAGCCTGATACAAATTTTGGTGTAGCTGATGAGCCTCTTCACCTCCGTGAATCCATCTGTAATGAATTCATTACAGATTAATACAGCGAAAGCTTAGCATTTCTACACGTCAGGGTTGACATGCACATAAAACCGTCTGCTGGTAATTCTGAAGCACTGGCTTTCCACTTGGGCAGGGGGGCGAGTGATCTTTTTCTCCACCAAATAAGGCACCACGATTTGGACAGCAGGCACAGGGCTGGAGCCCAGGAGAGCAGCCAGCTCCCGGCGAGGGAGGGATGGGAGCCACGCAGAAGGAGCAAGACGGGGCAGTGCCGCAAAGGCGTGGCCCTAGGAGCGGGTAAATACACCTGAGCCGTGCCTGAAGTACATTGGAAATCCTGCCTTTGGCGGAAGGGAGGGGTTTGGGGGAGGTTTGTGCAGCCCTAGGGGACCGCGGGGCTCCGCAGCGCTGCCCGGGCAGCGTTCGGGGACCACGGAGCACGAACAGGGGAGCCGGGCTGCGGCGCGGTCTCTGCCCCGGGAGCCCTTCTGCGACGCCGGCAATTCTCCTTTCTCGTCTTAATCTGCTTTCACGCAGCTCCCCCCTCTCTGGTTTTCGCTTTCTCACTCTCGCCAGCTCCCCTTCCCCTCCTGCCGAGCATCTTTCCGCCGGCGGAGTCACATGTTTGGGCTTTGGTGCTTTTAATCCCACCCTCACCGCCCGAGAGGGAGGAGAAAAATTTGCGGGAGAGAAGTGAGCAACAAGCGGAGTGTCACGATAAAGCCGACAGCGGACCTGCATGGACCACCCCCTCCCCTACCGGCCGCGGAGGCTGCGGGACCCCTCCCGACGCGGGGGGCGAGGCTGCCGTGCGGGAAAGGGTAAATCTCTCGGCGCGGTTCGGGCTGTCCCGGGGGGGAGGGAGGCGGAGGGGACGGTTCTTTCATCTCCCGCGGGGAGAGGGGGCCGTCCTCGCCCGGCGTGGCTTTGGGACCGCCCGAGCGGGGGGTGTCGGGGGGTGTTTGTGCCCCCTCCCAGCTCCGCCGGGCCGCGGGGGAGGTGGGCGAGGGGAGGCGCGGAGTTACCGGGTGACGGGCAGCGGAGGAGGACACGCTTCCCGGGGCTCAGCTCCTGTAGATGAGGCGCCCGAGGGAGGGGGTAAGCGGGAAAGCCTCCGGGGAACGAGGAAATGTTTTGTGCTCGCTCTGAGGATGTGACTGTACGTGGTGACAAGCAGAAGAGAGGGTGGCCGGAGCCTGGCGGGGCCTAAAGAAACAGTCCTTCCGTTAGGGAAGGTGAATGAAACTCTTTTAAGGAAACAAGAAAAAAAACCCAGCTGGCTTTCGCCCTGTGCCTGCTGTCACCCAAAGGAGCCCTCAGCCGAGGTAAAAGCAGGGCCAGAATTTCTCTGGTCAGAAGTCCGGGCAAGGGGCTTGAGGACTGGGGACACTGAACTACCATCTGCTGTTTTCTAAGGAGGGCAGAGAGCGGAGGGGGGGATCAGCTTTTTTTATCTAACACCCTCTTCTCTTTGACCATCATCACTAAGGTAACTGCTATTAATCCCAGTGCTTTAAGGGTCACCTTGTGCTACCTGGCAGCTCTCCCAAAGGGACAGGGCAGCACCTAAGAAACCGAAGGGCTGAAGTTGCGGCCATTGAAAATTGTAGCAAGGAAAGCTGCAGCTGTGCTGGTGGTGCAGCAAGACATGAAACTATACCAGTGTGCACTACAGGTTCATAGGCTGGCTTGCTCTCATACAGTTGCTGAGAAAATCATTTTATGTACAACCAATGGGCTGCCATAAAGGCACATCAGGTTCAGCAAGCGTTTGCAAGCACAAAACCCAGGAGAAATACACTCCTCCATGTGTGAAGTCTGCTGCTTTCTTGTCTGTCCAATATAAAATATAAAAGACTATTTCTCAGCTACTGTTTTTATCCCATTTTCTTCCATTGGGGCTCAGACAGATCCCCAGTATCCCCCAGAACCAGGGCATCCCATTTACCATCCCTTTCTGTGCAGGATAAATGGTCTGTTTCATAGGTGGGGGGTTGGAGGGAAGGAAACCTTGTGTATTCCTCCGACACAAGTGGTGAAGACAGAGAAGAGGTCAGCAGCGCTGTTTAACATTAGTAGGCAGTGTCCCTTCAAAGGGGAATGCTGCTTATCAATATGACTAGACATTTTTTTCTTTCAAACAGAGATTAGAATCAGAATACTCTGGTTGTCACCAGTTTTTGTGACGGTTTTGTTGCTACACAGAGCTACCCCAACTGGAAACTTACAGCCTTATCAGCAAAGGCCTTTGCTCACAAAAATAATATCCTGTTTCCTTATTACTGTATTTTATTCTTCACAGTCATAAATGAACAACAGTAAAACTGCAACATCATCTGCATTTAGCAGCCATCACCGCATCTGTTTTCTTTTCTTTCCCTTTGCCCCCATTCATATACCCACACCCCCAGCCCTACTGTTGCAGGTTAATTATTAAGGTTTTATTAATGGTTAAATGATGATCTAATTATAATAAATCAATGACTGATAATTAAATGATAATCAAACTATGATTAAGCAATAATTGATAATTAAACAGCGATGTAACAATGATTTAACAATAATTGATCAGTAAGTTGAAATGGTACTTGAACAATGATCTAATTGATGATTTCAACAATGATTTAAATTATGATGGGGGTCAAACTCTCTGCTACTTCCTACACTTCTAATACTTAAGCTATAGCTGGATATATAGATGTTAGTATACAACATACTTTTAGGCCTCCTGTAAAATGTCATTTATGTTGTTATAGACACCCAATGCCAGGTAAGGGGTCTCTCTACCCTGAGGGGTAACCCCCTGCTCAAGGGGAGATCACCACTGTGCAGCCCACCACCCTTTGGAGCTCAGTGGGCTCAGGGGGGCTACAGATATCTGTAGTGTAAAGTGATTGACTTGTACTCAGCCCCCGCTTTGGTGTGCCTGCAGGTGTGCGGCTGCAGCAGTTGTAGTTTTTGTCTAGTCCTGGCTCAGGACGGAACTCTTAGCTCCTGGTAAGACGTGGCGTAGACTCCTTAGTTCCCGAGAAGACATGGCCTAGCACAGTTCTCATGGTTTGCACAGCAGGGCTGATGGGTCGGTGATGCCTGAACCGAAGTGCTGCTCACTCGCTCAGAGCGGGTGCACCCGTCACACCTACCCAAATCACAGATACTCGGGAGCTAATTTAATCTGCATGTTGCTCTTTCAGAGACTGTGAAATGGCTGGTTTCCTAGCAAGCCCCGAGGGTACAATTACATATAGAAATTGAATAGAAGAGCTAGGTAGAAGGAGTTATTCTGTAAGAGCTGCACTGGAATACCTCATTTCTGCTGCTCTGGAATAGCTTCTTCTGGATAGACTTCTGCAAGACCAATTCTTCTTCATCCTTGTCTGTCTGATTGCTTTAATTTGCAAAGAGTTGCTATTACTTCAGCCTACCACATTTAGTAGCCTCTTTTTCAGTATTATTCCAGATATTTCACCTGTGTGGATTACTGGTGTGGTTAAACTATAAAATACTAGTTGATCATGACAACAAAGCTAGGCTAATTTGTTACATGTCTGGGAATAAGAGATTCCCTCCTATCTTTTATATTCTTAAACTGAAGATCCACTAAGGTAGAAATTGCATCTTGCTATATTTGTGTACAGTATCTTCTATGCAGGGGCCCTGGTCTTATTTTAGCAAAAGTCTGTGACACGAGGAGGTAAAATACCAATTATCTATAGCACCTCTGATGAGTCAACGCACATTTAGCTCTGAGATTCCAAGAGCTGACAGCAAAAGGTAATAGCTGGTGCTGTTACTAGCAGCAGCTTTGTCTAATGTATTTTTTCTTTTTTTAACAAATAGGGATGTAAATTTTATACTGAAGTACAAGTGAGCTTAAACCAAAATCCATGTTTAAGATTTTGTAGGGCTCCAGGCAGATCTCTGGAAAGTATGCAGCAGTTCTTATACAGATCATTATCAAATTCTCTATCCTTTTTTTTTTTTACCTCTGGCACAAAAGAAAATGTACATTCAGACAGATACAGATTGCATAATTAATTTTAGCACATAAAGCCACGCAAACCTTTGGTGTCATCTTCTAAAAGACAGCTCCTCACAAAACTCCTTGCCTTAAGTCTCTGCCTTAAGCTATTATCTTGCAGAACTCTCTTTTCCAGGCTGCTTTCCACTCGCACTTGATCTGCTCGATAGCATCGGGTAAGAACATTGCTTTCCCGTGACATTGCATGGCAGGGAGGCAGCCAGGTGAAAGTCAGCAGGTGTTGAGAGTGGGCTCTCTTCAGCTGTGTGTGGCAGAGGAAAATTAATATACATGAGAACCAAGACAGAAGTTGGGGAAATAATTTAATATACATTCAGTTTATAGCCTGTTTCACTGTGGCATAGTTTTACCTTCTTGGTTCAAGGGAAATGGAGAAAGTATCTTCCAGCTGCCACATCCATGTACCTTGCCTGTTAGTTTAGTAGCTTTCAAACTGTGGTCCCTGGATTTCTAGGGATTTATGAACAACCTGTAAAAGTTAACTACAGTTAAATGAGAAAAGCAGGCCAGCCTATCAGTAAATTTACATTCAAGATGCAATTCTGCAGTTTCTGGGGTTTCCTAACTGCACAGGGGTACTCCCTGCTTATCTGCGCATTTTCATGTTTCTAATAGTGCTTAAATTCCATCTGGATTGGTTGGACATAAGAAGTTTTTATGTTCATTGACAGGCTCTGAGGAATGGCAGATCAAAACAGATGTCTGTGACATTGATTTCTATTTCTTACACTGCTTAAGTCCTGCAAAGGGCCAAGTCCGAACCCTCTCTACCTCCCTAGCCACTTCTCTTGCCCTTCAAGCTATCGTTAACCTGTTAGACTGTAGCAGTGTTATGTCTTTAGTACATAGACCATACGAAACAAAAAGTAAAGTCTTAAGAGAACTGGGCAATCACGTGCATCACCAGCAGCCCTGGTCTTTGCCATAGCAGGAAGCATATTAGGTGAAAGTTAAATGAAACAGCCTGGCTAATTCGACATTCATTGTCTAGAAACAACATAATGACAACTGCTTTAAGCAGTGCTTGAAGTAAAAGAGGGAAGAGATATATTTGGTACCTGCTAGTAAAATAAAATCAAAGAACAACTGCTGAGCACTTACTATTAAGATTCTGCTGAATGTTTTTAGAGGCACAGCCTTTGCCAAGATAGTTTGTATTTTCTAGGGAGCACAACTCCCAGTTTGGCATCTAAGTGTAACGGCCAGATCTGTGAATGCTTGGTTTCTATGCTGTTTTCACGGTGATCCTGAACAGATGGCAGAAATATTATCTGCCACCTGACCTACTAAAAGCTGTCAGAAGACAAGAGGAATTGCAGATGAGAAAAGCTGGCCATCTCGTCCTGTAATATGTATCAGCTCATGGTAGGCACCTCAGCTTTTGGAAGCTGAGGGTATCTGTACACAACGGTCAGCTGTCAGCATGCATACATGAAACAGAAAGAGATCTATATGGGTCTTTACAACTTTGTGAAGCTTCCATCAGTTTGCTCAGATTCAAGCAGGAGTGTTTGCTGGTGTACTAACAATATCACAGCCAAGACAAAGCTCTTGTCTCTGCCGGAGAGGATTAATTAATAGAGGAGCTTGGTCCTGAGGTTGCAGCTTGTCCACACAATGTTAGGTTGGGGCATAGAAGTGTTTTTTGCACAAAGGTTTCAACTTGGGATGCCACTACAGAATCAACAAACAAGTCAAAACTACAACTTGTGTGAACACCGTCACTACTACCACTGTTGTGGCTGAGCTGTGGACTGTAATAGCTGGCCTTTCCATGATGTTTTCTGAGAGCTTACCTTTGTTTCTCACAGAGATGACTCTATGGCTTCTGACCACCTGACTTCATCCAGCTGTTTGTATGTTAGGAAAGGAATGGCTTTTCCCACTGACACTGAAAATAAGTGTAGCTAGGCAAAAAGGAATCATTTAATATTGTAATAATAAAGGAATAATTACAGCTTTGGCGTGCAGAGCAGGCAATAGAAGACAGAGATGCCCTCTCTTACATTAGCTACCTAGGGGACTCCTAAAATTTCACAGCTTTGAAACGTAGGAAGCTTTGTTCTAGGAATGCCAACCCACAAGAATACCTCTGTGGAGAGGAGTTTGGAGCAGAGATAAAACCAACTTTCTTGTTCAAAGCACTAGCACAGCAGACAGTATTCTGCACCCCAAAGAGGGCGTTACTAATTTTTGTACTCTTCCTTAGTGTGAGCAGAGGTAACCTTTTCCTGAACAGTATAATTCAGACAAGTAATTAGAGCACTAATGAACATGGGAATGTAGATTTTGAACCAGGTGAACCAGATTTTTCTTAAAGTGTTGTGGTTTTGGACAAATTGGTCAATGATGAGATAACAGATGCTCTCCACCACCTCTTGCTCCAAGGAGAGGAGAAGGAAAGATAAAGAGATTTATGAGTTTAGAAGAAACTAAACTACTTTAATGAAATATTAATAATAAAATAAAAAGGAAATAATGAAATAAATACAATATATACAAAACTGTATCAAGCTCCCAGTATAATGTCACCAGCAGGCACCGGGGAAATCCCAGACTGGACTCAGCCATGGGTGGGAACTGGATTCCACAGATGGAGTCAGGAATGCTCGAATTGGGATCAAAGGCAGACGAAGAGACAGGGTCCTCCTCGGACGTCGGCTGTTGAAGAAAGAGAATTGACCTTTTGATCCCTCAGCTTTTATACTGAGCATGGGCCAGATGTGATGGAATACCCCTGTTGGTCAGTTTTGGGTCCTCTCCTCCCTGCAGGTGAGACCCCTCTATGCTTTTCTGGTTCTGACCCTTCAGTGGGGCAAGTAACGAAATTAGCTGACCTTGGTTGTTACAGCAGTAAGTATAAACAAGAGCCTTTCTGCGTACCATTCCTTGGCATGAACTATAAACATTGAGAACTATAAACTCAGAACAAACAGTTTTCTGCATGACATGCTGTTAATTTCAGAGAGTTAGAAGAGGCTAAGCTAAGAAGTAAAATTACTGAACAGAAAATTGGTTCTGTTTTGCCTCAAACCAGGACAGGAAGGAATCTTCATCATGAGGATCTAAGTAAAGAAACAAGCTGAATATATAGCTTTATATCGCCATAGCTTCTAAACATGTTTAAGCAATGGCTCAATTCTACCCAGAAGATATATAAAAGTGGCCTCCACTTGCAAGCATTTACGTGGATGCAATGTTGTTACTATTCAGGATTCATACAGGGTTTTTTAAAGCACTATAAAATCCAATTCTGATTCTTGCTTTTCTCCTCAAACTTTATTTTTCTGTCAGAAATGCCACTTAAATACCTAAAGAAGAACAAACAACATTTTTTTTTCCCCCTAAAAGGGGAAAAAAATGAAAGTGACTATACCAACAGCTTCTGAAAACAGAATAGCTTCTATAAAATCAGAACCACCCTAATAACTAGAAAACAGTCTGACCAGAAACTCTGGATTCAGATAAAATCAAACTTTGCCTCTGTAGAAGCAACACATTTCTATTTAGATTTGGAATTTTCGGGTTCCCAGTGTTAACAGCCAAAAAATGGGGAGGAGATCAGTGTCTCCCGTCTTTTCTAGATCCTTCAGCTTGTTTTTGGCATGAACTAGAGTATTTGACCCACTTTAATAAGTCCCTGACCATTTTTAGCCTCTGTGGTTCTTCCACTACTCAGTGAAGGCAGACTTTTCCTCTGCAAATAAACTGATGAAGAGCGTGGTAGTCAATGTGAGTACTAACAACCCAGGCAGCAGAGGAAGATCTGGAGAGAAGCAGAAGTGCCTCTTTGATGGTTTTCCTTGAGGTGTTGAGTTGCGAAACCAGCATAAGAGGTGTAAGATCTTGAGTTGTGTTACTGAGGAGCTGAAGCCAGGGTAAGTCAGAAACGCTTGTGAAGATGACACTGTGACCTGCACGGCTGGCTTACAGTCCTCTGTGCTTTCCCAGAGTTGGCTGCTTGGTGGCATGAAGCGAGGAGATCCCTCCGCAGAGGGTGGTGCTTTGCTGCACCACCTCACCACGGCCTGTAGGTGGAGCCCCAGCACAACTCTCCATCAGGCAGGGCCGGTGGAGAAGGGACCGGCGGGCAGCAGGCTCAAAGGGAGTCAGTCGGACCCGGGCAGCACCTTCCCGTGGTGCAGGCGAGCCCGACCCTTGAACACCACGGGCTGCAGAAGAGCAAGACCTCAGGCAAGCTTCCCTTGATTCCTCTCCTGAGGATGCGGCCCCCGCAACTCATCGGGCCACCCGCCAGCTGTTCCTGCTGCTGCAGGGAAAACGCGACGCTCGTTTCTCCCTTCTCAAGTAGAAGACAGCGTGAGGGAGGAGGCCTCTTGCTTGAGCGGGAATTATTAATCCTTCAGTGTGCATCCCAAGAGCTACAGAGCTCACTGCAGGCTCGTAGTTTTTGTGTCTCAGATCTCCAGCATAGCTGGGAGATGGAAAGTAAGTTTCTTTACTCCCTGAGAACTAAACTACCGTCTAGCTTTTCTTCATCTCCTTTTCCCGCTGTGGTCCTCACTTTCAAGCCTGGAGGCTGACTCAGCGACAGTGCCAACAGTGCTGCTCGCGTTAAGAGGAAGACCAAAAGTACGCCAGTGTGAGCTGTAGAATATGACTCTGCATTTGTGTGTTCCCTTAACGTTTGTGACTGGTTAGCAGGAAATAAGAAAAAGGAAAGCCCTGGATTTTGGATGATTAGGTGAATTTACATGCCAGGTCTTTGCATCTGATGGATTTCAGGTCTTCATGTCCTCAGTCATCATGGCTTGAGTCTGCTGGCTGAAATGTAGCCACCACCTTTAAGGTCCACTGTTGCAATACAATGCAGTCTCTGTGAAAACAAGACTGTGTAATCACAAAGAAAAGAAAAAGAGTGGGAAGACGCTGCAGATTGTCATGCATCGGTGTAAATTAATTACACTAAATCTTTGAAGTCTTGTGTTTTTGTGAATCATAAGATAGCAGAACACTGATGCCACAGTCTATCCAAGGATGGTTTGAGATCTCACAGCATGAAGTGCTTGGTGTCTAACTAGTATTTGGAATAACTCTTATATATTTTTCATTAATCTTAGTAAAAGGCCTTTCACACAAGATTGTCAGATTCCCACTTGGAAATAGGAAGCATTTCTCTTAATGGTAAATACAGCAAATCTGTGACTATGGTAATGAGGACAGTTTTGAAGTAGTCCCAGGATTAGACCCTGCTCAGTGTCCTCTGAGTCATTTCTTCTAGATGATACATTCTTCTGACACAGAGAAGAAAAGCCACAGCCCTAATTTCTTTCCATCCACACACCATTGCTTAGGCTGCTTCAAACAACAGTGCAGAGAAGGAAGAACGGCAGTATTTTGTCCTGGGAGCTCTATTTGATGATCAGAACTTGATGAAGGAGAAGGTTAAAAGTGGGAGAAAGTCTCCATTGAATGGGGCACAATCAATCAGCTGTGGGGGTACAAATAACTCAGTTCATAAGGAGAGGGAATGGAAAGTATAAGGAAGAGTCAGACAGCAGATTAAAAAGGGAAATTTCTGGCACAGCAGAACTCATCTGAGAAGCCTAATTGCCCTGATTTTGTGTAAGCTTCCAGCAGCCAGGCTGTTAGGCGTTCATGGCAGCCCAGAGAAGCAGAACAGAAAAGCCAAACGTGGCAAAATCTAATTTTTGTGAAGGTGGATGTTTGCTTAAAGTATGTGTGTGTGTATATAAAAATGTATATATATTTATATAAATGTTACAGTTTTAAATTAAAGGCATATAATTTTAAATTAAAAACTTTTAAATAACAAATATGAGTCAATGGCTCAATTGCATCTTGTTAATTTTGCTGTGACTGCATATTTCACAGGTTCTAGAGAGGAGGAGACATCTGATAAAGAGACACACACATTACACTTGGCGTACACGGGGCTTTGGTGAAGTAAATTTGGTATCTTTGTTATCTGGCTTCACACTCTGGGGAGTAAAGTGAAAAAGCATGGGGTTGGAAGTGTGTGAGCAACAGAAGGGAAGCACGTGTCATTCCACAGAAGTAAAAGTTTGTCTCTCAAATATTTGCTAGGCTAAGATAGAAGAGATTTGGCTCTGATTCTTGGCTGTGACCCAAGTCTTACTGTGTCACTGTGACCAGATCTAAGTTCTCTGCCTTCAACAGAGACAGATTTCCACACATCCCATATCCACATTGCCTGTAACAATGTGCACATGTGCACGGTAAC
Source organism: Fratercula arctica (assembly GCA_947846985.1). Classification (NCBI taxonomy): domain Eukaryota; kingdom Metazoa; phylum Chordata; class Aves; order Charadriiformes; family Alcidae; genus Fratercula; species Fratercula arctica. The sequence continues at coordinate 74,798,813 of CANTUZ010000026.1, read as the reverse complement.
AAATACGACAAAGTCCTATCTAGCTAAGTCAGATCAGAGATCCTACATGATGGAAACGCTTTAGGGGCACTTTGCTGGAAACTAGCTCATCTTTCTTCAACTTCCCATGACAATTCTGTGATGCCCCCACCTGAGGGACTCCTCAGGGGGCTTTTATTTTGGCTTACTTGGTGACTAGCCCTCAGCTTTCCATTTTCTCAAATCATGGTCTTAATCATCTTTTTTCTTCCTCTCTAGGCTTGGACAAATTGTGCACGTTTGGCAGCCACTGCCCCTTGCAATCCAGGGAGGATACATCGCAGCTGAAGGAATGAGGGCATGAATAGAGCACGGGTGCCCTCCTTCTGCGGGAGCCATGTTACACCAAGCCTGGCAGCTCTATGGGAGGTGGTGCCGTTGGTCCAGTCCTTTTGTCCATCTCCTCACACTGACTGTGGTGACATTCGGTGTGCTCGCACCTTTGATTTGCCACCGGCTCCTCCACTCTTACTTCTATTTGCGGCGTTGGCACCTGAACCCCATGAGCCAGGAATTCCTGGAGCAGAACCAGCAGGAGGGCCAGGCTGCTCTCCATTACTTTGAGCAGATGCAGGTACCAAACGCCTCCGAGGCTGCTGGCAGTGATGCCTTTCAGCCCTTGCTACTGGTCACCATTATCACTGTGCAGAGGCGGAGTGATTTCCACTATGTCTTGCAAGTGGCCTCCCGTTTCCACCGCCTTCTCCAGAAATGTGGTGCACGCTGCTGGAGCCACCGTATCCTCCTCTGTAATGTGGAGTCAGACCCCAGTAGCCATCAGGATGTCAAGCTGCTGAGCAGCTTCTTTCCTATGGTCAGTCGTGATAAAATTGGGGAGAACCCTGACCCCAGAGTGAACCAGTTTGAGAAGGAGAAGCAGGACTACGTCTTCTGCCTTGAGCAGTCGCTGTTGGCATACAACCCAGAATACATCCTCATAGTGGAAGATGATGCTGTGCCAGAGGAGGAGATATTTGCTGTCTTGCAGCACCTCTTGTTGTCCCGGTTGTCCAAACCATACCTCAGAGATGCACTCTACTTCAAGCTTTACCATCCCGAGAGGCTTCAGCGCTACTTCAACCCCGAACCCATGAGAATCCTCGAGTGGCTAGGTCTAGGCATGTTTCTGGGGCCCGTGCTGAACTGTGTGTACTCCTGGGCAACTGGGCGCCCCAGCCTCAGTTGGCCCATTGTCTTGTTCTTTGCTTTGTACAGTATGGCTCTGTCAGAGCTGGTGGGACGGCATTACATACTGGAGCTGCGCCGGCTGGCCCCCACCCTATATAATATCGTGCCGGTCACCGAGTGCTGCACGCCTGCCATGCTCTTCTCTGCTCCTTCTGCCCGCCGTGCCTTAGGTTACCTGAAGGGGCTGCACTGCCGTCAGGGTTTTGCTAAGGATATTGCCCTCTACTCGCTGCTGCACACTAAGGGGGAGAATGCCTACGTGGTGGAACCCAACCTAGTCCGGCACGTGGGAATGTATTCCAGCCTTCGGCTAAACGACAACCCGAAACTGCTGTGATCTGTTCATGCCTTTCCAGACTCACAGCCGAGAGAATTTGCCTCTGGGCAGAGAGACAGTGTGCAAACTCAGATGTTGTGCTGCTCACGCTGGTTATCCTGTGCCTCCAGGTGGAAAAAGAGTAACTCTCTTAAAAAAAAAAAAAAAAAAGTTTCTTAAAAAATAAATTTATGTTCATGCAGAGCCTATTTAATATATACTTGGAACTAATCACCATGCACCAATTGTGATGGGGGACTGGAGGATTCCAGTTGAGGGTTGTGGATTATCTACTCTCCTTAATCATTCTTAGGGAAAAAGCTCTCACACCAAAATAAACAGCTATACTGCCTACTCTCCTTTACATTGCTTACAGAAATCCTTACCTTAGGGCAACAGAAATGTTGGACAAACTGAATGTTTCAAAATTAAGCTAGCGAGTAGTAAAACCCCTTATTTTCCCATTCTTAATAAGATCTGATCTCTGACCTCTGTTTCGAAGTTGTGGTTTTGAGCAGATCTTTCAAAAGCAACAGTGGTTTATGTGAACATTCCCACAAATTTCACCTAGATTCCTCAAAATTTACAAAGCCTTTATTTGTTACTGTCTCCCCCTACAGATCCTAGCTGCATCTCCACCCTTCCCACTCCTTTTTCTTGGAACAGAGGCTCTTAAAGCCTCTGCTGCTTTGTTAAAGGTCACCTCTGAAGGTAGGAACAAGAAAACAGAATAACAGCCATTAACAGAATAACAGATGTGACACAGACAGCTCACAAATGCATGTTTTCATTGCTAAATTATAGACATTATAAACAACATAGGATGACTACTGCGTTGGTTGTTATCGTCACTTGTAGTGGATCCAGGCCCCATCAATTGCTGGCTGGACTTAGACATGCAACATAAATTTACCTTGACTTCCGATCAGCACAGAGGCAACAGAAAAATTAGATCAGGTGCTGCTATTGTGCAGGATCCTTGTTTGATTTTGGAGCTGTGGTTCACAGCTCAGCCTGAGTGGTTCGTTCACTGCTCCTGGCAGCAAGAAAAATATCCATAGGAAACAAAGCTAGCTGTTCATAAAAACAAGCAACAACAGCACAACACATCAAGGGGCCTCTCTGATACTGACCCGCTAGCTAAATGTGCTCTGGTGGTTAGGCATTTGGGAAAGGTACTTTGTACCACAGCTGTGGGCGCAGTTAAATATAAAACCATGCAGATGACAGAGATCGCATACAGAATCAAAACTGGCACCAAAAATGTTGATGTCTAATGAAAAGCCCACCTTGACTTTAGTGGGCTTTGAATCAAATTCACTTAGATGTGGAGTTTGGTTGAACTATATTTGAAACCATATTCCTACCTTTGGAATGAACTAAGTACAGTACCTGTGTCGAGTTTTGGTCAGTGGGGATTTAGTTTTTTGGTTTTGGTGAAGGAAGAGCTATAATTGTCACTCCCAAGTGATTTATGCCTTAAGCTCTTAACAAGTCTGGCTGTGGATGTGAAAGACATAAAACTCCTGAGAAAGGAAACCAAAGAAAGTTACAAACCTCTGGTTGTCAGTGTGTGATGGTATCAACTACACAACACAAATGCGTAATGCAAGTTAGCCAATTAGAAATGGCTTCACAACACAGTGCAGTGCTTTGCGCTCTTAGTAATCAGCTGGAATACTTTTGTAACACCTTTGGAAATCAGATGTGAGTAAAAACTGCTTGTGGATCTCATGTCACTCTGAAGGCAAAACACCTCTCCCGTCAGAGGACACAGGAAAAATTGCACAGGCAGAACCCCAATTTATTCCCAGCTGCTGAAAATCCCAAAGATACCAGAGTGGTCACACTGTGGCAGTGGGGCAAACCTATTCTCAGGCTTTACTATGATATGGTGAAGATGGCAGGATTTGAGTGTCATTGTATATTTATTCCACTAAGTGCCTGCGCCTGTGAGGAAATACAGCTTGTTTGTTTACGCGTCTTCAGCTGTGAATGTTTCCGTGCGGTGTGCTTTCTCTTCACTCTTTTTCTGTCTTTGTACTATACAAATCCAGGACAATGGAGGGTCCATTCATACTCATTCTTGCAAAGGAAATCTCACAGCAAGGTACAATAAATGGGACAGGGAAAGGAAAAAGAAAGGAAAAGGAAGAAAGAAACCTTAGAAAAGAAGCCAGGTAACAATATGCAGTTAATAAATGTTTTGCTGTGGGAAATGATTTATCTGTTTGTCTCTAAGGTTATTTTTCCTGTTTGCTCAGTAGTACTTTATTTGTCATCCCAGAAGTCCAGGGGAAGTGAATAATTTCAGTGAGCTTCATAGCTGAAAATTAAAAACATAAATTTGCGGCATCCCTTCTAAACTAGAAGACAATTTTCAGGGCAAAAGGGGTGAGAGAAATTGACCGGGAGACCAAACAACATTCAGAGGGCCTACAGCTTGAACCTGACAGAGAGTTTCAGATAAACCCGTTGAGAACAAACTCCTTTGTGCAAGGAGCAGGCTAATAAATTCTTCATGTCCTTCTGGAATAATTTCCTTAAGTGCCCAATTCACCTTTACAACAGGGGTGCTTCTTTTACTGAGCCTGCTGGGGGCTGTTTCTCAATTACTCAGGTACTTGCTCAGTGCCCACCATGCCAACGTGGGATCTCAGGTGAGTGTTCCTTCTGCTGCCACCTCTGAACTTTCACAAGCAGATTGATTTTTCTTTGTTTTCTGTGCCACATGTTTTATTAGAAATGACAAGTCACAGAAGTGTACTTTGCCCTTGGAACAGAAGATGGGAGGTTACTCTGAGTTCTTAAGTCCTGTTGGATTTTGTTCCACAATTCGAGCTAAAAGCACAGTCTTGAACACACAAGCCTTTTCCCTCTATCAGGGGAGCGGAGCTGAGTTACTGTATCTCAGGCTACATAAGTTTAAGGCCTAGCATTAAATCCTTGAAATGTAGACTTAAGAGTTTGGTTTTATTCACATTAAAACAAACTTCATGACTATTTTTGAAACGAACAATATGGATTTTCTTGGATGTTGCTTCATTCCCAATAGTTTGGAGATTATTTTTTAACGCAGCAACTGCTGCTTGCACAAGAGGATTCTTTCTTGACAAGCCAGCCAGACTCAAGGCATTATTGTCCAAGAAAATTCAGGGGAAGTTATTACATTAAACAAAAATTACCTTTGTTTCCAAGGCATGTCCAACATTAGCATGATTCCGGCAGAATACAAAGCATAAGTTGATCGGTCTCTATTATATTAGAAGCCCAAGAGAATTTTCTAACTACAGCTGTAGTAGTTTTCTACAGTTTTTCTAGCAGTTTTCTAGTTAGTATTTCTAACTGCAATCAATGTTTTAGTGAGAAGGCACTGCATTTGAAGAAAGAATGAGAAAGCCACCTTCTCAGTTGTGAGGAGCTGTGAGTCGCCGGAGTGGGTATTTCAACAGCAATTTGGGTGGATGCAGGGTGAATAACTTTTTTTTCTAAAGCTATTTACAAGCAAACTTTCTACCAAATAAAAAACTTTTCTATTAAAACTCTATTGTCTCTTCTTCCTGTGTGCCACTGTTTTTTTTTCATGACTGGCAGATTCATCTTTTTTCTTACTATATTTGACTAAGAAAGAGACTTCTGTATTTATGCATCTGAATGCATCTGCATGGATGTAATAATTTGGATCCTACAAAATTCAGGTTGAAAAGGACCTCTGAAGGTCCCTGGTCCTAAATTCCCCACTCAAAGCATATCTTATTAGACCACATTGCTCAGGCTCTTCTCCAATCGAGTACTGAGGCATCTTAATGAGGACCTGAGAAATTAAGCTCCAAGTGCTAGAATTTAACCTTAGTATACTTTTGTATAGAAAGGCTATATATTTCACAAAATAAAAAAGGTAATTTTCTGTGGGAGACAGTTGTAGTTACAAAGGCAGTGGCAGTTTCTCTCCTGAAGTTAAGAGTTTCTTTTTGTGTATTTCCACACCAGCTTTATAGATGTTGTATCCAAATTCAGCAGATGGTAGGGTACAACATATGGTTCTGAATAAACTTTAGTATAACATACATCTGCCAAAAATGCATATAGAATTAGGTACTCATGCTCTGTGCTTCTTCACTTCGTGTGTGTGTGTTGCTAGAATGACTTCATTTCCACAAACTCTCTCCTGACAGCTCATGCTTTGGGAGAACCTGCCCCACCAGCCAGTTTATTTGCTCACGTATAGGCCAAGAGTCAGCAATATCAGTGTCCATTCCAAGACTTTGTTCTGCATGTCGAGATATGAATGCCACATTCCCAGCTGTGTGATTTTTAAATGTTGATGAAGAACAATAGTGCTACATGTTCTTGGCCTGTTAGTAAGCCTCTGGCCAGCGATCTATTCTTCAGTGCCTACTTTCTCTTTGAATTTCTGCCATGGTGTCCAGTGTTCCTCTAGCAGTGCAGAAACCACTTCTACAATGGTCTTTTCATCAAACTAGCCCACGTCAGACATCTGCTGTAGTTTGTATTTTGCAAATTGTATGCCAACGTTAACATGCGGCCCCTAAGTGTGCTTTTTCGAGGGACTATATGTGCTGCTTAGATAAACAGGTAATAAACAGTTAAGTGTCTCCCATTATAGCAGCCAGTTGTTTGCCTACTTGCTTTTTTAAAAACAAAAAGTCAACAGAAAGGCATAGAGACCAGTGTCATTACTGCATTTATCTTCATGTCCTGTTACAGCTATTTTACACAGCCCAGAAACATTGCCAGTGGCAACCTGATTTAAAGTTGTATCCTTATTTGCTATCCCCACTATTGAAATTACTACAAAGATTTGGGTTTTCATAACAGTTACGTGCTTGCCTGTTTCATAAGAGTTCCTAACAGTTTCATAATGTTACGTGCTTGCCTGTTTTTCATTCCAAGTCATGGTGTTTGTTGCAGCCCAGCTTTACGGTGCAAAGAACGAAGAGCAATCTCCTCAGTGCTCTATGTGGGCCTGAGACAGTTCTGCCCAAGACCCTCCATTCCCTCCCTGATGTACGTGTCCACAGACACTCCTGTGGAGCCAGAAATACAGGACATTTCTTTCAGTGGGGTTAAAGGCCAGGCTCTCTGCATTGGGGGTGAGGGCTGTAGATGAATGGGGGAAAAACCCCCCACTTAATAAACAATAGCTCTGATTAGATAGGGATGAACAAGCTGGACTTTGAGACAGTTAAGCAAGACTGCAGAGTACAGAAAACAGGAAACATCCAGCACAGTGTGGAGAGGTGAGGAGGAGGCAGACTCTACTCAGCTCAAGTGTGCTCTGATTAGACATTAACCCCATCACGCAGGCAGCACTCTCTTGGGGCACACAGAGCCAGGTGTTTTTCATGTGGATGCATATTATATTCAAACATTCTTCCAGCTTGCACTGTATTTTTCCATTCCATTTCAAACCATTCTAGAGGCCTGACCACATGCAGAAGTGTTGCTAAAGTTAATAGTACTTCATTTACCAAAGTGCAGAAGGAAGCTTTAACTTTTTCTTTTCTTTTCTTTTTTGTGACCGTGAAATCTCTGAATTGCTTCGTCCATGTCTTTCTTTTTCATCTTTCTTTCTCAGATGTACTACAGTTTGTCTCTCATCACATTTACTTACTATTTTCAGTTAAAATGCTAGTTAATATGAGCAATTAAGGTAAAATCAGTATCAGAATAATACTGCTAGAAACACACAGAAAAAACACAGTCATCAACCCAAAGAAACATAAGCAATTCTGAAATATTTACCCATTGCCTTTAAACCAGGCTTGCCAGTGATTTTAAACTACTTAATCCAGTAACAGTCTTCACTCAAAACTCCAATACAGAACTGACAGATCCTTTGACAGTAAGGTTGGATATAATGAGGACAGCAATTAAATTAAGTTCTACTATGAAAATCCAGTACTTGCATTGTCAAACTCAAGAAAGCAAACCCACAAATTAAAACCTAAATAATAACCCAAGACACCTGTAAATACAGTTCTTAGTGGTCTTTAAAGTTTTCAAACGTATACTTCTGTCAACTTTTGTGTAGTAATTTCAGATGGAAAAGTCAACATCAGAAAAATCTCCAAGCCATTCAAATACAAAATTCACATATGGTGTGCCACGTTTTTGAGAGAAAATGCTAGATGCTTGTGTTTTAACATTATCCATCTCTTTTATAGCTGGCCATCATTTTCTGTTTCCATGCTATAGAAGGCACAACAATGAACATTTAAGCTCTCTTACTACTTATGCATCTTGTTTGCAGTGACATTTCAAACAGAGATTTGAGTGAGCTGTAAAGATTTTTATACTGCAAGACTGTTTATATCAGCTTCCTCAATAATGTATAAAAAAGCCACAATCCATGCAGAAAAACTTCAATTACTGTATTTAGTTAGATATGTATTTAAGCAATCAATTCTCACACACCCCAAATTCTTAAAAAATAGTTAGTAATTCTTCCTCTATTAAAATATTTTTGTTTTCACTAGAGAAGTGGATCTGCATTCACTGCAATATTCTGTACAATTATTTTTAAGAATACCAATAACTGAGAGTACTTGTTCTTTAGCTCAGCTGCCCTTCCGTCCCATTCCCCTGTCTTTATCCTCAGCCTGGGATCTTTGCAGTATTTTCCCCTTCCCATGCCAAAGGCAGAGGGGGATGAAGAACCCTAGGGAGGCAGAGAAGAGCTGGTTCTTCCTCAGGAACTGAACTCCCACAGCAAACCCTCCCTGCATGGCCAGCCCTAACAAACTGCAGGCGAAGACCAACCCCACATATCACTAAGATGGGTGGGAACACAAACAACAGTGGATGCTAAAAAAGGGTATTTGTTTCACACTGTTACCGAGCCATTTTGTCGCAAAGTTGTTATCTGTTCCCTTTAACATTCATCTGTATGATCTCTGCCTCTCTTTGCCCCCTGCCTCCTGTTTTCCTGAAGCCCCCAAATCTGCTTCCTGACCTGCATCATTATTCCTCTGAACACACCTTCCATGGGGGCTTCAGTGTTGCTCCCATTCCATGTCCACCAAAGATGTCCCAGTCTTCCTGTATTATCAAAGTCATGCTGTCCACAGCCACAAATTCAATATATGTCAAAGCAATGCCTGGATGTAGCCACCTCTACCACGGGTGCTCACACCAGCAGTCTCTTAATAGCTACACACCTATGGCTGCATTGCATTACTCTGAAAAAGGCTTAAACAAAAAAAGAAACCATTCCAAAATTAGCTGGGTCACTGGAAAGCTGAGAGAGTTGGCAATACTACGAGTTCAAACACTAACTAAATGAAACAGGTTTACAACCTGGATAATATACCAATTTTGCTGTAGAATAATTAGTTCAGGCAATGATTTGATATTTTTTATGGGGCAGGTTAATTGCTTGGTTGAATGGAAGTACATTGCATTCCCTGCACAATGTGAGCTTATTTCTCTTACCATTTAAGGATACACGACACCACTATAACCTAATTTTTAGAGGTATAAGTAGTCCCAAACTATGACTACATAGCCATGATGATGAAAGTATATACTCTTTTCCAGTGTCTTTTTAATATCACTGATTTCTGCACAGCATGGTCAGCATCATGGTTTTGCATATTAATAGAACTGAACTTTACAGTGACATTATCTAGCATGGTTGCTCATTCGATATTCTTGCCTGAAAAGGCTCCCATTCCTAAATTAAGTGAAAAACTTAACCATCATGTCCATTCACCTTTTTCCTTCTCAGTCCTCAGAATCTCTGCCAGGACCTGTAATCCTAGTGCTTGAAGTACTGGATATTGGCTCAGAAGGCACATATTAGCCATTACCCACCTGGAAAATATATACGTACATGCATATATATATATACACTTCTGAAAGAGTTAAGAATGCAAGGTGGGCTGCAGGGGATTATCTAAAGCAGTTTCTAAATGTCAGACACTATTTTTTTCGAGAAGACTCCCTCAGCTCTTCTCTAATAATCTGTTAGACCATATCAGAGATGACACTGGGAAAGAAACACCTCCCGATACTTTCCTACCTACCACAGCTTCTAACCAAACCAGGAACGTCGGGACTCAAACTCTGATTTTCCCTGTGGCCAAAATATTTTAAATCCGTACTAGATGCCTCTGTTTGTGGTGGAGAAACTTTAATACACCATGGGGTTCATCTTTCTGCTAGGATGGGAGAAATGGAATATAGAACAAACATTGTAAAGCAGGGAAGGCTTTATGTCCATGTTATGTGCTACAGCATTCTTCAGCAAAAAGGTATGGGCTGGAAGGAGAATGTTGAAGAAAACAAAACAACACAAACACAAGGCCTTCAATTAGACTGTATCCTCAGCTTTTTCAGAGGTTTCTCTGCTGACTGTCATGGAGTGCTACTGCTGGCAGCATTTAAACTGTTACCATTTCCCACAGGCACTGACCTTGGCAGGCACCTCTAGAAGAGACAGGCTCAAGGAGGAAGCGCCCCAATGAGGACAGTGTTGCTCAGTGAGAGGAGAAATCAGATATCTCACTGTGTCTATGTAAAGGCTAAAGGTATCGCTACCTGAGCCAAACAAATGGAGAAACTACGTCATTCTTCAGGCAAACACTGGGCCTTTGTGGTAAAGACATACTAATGTCCAAGGCCGCTGAACGTGTTGTTGCTGAGGGTATGATGTTTGCCTAACAGTCCCTGCGCTGTACTTCTCTCCAGAAGTACTGACCTGCTGGACAGGAGGAAAAAAGAAAAAATAATCAAGCCTATCTACTTGGATTTGGTGAATAGCTGTAGTGCAATTTCATATAAACTGGAATGCTACTATACTGGTTATAGACCATTAGCATTTTTCACTGAAAAATTTTGCTACGCAACTGAGAAGTTTGTATGTCATTGTAAAATGGGTAGGTGTTTCACTGGGATTTTGGTGGAAAAATTTGGCTTGCACTTGTGCACCTCAATGTGGGTATATTTCTTCTGATAACCATCATTGTCACACATACAATGCATTCAAGGAAATCAGAACTTGCAGTTTCATTAACCCTGATACTGAAGCATCGCATTTTGCCTTTCCATATACTAATTAGAAAAGGAAAATATGTTTCTGTGCTAAATTTTCAAGTGAGGAAAATCATTGTAACACCTAGGAAGCCACTGAGATGATAGTAACTCATGTCAATTAAGGATCTGTCGCGTTGTTTCTGTGTTTTGTTTTCTACTCTTCCTTTCTGCACTGTGTAGTTTCCTATGTTTATAAGCTTACAGAAGATCTAACCCTAAACTGAACGCTTTGCCAAAGATCCCTGTAAATAATTTCTATGTTTGAAACGGAAAACTCTTGTAGGTCTTTTCAGTCTGTTTTAGAAAGAGGAGGAATAATTTGAAATAACTGGAAAACGTCTCAGTTTCACCACATCATGAATGGCCTTACATATATACAGGGGAGGGGAAAGGGGAGGAACACGGGGAGCGAGACCTGTTGGTTGTGTGTGGTTGTGATCTGACAGCCAATGACAAACCTCGAGCAATGACACCTCCCCAGCCAGCCTGGGGAGGAGGGATAATGAAGGAGTGGAGGAAAAAAAAAAAAAAAAAAAAAACCTGTCAAGAATTTTATAAAAGTTAGTGACTAGAAGGACCAGGTCTCTTTGCCTGCAACCACCTCACCAGAAGCTTGTAGCAGCGGAGACACTTTCCACAAACAAGTAAGTATAATAATTTCACTTCTAAGCTGTAAACGTGGTAAATAATATCAGCAGCTGAGACACAATGTGTTTATCTAAAGTGAGACTGGGGAGTTGTTTTGGGGTTTGTTTTCATTTTTTTGTTCCAGGAACAGCTTGCAAGAAATAAGCACTCAGCCATTCTGCAGTGGTCTTCCAATGTGAACCATTTGCTGCTAGCACTGACTTTCTAACTTAGCTTAGGCACTCAGAACTGCAGTAAGTGAATCCTTAGTCTTGGAGTGGAGCAATAACATACCTGCATTGTTTCCTACTGCTTTGTTTTGTATGTATTTGTTGATGCTTGTGGAGTACATAAATTTATGTTTTGCAAGGAGACAGAGAAAATGACTGGAAAATGCAGCTGGTCCTGACAAACACCAATGCTGACAGAAGTGTAATTATGGATGTTCATTGTGCAGCTTCTTCTGGAGTATTAGTGCAGTAGTGTGGATAAGATTTTTTGGCAGGGGGATGTAAGGTAGTCTGCTGTGCAGGAAACGAAAAACTGCTCTTGCATTAGGCTGTAACCTTTCAAGTTGTGAACAGACAGCTTCAGCAAATTGCTCAACAAACTCAAATCCTCGCTGAGTCTGTGATCCTCCATCACTTTCTCAGCTATCCCCTGTGCCTGGCACCCAGAACTATTTAGCCAACCTGAAACCCTCACCACTGCTTCCTCTAGCCTCCCCTGCTGGCATTACAAGACTTGAATTCCCATGCAAGTCTGACTGCATTTTTTTACCTTCTCTGAGAAGAGCCTAGCCCTGAGAGAGAAGCAGCTTCAGCCTCATGACCACACTTACTTCCAAGAAACCAGTCTCTTGCCACCTCAGCCGTCTCTAGCCATCATGAGCGCTGCAGGAGTGCTCTGCACTGACTGCAGAGGCCATGTCCCTCAGTACATAATCTCTCTTCATACTTGCTAGAGAGATGAAATGGGGGTACATTTGCTCAGAGCTCAAGTATAGCTCTGAGGCTAATGCGAGAATCAGTACAGGGAACTCCAGGTCTCCCATACTCCCATCAACTTGAGATAGGATGTTGAAGCAAGGTCCCTAGACAGAGGATGAAAATGGAAAACCCCCTCGTTCTTACCCTCGTCAGAGAGAGCAAAACCCAACCAGGCAATTTACCATCATATATGCTGCATAGGACCTATCAAGATGGTGAGATCAGTATGTCAATCAAAAACATCTGCTGGTTTTTCTAGGTGACAGAAGTCTGAACATCTCTTTTTGTTCCATACCCTTGACTCACTTTTTAGAACCCAGAAATGAAACATTTTGCTATACTGAAACCTTCCCTCCCACTGCAAAGAGGAAGGGAGAAACACCCTGTTCTTCCCTCAGAGCTCCTTCATACATACAGGAGGCACTGCTGCCACTTCAACTCCCTAAAGCAAGTGCTCACAGAGTCGCAGGGATATTCAAGCTGAAAGGGATATTAGGACATTTGTAGTCCAACCTCCTGCTCGAAGCAGGGTTAGAAACAAGGTCAGACCAGGCTGCTCATGGCTTTATTCAGGTTGGTCTTGACAACCTCCAAGGATGGAGACACCACAGCCTCTCTGTCAACCTGTTCCACTGCTTGGCTGTCCCAATAGTGAAAAAAAATTCTTCATATCCATCCTGAATCTCTCTAGTTTGAGCTTATATCTGTTGTCTTTCACCCTCTCGTCACCTGCTGCTGTGAAGACCCTGGCTCTGCCTGTTCGCTCACCACTCTGTAGGTATTGGGGGTTGCTGAGAGGTGCCCTCCACAGCTATCTCTCCTCAAGGATGAACTAGCCCAGCTCTGCAGCCTTGTCCTTGCAGAGCAAGTGCTTCCGCCCCCGACTTTCTCGGTGGCATCTACTGAACTCGCTCCAGTTTGTCAATATCTTTCCTGTACTGCAGGGGCCCAACACTGGATGCAGTACCCAGATGTGACCTGTTCCCCCACCCACTAGCCCTGGTGGGATCTCTGCCAAGGTTCTGCCCCCAAGGCAATGGCTGGGCATTTGTCTTGGCTTGAACTTCATGGTGCTCCTGTTGGTCTCTTCCTGCCCCCTGTCCAGGCTCCTCTGGATGACTCCCCAGCAATCAAGCGTATCAACTAGTCCTGGTAGCTTTGTGTCTAGATAAGAATGTGCTCTGTCAGCAGGACGGGGCCAGGCTTGCCCAGCCGTTCATACCTATCAGTTTGCCTGATGTCCAAGTAACCAGTCTTACTTAGAAAGAGCTTTTTAATGGAGCTCCACAGATAAATGAGGCCAATACAGTTGTTCACTGTAAAGAGAATATAAGGTGCCTAACTCATTATGTGTCTGTCTCTCCAATGGATATAAGTGTAAATGAATGAAGAGTAAATCCAGCCAGGTCACAACTGTGCCTATATGTGATGGGCTAAATTTTTGAATACTTTTCATTCTCCCTATCACCTGTATTTATCTATTTATATATGCAATTTTTGCTTCTTCAAATCCTGCTGTTTGGAGGCAGAACCTCTTGCGTGCACAGTGCAACCACATGGACATGTGGTTTGTATTGCTAACTGTCAGAGATGATGTTTAAGGCTGTGTTTACTAGTAACTGAACAGGAAAAGCTACATGCATGGGATACAAGCCGTATTTTGAGTTTGGTCCTGCACTTTTGGAACCAATTTTATAAAAGAAGGCAATGAAGAGACCCAAGAGAAAAATTTACAGATTCTAATCCAATCTTTTCGCATCTGCAAACCAGGACTCAGGTGAGATTTTCTGTAAGATTGGAAAATGCCAGTCACTTGAGGTGGCTGGAAAGAAAAATTGCCAATTAATGTTTCTAAGACGACCTGAAGTGGAATGTAACAGTTTGTTCCTTTTGCTCTTCATCTTGCCTCTGCCCTTTGGTACTCACTATTAATATTAACAGGATGCAGTGCTTGTGCTGATATCCACGAAGATACTTCCCCTGCAGTCCTCCATTACGGTAGCTGAGAAAAACTTGAGACTTCAGCAGTACAATATTTACTTTTACAACTGTGCTGTCGCCTTTTCCCCCACCCCCGCCTCCTGCTGGTCACAGGCTGAGGGCTTAACAAAGAACTGTTTGCTTAAGGAGCTGCTGAAGCCTAACAAACACCCAAGGCAGCCATAAAGCTGGGGGGTTTGTGCATTCTGTGCAGTTTTATTCTTTTGGTTTTTCTTCCACTTTTTAAAAATGTTACATAAGCAGTTACCACAAAGAGAAAACATTGTATTAATACAATGTCAAATCAATGTGAAATCACTTGAGCTTGTGACACTATGATACTAGCCCACAGCCTAAAGTAGGTAAATAAAAGTAAAACTTCTTGAAAAACTTTAGTGGTGGGACAACTCTTAGATACTGTTACTGAGAACGCAGTTCCTTACAGCTTTTTCCTGTCTGGAAAAATTGTGAAATTAAACAAATAAAGCAGAATAATAAGGCAAATAGGCTTCGTTCTTGGAAGAATGAAATAAGCTGTGCAGCTTTGGCAGCCTGGGAACAACTATTTTTCCTCAGGACCTGTAAGGTGATATATCGAGCTCTTTAAGGGGGAATGTCAATGTTTATATGGATGTGCTGGGAGCTTACTCTTTACAAGGCAGCTGTATGAAGTGTTCCTGAAGTGTAAGACTTCTCCACTACCCTTTAAATACTCAGAGCAGTACCTTATAGCAGAGACACCCTTTCTGAATCCAATGGGGAAGATCCTCAGAGGTTATGCTCCTCATTAAAGAGTCACAGAAAAATAAAGTCCTAAATCAAGGATCCTTGAACATTCTAGATCTTAGAGCTATCATTAGCTTTACAACTGCTCTTTTGCACACATTTCTTCACCATTTCAGTTAGAAACACTGTGCATTTTGTTCATCCTTGCAGCTCAGCAGGGTAGATGGGAACGACTCATCACGGCCTTACAGATCATTTTGGGGAGCCTTTTGGCAAATCTCCACCTACTCCTTCACACTCAATGAGATACTTGCATGGAAACTGGAACTAATCTGATGTCTACCAATTCATCATTGTGGAACTACACTGTATTGCTTCAGTCTCTCAGAGTACTCACTTGACACAGCATTATCCACTGAAAACTCGTATTTCTGTATTTTGGCAATTTGCTTTGCAGGCTGGTTTTGAGTGATAACTGTCTCTTTGTTATCTTTATGCAAACACTGGAAACAAGCAAGACACAACAGACATTAGTCTCATTTCTTATTGCATTGCTGGAGAGAAAGTATACCCATAATAACATAACTAGAGTGACTGACTATCTTGTAGTTCAGCCAGCTGGATTAAAGATTATCTGGATACACCTTCTCATGCCGCAGCATACCTCTAAACTGCAACTCTGAAATCCCGTTACTGATTTAGCAATTCATTAGCTTTGACCTTGGACAAGATCATATTCCTGCCAGATCACAATATTCCAGTCTTTTCCACAGAGACTGTGAACTACTGGAGTGTTTCCTCATCATTTTGCAAAGCAATTTATTTAACACTGCTATGGTTTTGACTGAAGTGCTTACAACACCAACTATTATTACAATAATCACGATAACAAGCCAGTTTCCTATTTCTAAGAGACACATCAGACACAGAAAGCAGGTGAGGGATAAGGAAGGTTAGAGGTGAATTTAACTACCTATGCAGTATAAACCATAGCTCTTCAAGTTATTTTAGGTGGGCCGAACAGGAGAAGAGCTGGGAGTGAAGAACTTGTGGCCACCACAGTAGAAGGATGCTTCCCAGAGCTCTGGCCATAGCCTGACACACAGAGAGGAGTCCAACAAAGCCTGCTTTTGCAGGACCACAGGAAGGCATTTCAGTGCTTAGAAAAGGAGGGAACCCTCTCTCATTTGCACAATCTTCATCATGCACTCTCAAATTCCCTCTAAAACTAGAATGACTCACCATTGATAAGTTGCATAGGATGAATTCTAGTCTCAAACAACTCACAAAACGGTAAAGCAGACATCTGGACACTGCATCTGACTGGTCTGTACTGGCACACAACGCCATTTGAATCTTGCACAATAACATTACCAAAACCAAAGTACCTTCAACTATAAATCAGAGGCATGGATTTATAGCTGTCATGGTACTGTGATAGTATTGTTGCCAGAAAATTTTGGCACCATTTGGCATAGTGCACAGAACTCTCTTGATGTTGGCATCTACCCTATCATGAGTAGCAGCCAGACCCATTATCCTTTCTCTCCATTACGCCCTTCAGCAGGGAGGGTAAGACAAGGATTCTCTGGCAACATAGTATCTGTGTGCAGGGAAAGAGGATGGAGGACTTGGCTGTGTACATGCTTATATGGGGAGACATATTTGCTGGCCATCTCTGGCACGTGGTGAAATGGAAAATGGCATGTTCTTACTCCCAAGACTGAGTTGCTGATGCTGCCCAGAGGCCTTCCCCTCTGGAGGAAAACTTGTTATTGGAGATCTTTTGTGTGGGTTTTAACAATTCATCTTGTGGATTTACGACCCGCTGATAAAACATTGGGTGTTGCTTTAGCTATAGCATATGATAAACAGTGGGAAAAGAGTCAGTATAGCTCAGGCTCACAGGCTTATACACATAGGGAAGTAACTCGGACTATTCAGATGATCTGAGAAACTGTGATTTAATGCCATATAATCAAAACTTTAATAAGATCAAGCATTTTGTCATAACAAGACAGAACATGGACTTCAGGTGCTGGGTATCTGCAGCTTGTAAGTCTCTGCCACAGCAGAAAAGATAGAAATGTGTGGTGAACCTTTCTAAAACCCCAGGTCTCATGCATAAGTAAGCAATGCACTACAGTTCTGAATGCAGTCATGGGGAGGAGGGAATTACAAAGCAAGGCAGGAGGATGGGGATGGGAGCTCTACTAGACAAAAAAGCAAATACTGCCAACACAGACCAGAGCATGGGAGAGGGGTATTGTTAGGAAAAATGTAAAGGTAAGCAATGTGACAATTGGAATTCTTCTGATGGGGACCAAAAAGTCATAAATGCTTTGCAGAGAAGTTTGCAGAGTCTGCAATTAGCACACTTGTTAGCTTGGTGCATGCTTTTATGACAGACTGACCTTCCTTTAGTCTCTGAGCAAATCCATGTAAAATGCAGAGTCTTTCCCACTTGGTTCTGGAAGGATGTGTTAGGATGCATTTCTGTCTTCTGGGTTTGCCAGACACACCAAGCCAAGAAGAAACTTGAATGGACTTCTGGGCAGATAAGCACTGAGAGCCCTCTAACAGAAATACCTGAGTGGTGTCTTTGGTTGACAGTTTGTGTATACAGTGTCCCTCAGGTTGTAACAGTATTCTCTTCCACAGGTAAGCCAACATGACCCACCAATTCCCAGCGCTGTCTCCAGAGCAGAAGAAAGCTCTTTCAGACATTGCTCAGCGGATTGTGGCTTCAGGAAAGGGGATCTTAGCTGCAGATGAATCAGTGGGTGAGTTCTGGATATCAATCAATTAGCAGTACCCAAGACTTCTTCTCTTTAATTTTGCTTCATCTTTGAAATCAGTGGAGTAAATGAAAAACACTTAAAAACTGTTGACTGAGCAGGAACAACTCAGCCAGGCAGGGCTGTGTATATAGCAACAAAAGCTGACAAACTATGGGTTAAGAAGCGAAGCTCTGAACTGAAGTCCCTAATGACTACATACTGGGATCAGGAGGCCAGCCAAGCTGAACACAGGTCTCTGTCTGAGCTTTGTCCACCTCACTAGGTACCATGGGGAACCGGCTACAGAGGATCAATGTAGAGAACACAGAGGAGAATCGCCGGGCTTTTCGAGAGATCCTCTTCTCTTCAGATGCTTCCATCAACCAGAGCATTGGGGGAGTGATCCTCTTCCATGAGACTCTCTATCAGAAAGACGGCAATGGAAAGCCATTTCCAGCTCTCATCAAAGAAAAAGGCATTGTGGTGGGAATAAAGGTATCTGTACATGTCTGACTAGCAACATACTCTAAACCCCATTTCCAGTGAAAATTATATACAGGGTTGCACTCTCTTCTGTTTTTTTTTTTTTTCTTCTTTTTTTTTTGTGCTTGGTTTTAAAATCACTAGAGGATCTCTGCCACCATTCTCTGCATTGTTTTTGTACAACTAACCAGGGGCACATTTGCATTTGATGCATCCACCAACTCCCATCTACTCACCGTTCACTGCAATTAAATCCCTCCATGCAGCAACCTAAATCCAGTCCTTTCTGCATCTGACAGAGCTCTTGAGCCACTCCCTGAAGCCCTTGCATGTTGACCCTTCCTCTTACCCAGTTCACTCCTTTTCTTCCCCTTTGCTCCAACTTTTCCCTCGTTTGCACCCTTAGCATGTTCAGCTCCATATTTTACTCACAGTCAGTCTGCAAAGACTGACCAGCCATGGGTAAGAATATAAGGATGAGACTGCTCTCCATCTCTCTGTAACCCTTCCTGTTTTCTTGGTCTCCACAGCTGGATAAGGGCACAGCCCCCCTAGCAGGAACAAATGGAGAAACCACCATCCAAGGTAAGGAGAGATCTAAGGAGCCTAAGCCATGACTGCTGCAGCAAAAGCCATGGGGTGACTCACCTCAGTCGCAGCCTTGGCTGGTGTCATGGTACTTTTCAGAGCTATATCCTGAGTAACTGCTCTCAGTGAAGGACTGTTCTTTCATCTGCAGGGCTGGACGGACTAGCTGAGCGCTGTGCCCAGTACAAGAAAGATGGTGCTGACTTTGGCAAGTGGCGTGCAGTGCTGAAGATCACCAGCACAACACCCTCTCAACTCGCCATCCAAGAGAATGCCAATACATTGGCCCGCTATGCCAGCATCTGCCAGCAGGTATCTACCCTCCAGCAACCTTTCCTGTGATGCTGTTGCCCCTTCTCACTGTTCCCTGCAATAACATGCTAGGTAACTTGAAAGGCGTACCTCTGTGAGGATTTTGGGAAAGATGAGGAAGAAGGGCAGCACAGCAAGAAGGAATACCACCAAAGTCAGGGTAGACAACAAGGAAAAATTTTCCTTTAAACTCCACAAAACTCCTCTGTTTTTTTTTTTTTTTTCTTAGAATGGCTTAGTGCCCATTGTGGAGCCAGAAATCTTGCCTGATGGAGACCATGATCTCCAGCGCTGTCAGTATGTCACAGAAAAGGTAAGAGATTCCTGCCCCTCTCCTTCCCTTCAAAAATCTAATCTTATGCAGAGTTTGTGTTCACAGACCTCAAAGATTTTTTACCAAAAAAAGTACTTCATAACTGCATCACAAAAATGAGTTGCTCATGGTTGAATAATTAGTGAATAGCAAACAAAACAGTAGAACCCATACTTTTGGATTTCCACTCAAATTGACAATATAAACATTCTCAATCTCAAAAATATGGACTGGGAGCAAAAATACTTATCCCTCTTTCAGTACCTCAGTTTGCAGGGACAAATCCAGTACATAAGAAGAGTGGTATCTTGGTATCATCTCAAAAGCAGTGTTGTCTCCAGGGCTGCAACTTCTGTGATAAATTTAATGAGAAAGTAAAGTTCAATTTGATCTTCTCACATTCCCAAGAATAAGCTGTCTTTCCACAGCATGTTAAGGTGAAGATTTCAGCAGAGGTCTGTATTCAATCCTCCCATTTCCAGGTTCTGGCTGCTGTCTACAAGGCCTTGAATGATCATCATGTGTACCTTGAAGGGACACTGCTGAAACCCAACATGGTGATGGCTGGGCATTCCTGCCCCAAGAAGTACACCGCTCAGGATGTAGCCATAGCAACTGTCACTACTCTTCTCCGCACCGTTCCTGCTGCTGTTCCTGGTGATTCTTGATTCATTCCTATGTATCCATTCACACTGTAACTCTTGCTGGCCTTACTCCTACGTCAGACATGCTCACTTCTTTGGCATATAAATGTCAGGGATTGTGCTGGCTGGAGCACTGTTTCTAAGCCTCAAAACCTCTTTCTTGCAGGAATCTGCTTCCTGTCTGGAGGTCAGAGTGAAGAAGAGGCATCTGTCAACCTGAACGCCATGAATCAGTTGTCTCTACCTAAGCCTTGGAAACTGACCTTTTCATACGGGAGAGCCCTGCAAGCCTCTGCCCTGGCAGCATGGGTGGGCAAAAACGAGAACAGGAAGGCTGCACAGGAGGCCTTCCGCAAGCGGGCACAGGTACAAGGCTTACCCCCAGCGCAGAGAGGAGCTGCTCACCATGAAGGGAGACATGTTGTCACCTTCCTAAGGCCTCTCTTGTTCCTGCCCCTCCTGGTGCTTCATGTTCATGCGGGATGTTATTCTGCTATTTTTGCCATGCTTGGTTACTCCTGCCTTGCTAGATCTCTCTTTCTTACTCCAAGCTAACCGGTTTCCCCTCTTTTTTGTTTCCTCTTCAGATTAACAGTTTGGCTTGCAGAGGACAGTATGTCGTGTCTGGGAAGACTGACACAGCTGCCACGCAGTCACTTTTCACTGCCAGCTACACCTACTGAAAGTGCAGGAACCTTCCTTCTTCCTGTTCCTCTTCACAAGATGGAAGATGTTCATAAATGAAAGAAAAACAAAGAAATCTAATTTCCCTTACCCTAAACAAAACTGGGGATAAAATAGATCAGCTTTCTCTCCACCCTTCACTCCCACAAGTTACCAAGGGGATATTCTTGTTTCATCCTCACATTCCAACGAAGGGGAATTCTTTCCATACATCAATGAAGCATGAATCTTCTCTCCCTCTGGTTTAAACTTAGCCCCTAGAACAGTAGACAGATTAAGCAGTTCCCTAGCAATACAAATACATACCCTTGCTCATTCCTGCATTTTGCAGCCAAATCCTGAATTAAAAAACCTGACTGTGTCTTCAATCATAGCAATAAAAGTAATTGTAAACTATTCTCTATCTCGTGATTCTTTATTCTGTATAAACTTTACAGTACCTTTCACACATCCGTGGTTTTCAGTACCCTGTGCAAAGATTAAGTCACAAAGCCAGTTACTGCCAGTCACCAGTCGAAGCCAGCCACCGGTTACTGCTGGTGAGCTTGGAAAACCGTGAGGAGACTGAATGGAATAGTCCAATAGTGATTCATCTGGAGATGTTAATCCTGCTGACTGAAGTCTGACAGACACTGAGAAAACTTGAGAGATATATACAACAGGCAGGGCACTGGACTTAGGCCACAGATAAATAACACTACCTTCAGAAGCTTCTCGTGTCTCTGGAGAATCATGGTGGTGTCATGAGGATGGGTTGCACAGGTTGAGTTAGTGCTCTGCAAAGATTATTTTTCCAAAGCGCTTTTACAGTGGCATTTTCCACAATAATTAACATAAAACGTGCAGGGAGGCATCTTGGCCCACCCTGTTGGCATAGCTTGAACAATTAGGCTGATGTTGAAGGCCCAGAGTTTGACCTTTGGTATGTTGCTATGTACCTGTTGAGACATAAGCTTTGCTAGCTAAAGCACAATTAGACAGTTGTTATGAAAAAAAAGGCACAAATGGCAGAAATAGCAGACCTAAGGTTATACAAGAATATTTGCCCAGCAACACACTACACCAATCAACTAGCAACACCTTGGAGCAGCCCACCAACCAGCAAAGAGCAAGCAGCCCAGAAGACGCCCCCCTCCTCTACCTCCAGGGCCACCTGGGACCAAGCCTGCGCAGTTGGAGCCACCCTGCTCGTTGGCTGCTCCTCGCAGCAAGAAGAGGGAAAATAGGCAAAATCAGTGCCCCGTAACACCCTTGTATTCTTTGCATTAGTAACCACGCTTTCGCAGAGGCAACAAATAGGCAAACTCCTTCACATGGATCCAATCATTGCATAATTAATGCATGCATTTAGTCTGTCCTGACCTCAACCATGAACGAAGAGCAAGTGACTTGCCAAAAAAAACACTCCAGAGGCCGATATCGGAGCCAGGAACACCACCTCTTTCCTGGTTCGGTTGTGGTCCTGTAGGTATCCACACACCTGAGTTCAAATAAACCTCTGCTCCCGATGAAAAGCACCGTACTGATCTACTGATCTAAATACACCACTTCTCTTAAATTTGAGAGTGGAAAAAATGTTTCCCCAAACCAGCAAAAGAAACCTTCTTACACTTTATGAGACGAAAGCTGTAGCTTTCACAGAATCATAGAATGTGTTGGGTTGGAAAGGACCTTTAAAGGTCATCTAGTCCAACCCCCCTGCAGTAAGCAGGGACTTCTTCAACTAGATCAGGTTGCTCAGAGCCCCATCAAGCCTGGCCTTGAATGTCTCCAGGGATGGGGCCTCCACCACCTCTCTGGGCAACCTGGGCCAGTGTCTCACCACCCTCATTGGAAAGATCTTCTTCCTAATGTCTAATCTAAACTTACCCTGCTCTAGTTTAAACCATTGCCCCTTGTCCTATCCCTACATGCCCTTGCAAACAGCCCCTCCCCAGCTTTCCTGTAGGCCCCCTTTAGGTACTGGAAGGCCGCTATAAGGTCTCCCTGGAGCCTTCTCTTCTCCAGGCTGAACAACCCCAACTCTCTCAGCCTGTCTCCATAGCAGAGGTGCTCCAGCCCTCTCATCATCTTCGTCGCCCTCCTGTAGACCCGCTCCAACAGGTCCATGTGCTTCTTGTGCTGTAATTATTACAGCACAAATTATTTATACAGATAAATTATACACAGTATATGTATATAACATATATAGATATATAAAAAATACATATATTTATTATACAGCTAAATTATTTAGCTTTGCTAAATAATTACTGCTCCTTTGCTGGACATGTCACACACACTCTGCCTGATGCAGCTGGTGGCTGTGCCCTGGCTTCTTTTCTTTGACAGAGGCATCTCTGACTGGAGCAAGTGGAAAAGAGGACATCTGCTGAATGTACTACCATGAATCAAAGCAAGGGTGTGTACAGATAAGCGTTCTCACTTCCAAAAATGAACGTCCTTCTGAAAAACAGGAAAAGTGATAGTCTCATGTAACTGCATGCCTGGATCAGAAATGTGACCCACAGAACAAACTCCCTGTGAAAACACGCTGGCTGACAGCACCGGCAACCGCCACGCCCCGAAAATGGGATACAAGTCTCCACAGGCAGCCGCCAAGAGCTTTCGACTGGCGAAAAGCCACACGGCGATGGCAGCGGGTGACGACCTATGTCCCTGCCTTATGTTTTTAGCCCCACGCGGCCTGATGACAAACTTCCCTCCCCGCCAGACTGAGAGGGCGGTAGCCGTTAACGGTCACCACTGAGCCGCCCCCTCAGCGGGACTACGGCTCCCGTCAGGCAGTGCGGCGCGCGGACGGAAGTACGTCACTCCCCCGCTGGCTGGCGGGAAGAGGCTGGGTTTCCCCTCAGCATGGCGGCGGTGGCCGGGCTGCGGGTGGCGGCGTGGTGGTTGGGTGTCGGCGTTCCGGCGCGCAGGGCGTTTTGGGGCGGCCTGAGGTAACGGCGGGGGAAGCGGGAGGGAGGCGGGGGCTCCCTCCATGGAGACCGTCCTCTGCTTTGGGGGGTGCAGCGGTGGAGGCGCAGGCCTTGGGGCGTGAAGGCCCTCGCCGCGTCCTTGCGAGCAGGCGGGTAGATTCTTTTAATGCTCTTAACCTCCTTTGGTAAGGGAAATTGCTAGGTGCGGAAGAAGAGATGTTTTTCGGCAGTTAATGGGAATGAAAGATTGTCGTTTCTGGGCAAGTTTTTTTGGTGAAACCATACTTGTGTTGTAGACTAGATTGTGGCATATGAACAAGTCAAATAACTTCTGCTAGACTTCAGTTTTCTACTTAAAACTAGTGATCGTGTTCTTTTTATCTGTGGGCACTAATTTTTTTATAGTAGTGGTTATTTTCTGTTATCCTTTTTTTTTTTTCACAGCAGATTAGAAAATGGAGCTGTAGCTGGGAAAACAAGTCATAAAGCTGTTTAAAATTCTATTTATGCTCTGACCAATAAAATAAACTGGCCAGGTGACCACTATGTAGAGACAACCTATGTGCTGAGCAGCATTTGGGGAAAACCAAAGGTCTAGCCTATGTGTTTTTGTTCTTGCATGCATAATGAACGTGCTGTGTCCACAGGATGTGTAAACTCTCTACAGGCTAGGTTGATTTTGATATTTAAAGACTATGAATAGCTATGTGCTCTGACTCAATCTTAAGTAGCCCAGAGACTGAAAATACTTCTGTCTGGTGTCAACAGGAAGGAGAAGAAAGAAGTAGAAGTAGACAAAGTAATTCCTCAAGAGAAAAGTGAACCCAGCCTGATCTGTCCCCCACCACGTAGCAGGAGCTATCTTCCTCCAGAGGATATACAGAGTTGCCTTGAGTCTCACGTCAAGGAGGTTTTTGGACCCTCACTTCCTGATAAATGGCAGCAGACACCCCTCAAAGAGAACAGGTTGAAGTATCGCCTCCTGGCTCAGCTGGCAGCAGAACTTGGTCACGCTGTCCCCAATTCACAGCTCCACCTGATGTGCAGTGCTGAGGATGTCTTGAATTTCTATAGCACTCCTGTGAAGGATGTGTCCAAGTTTGATGAACTGTGTGCTGCGGAGCTACCCCCAAACCTGAAGATCACCTGGCAGCAGTGAGTTGCGCCACAAAGCATCGCTTTGCTTTGCTTGTGCTCTTAAGGCAGGTCGGCAGACCAGAAGCAGAGCCCTTTCCTTGTTGTATTGACCGAATACATAAATATCACTAATAAAAGTTCACTTAATTGTCTTCAGGTTTCATTGTTTCTGTTACTGTATATGGAAAAAAGAGCGGTTCTCCTTGTGAAAGAGTGACGCGGTGTGGTCAGTAGCAGTACTAATGTATGCTTTCTGGCCTTTACTGTGCTGCCCAACAGTTACAGGGTCCAGTGGGGATAAACAGAGCAGACCAACTCCCCAGTTTCTTCCCTGCATCTCATAAACTTCTTGTCTTTGGTTCTGAACTGGTTCTGAAGTAGGCTTTTGCCACTGCAGGTTGGCTGTGTCAGGCGCCCTGATCAGCTTGGCCACCAAGACTAGCTGGGCCAGCAAATTCTTGGGGAAGGAAGGGGAGGTAAGCGAGCACCTTGTTTTCTTTTTTGTTTTCTTTTTTTCTAAAAGCCATCACAGGTGCCATTTTAAATAAAACCTCTTGTTCTGCCCAAAATTCCTACATGAAAATAGTGACAAGTGGCATTCTGAAATCTCTGAACTCAGTAATGGTGAACTCCTCAGCAGTACTATAAAAGCTGCCATCAAGGCAGCTTGTAGAATTCTTCCATGTCTGTTGAAGGACCCTGTTTTTATAAGTTCAGTTGCTCCTTCTAATAGCTATTAGTTTTTCTTATATGTTAGCTATATGTTAGTTTTATGTAGCTATGGAAAAACATGTAATAACTATATGTTAGTTTTTCTCCCTGTGTAACTGACGATGGAGGTTTGCTTTTAATCAGAGGAGGCAAGCAGTGAAGTCAGGAGGACAAGAAAATAAATGCAACAGCCTGGGAAATGCCTGGTACTTCGTGAATGTTTTCTACAAAACGGGTTGCTTACAGTGAGGTTAGATTCTGTACGTGTGATATTTCTGGGAATGATCCAGAAATATCCTGGTCATACCCTCGTTCTGCTGAACCCTAGCTCCCTTGGTGTCTGTTAGCCTACGAATACCTGAAGCATGCTCAGGAACTACTGCTTTTGTGTCTTACAGTGCTCAAGTTTCTTTATTCAGCAAACTTCTCAAGTGCTGCTTACTTCTCATAGCTCTGAAGAAATTCAAGAAACCCATTCCTTTCTCCTTTTGAGTCCTGGGGAATGACAGACTAGCCTGAGCGTACTACTACATGTTCCATTGCGGGCTGAACGTGAGGGAACTGTGGATGTTTCACAGGTCACTGTGGAAGGCTGGCTGTTCTTAAGTGCCTTCCCTTAGGAAGGGAAGTAGCTTATGGAAAAACGCAGTGTGATGAATAGCTAAATCTGTGTCATCTTGTCTGCTTTGGAGGTTGTTTGGGAGCAATGAATTGGAAGTATTTTTTTCATGAAATTATGCCTTCTTTCCATCAAAGGGGAGATGCTTATGCCTCCTTGTTTTCTCTTAGCACTCATTATCTAAAAAACCACTTTCAGTGGTAGTTGCACTCTCTGCTTATTTCCCACCTTCTGTGTCTTTCCCAGCATGTAACACGATCAGAAAAGAGAGTGAAAGAATACTGAAAAACGGGAGGATGTGCAAGAAAGGAGCATGACAACAGCCTCACGAAACAGTTTTGCAGTGTCTGAGTTGAGTCAAATTGCTGTTTCCCTATTCTCAGGTGCTTCAGTCCCTGTGAGGTCCAACCCTTGCGCTTCCAGCCACACACCTGTGTGAGAAGCTGCAGGGACTAACCCACAAGGGAAGAAGATCAGACATGGGTGTCTGAGACATGAAACTTTTAACTGCTTGTAATAAGCTGAAAAAGCAAAAGTCTGAAATGAGATCAAAGTCTTGCATAGAACACCTGTGCCTTGGGAGGGCTTAGACTTCTAGGTGCTTAAACACTTTTTTTTTTAATCCTTGGCCTTTCAAAAGTACCTAATTTCTATTGAATTAAATAAATAAATAAATAAATTAATGCTCTGCCCGTGCATTTGCAGAAGGGCTGATCTTCATGTGTTTTAGCCAGAACCGGTAGAGAAGATCAGAAGAAAGTGTAAAGAAGCCAGGTTAGGAGGGTATTTCTTAACGGAGAGATGGGATGCGAGGCGGGGTGGATGTGAGTGACAGAATGCTGTGGTGCACTATGAAGAGGCTCCTGCACATGTAGAGCCAGCTGAGGGAGGCTGTCCTACGCCAGCGAGGTCTGCCCATTCAAGTCTGGGGGAGGACAAACATTCCATTTCTAATGCTGACCTCTGGTTTCCATGAGATGTGCCAGTCTTCCCTCTGTATAGGTACTCGATTAAGACAGGGGCAGGTGTTTTTCTGACCCCAAGAGTCACATTCCAGAGCCTTCGCACAGCCAAGAGGCACAATCCACACACTGGGAGGAGCAAGAGCAACAGGTCCATGAGGGTACCTACCTTCCTGTCAGACGGGAGTTAGTGGGGGAGCAGAGGGAGGCCACAGCCATCCATCTGGGTGACCCCCTCCAGGCAGACACAGACGCTGCTGCCAGTCACGCTGGTTCATACCTGAAGTGCATGGAACTGTACATAGTCCAAAGGCCATACGTCCATCTGAAGAGATGATCCAACTGCAACATGTTTATTTTACGCAGTTGGTCATAACACTGGACTACAGAAGCCACTGTTAGCTGCTTAAGCTCACTGTACACAGCATGTAGAGAATGATGTGCCTCAGAGCAGGAACTAAAAAAAAAAATAAAATAACCCAAAGGCTGCCTGAAGACAGATTTTTCACCGTGTCACAAATTCTAGGAGGTGGACATGCATTGCTCCTGCAGGGAAAGGCACCTGGGAAAAGCAGATGTGCTGTTAGGTTTAGTCTTCCTGTGCAGGGGGTTATCGGCAACTGGAAAAGGCTGATGGTACTATAAATCTAAAATTTAGCTAACACATAGAGCTAGCCAAGAGGAAATGCAGTGAACATTGCAGTGAACAGCAGAGGAAATCTGTTACAGGTCTAGCTTCATCCAACCAGTCATCCAGAACTTAAGCACCTGGAAACAAGCATGCACACCCCTGTGGATCTGCATCTACCTGCAGACCTCTCCTGCCTTCTCCTGATGTACCACGTCAGAGAAGACGGCAGGGCTCACTTGCTTATTTCAAAGTGGAGAGAGGTGCCTCTCACCATGCTGCACTGTAACTGGAAGAATAAAGCAGTCCTTCAGGAGGTGGAAAATCGAGATTCAAATTGTTCTGCAACCTGGAGGTTGGGGAAGAAACTCAAACCCACATCTTCCACCTTCAGAAAAACCGCCCGCACCATCATGCTGGAGGATAAGCAAAGGGGGAACATCATCACTACCAATTCTGTGGAAGCTATTGACAAAGAATGCAAAATTCTCGCTGTAGTAGCAGCACACTTAGGAGGAATACATCCCCAGGGACCACAACTGCAAAAACTTGGCTACAGAATATAAAGTTTTTATCTTAGAATTCATCCCCCTGCTAACCCTTTGCAGTATGAGCGCACTTAAGTGCTGCTGACCGGGGGTATTGATTGGAATATTCATTGCTGTCATTACTCTCCTAACATGGCAGAACTCATTCAGCAGAAATTTTCCCTGTGCAATATGGATCAAAGTTGTAGTGAGGGACCCAGAACGCTTACCGATGGTTCCTCGTGGTCACAGAAAGCCTGCATGGCCCAAGTCTGATCCTTGTATTTCTAAGACTGAAGCAGACATCAGCAAAGTCATAAGAAAATACCAACCTGGAAGATACGCCGCAAGACCAGACCCAAATTTTCTTTGTGTCACAGGCAAATGACAGAGACCAGGCTACACATTTTTTTTTTTTTGATAATTTTTTTTTTTTTTGCATCTGTTTTGGAAAAAATATACAAAAAAAGCCAAGAAGAACCAACATGGAAATGTGAGGTAAACATTCCAGTAAAAGTACAGACAGAGGCTCCATTCTTTAAAGGAGACACACAGCAGTTATCACCATGCTAGAAGAATGAGATGCAGGAAAATCCTAGAAACAGTGAAAAGTCATGTAATGAAGCCTTTGCCCCAGTTCTAGCCATTGTAAACAGGCTCTTTCTTCCTCTTCCCTGCACCCCCCACCCACACTTTATTGTCTTTTTATTCCTTAAACAAAGTTGTTAAATTGTAAAATAGCAGTTTTGATATAAATTCTGTTTGGCAGAATTTACAAAAAAGCAGACTGCTACCATAGACTGTGTCAGGTTTTTTTACTTTTTTTTTTTTAAATTTTTTGACTTGCCAAAGCCCCTCGGTGAAAACTGTACTGTCGGGGCAAAACTGGCTTCTTGGTTCTGCCAATCTGAATGCCGAGTAATGCCACTCCACTGAAGAAGCGGTGTCACTTTTCCCTTGCACCAGTGTTACGAGTTACCCCACAAATCTATGATGAAGTTATGAAACACTTAAAGCCCAGCTGCAGCTCCACAGTGGTGGCTGTATATCCCCATAGTCAATTCCTGAAGCCAGGTTTCACTGGGAGCTTTAGCTGGGCCTCGGGGAGGAACGGAGATCTAGGGAGATGATATAGTCAGCTCACATGCTATCAGCTACTACTATAAATTTTCATGTCCAGTCTGTCTATATTGCAGACTGAGTATGCTGTTTTAGTTATTCTTCAATAACTAGCACAATCACTCACACCAGAACAATCAGGCTTTGATTCAGTAAGATGCTTAAGGACATGCTTCAAGTCTGCCCTGCAGTCTGGAAACTGGATGGCTAACTGAAGTCCATAACACTGAGGAACGCTTAAGTAGCTCACTGAATCAAGGATGGACGTTTATTACTTGTTGGTAGTATCATTCGGGTTAGATTCCTGATCACCATTATTTTAATCTGAATTAAATATATGCAATTACTTCAGACCTATGCTGAGCTTAGTCAGATCAGAATCTGACCTACTGGTAGAAGCACTTCTTATGGTAAGAAAAGGTAAAAGTGATTCCCCACCCCCCACCCCCAAGATATATAAATTCAAAAATGAAAAAGAAAAGAATTGTGTACAAATATCACATAACAACATCAACAATGCCAATAGATGTAGTTCCTCAGTGCACACTTTAAACAAGAAAAGGGTTTTTTTTGTTCTTTTTCTGTTTTGCTTTTAAATTCTGGCATAATAATATTAAAGCTGACAAAAAATCAGGGCAAGCTACATCACTTCCTCATACAAAAAAAGTACAAAACATTAGCCTCTAACTAGACATAACATAATACTGGTCATCACAGTTAGACATTTAGTAACTGTGTGTCTTGGAGTATTGTACTGGAGGGTAATAAAAAATAGCATCTGTTGCCAATCTTCCATCTCAGGTTACTTCGGTCATAGAGGCAGAGTGATTCTGCAAAGAGGATAAAGCAAACACGTGAGCATTTTTACACATTTTGGCACTTAACATATCCTAGTGTGTAAAATGCATGAGAAAAAAACTTCACTAATAAAATCTGTTGCCCAGCTTAATGTAGGGGTTTAAAGTGAAGAGATCACTGCAAATGCGACCTCTGTCTACCCACGGTGGGAGACGCTGAACTCAAGCCCTGCTTCTGGGTGATGAACACTCTTGCTAACAGGCTTGAAAAACAAGGTGCCACTTTTTCAACAGAGACTTTCAACTGCGCTGGATCCTGTCCAGAGGGACATGTCAGTACAGGCTCAAGCGCTTCATACAGTCACAAGCAGTGGGTCTGTCCTCAGTCATGGAACAGCCTGAAAGACTAAAAGTTCAGTTTCGTATGTGTGTAGATCCTACACAGTGTGATACTACATACATACAGGGCCTAAAATCACACAGAGGTGGGGTCATTATGCCAAAACACAGGCAGCCACGGATGTACAGCAACACAGAAGTTCTCTTTAGGTGGAAACAGTGTTCGTTCAACCTTCTTGGGAAGCCAATGTCCAGGACTTCAGTGGCAGTACTGAGTCATCCTTGGATCATGCTGCATTGGCAGGGTTTATGTGGGTGCAAGGCAAAACAAGAGTAGGAATGGATGCAGAAATCTGCATATATCTGCAAATCTCCTATAGCTGAAGAAACAGTAATGAGCAGCCACTCAAGGACTTGTTTATAATAGATGCACAATAGGATCACTTTTTTCCCAGTCTACTCCTGCATGGTAGATGTATGGTCGCTTAGAGCCTGACACCCCAAATCTGAAAAAAAATTATCCTGTTGATTATAGTGGACATCAACAGTTAAGGCCTACTTGCACTTCACAGTCCAGAAGCTATAAAAAGCTGATTAAGCAAAATTTTTCTCACAGTCTAAGAATATTTTCACCTGTTCATCCCTTTTGTCATACACAATGCAAAGTGGATATATAAGTAGCACTTAGTTTCTGGACTGCAAGTCCACCAAGAGAACAGTTAATGCACCCAGTTCTGTAGATTTAGCTGAAAGTCTTCCAGCAAATCTTTGCCTAATCAAAATTGACTTCCCAATTAAGTGAATTAAGTATTTCCAAGGGTTACAAACAGTGTTTTTTTCCATGTTTTTAATTCTTATTTTCAGTTTATTTGTCAAAGAGTTTAACACAAGTCACTATTGATCTTGTCATACACCATGTACACAGGAATGACAGGCCATCTAATAAAGGAAGTACAATTTAAAGAACAAATAAATTACACCAGGGCATTTCAGATAAGTGATAAGCTACAGCTTCTCCTTGTTCCCAGAGATTTTTGGCAGGTGTCATTTGCTTGTCTGTTTTGAAAGGCCTTGGTATGATTCAGTTATGCCAACACCAGCCATTTGAAGTTAGTAGTTTAACAGAAACACCACAAATGATGATGTTCCTGCTAACTTATTTTTTAAAAATCTTTGAAGAATGCTATTAACTTCTCTTCTGATAACTCAGAGATAGAAAACGGTATGTGATTTCTTCTTCTTATAGAAGACACTGAACAGTAATAAGGATAAAAAAGTAATCTCGATAATATTTTTCTGGACAGCGTCGTTTATCCTCAGGATTATGAATGTTAAGAGTAAATCATTAGGACATCCTAAAAGCATCCCAAAGTGTAATTAGACAGAATTACATTTTCTTTCAGTTTTCTATTCTTCTAAGCAAAAGTTTGTTGTCACAAACGATAGGCAGAGGCATGTGAAATCCTACTGCTTCAGCTTTGGATGTGCACAGGGGCAGAAGATCTACAGTGTTTGGTAGTTCAACGGATAAATGCCTTAAAACAAACTCTCTCCTGATAGGAACTCACTCTGTTCAACGGGCTTACTGTTAGGAACAAAACCAGCTCCCTGTGTAGTTATGTATATAACTAGTCTTTACTCTGCCATAACAGGAAATGTGCTTGGTGATGGTCTGGGTAAGAGGATTTACAGTACCTGTGCACTCAATGTCTCCAGAGGACTCTCCACTCTTGGAAAAGCCATTAGCGGCATTCCTCGTGGGTCTTCAGGCTTCGGTTTCGAAGGAGCTCCGTGAGTGCCTTTAAAGTTATGGACAACACATATCCCCTGTGTAATGCCAAAAAAAAAAACCAAACTAAAGTCAGTATGTTCTGTCCCCAGGAAAAACTCACAGGAATCACCATTAGGGGTCTCACAAATGCCAGTTTTTGCAGAGAACTTAACCTGGGTTTTGGTTCAAGGCATCATCTATCTCAGCTTTGGGCTATGGTGGCCCCAGCTGGGTGTGGTGGACTGCCTTGGGAAATGGGTTCATCTGGCCTGTAATCTGAGGTGATGAACCATTCTCAGCCTACCTATGTTTTATACAGCAGAGACTCCCATGTCTGCTCTATCATCACAGAAACCCCGATGATGCATTTTATTGCCCAAATATTCCCTTCAGACTCTGACTGTCATTTCCAAACAGTGAAAACAGCTCACTGGATGGCTGAATCTACCTCACATCTGTATGACGTCAAGCTCATTTAGCACCATTCTTGCATATTTCTGGCACAACTGCCGCAGTGTTTATCCTACAAGCCTGTCTTCCCTTGTGCAGGACCAGCCTTACTGCTGGCAACCACTCACATGGTGATACTAATAAGAGCAAACACACATGGCAGGTTAGGACTTGGGAATACAGTGGGGAAAAAAAAACCATACAGGAGCTGCCACATCTGCTGTCAAGAGTGATTCCTGCAGCCAGCTCCTTGCTGGCTCTCTCTTTGCTGCTCTTTAGGCCTTGGGAAGGAGCAGGCTGCAGCCTGGGTGAGTCTTATGCCGGCAGCAGGAGGCTCACCCTCCCCTCCAACCTGTGGGGAGACCCCTTCCACCACTCTGCAACTGGGCTTGTGAACTTGCAGGGTGGCAGAAGGTCTGCAGGGCCAAAATGTGACTGGGAGCAGGCTGTCGCTGCTCGAAAACAGTACTGGGAGCACACAGATTGTCCTGACCAGATACACAGGGTGACTGCCTCTTATGTTGCATGGGCTAGATTTAAACTGCCTTTCCCAGCTGGAATCAGACAAACTACTTACATGAAAGCTAAGGAGATTCAGGTCAGAGGTTGCAGACTTCTTTTTATTTACAGGGAGCACAGGAATAAATGATATGTGAAGATTTGTTTGTTTGTTTTTTTTGTTGGTTTTTTTTTTCAGTACAGAATAGAAAAAAAAAAAACAGTGACAGAACAATCTAGATTTAAGGGATGTTTGAAACCTAATCCCTCCTGATTACAGGGATAAAGTGTCTGTTGCTATGCAGTGGATAGTTTTGAAGCATATTTTGATTAAATGGAACCAGGCAAATTGCTTGGTAATAGCGAGAGTCACCTTGACTGCTGTGTGGGCAAATCCTCAGCAAGAGATCCCTTGCCAAACAAAACACTTAAACCACAGACCCAACAGGGAAGCCAGTAATGTTCGAAGTCCAGAGGGATGCTGTTCCTAGATTCTGTGGAAAGGCCTCTGATACATTTTAATACTTGTAGTTACCCTATGAGACGGCGAACAATTTCAGCTCAACTCCAAATGCTGCAAAGGGAGGTAATGTTGTCTCCCGGGAAGTTTGTCTTGACCTTCCTATCACAATTCTTTTATGGTCTGAAACAAAATGGGGAACCAGGACCACTGCACAGAGCTCCGGGTAACACCCTGTATCCTACATTTTTGCCAGATATGAGGCAGACAGTGGAGTTTTGCTACACAGGGATGTCAGAGAAGAAGTCTCAACCATGCCTCCCTTTCGAAATTAGTTGAAAACTGCACCATTTTCAAAGCATTTTCCAGGACAGGTCAAGTAAGAACATGTACAGGAATCAAAATAATCCTGAAATATAGACAACGCACAAATGTCATCATATTAGCCTTATTAATTAGTATCAATCTGATTTCATATTACAATTTTCTCTGATGATACCTTTAATTAGTCAGGGCTAGAATTAGTTCTTAGCAACTAGGTAAATCAGCTGCAATAAGCCACAAGAAAATAGTAATTTTTTATGTTTTGTTTTTTAACTGAGGTATTTTTAAAAGGGATGTAGAAGGACTGATGGGCTTACCAGAAACAAAGCTACTGCACTCCCCAGGATGAAGCCTGCGATCACATCCGAGCAGTGGTTTCGATACTCAGAAACTCGATTTAGCCCAGTGAGGAACGCAGCACACAGGGTACCCAGACACAGCACGGGTTTGGCTAGCCTGCTGCTCTTCGTTTTAATTGTGCTTGTGATGTACATCTGAAACAAAGGCCAAGCCAAAAATGAAAAGGGGCTCTGCCAGAAATGCATCTTTTTCCACCCAGACAAATCCTAAATCAGCAAGGATCTGACAAAACCCATAATTCGTTTAAAAAAGCATTGGGAAATGGAGGAAGAGGTTTAAGGTAATTCAGAGAATACTTTGAAAACAACAAAACGTATACTGTTAAATAATGTTTCAGGATGTCAAAAATCCCATCAACTGCACTTACATACTGGACTTTTTCTTAGGCTGTTTTACTGACTTCCTAACTTGTGCAAGTACATGCTCGTATGCTAGCAAACATTCACTCTGAATGTACATGACTAAATGCTTGCAAAGAGAGTCAAAGATTTATGTTTATACTCCTGCAGAAGTTGTAATGTGCACATGATGGAGTGCCTAGCATCCACATGAACCAACTGCTGCAGTTTCTTAAGTGGTATTAAGTTTAGGAAACAGAGAACATTAACGAGAAACCATTCCAGACATTTTCTCTGCAACATGAAATGAAACACAGAATTTGTGAGAGATTTCTTTCAAAACAAAGTTGATTCTGAAAATGTAATTCCAGAGCATGAAGTTTCACTGTGTTCTGAATATTTTTTAATGAACCGCACATGTTTTTGCCAGTTTGTATTTTATTTTAAATGCATTTTGACAGAGATAGTAAAACTATGTGGGTCACAATTAGCAGCCAGTCATTAATTCCAGAGCCACAAAATGACAAAGATTAAGCAAAGCAAGCCTGATGGCAAAACAATTACATAAAATCCTTTTCAGCAAGGAAGTATGGATGCCTGCATGATTTCCAAAGCTTTGATAAGCAAAGCAAATACATCAAATACATTTGCCAGAACTGCCTTCCTTTTACTCCCATGCATGAAACAGAATCAGGAAGATACATCTGAAAAATTAATTTCGTTCTTATTACCAGTTGGCTGGTAAATGAACCTGATTCACATAGTGTAGCTCTGATTCAGTGAAAATACAAGCACCTGTTCTGCTGGGGAATAGAAAGATTATAAATCATGGAAGTGTCTCTTTCAAGGTTTAATATCAAAAGATGCTATTTTATTTGTAAAGAAAAAAATGTTCTCTTATTGTAAAAATAAGTAAAATCACCAAAGCTGAAAACACGTCCATTCTTGATTCTTCTTTCATTATCAGAATGGAAATATGGCTTTGTTAGTCTTCTGGACAAAAGACTCTATAGAAGATCCTTATTGTTTTAATCACATCTTCAATGACACCACAACTGGGATCCCTGATGTGCCCTCTGCAGGTCACAAACATCATCTTTCTCTGGGATGACTTTGTTTCTGTGGAAGGGCACTGCTGAACGCTTTGCCACAGACAGCACTGAAATCCAGGCAGGACTCCGCAGGATGGTGGAGACCCAAGGCGTGTTCTCTTTTGTTGCTGGTGCAGCAGCTAAGGACACCGTGCTGGTCACACTGCCAGCCTCTGGACAAGACTACAATGGCTTGGCTGGGGTGAAGCTGCCTCGGGATTTTCCTGTGCCTGCGCTGAAGGAAGTCTGTGGAGGCTTGGCTTGGTGCTGCTCATTGCAACTACTCCTTGCACAGCTTATTTCGCACTCCACCATCTATTTGGCAACCATGGGAAATTATTTTACTGTATTTTAATGCCTGTCCTTCATGAGCCAGGTATACAGAGGTCCCTTTGGTCTGGGGCATAATTTAAGGATCAAGAAACAGAAATTATATCCATTCTCAAGGTCACTCTACTCATTGCCTTTCATATAGTTCTTTATTCTGCTGTATTGTGCATATTTTTACTCTAACTTTCTCTCTGTCCAGATTTCTCTTCCCTTCTCCCTGACAGGGCCATCAAACAGCCCTACAGCCGGCTTCTCCTCACTGGTTGGTGTTAAAAGAAGTTAGCTCTATAAACCCAATGCCATACATAAGTCTAGAAGAAGGCAAGGGATCCAGCAACCACCTCTTGGAAGGGAAACAGACTGGTCAAAGAAACCGACCAGGGAAAGGCAGATCTGACTGCCTTTGGGCCTGTACCCAGGCAAAATCATACTTTCACCTACCAAGAAACTGCAGTACTGAACTTCTAACAGTTGAATTTGCCATATCTCTGCCTGGGAAAGTGAAGTTTTCTGCCCTTACAGGTGCCCCTGAGCACATAATTTAATGGTGAATTCAGTTTGTGAAATGGAATATTATGGTGTGTAATAGCACTGGGAATGGAACTAAGCTACTTGAGAGGTTCCTGCTTGCATTGTTTTTCCAACCTCATGCCTGACTGCAGCACATGCCTTGAAGTGACAGCTGGAAACTGAGCACTAGGCGGCAATCTTGCCCCAGCCTTTGCTGGTAGGTTCAGCTGCACCTGACTGTCACCAAAACTCACACTTTGGCAACAACAGGAAAAAATACCATTGAAGGGAAGTGCCACTGTGTGAATAATTACCGCCCATCCTTTCAGCCTATGCATTTCTTTTAGCAGAGGTGAATTCAAACAAGCCATAGGGAGGCAGATTGCTTTCCTCTTCCCCACCGAAGCACTATTGCGGTTTACGGCATACAAAGGAAAAGTATCACCTCTAAATTAACAATGCAGTTCTGCTGCGACAGCTGCAAACCCTGGCGATAGAGAACAACCCATGAATGCTTGTTTTCTTACAGGTATGAGATGAAGCTGCATCTTTGGGTTACCCACACGGGAGAGTTCTCATTACAGATGGGAAGTATCTAATGTATTTGAAGTTTCACGTGTCTCGGCAGGAAAACGTAAACTTTTAGTAAAGAGAACATTTTTAGCAACGAGGGTAATTAACCATGGGAACGGATTGCCAAGGGAAACCTGTTACACCCTCATGAGGAGGGCTTAAAACAAGACAAACTGTTTTCCCAGAAGGTATGCTCCAGTTCATCCATAAATCACACACTGAGCTCAGAAATAACTGGGAGAGCTTCTCTATTCTGGTCAGGCTTTACAATCACTGTGGTTTGATCTTTATTGTCCTGGTTGCCAAAGCCAAGATATTTTTTAAGTTTCTCACAATCTGTTTACCCTTTCACTTAGAGAATGTTTTCAAAGCCTTGTGTAAGAGCCCAGTATCTCAGTGAAAGTCACTTACATTTAATTTCCTACCCACAGCAGGTGTTTTTTAAAATTTCCCATAATGCTATTTATAGGATAAATTTATTTACAAAATTCTAAATGTCAAAACCAGTTATTTGATGGGTGGGAGAGGGAGGAAGGAACTGAATATAAAAAGATGTGAAGAAAATAGAATAAATAATGTTAAAAAATAAACTACGTATGATTTAACTATATAAATTATTTATTTCGTTTCTTCGCTGTGCTCTTATCAGTGCACTCAAGCAGTGTATTTAGCAATGTGCAATGTGTGATAGTAGCATTCATCCTGTGTGTAATTCCTCTCCCATTTTTTTCAGACAGACAAAAACATAGACAGTCAAGGAGGCCTTTTTGTTCGCAAATTTAAAATATACATACATGTGTATATATATGCAAATATATGCTTATATATATTTAGAGTGTATGTTTTATCTATGATGAGAAAGGCAGAGTGGAAGAAGTCTGTCTTGTCCTTTCATCAGAAAGTGTGGAGATTTGTGATAGTTTATTTTCCTTGGGAAGTTCACAATTTCATACCAATACTGGAAAATTCTGTCCTCCAAGCTCTACAGACAATCTTTTCCTTTACCATAGAGATTTCTACAGTGAGAGAGAAGCAGAGCCTTTGACAATGATGCGTATCGGAAAACACGATGCAATCTCCTCGATGCTCCATGCAGCTGCTTGAAGTGTCAAGGCCTTGAATTTCATTGATTAGTCTAATAGGTGTTAATGCAGAAATAGAAGAAATTGTTGGTGGGGTCACAGTGTCCTGGGTTGCAGAAGGGATTTCCTGTAGTGTTCTCTGCTATTCAGAATTTCCCAAACATTTAAAGTTTCATGTCCAGGTATATGGTATCACTCTAATCCAGTCAAGAATCAACCCACTCAGGCATAAAAGACAGACGGCAGGCTGTGATCCAGTGGGATGAGGTAGAGTCTTCTAGCCAGATGGAGGTGACAGAAAGCATTACTTGTGGGTGCTGCTAGGCAAGAACTTTGCTGAAGGACCCTAAAAATACTACCAAATGGTCAACGTAAGTGATCAGTTGTATCTTTTAACTATAGGGACCCTGTTGTGACCATAAAACGCTTCTTGCTTTAACTCCAGAGGCAAATAGGAGCATCAGCATGGATATCTAACTCCTCTCTGCAATAACAGGTCCTCCAGTTGTGCTGCTGAAATACTTTCATTTTCTATGTTCTTGGTAAACTCTACCATCTGTTAGGTCATGAAAGAGTAAATAACAAGAGCATCTTTCTCAGAAGAGTATGAAGTAACAGTTGTTTAAAGATGAGGTAACTGGGACACCAATATGCAACATATGATTTTATTGTCTGTTTTTTGGGTTTTGCCAGCAATGTTAATGAATTAAGGAGTATTTCTAGCCTATCATTTTCCCTTGGGAAAAAAATTTAGAAGCATATGTTTCAAACTGTACAGCAGCATGTACTATGTACAGTGACTGCCATCTCTTCCTGACATACTTCTGGGAGACTAATAAAACTTCATTAGATGCCATTCTAATTTTTGTGTAAGTATGGAAGCCAGGGCTGCTGGCTGTTTTCTCTTTCCCCTACTTTAGGCGTACAAGATTCATCTCTGCCTGCAGAGATCACAAAAGCAATGCTTTGGGTTCTTCTCAGCTTCTTTGGCAGGTGACAAGAAAAAGCCTATTTGATTAAATATAAAATCCAGATTACATAAAAAAAAAACAAACCCAAAACCAAAACACAAAGCCAAACCGATCACAGTGGGAGTACTGTCACTGGCAGACTGATGAACAAATCAGTACAGAGACATCTGCAGAGGATACTCGAGGTTCAGTGATGGGAGCAGACTCCCAGATCTCAACAGACATTTATATGATGAAAGACAATGTCTATGCCGGTTCCATTCTCCTGCTTCCTCATGTTCAACCTGTTTTGTTTTTCGTGCTCCATAGCTCAAATCTTTTTGCAAAATACAGCTATTACTAACCAAATACCCTGTGTTTTATGTTCAGCAGCCCGCATTATCATGCATATTACAATCAGCAAGACACTTCTCAAAAAATAGTGCACAATTATTAAGCAAAGATAGATCTGAACACTGCATTTCTTGTACAATGCTCATGTTAATCTCAGCTGACAGGCAGAGAAAAGACAAGTGACAACATCTCTAGTGCTAGAGGGTGTCTTCAGGCAGAGAACTGGACTAAAATTGTACTGTAGGCTGAAGTGCCTTAAGGGGAGACTTCTATGACCCTGCAGCTCAGAAATAACTCCATGTCCTGGCTCCATCTATACGAGGAGAAGAGCAGGCCCATTGCAGGTACTCTTGAAAGACTAGGGCTCAGAAACACTGAGCTACTGGGAACTTAAGCTCATGAAGGAAGAGCATTATTCCTCTTCAGTTGTAGAAATCAGACTGTAGAAGACTTGCCTTCCTAGGAAAAGGGAGGTTAGGCAGAGGAAGTCCATGCAAGGATGTAACTAGCTTAGTGTAGAACCAGGACCAAGCGTGATCCTGGAGCTTCCACCTAAGAGTTCATCATGATGAAAACAGCTGCCACAACAATGCTGAGTTTATCGAGAACTGCATTTCACACACAGTTGCTTGCTGTTCAGAAGTAATGCGTGCAAAACGTTAACAGGCTTTCCAAACACCTCCCAACAAATCCTGATCAAAGGAGTTACCAATTGATATCTCCACCAGTATTCACGCAACATTCAGTGCCAACAGATGGATATTGAAACAGCAGCAGATAGCCTCTTCATTTTATAGTAATAATGTGGTGTCTTACTCATCTGCTACCAAGATCCCGTTAAAATATTCAGTAGATAACCTGCCATTAATAAGTTTAAGGCTTTTCTGAAATCCTGATGATCTACAGACTCTGCCACTCAGTTGAGCCAATCTACTCAGGGAAAAAAGACCTAGTTAAACCGTTTTGAGATCAGAACCAGGTTAAGTCCTTGGATCTTAATGGCGAAACCACTGAGGTTTTCTTATCTGTGAGTAAGCTTCTTGGATCAGTTTTCAAACAGAGAAACTTTAGCCAAAGAACAGAAGGGAGCAGCCGATCTGTTCCACTAGACTTTTAAAGACAGACAATTTCTTTCCTTACAGTTTAACAGTGTCACCTTGTCAAGATGTCAACTCGGGTCCATTTCTCTGTGATAACAGCAAAATTCTAGCACTGACTTTTATTGCAACCTTTTTTGTACAGGCAATTCAGGTCCCAAACAAGGGGAGCAAAACCCACCCTAGTTCAGCCTCCCACTGAAATGGAACAATTTACATCTTAAATGTTCAACAACCCATGGCATGTGAATAAAAGAAATAGTAGTGGTCCAGAAGTCATCAAAGCATCAACTTCATTTTAATGTTCATTAGACAGGGGCAGGGAGAAGAGGCTGAATGAATACTCAAAGGCCTGTGAGAAAGTCAGCAGCACACAAGATTAGGACCTCGTGCCTCAAAAGCAATGAGCATTCGATTTGCTTATACTCGGACTGGTAAATCAGACAGAGAAGCTGATTGGAGATTTTCCCCTACAGATAAAGAAAAAAGCCCTTCCCAAAACAACACTCTCTTTCTTCAAAAACCCACTGTAAGAAAAATGGTTCCATCTCGATGCACACGAAGAAACCTATCATACAAGTTAGCAATCATCACTGGCACTCACCGTGGCATATAAAGCTGAGTAGATGCTCAAAGCAGCATGTTTGGATGGAAAGGATCTTCTTGCCTTTTCAATCACCTCCACATCCCCAGTGCAGATGTTGCCATTGTTTATGAACTGGTGGTGGGCCCGACAGTCATTTCCAGTGTAGTTGGGTTTACATACAGTCAGGAAGTAGGGAGCCAAGTTCCCAGTCACAACCTGGCCAGCGTTTACAAATATGTCAGTGGCAAAAAGTCCAAACGCAAACACTCCTATGAGGGAAGGTTAAAAATAATGATTATTCAAACAGGCTTAAAAAAAAATAATCCTGGTACCTGAAAGGGCGAGGCATAATGAGAGGAAAGGGACCAAACCCTGCAGTCATTACCCAGAAAAAGCCCCTGCTGACTCCAGTGAGTCTGGCATCAAAGGCATGACAGAGAAAACCTCATGCTTAACTCTGACAGGTGCTTAACTCAGCAGCTCCAGAAGGACTCAGAAACAGACTGAAAATGATAAGCATGTGCCCAAGTACTTTTGTGATTCAAGTACTGAACAGAACTGTGAGTTACAGATTTCACTGAAAACTCTGCACCTATACTATGCCTGTAAAGCTTCCACTATGACAAAGGCTCACAGCCTGCAGCCAAGTGTCATGGCACATGAGGTGCTAAAAATGTTTATGTATTTTTACCACATCTGGGGCAAAAAATGGAAAGATAACAGCTCTGAAACTGAATGAGGAGTGTAGTGCTGAGATACAATACTGCACTTATCTTAACATGATACCCTAGTGTCAAGTACCTTTCAGATTTTGACTATTCACCATTCTGATGTTGAAAGATTAAGATCCTGATGTAGCAATATTTGGCAGGTCTTTTGGGAAACATCCTAATGCTTTGCTCTGGAAGACATTTCCACACAGTTGCAGTTCAGCTCATGTCACTGGGAGCACATGCCATAGCAAGAAGCATTCAGTTAAACCCAGGAATATTTCCAGGATTGTGGAGCACCCTTTGCTCGATACTGCAGTTCTCGCATCCTCCACTGACTCCCCATGAGTGTTACCAATACCTGC
The DNA here is from genome assembly GCA_947846985.1 of Fratercula arctica. Classification (NCBI taxonomy): domain Eukaryota; kingdom Metazoa; phylum Chordata; class Aves; order Charadriiformes; family Alcidae; genus Fratercula; species Fratercula arctica. The sequence continues at coordinate 74,756,499 of CANTUZ010000026.1, read as the reverse complement.
CACAGCTGTTATGAATACATGTGAGGATCTTTTACTCACATGTGCTGCCTACAAAACCAAAGGGACAGAATGGCAGGTTTGCAGAAATGCCAAACCCAAATGTTCTGAAAGAGTAAATTAGCTCCCCTTTCCCCCTTCCCATCGCTGAGGTGGATTAAACTGTCATAAAAATTCAGAACAATTAAATATTTACTTTAGGTGTGGGGATGTTGAGGGGCATATTTTTGCTTTCTCCCTCCCATAGCTCTGTAAGCAAAAGTCATTTAAATTATAAATTAGCTGTGATCGCTATATATTTAAATATGACCAAGAGCTGGAGCTCCAGGGTAAACATCTTAGGAGAGCTGTGATAAAATCTTAAGAGCTGGCACCACCATGGTTATAACAATTCCATTGCTTACTGGGTTAAAAAAAAAAGAAAAAAAAAAAAAAGATTGCTATAGTTGGAGAAACAAAAAATATCAGGGAGTCAGCAGTACAATGCAGCAGAAAATGCTTTACATCAAATTAACATGAATCACGGATCGTACTGCAGATATTGTCACCCACCATGCAGCTGTTAGCTGCAGAAGAAGGGCTGCAGCTGGCAGAGTTATGTCCTTCTAAACACAGGACACTTGTACAGACAGTAACATAAAATAAAACCCATAACTAAAAATGGATTCATTGTACGAGTGTCAACTGGGGCTTGCCAGTGTCACTCGCTGACAGAGACGGTGCGGTGTGATGGATACAGCTGGGCTGTGACACCGATTCCTTTCTGGGGTACTGATGGAAAGGGCCTGGAGCGGCTGCAGCAGTGTGGAGATGTTTGTCCTCACCACACTTCCACATGGTTCAGAAAAAGTGTTACCACAGTGAAGATGATTTTGGGGACTGTGTTTATTACTATTTATTATATGAATCTATTATAATTAATTATTAATGAACTCATGTGTGATTATGGATTTAAAAAGCTAGTGGTGGGGAGGTAGCCTTCCTCTGGTTCTAGACTGCAGGACTGGCCCTGTCTCTTTACTGGCACGACAATCTTCGCCCTGTTTATCCTGCAAAGTGTCTGTGTTGAAAAGGGAAATGGAGGGAGCACTGACACTGCACCTTTATTTCCTTTGTCCCTCTGCTCATATTTTAAATCCATGGTTTTCCACAGCTGGCAGAACTCCCCATCTCTATTACCCAGTGCACAAGCAAGTTCAAACAAAAAAGGCAGTAACTATCTTTCCAGCCTGGTGAAAGAGCAAGTTATGCCAGAGGTAAATCTTGTTTTTATACCGCTCTTTGGCTAAATTGTTTTTGTTTTTGTTTTTTTATCACAGATTGCTTTAAATGTCATCTTTTGGACGTGCTGTACAAATCACAGGGAATGCAGTGAGGATTATTACCCAGCCCTTTACAACACTTAGAGGAAATCTAAGCGCCAGGCAAATACTGCAGTCTGGTCCATGGTCTTTATCACATAAGTAACGACAAACCAACAATCGAGGGGTTTCAGAAAAAGCTCATGGGCTTCACAAAGTTATTTCAATCTCTAGGTAGTGCAGAGGTACAAAGGTGGTCCAGTGTTTTTCTCTAAAAAAAAAGTTTAAACACCTGCATTTTCTCAGCATCTGGTAGCACTGGAAGTGCTGGCCTAGGCTCATCTCCTGAGCACTGCAGTACTCTGCGGAACAGCAGAACAAGCCATGGTTGCAACCTTTATCGTGCTCTGACTGTGATGCATATTGATCACTCTAATTTCCCTCTTGCAGCTCTGCCAAACTGTGCCGTATGAAAATCATAGCTATGAGCAGCAATGAATTCGGCTAGCAGGAATTTTAACCCTTGCTGATTACACATCATTTACTCTCTGGAGACTTTGAGATAGGGTTGGCTGTAATTGATTTAAAGGTTGTAACACCAGTGAGCCTGGGAAGTGGTGGAGAGTCCCCTGATGGTTTTTGTACCTCAGGAATCCATCTGTTCAATGGGTTTGTTCAATGACCTACAGCAGCTAAGCTAACTGACCAGAACACGAGAATGCAGTGACATGATTGCCAGGTTTTTAGAGACAGACAAATTGCTGCTGAAAGGCTTCACGGGAAGGGCAGCTAGCCCCATCTCTTCAGGGTCATACAGCTGAAGTCCGTGATATAACGCCACAGACGGAGAATGGGAGAACACATACCTCTTCCATGCTTTGATGCTGAGATGTAATGGGAGGTGATCTCATCCTGCTAAGGAGCAAGCGCTTTATCTCACTGTGCTCACTCTGGCCTAGAAAACTTTAGAAACCTAGAAAACTTTTCACTGTTAGTGAACTTAAGTCCAGAACTTGGCATATGCTGAGAGAAGATGTAAACAGTGCAAGCCACATGGGAAGAAGACCTACAGCCTCTACAGTTGGTTACTAGCAGAAAGGATGGAACAGAGGTTAATTTCATTTACTTAATGCCTCTCCTTCCCTTCATCCACATGAGCCACACAATCTGGCTGCAAAAGAGGGCTTAGAGAAGGAACAGAAGCTATTTCTGGAAAGGCTTCCTGACTTTTTGTCACTGTCCTGGCTCTCAGCTGTGTTTGTATGTGTCAGGAGCAGCCAGAAAGAAGAAGCTAGAAGGCAAACCACTAAGCAGAATGTAATTGGGAGAGAGATTAATTTAGGCCAGAGGGTAGGATACACTCCCTGCTACCTTCTTTAGTTGCCCCAGAGTCCAAGAAGAAGTAACTGAGGATCAGATCTGAGCATACCTTTACCTCCAGTGAGAAAGACCTTAGACAAATATATGTGCAAACCAAAAAAAAAAAAAAGCACAAGCAAGGAAAGTCCTGTTCAAGAATGCTGAGGATAGACAACATGAACCTTAAATCTTTCCAGCTCCATCTTACCTGAACTAATACATGCCTCAGTAGAAGAATCTAAATCTTCAGCAACTTCAATTTGGAATACTTCAGTTTTAATTTCTCCATTTACACCTCCCCCTAAATAGCTGACAAAAAGTCCTCCAAGCACAAACCCCACAATTTCTGGGCTCTCAGACACACGCTAATCTAACTGTCTTTCTCCTACCGAGCTCCCTGGCTGGCTGTTCATCAGTGTTGCCACCTCCAGCTCTGTCTATTGCTTTTGCTAAAAGACACATCTGCCCTGAAGAAGGATCCAGCTTTCCTCACTCACTGTAACCTCAGCACAACCCTGTCTTCTCCCCGCAACTCATGCTCAAGCTCTCCCTTTCCACCCTGACTCTCTCTAACATCAGTGACTGCAGCTACTTGTTGACTCCATGGAAACTCTCACTGCTACAGACATTTAAAATACCACTGATTTGGAACAAAACAACAAAAAAAACCCCAGCAACAAAAAATCAACAAAAAAACTCTGGGAGTTGTAGAAGAGCAGCTGAAAAGACATTGGTAAGAGAGAAGTGAGAAGGCAGTGGGTGGAAATGAGAATAAGGAGGTAGAAGGCTTTTTAAGAGAAAAACCATGAAACCCTTAAGTAAAGTGACAAAAGAAACAATGCATTGAAGGGCTCATGAGACATCAGCTGTGCTCTTCAGTAACATACCGTCATGTCTTCTCCCAAGCCAAGTGCATTTATTTAGGCACTCCTCTCTCTGCCAGTGCCCATTCAATTATCTGAATTTGTCACACTCCACCTAATTTACTCAGAAAATGTTCATATTACACATGCACACTCACACTCCTCTAAACCCTTTTCCACCCCTATGTTTTTTAAAGAATATTAGAGTTTCAATAGAGGGAGTCCCTGGAAGGGCTCCTAGCTCTATGGAAATGCTGATCCTCAGCCCATTTCTGAAGGTCTTGCTCTAATAGTCCTGTGCATCCAATAAAGCCATGCATTTATAGTCCTGTGACTCAGACTCTGCTAAATCACCCTTCATCATTATATCTTAAAGGGTGTTGTTAAAGAACATCTGTATCATTAATCCATTTTACAACTGAAGAGATGGGGGTTGCAGGGAAATTTATTGTCTGTTGCCATGGCATCAGAAACAGGCTCAACAGCAAGCTTCTTCAGAGCACTCACAGCCTGATCCCAGGACTGGCTTTGAACTCCCAGTGAAGACCCTACAAAGCCCACTGCTCCAGGCATATACTGCCTCTTGCGCTTCATCTGTGAGTATCCTGCCTGGATACTGTTCCCTGAAGACATAAGAAGGAAGATGTGTGGCCTGAGCATGCAAGAAGAAATTCAGTTCCCAGGGCAAAAGTACTCTGGAGCCTCAAGACTCCTCCCCACAGACACGCAGAATTTCTGTCTTCCTCGCTGCTTCACAACTATAATTTTTTCACCCAGACAATAGCCAGCTCAGAGCCTGGCATAAAAGGGACCAGTAAGGTTTGATTTGTTCCCAACACAGTGACCTGTTTCTCATTGCGGAGGTTCTTTGGCGATTAAAAGGGAAATACACAGTAGTTTAAGCTGCTGCAGCAGTTTAGGTTTGAGGCAGCACACACCAAAATACAGCTTGAGCCCTGCTGAAAGGCAGCCAGTTGATAACAGAACATGCATCATTTCACAGTGAACTGCAGATCTAAAGCAGACAGAAGGATAAGGTCAGGCAAACTATGTCCTGCAGCTGCCTAGGGGATTGACATCAGAGCTCTGGGGTATATCTATCCTATTACAATAAACTCATTGTGTATATAAATCTTGTAAACCTTTATTTGCTGCACTAAAGCCTTAATTTACTGAAATAAAGCCCTAATTTCATTATTTAGCTGCCCACTGTGAGGTGTCACCATGCTTTAGATTAAGCTGTCAGCAGAAGCTGATCTGCGCCATTTGTTAACTGCAAATTATGCAGCCCCAAAGTAAAAGCCACTGGTAACAAATTCATGAAGCACATTGCATTTATAAATATCTAAACTGGAGAGAGGCTACTTGCGTGTTATCAGGGCTTTGCAGGTATACAACTTAATCACATGGATTAGAAACCTAATATAATGAAATGAAACACAATACACATTACAGTCACCCTGCCAAATGGAGTCAGGGAGGTCCGAATCCATGATCCTGGGGGTATGATAGCGGTGTATAGAAACACACTAAATCCTTGACTAAAACCATTCACTAAATAATGGTAAAATAATTTGTAACCTCTATTTGCAAATGCAAGATGGCAAGATGTTAACTAAGTACTGAATAGGAAATTACCACAGGAAAGAGTGAATAAAAATACAAAAGTCTGTGCGTACTCAGGCTGGGAGACAGGGAGAAGAGGCAGAGGGCCAAGAAACAACCACTCTTCCCTCCTGGTTTCTCAAAGGTCCAGCATGTAAATGGCAAATTTTGGCAGCAGAAATTCATAATAAAACTGTTGGGAGGGATGGGGAGAGGAGGGAGGAGAGATGATGAGACTAAAGAATAGCAGTGCAGCACCAATATTTTAGACAGAAAAAAACAATCCAAAGCAATTGCACATCACTTGTTTGACCTGAAAAAATCTTCAAAATAAATGTCTGTGGAAGCAGCTATAAGAGATAAAAAGGAAGATGGAACAAACTGGGACATATATCAAAGTCTGATGTTCCCAAGCTAAGCCAGCTTTTTTCCACTGATAAAGGAATTGATTTTCTAAGTATAGGGAACATAGCAGGTTTCACCTATCTAGGTTGCAGTAAAGGACTTGACAACAAGTCAAGAGGCAGCCCTTCGCCACAAAAGCAAATGTCTACCCACGTGCAGAATTCACGCCTGAGCCAGGAAGCAAGATGAAATTTTGGTTCTGCTTCCTGTGGACAAAGAACCAGGGATGGACTTAAGACAGAGCTCAACATTCGAGGTTCCCACGAAACTAAGGAGGGGAGAATCTTAGAAAGAGATAGCTGAAAAGGGCTTGAGGAAAACAAGGAGAGAATAAGCAGAGAGCATAGTAGGCAAGATAAGTAAAATCAAGGAAAGGAAACATTGGGCTTTGCCATCTTCCCAGAAGAGTTGCAGGTCTTTGGTTTTGCTTAATTCTTTGCACCAGTATCAAAGTGCAAAAAAGTGCTTCATTCTGTATACATGGAAAAAAAAGCAAGTGGGAAAAGGCTCAAGTCTAGCAACCAAATACAGAAGATCCTGTGGAGACAGTATGACACGGGTGCTTATCTTTCATATCACCAAAAAGACAGTCTGTAGTTTCCCTTTTTGCTTCTCTTTCCTTACAAAATCTAAGTGAATGTTAAATGAAGTATCTATAACTTTCTCCTTGTTTTGTGGAAAGCACATTTAGGCTAAAATCTCTTAAAACCCCATCTCTTCCCAGCAACTCTAGTTACAGAGTCAGTGAGCGAGAAAAAGCCCCTTTGGCTTTCTAAAATTTGGGAATAGCAATTCTCAAAAGATTTCCATGATGTGCCTTGCAGGGTCAGGAAGCAGCGTTCATTTTTCCTGACACAAGAGCACCCAGATACTGTGAAGGATTTTTCTCATTCTTTTGAGCAATACCAACTGTAATGACTTATAAGGCAATATTCCAAGGAGTTTAATTACTGCTTTTTCCAGATACTCATTTAAGACTCTTGTTCACACGTCTGGGCCAAAAGAAATCATCAGATGTGGATATTCCAATGAATTTGTACCAAGACTAAACTGGCATCAAACTTCTTTGGAACAAGCCAGGTTGCCTGCTGGGGTATCTTGGAAGACAACCTACTTAATCAGCTCTGTAACTTATGGCCCTCAAGTTTGACAAGAAATGACACAGGCAAGTCTCTCCAGAGGCAAGCACCCAGGTAGGCTCTTTTTGGAGTAACCAGCTGTATGGAGCTAACTTCCCTGATCATCCAGCATGGGCTACAGCTGTTCAGTCCATGTTATGTTTGCAAAACTTAGGGGGAATTTCAATGAAAAACGTGCAGTTATTTTTAGTTCCTTTCATTAATTATTTCAGCCACTTTTCAACAAACTCTGATTCTCTCATTTTACTGCAGAGGCAGGGAGAAGGTTTCAGAAGAAAACAAGCAAATAATCAGTGTCGTTTGAGATGTGACCAACACTTTAAATGCTTCCTAATAATGTTAACTTCCTTTTTCTGAGAAAGAAAAATAAAGCTGCAAAGTCAAGATTATTTCCTCTAGCAGGGTTTATATCCTGCTACTCTATGAGAGTACACTGTATCACCGCTATCCCCTCCTCTTCCACCAAAAGAGAAACAATAGCATGAATGTTTAAGAGTAAAGCTAACTGTATAAGCAAATACATAGAGCAAGTGCTTAACCTCCATGGTTTAAGCTCTTTTAGTGCTGGCCCCGCAGGCAAGAGTATTTGATTAGGACTTTGCAACATGCTGAATGTCCTGGAACAGTCAAACAGCCCTGGTGGTCCAGTGGACTCCAGTACCCTGCTTCTCTCTTAATGGCAGTTTACTATCCATCAATATATCCTCGAGGTTATCTGAAGCTCAAGGGTATTTTACTCTTATCTACATTCCCATGTCTTTTGTTTCATCAGCAGCACACAGGCCAGGCCTGAGTAATGAACCACAGGTGGTTCGTCTCCACCCCCAGTGTGGGAGAAGGTAAAAAAACATTTAAATTCCTAACTTCCATGCATAAAGCAGGAGGAACAGAGAGTAGAGAGGGAGAAAGAAAATCATGGCTCTTCCTTCTTTGCAGTATATACTTGCTGCTGCTGAAAACCTTAGCACAGGATAAGACTTTCAACTCCATGCTCTGAGCAAGTACCCCTGCCTGCAGCCAGGGCCGTGGCTCCATGGAAGCAATACAACCCTTGCCACAGTCACAGCAGATGTTTTTCTTCCAGATAAAGCTCAAAAATTCAGCAGTGACAGGGCAAAAAAGTGATCCAAGTACTTTTGGTTTTTGTTCTGTTGCTTCTTTTAACTCAGACTGTGAATTCAGACCCAGCTCCCTGTAAGACGCAATGTGTAAGGATGCTTTATCTCTAAGAGTAGACGGAGAGGGAGGTGCTGTGGGCAAAGCCCCTCTTGGTCAGTGGGGAGCCATAGTTACCGCTGGCCCATGCCAGCAGCGAGAGAAGCCATCCCATCCCATCCCATGCATGAACTCGAGGCTTCTCATTATTGAGCCAAGGAGGGAAACTGGAGCCCCTTGCACGTGCAGTTCAGAGCTGCTGAACTTCTTACTCTGATGCTACAAGGAAGTAGTAAGTGAGCAACATCCCTCCTCATTTCTAAACACCAAAGGGTGCAGTTTGGGCAGCCATAAATGGCTGTGAATTGGGAAGCCTTCAGAGGACAACCAGATTCTCTGTCAGTGCCACAGTGGAAATGCAAGCTGCAATGCTGTTCCTCTTCCTGCTCCAAAAGAACCATGGGACAGTCCCCTCAGTAAGGTCTCGGAGACATTTTTTCCACTTATCAACAGCATGGAAAATGCATAGCGGCTTGCAAGCACCATATAAAGCAACCTCCAAATGGTTTAGTGACAGAACTTCTTCATTCATTTCTCAGCAATTAACTCAATGAAAGCTCTAACAAAAAACAAATATAATAAAACTAAGAACATTATTTTGAAGTGGGCTCTAGGCTTTTTTACACTGTGCTCAGCTGAACATTATATGGCAGAGCTATGGATGTTAAAATTAGAGCTGAAAAGAAAAATGCCAAAGAGATGGGCTGGTGAAGACCAATTTGTAAGTAAAATGGGTAGCTTACATAGAATAGCAATGATGGAATTATTCATATAAGTATTTGATTGGCATAACCTTTCTTCAAGGGTCCAGAAGAAGCATTAAGCTTAGCAGAACAGGATATAAACCAGCTCCAGACAGCATGATATGGCACATTTTGAACGTTACCTTGCAAATCCCGAGGGGGACTATCCCTCTAAGGTGGAAGACGCCTGCAAAGATTTCACAGCTTAATTAATTTTGTGGTGTAGATTATTAGGATGTTTCATTCTGTTTGGTGCAAACAGGGACTAAACTTGCAGTGCTCAGGATGCTTACCTATAAAACGTATTATTCTTCGAAGCAGTGGGTTCAGGTAACAGCACTCTCCAGTCAAAATAGTTTTCTCTTGAACAATTAGGGTTTCTCTGGTTGACTTTATGAAATACATGGATATCTCACCAATAAAAATCTGGCAGGAAAGGGAAAGAGACAGAAAGTTAAAAATGACATAAGCAAACATTAAAACATGTGTGTCTGGTTCCAGCCCACAGAAAATACGCAACAGTTTTTGGGACTACACAATGTCTTTGGGACATTGCACTTCAACGGTGAGGCTACGCTTGCTCACTTGAGATGAACTGACATAGACACAGCTCCCAGCCAAGAAAAGGATCTGTCATTCTTGCACTCAGTGGCAAGACACAGCAGATTTTACTGTCTTATACTATATTCTGGGATAGGGCAGCAAACAGAGCTTCATGAATACTGTGTATCACAGAATCACAGAATCAATGGCAGGGGTTGGAAGGGACCTTTGGAGATCATCTAGTCCAACTCCCTGCCAGAGCAGGGTCACCCAGAGCAGGTTGCACAGGAACGTGTCCAGACGGGTTTGGAATGTCTCCAGAGACGGAGACTCCACCACCTCTCTGGGCAGCCTGTGCCAGTGCTCTGCTACCCTCAAAGTAAAGAAGTTCCTCCTTGTGTTGAGATGGTATTTCCTATGTTCAGGTTTGTGCCGGTGCCCCCTGTCGTGTCACTGGGCACCACTGAAAAGAGTATGGCACCTCTTGACACCTGCCCTTTAGATATTTATAAGCATTGACAAGATCCCCTCTCAGTCTTCTCTTCTCCAGCCTAAACAGAGCCACGTCTCTCAGCCTTTCCTCAGAAGAGAGATGCTGCAGTCCCTTGATCACCTTTGTAGCTCTCTGCTGGACTCTCTCCAGTTCTTCCCTTTCCTTCTTGAACCAGGGAGCCCAGAACTGGACACGGTACTCCATATATGGCCTCACCAGGGCAGGGTAAAGGGGGAGGATGACCTCCCTCACCCCTTGGAGCCAGAAGCTCCTGTTTTTACTGAGACTGGCACAGAATTTGTCATGTCTTGCTATTAGCATTTAAAATTTTCTAACAGTATAGGCTTCATAGATGGAAGGTCTCTAGACATCTGGGAAAGGGGAAAGTAGTTCTGCAGACTTCCACCCCAATATTGTCCCAGCAAGCCCCAGCAATAATTGATGCTTCCTGCAGCCTCCACACCTTCTGAAACTTACACTCTTCTAAGTCTGCCAGATAAGTTACAGAGCTCCTGCCAACTTCAAAAAGAAATTTAGACAAAGGACATTCCTGCAATGGAAATTGATCTGAAGTCACAAAACTTTTGTGGAGGTCAGTGAAAATTCTGGACAAACACATCATATTTGTACTAATGAAGTAAAAAGTGCCAGGATGCAGCACGGCCAGTCACCCATATGGTTATGTTGCTATCTTGGTCCCTGCCATAGCCTGGGCTGGTGACAACAGTCTCTCAGAAAACACCTGGGAAAACCCACAGGGAAAGCTGCATGAAGCCACTGGTACTTACACAGGAGAAGTTCAGCCATTTACCATAGATTGCACACGCCAGCTAGTCTGAGGGCCTGAGGATGACTTCTGGCTTGTCTTATTTACTAAAGGTCCTGTTTTATTTATTAAAACATCAAAATTGAAGTCTCCAGGGATCCATTGATCTTGATGTTAGCCGTGCTTATGTATCACATATTTTTTTTTGTGATCAGAATGTTCACGCTTTCTGTAAAAATGGTAACTGATTCCCGCAGGAGTGAGAACGTTATTTCCTAAGCACTCAGAATTAATTTAAGTCTGTTGCACAGAGGTCTATCTGCCTTAGCTAAAGCTGGACAGAATTTGATCTCAGGCTTTAGAAGCAGCAATGGGCCACTCACAGATAATGCTTCTGAAAATCCCACGTAATACGTTTTGTCATCAGGCTTCAGAAAGGGAAACTGGGAGTTTTTTAGAAAGACGAAGTTTGTTTTGAAAGTCTTTAGAAAAAAAAAAGCCAGTCTGAAGTGGAAGAAATAAGCTTTTAAAAGGGGAGCACTCAAAAGAATTAATTTAATGCATTATTATAAGACAAACAAGGGGAATCCATAGTGCTAGGAAATGGTAAGAGAAATGCATAACAAAAGTGCATGTGCGCACACACATGCAAACAGACAACCAGAGTTAGCATAAATATGAAGGAACTAGTCTTAGTTCACTTTGACTGCTGGAATGGTATGTTATTTCAAGGGCAACAATTTATCCTTATTAAGCCAGATGAACATCCTTATTGATTATTGACATCCAAGCCAAGTATGCTCAACCTCTTTATAATTCTAACCGCTGATGGCAAGAGATGTGGAGTTGTAAAATGTATGTCGAAAATGGCATCTGGGGGTGGGAGCCGATGCATGGGAGCCGCACTGAAATATTGCCTTTATCTCGTTTCACTCCATCTGCTCTTAACAGAATTGGCAAGCAGTTCAATAAGCTCAGCTCACTAACTATGGGGCTGGGAATTAAGAAAAAGACCATCTGCGCTAAAGCAGTTTAAAAGTGACACTCTGTTTCCAACCATTTATTATTTGAATTACGATAACGTTCAGAAGTTTGAATTAATGCTTCAGCTCTTTGTCTGCCTGGGGCTCTACAAACACATTGAGAGACAATTCACACCCTGAGGAAATTCTACTCTGCAAAGACATGGGTTAGCAGACTTTAAAAACCCCAAAACTTTTCAAATAATAGAGATTTAGGTAGAAAACTCATTAATAGTCCTCCTTTAACAATACATCCATTTTTAAAGTTCCTTTGCATCTGAAGTTAACTGAATATTTTCCTGTTTCAATTCCCATCTTTATTTCTACAAATTTAGCTGTCTGGCATACTCCTAGAAACTCTCATGTGGACAGATTAGTTCCACTTAGATTTAGGAGCAAACTTTGCCAGGCTATAAATCTGTTCAATTCCATTCCACTGATTTAAGCAGTTATCCCAGATTTCCTACAGTGTAACAGATCAAAATGTGATTTTTTAAGTGAATGATGCCTTTGGTTTAATACAGAGTTTAGGTGCATAGTAATAATGCTGTACTTGTGAGGTGATATAAGATGGTTCAACATAACTGGAGTATTCCTATGTGCTATCTCTGGAACTGAATTTAGTTGCCTGAATTTGAGGATTTTGTTTCCTTATATGTTTAATGTAGGCTCTAGAAAGTGAGCCTTGCTGTTCTCTAAAAATTCAGTGGAGGCCTGGGCACCTCCTTCTGATAGCTAATCTACCTGTGCAAAATTTAATGTGGTCTGAATAGCTCCTCAAAGAATTGATTTTTTTTTTTTTTTTTTTTCTCTCCAGGCATTTCTGAAGTCAAGTAACTCCGCTTATTCTCATGATTTAAAACCTGATGATTCTGCATGAGCAGGGTCCACATCCAGGTCCAGCTGGCCTCCCAAAACCAATCTCTCACACTGTTAAATACCTTAGCTTCTGCCAGAACAGGATCAGCACCCCGGGAATTGGTACAATTCAGTTCTAAATCTGAAATCTAAATATAGACACACAGATACAGGTAGGAAAAGAAAACAGCAAGCAAGCTGCTTATTTTATTTCCATTTGGGAAAACAATGCAAGGTTAATGAACTGCTGTAGCATACTGGCTTAATTAGTAGAAATGGCAAGAAAATTGCAGTGGAGGTTGGGGACTGAAAGCACAGGTGATCTGCAGCCTGAGGTGATGTCGTCAACAGGGAATACCAGAAGGCAACAGCAGCTCAACTACACTGAAGTTACGTTGCTTGGACATTCTTGCTTACATTCCTTTTCGTATTACTATTAGGTAAAAATGTTGTGATGACGCCCCAAAGCCCCAATATGAATTTGCAGTACCTACCCAGCAGTCATTTCTCCTGTGCTGAATTCAACCTGTCCATTAAGAAAACTTCTTCAATTAGCTCTGCTTCCCCATTACTGGCAGAGTCACCAAATACTTGCCCCTCAACATTCAGCTCTCAAAAAACCTCTGCTGCACATGCTTTACTCATTCTCTGGCTCCTCCTGAGCAAAGAGATGGATAAAATGATCTGTCCAATTCTGTTCTTCAACAGCCTTTTGTCCACGATAGATTTGAAAATGACAGTCCTTCAACTTGTGAACTGACATTTTCAGATAGTGAAATATCACATCTTCCCTTTTCAAGTTCTCAGCACAACATGAGCACCCAATACTCCCTGCGCCCCTGTACAGATTACCAACAATTTGTTAATTTAATTATCAACGTAATCAACAAAACAACGTAACTATTTTGTTTAAAGGGACATGGAATCCTGATCTTTTTGTATTTTTTTCCTATAACACTTTCTGATAAGCTCACAGTCTCCTTGCCAAATGATTCTTTGCACAACTGCATTCTAAAAATATATTGGGGTAAACATCAAGAAGAGCTGTAAGGATATCTGTAAGGATAAACTAAGATAAACTATCGAGGAATGAATCCGTATTACAGCCAAGAGGAGGCTGCAGAAGAGTGGCATCCTAGAGCAGCGCTCCTGCGGGAACTGTGCAGTGGGGTGAGGGTGGGGGGCAGCCTTGAAGAGTTACATTCAGTTTAGAAAAGTAATTATTGATGGAGCTGACAGCCAAGGATGGGTCCAGCTTTAAGACTTTTATTCCTTTTACCAGTTTCTCTCAATCAGGACATTAGCCTTGTACCTCAACTCAAATCCTCTTGCAAAGCAGAGGACTGCACCCCTGCTTCACTCCTGGCCACGCTATGCCTTACCTCTCCTCCAGTAGCCAAAATCTTCCTCTTTAGCCATGTTTCTCGAAATTCCTATGCCTGATCATCCTGAGTGCCATTATGCGGCACATGAAGGACAACCAGGTCATCAGGCCCCGTCAGCATGGGTTCACAAAAAGCAGGTCCTGCTTGACAAACCTGATCTCCTTCTATGACAAAGTGACCCGCTTGGTGGATGAGGGCAAGGCTCTGGATGTTGTTTACCCGGACTTTAGTAAGGCCTTTGATACAGCTTCCCACAGCATCCTCCTGGAGAAACTGGCTGCCCATGGCTTGAACAGGAGTACTCTTCACTGAGTTAAAAACTGTCTGGAGGACCAGACCCAGAGAGTGGTGGTGAATGGAGCGAAATCCAGTTGGCAGCCGGTCACAAGTGGAATTCCCTAGGGCTCGGTACTGTGGCCAGTTCTCTTTAATATCTTCATCAATGACCTGGACAAGGGGATTGAGTCCACCCTCAGCAAGTTTGCAGACAACACCAAGTTAGGTGGGAGTGTTGACCTGCTTGAGGGTAGGAAGGCTCTGCAGAGGGTTCTGGACAGGCTGGGTCAATGGGCCGAGGCCAATGGTATGAGGTTCAACAAGGCCAAGTGCCGGGTCCTGCACCTGAGTCACAACAACCCCATGAACACTACAGGCTTGGGGAGGAGTGGTTGGAGAGCTGCCTGGTGGAAAAGGACCTGGGGTGTTGGTTGACAGCTGGCTGAATATGAGCCAGCAGTGTGCCCAGGTGGCCAAGAAGGCCAACAGCATCCTGGCCTGTATCAGGAACAGTGTGGTGAGCAGGACTAGGGAAGTGTCCTTGTACTCGGCACCGGTGAGGCTGCACCTCGAATACTGTGTTCAGTTTTGGGCCCTTCACCACAAAAAAGACATTGAGGTGCTGGAGCATGTCCAGAAAACAGCAATGAAGCTGGTGAGGGGTCTGGAGAATAAGTCTTATACGGAGCGGCTGAGGGAGCTGGGATTCTTTAGCCTGGAGAAAAGGAGGCTGAGGGGAGACCTTATCGCTCTCTACAAGTCCCTGAAAGGAGGCTGTAGTGAGGTGGGGATCGGTCTCTTCTCCCAAGTAACAGTCAATAGGACAAGATGAAACAGTCTCAAGTTGTGCCAGGGGAGGTTTAGACTGGATTTTAGGAAAAATTTTTACACTGAAAGGGTTATTAAGCATTGGAACAGGCTGCCCAGGGAAGTGGTTGAGGCACCATCCCTGGAGGTATTTTAAAAGACGTATAGACATAGTGCTTAGAGATATGGTTTAGTGATGGTTTTTGTCAGGTTGATGATCGGACTAGATGATCTGAAAAGTCTGTTCCAACCTTGGCAATTCTATGATTCTATGTAGAGTGCCACAATTCAGTTCCTCCTATGCACAAACTGGCTCACCACCAGCCACACTGCCCCAACCTCACCTCCTTTCTTCCCCACCACCCTTTGAAAACACTACAGATCACTGCAGCTTAGTCAAACTGCTCGCCCCTCTTCTCCAACGAGATCTGGCCTGACTGCCTCCATGCAGCCCCACATCGCTGCTGGCAGAAGCTGCATCTCCACAGCCCTCCTGCCTCTCATTCACTCACTCATGCAGAGGCGACAAACGGGATAACACTATTTTTTTCTATTTTTTTCACACTTCCATCAAACACTGGGGTTGTGTGAAAGCTGCCACAGACAGTTTTCATTCCAGCTGCAATTCCACACAGATAAAGAAGGAGGAGCATGAGCCAGGGATGCAGGAAGCACAGTTGTGCCCACAGCCTGGCACTGCCAGAAGTCTCTCTGTGAAACATCCTTTCCTGTTTCCCATTAAAAGCACAACTGGTGGCATTTCTGATCACAGCAAGATGATAGAGATCCCATATTAGGAAGAATTATGTGAAGTACAGACAGAATCTGTCTTTTCTATGGATTAAGTTTACATTATTCTGATTTCTAGTTTTTATATCTTTCAACTTGCTTGCTCTAACAGCATTCTTGTGACACAGTCAATCCTTGCTAACCCCATTTTCTACATAGAAACTGCATCCAGAGACATGCTATTACACACAAAAATGGCAGCAAAGTGAACTTGGGTCTTGGGGCATCATCGCACTCATTTCTGGGCAGGTTTCAGCATGCTGGATGACATTTCCTGAATGATCTATAAGGATGCGTGTGGCTTCATTTTTGATGCCACAAATAGAAAGAACTAAATTAATCAAGTCTGTACGATTCAAATAGCAGCCAAGGGGAGGAGCAGATACAAGGAAGGCACCAGCTGTGAGACAAGCTATATGCAAAGCACTCAAACCCAGAGAATATACACAGATGAGGGTTATGGGGCTCTCCATGCCAATCAGCCAGTTCCAAAATGATTCCGCACAACTCTCCCTGAGAAAAGCAGGCCTGTTCACCAAAAGGTGACCTTTGCAAAGTGCTCCAGCAGGTGTTTCATCAGCAGTGGCCTGCATTGGGCCAAAAGAAATTCTGCCCTTTGGCATCACGGTGTATGTGAGGCCTGCGTTAGCACAGCTGTGGGTCGGTAGAGAGACGCTCTTCAGGCTCTGCACAGGAGGTCATGGCTCCATTCGTCTGGCATTAGTTCAACAGCAGAAAATTCCCACCAGCATTACAGGATGCAGAGAGACAGAATCACACCGTGATTCATCCGGGACTGGGTCCCCGAGGCCTCCAGCCCAAGCCTTGGTCAAAGCAGGGCCAGCACAGACCACAGCCTTGAGCAGTCGTGTGATGAATGTCTTCAAGAACGGAGACCCCACGGCCTCGAGGCAGGCACTGTCTCAGGTTTGAGTACTGCCATTGTAAAAAGATTTTTCCTAATATTTGATCAGTTTCTTTTCTTGCAGCTTGTGTCCATTGCAGGGTTGCCTCTTGTGATTTGAACAGTCTGTCTCCATCTTCTCTACAGTCCCCACGAAGAACATGGCTCATATTGACTTTCACTTAGCGTTGTTAGATCCTCAGTTCCTTAGATCTCCCTCACAGTTAGCCTTAGGCCCTGAGGCCTATTGATCTGCCACCCTACCTGCTACCTACAGGGCCAAATATTGAAACTGCACAGCTGAGACTCCATAGTCAAACAGGGATGGCAAACACTGAGCAACATTCGTATTGAGAAAAGACACCTTAGGAGGCAACCAGTCACCGAGGTCTGCCTTGGCACCCTCGCCAGGACACGGCACTTCTGCTGTGACCTGCAGCTGGGACCCTGACCCAAGCCTGCCTGGGAGGCCAGAGGTTTTCTCTGATAACATCAGTACCATTGCTGGTCATGAGGACTAGGGACCGGCAGAGTTTTCTCAGACACTCTCTCATCTTTGCCATCACCATCTAGGCAGGTCTTCTCTAGCCTATAGGAACCAATGCTGTATTTTGCATAACTATAAGAGGAAATGAAGCAATGCCTTCAGCTGAACATTGCAGAGCCAGCTCACCCATAGTCTTTTGAGGACAAAACATTTCTCTGCATCCAATTACTTATGATATCATTTTGGTTTTTGGGTTTGTTTTCCCTTTTGTTTTGTTGTTGTTGTTCAATGAAGACATCAGCAAAGACCAGTTAAAAGTCCTTTTCCAGAAAAAGAAAATTGGTTTATTTTATTCCACGTCAAAAGAGCCAAAATCCACAGTTTGGATTCTAGCCTGCCCAAAACCCACAATTGGGTCTTACCATTGTGCTCAAAAACCCCAATTTACTGTGGTAAAACTCTCTAAAAGAACTATGCTGAAGTTCTAATCTCCTTGGAAAAGGGACGTGTCCTTCCTTGATGAGGAGTAAGGGACACTCCAGGCACTGACACTGACCTCTTGCCATGCTGGCATTGGGGTGAAGCATGGTGGGCAGGAGACTCTAGCACAGGAGTCTGTGCTTGCTGGCAGCACCGTCACCAGGAGAGCCCTGAGATTTCTGCCTGCAAAAGCTGGGAAGAAGCTATTGTAACAGAGCTCTGAGCTGCATTAGCCACTCTTGGTTTTCCCAGCATCTGAGCTGCCACAAGGGAATCAGGCAACAGATGCAGAATTCCCCTGGCTTTCCTTCTGGAAATAAATCACTGTAATAATATGGCTGCACTAAGCCAAAGCCAAGGAAGCAAGGTGGCAGAGAGAATAGGAAAACCATCTAAAAGAATGATGTTTCTGAAGCTTGGGAGGTGAGAGCAGATTGTAGAGGGAAGTTTGAACAGTTTCCTCCTGCTAATTTCCTCCCATAAATTTGATTAACACTGTAATTCATCTTCTAATTAATGATCAGACCAGTTAGGTTTGATGGATTCCAACATTATCTGTAGACAAATACTCCTTTGCACAAATTAATAGAACTGGCCAGTTAACAATTACACGTAGGCTGCCACTTCCAGACTGGAAATGGAAGGAAAGAAACTGAAGATTGCATGAAAACATTAGCAGTACTTTCTATTCTAATTTAAGGAAGGGAAGAATGGTGCCCTTGAAGCTGTCTGCTGCTGTTCAGTATTCATGTCAGTGAGCTGGCTCTGTTCCTAAACCTCTCTGCTTCTCCGGGGCGGGCAGAGAGATCACGATGGATAGAGCAATGCAGGCAGCAGCCCTGAATTCTGGAAGGATTGTTTAGTACCAGCTGGGGAACTGGCTGATCTGTAGTAACCTCATAACGGGGAAAGCTAGTCTTGAGAGATGCTAATGGATGTGGTCGAGTCATCCCAGAATGTTTTTAAGGAAATGACTTGAAAATTTTATGTTTCTGCAAAACAGCTTGTTCCACTTTAAACACTGTTTTCATAAAGTTCTCATATTGGCAAAAAATAAAAGGATTATTATTTCTTACCCCTCCTCACCCCAATATTTTGGAATTGACAATGCATTGAAATACTACGCTTTATTCCAGGCTCTGCATAACATGCTGCTGTGGGATAGGTCACTTTTAAATTCACCAGACCTGTGATCATGGAACTGAAGCTCCAGTGCTTACACTTTCAAGCTGCAATTAATTAATTAATACATTTCCTATCACTGGAAAACTAGCTGAGTAAAATAACTATGCTATATTTACTGCCAACAAAAGGTCTACATTCCAAGAACTCCAAGTCTGAAAAAAAAAAATACAATTATTCTCTGGATAATTTCACCTTTCCTGAAGTACCTATAAGCACCACAATGAGGGCCTGTCTGTCTAAAGCTCTGTAATGCAGAGGTCAGGTATCCAAATGTACAGACATGTTGCTGTAGGCCACCTGAAGCCCAAGACAAAAGCAGCTTTTGGAAAGTTGGAAACTTCAGATCTTTTGAAATTTGGTGGAGGCAAAGATCAAAGTTCTGTGCTATTCACACAAGGCTGCATAGGCAAATATCCTCCTTCTCACTCCCCTTCCCTGACCCCCAGAGACTGGCTGGTAGGTACAGTACCAAAGTGCCTGCTGTGACTGACAAGGATGGTGCGTTCCTGTCTGCAAAAATTAAAACGATTTAACCACAGCTTCTACTTTACCATGAGACAGGCTGAAAGCATTCCTATACCCATCTCAGCATGACAACAGGAACGCTGGAAATTTAGCACTTGTTCACTAAACAACCACCAGCAACATCAGTACAACCGAAATCAGCCTGCAAGAAGGGGAAAGCATGTGAGGAAAAAAAAAAAAAAAGGCATTAGAAACAACTGGCATGAGATGAAGACGAAACCATACATACCTTGTAAAGCTCTTTGTGGCACCAGAGCCTACAGATCAAATCAGAGAGGATTCCAGGAATCCCCCTTTTCTACCAGTGTCGACAGCAAAATTTACTACTTGAGTCTGAAGATGTATGTTTCAGGGGATAAATCACTAAATCTGAAATAAAATTTCCAGTTGTTTCTTTACAAAGAAAAATAAATTTTTCCTTATGTAGGTGCAATTTATTGCTAAATTCACCATAACCTACTACTTTGCTGCAAAGATGCTAATACCACCACACTCAGAAAATTAAAAATTAATAAAGCAGATGAAAGCCTTTGACCTATCCTCAGCGGAGCATTTGGGAGAAAAATGCATTTCACAGAATGGAGTCAGGCATACATGATTTTCATTTATTTAACAGTGTTGTCATGAGATTCAGGCATCTCCCCTTGCAAGAAACTCTCATTATCAGACACTAAGAGGTTATCCATAGGAACATTAAAAGACTGTTTCAATTCTGGTGTATGATTAACTACCCAGTGTAGCAGAAAAAAATAGTTAAACAGAGTCAGCAGCATCACGTGTTTCAAGAAAAGCAAATAAAACTGCAGAAAACCAGGCCAGTCTAATTTATTTTTCCACTAAAAGTGCAGGGAAATGCACATACAGTGGTACCAACCCAAAACAGCACTTTTGAGAAGCGTTGTCAGGGAAGAAGTAAAATACACACATTCGTTTTCCCCATGGCCACTGTCATAGCCAAATGACTGAGACACAAAGATATTCCATTAACTGCACAAAGATGCTCCCTTTTGGCTTGCAAGCTTTATAACACCTCATAGCTATGCTGAAATCTGGGCTTTGAGCCCTCTCCAAACCTGCGCATGCAGGACTGCACTTAAACACTGCTTGTCTCTCAGATGATGGAGCTTCTACTAACTCCTAGACTATTTTCCATAGCTCCAGAAACGCTGTTAACTAGTACCATGAGCGGTCCCCCGTTGCTGCTGGGTTCCACCCCTTCTGACAGTAATCACTCCTCTCGTGCCATGAGGTGTCAGGACAGCGGCAATACGCAGGCAACACAGAGACAACAGATTTGCTACTGTAAATGCTCTTAGCCAAACCAACCAATTTGCTGTCAGAAAGTGAAGCAAGAAGCATCTTGCAGAGGAGAAACAAGTAGTTGTAAGGAGGGACTGGCATTACCTTTGACTTAAGTCATTTCTTCCCAGTGGAGCTGCAGGATGTCAGTGATAATTCTTGAGAGCAAAGTGTAGACAGTGAAGCTACAACTTAATCCACAGCGAATGCACACAAAGCTCCCTCCCACGAAGCACAGCTGTGTGGGTTCCTTTGTTTGTGTTTTTTTTTTTTAATTGAGGTTTTTTGGGTTTTTTTTTTTGGTCTTTTAGAGAGAGAGTACAATTATCACAGTATAAATAGAAATGGCTGCACTTGCTCCTTTCACTGAAACCTCTGGGAGATTCAACTTAATCAAACATCTCTTCCCAGTCTGTGACAGTGTGAAAGACAGGTGGCACCCATTCGGGTACTGCATGGCAGCTGAGGATACTCACACTCTGAGTGGTTTGACCAGCAGTGCAATGCAAGGACAGAGTTTAGGGAGCTTCTGAGCTCACTTTCTGTCTCATTTACTAGCTTTCTTCTAATGACCGTTGCCAAAACTCAGTCTGCAGAGTCAGCTACTAGCTGAAGCAGAAGTCTCAAATCAGCCAGCAAGGAGAGGAAAGTCTCTCAGAAAGAGAGAAGAATGACAAATAAAGTGAAATGACTCATATAAAAACACTGTAATGAGCATCAGTCAGGGGGACAGAAAAAGATACATCTGACGTACGCTCTGGTTGAAGATTAGACCAATACTAAGTAATAATACATTAACTACTTAAATAATATATTAATAATACAATAGAATGATACAAATAATGCAAATAATGTATTAAATAATGTATTAATACATACTACATTAAAAATGGAAAGAAATATGTTTTCCCAGGAAAGTTTCATCTGTTGTCTCTTTGGGGTTATTTGTAGAGATGTGCAGAGAGCCCTGTGCTGCCCCTGACCTTTCCTAGCTGAAGCAGTACAGCCAGTGTAAAGTCATAGCATAACTCAACAATCAGAGCTTACTAGCTTACATCCAGCACTGGATCCAATCATCTAGGGTGATTACTGTACTTCTGGACTCAGGAGAGCATTTCTGCACAGCTTGCACTGTATGAGAAAGTCACATCAGCCCCACACAGCACTAAGCTGACTGTCTCTTCAGCACCCACAAACTTTATCTGATATTCACTACTACAGCCTTTCTTTCCTTCTGTTATGGAAACTACAAAACCAGCATTGTTCATCTCCCGAAGAAGACGCCAATTCAATTGTTCATAAATAAGAGTACCTAGGAAAAACTTCTTGGGTCACTGAAAAGAAAGAAAATGCTGATCCAGCAGAGCAAAACCTGAAAGATTTGCAGCAAACTTTGTCAGAGCAAGGATTTAAACAGAAGATCCAAATAAAGAGCAACATTCTCATTACCACTTGCCCCCCACAATGCCATATTGCTGAATCAAGGGACAAACCTCTCACTAACTTCATTGTTACAGCATCACGGCATGGTAGTGACACTCAATTTCCCTTCACAAACACCACCTGTGAAAGTTATTTCCCTAAACAATGGCCCTATGTTTAGGGGGGGCACTGGAGTTGGTGAAATGTAGGATTATTTTTTCGTTTGCAAATCATTTGTCACTGCAGCATGAAGTAGAATGAAAGTCTTTACATTCAACTGAGTTTCAATACAGAAAATAACACTGTTCCTGTAGAGGATTTTCATAAACTTGTGATGTAATCCAATTCAGAAGCCCTATTTGTTTTCAGAAAGTGTCCTGTACCAAAAACTATATTATCTTCTGCAGATTCCTTTCACATTTCTTACCATGTTCTGTGTTACCCTGTTTCATGCATTAAAATTACTGCAGACCAAAACTTTAAATGAACTATGGTGCAGCATTCACCTTTCACAAGTAAATACATCATATACAGCTTTAACCAACTTTTGAAAGGGATGCAAAGCAAAGTTAATATAAGAAAGAGATACTAAATATAAAGAAATAAAGAGAAAGAAATAAAAGAAGTACATAAAGACACAGTCTGATAGGAATTTATCAATGTAATTACAAATGCAGTAAAGCTGACTATTTGTGAAATTCACAACTTTCTGCACAGAAAAAGGAAAAGGGACAAAGTTTTGCTAATCAGTTATTGCATTAATCTGTTTGGAATTGTATTTACTCAGCTAATTGGATATTTTCATCTGCTCAGAACCGCTACACTGTAGCTTACTGGTTGGAAAGTAAAAAAGTAAAAAAAGTTAAGTGGATGTGACTGCCAAAAATGAAGAGATTATAAATAAAAAGGAAATAGCATTCTTATTTTTCTTTGTATTGAGCAACTTTCTGCTCACGTAAGCCTTTTAAAGCCCTTCAGCAGTCCTTTTAATATAGCAGCAAATAATCCTGGATATACTGCATGTCCGACCCAGGTTTTACTTCAGCTTTATCCTGTTTTCTTATTTCCAGTAATACACCACCTTTGCATTAGAGCCTCTCTGGAGCCTAGGCACTTCACAACTAATCACTGAAGTGAGCAAGCTATTGTAAACGGCTTAACAAGCTCTAGCCCTCAATCTTGCATTGTGATTACCTCAGAATAATTACTTCTGGAGATAGCTGATGAAGATCATATTAGGCTAAAGCAAAACAGAGACCCAGCTAAGTGCAAATCAATTACGGCTGAAAAGAGAGGAGAAGGGACAAAGATACTACAGGGCTATCGCTGTTATTTATGGAGCAGTCGTGGAGAATTCAAGTAATTTCTTATACTTACAATAGCTGTCGGAGTTGAAGCCAGCACACAGTAGAGCACGAGAGGTGAAATGAAGCTCTCATCCTCTGTTCCAGGATACGGTTTCATCAAATTGCCATCCTGACAGAAGAAACCTTGGATATGCACCTGGAAAGTATCGGTGCACTCGAAGTAGTAGGCGAGCAGAACAGTCCCAGCCATGATGACAAGCTGAAAATACAGCATGGTCACACAGAGACGTTAGTTGCTGTTTTCTAACAGACACAGCGATGCCTTGGAGCTACTCTAGCCCCGCAGACCATCCTCCCTTGATCACCACCCCGACAGCCCCTGCAGTGACGGTGTCCAAGCGTCTGTGTTTCTGCACGCCCGCTTTGCCACATCTGTTACATAAACCTTTTGGCAAACGACACTAATGAACGTCTCGGAGAGGAGTGGGTCCCTAACGCGGCTTGTGGAGGGATGGGAGCTTTGACAGCTACTTTATCAAAGGGTATGTGAGCGTCAACGGCGGCCACGATCAATGAAAGCTAGCAGGGCGAGGGGCAGCGCTGCAGGAGCCAGCAGTGACAAGCTAAAACCTGTGCACAGCGGCAGGGAGCTGGAAGAGATTATTACAAAGGATAAAGAAAGCTAAAGCCAAAATGCATCCCCGCTGCAGCTGTGAGCCCATGCTGGGGAGCACACACCCTGCACTAAGCCAGAGGAGCCCTCTGTGTCCCAAGCGGAAGGCTCATCCAGAGGGAAATCTGCCTCCTGACACTCACCTTTCCTTGGAGCTGCTGCTTGCCAGTAAAGCTTTAGAAGTCTACTCAGGAAACCTGACTCCATGAACAACAGGTCGGGTTTACCGTGCACTGCCTGGCTTCCCCGCTCCACCCCAACAGCTTTTGAAACACACTCTGGCTTGAGTCTGAACCTTCATCTTCGCACATATAAACTGCAAGGGGCCTTTCTTGTCTCTTTTTTTGGTAGTCTACTGCTGGCTAAATGGGTTGGTTGGAAAACCTCAGCTATCAACTTTTTTTGTATATATCCAGAGTTACTGCACAAGAGTTATTGTCAGTGCCCGCGTCAGCTTCCCACACTGCCTCAACAACACATCTTAAATGGTCTCACAAAGGTTGCCACTCATGTCACCTCATGAAATTAAGTGGATATACTCATTCATCATTCTTGTTCCCTCTCTGCCAGACCACAAAGGAAATCCTATGTCTCAGTCCTCATCATTTACAAAAATAACAATATTGATTTGGAAACTATGATTGAAGGATGTGATTCAGAATCCTCTTTACAGATACCAGTGCCTCCTGCCACTATTACAAGAGTTGTGACATACACAAGTTATCTTGCCACACCATAGAAAATAATAGTAATAAAGAAAGTGAAATACAAACTCCGAAGTGGCTTGGTTTTAGTATTTTGCCTCCAAGATTTCTGCATCAAAACTGTGTTGCTGTGAGATTATTGAAAGAATAGACCTTTAAAAAATAATTTTGGCAGCTCCATCTCAAAGATACACTTACAGACTACCTACCCATGCCTTCCTCTGGCCTAACCTTGCATATATGCTCTGACACACAAAACAGCTATTAAAGTCATCATATATTTGGCTAGGTGTTGGACTAAAATTAGAAAAAAACCCAAGAAATCGGAGAAACCACTGATGGAAGTAGAAGATCACAGAATCACAGAGTGGTTGAGGTTGTAAGGGACCTCTGGAGGTCACCTGCTCCACTCCCCCTGCTCAGGCAGGGACGCCTCGAGATGGTTGCCCAGGACCATGTCCAGACAGCTTTTGAATACATCCAAGGATGGAGACTCCACAGCCTCCCTGAGCAACCTGTGAGATAGTCTTAAGCAGGGCAAAGTGAAGCCCAAGTTGAGAGATTCTGCTCCCTCCCCCATTTTTTACCTTCAACATTAACAATATAATTTTGTAGCCAGATGAAACCCACAGATTAATTCCACCCCTGGAAAATACAGCCTGGATTGTTTAATGTTTTTAGCTCAACCAATTAGCTCTCTGGATTCAAACATCAACTTCTTCTGATTACAGAATTATGGTGCGAAGTGAAATTTGTATAGACAAAACACATAGCCCCTTTTTAGAAGCTTAAGCAAGTAGGAATTTACATAATTATTTCCCCAAAAGATGCATATTCTGTCTTTCTCCCACCCTGATTTACAGCATGAATGTAATACATCAACAGAAAATGTTAATCAGGCATTTGTTTTCTGAAGATTTTGGCTTCCTTCTGATGATTCAGTAACTTTAAGATCCAGAACTTTGAAATCTACCACCCCGCAACGATTTGCAGATAAGCTAACTATGTATGGTCGGTACAGGGCAGTTGCTCTCTCATGTTCCTTCCCACTCCCAGTTCTCCTGTGTCCTGCTGCGTCCATTGGAGACAGCGGAACTGGCTGGAAACTCCAAAGATTTAGTGTGTATATTTTTTCCTATGCAATATCTACCTCTAAAGATGTGTGAATAAATGTATTCTCTCACGTAATTTTATGTGGATCATAATAGTAGCTTTAGATGGAACTGGTAGAGTATTCAACTTCTTAAAGGTGTAGCTGAAAAACTACTTACTTTTTCCAGCTTCCATTGTTTATCCTGGTATTTTCAAAACCCAATGCCTGCCTAAAAGGTTTTTTTCTTTTTAATGAATGTAAAGCACAATGCTGTTATTTGTGTATTCCCCAAAGACCTTTACAGCATCCTGGATGAATTAATGGGATTCTTTATAAACAAACACAATCCTGTAATTAAGGATTTAGAAGATCTGAAGTCCTTGAGCAGCTATAGATTTCCTGATCAACCTTGGGCAACTCAGTTTTATAAATTAACATCAGAGGCAATGACACTATCAGTACTCTACCTGACATGCCCAGATAAACATGTTTGAGATTACAGTACACCGGATATAGAGATATTTAAGCTGAATTCCAGCATCTCATACACCCAGGGCTGTCAGAAGGATTCTGTCTCACCCCTCCTATCCCAAACACACCCCCAGACATACCTTAGGTTGCCAGCCCCAGCCAGCATACACAGGGGAGAGAACGGGAGATGATACAACAGAGACAGCTGGGCTTTCCCCTGCTACTGGGAAAGGTAGAAAGCAGGTACTGAACTTATAACCTCCTTTGGGTGTCATATGGAAAAAAAAAACTCTTTTCAAAAAAATGAGGTTTTCTGATATTGGAGGAAAATTTCACTTGTCCCAAATGTGCCAGTGGGCGCACAACTTTGACCTTCCCGGTGACAAATGCTGCCTCAGTGCTGCATGAAAACCCCTCCTGCATGTAAAACACAGCTCTCATCTGACTTATGTCAATACTGGCTACACCACCACAGACACCTCAATACTAAACCCAATCCTGATCACATTTCAGTTTCTGTGTTTTTTCCTTTGAGAAAAAAAAAAAATATTAGCTGTAAAAAGAGATTTGAATGGTGAAAACATCAGATCCTGTAGGTGATGCCCACTATCTCAGGGAAATAGCAACAGCAGACATCAGAAATTAGACCTCCAGCTGAACAGACCCTACCCAGTCCCATGATGACAAGGGATGATGTGAGGTACAGAAAGGACAGTCCAAATATTACCACAAAAGGGAGTAACATTTTTGCTGCTGTGTGGCACGTTCCTGTGCCTCATGTTGAGTATTCACTGGTGTAAGCACCTTCTCAGCATAAGGCAAACAGAAACATGGGGAAGTTCTGTTCCCCTTCCCTTCCCTTCCCTTCCCTTCCCTTCCCTTCCCTTCCCTTCCCTTCCCTTCCCTTCCCTTCCCTTCCCTTCCCTTCCCTTCCCTTCCCTTCCCTTCCCTTCCCTTCCCTTCCCTTCCCTTCCCTTCCCTTCCCTTCCCTTCCCTTCCCTTCCCTTCCCTTCCCTTCCCTTCCCTTCCTCTACCCTACCATCCCCTTCCCCTTCCACTTGGTGACTATTTCGTATGCATTTATTGTGACACAGCTGAGATTTTTGGTTGTTTGTGCAGGTGAAATTCTAATTTTAACTGCTCAGTGGTAGTAATTTGTGACTGAGGAATGATTTGACACAGAGGGCAAGAAGGTCACCACTGCAAGAAGGGGTCAAACTGCCTGGAAGCAGGGATTCCAGAGGCAGAAGGGAGTGATGTTTCCCTTGGTGATGAGATACGAAACAGCCATAGCATTGCCTTGTGGCCATCCTGGAACAGGAGCTCTCAGGGCCAGAGTTCAGGGGACACCTCTGGGCAGCAGCGCTGGGCCAGAGGGTGGACTCACAGCCAGGCTGAGATGACCCGTGCAACTCTGCCTGATGCATTTTTCATTACTTTTTAATTTATATTTAAGCACAAATGTGTGTTTAATTTCCCTCAACAAGTACCATAAAAATTCCGTAACATTTATTTTTATTTACTGGTCACAGACGCCTTAATCAGCTTCAGTCCCCTGACATTTTTCAGTTTCTAAAGCTAGGACCTAAAATGACAAATGCACAAATCCCTGATTTTTGTAGTCATAGTCAGTTTGTAGCAGATAACAACTTTCCCTTTTCTCTCTGTCTTCAGGTTTACAGTCATCGAAGGAAGCAATGAAGAAAAGGAGGTAGGCTGACTTAAGATAAAGATATAAAACATCCAGTTACATAATTCCGTAAACACAATGCAGTTTAACACTGACATTTTGCAGGGTTTACTTATTAATCCTTATCAACTAATTTCTTTGAGTTTACTTGGGAAAAATTAAAAATGCTCAGTAATTCACTTTAGGAAAGCAGCCAATGAATAGAAGTGTCTAAGGTGCTTAATGACCTCCATTACCACAGTATTTAACCACGTCATAATCCTTAATATTTATCATCACTACTCCATTGTAAGATAAGAAAATGCTCTTATCACCATTTTACAGAGAGGGGACAAAAGCAGAGGAGATAAAATGACTGCCCTCGGGTCACAGTAGAGCTGGTGGCACAGCCAAGATTTACTTTTCTTCAGGACCAGATTTTTCTGGATTAGTCAATAATCTGCACATGAAAAAGCTCAGTCATATATGTTTAGGTCCTGATTCTGCAGATGCTCATTCATGATAGTGTTAAGGAAACACACCATGTGTCTGATTCAGCCCCATTTAAAAAACTTCTGCTCCATTTTATATCAAGCTTGACAAGCTAGGCTCAAACAATTGTGGTTTTTTTTTTTTTTTCCCCTAAAAGCCAGCTATTTAAATAGATGATTAATTTGGTAGCACTTAACACCCGTCCCTTGCCACACCATTAAATTCTGCACTGTTATACAAGCCCACACCCCTGCAGACCTTACTATCACTGCACACCTTTGCTCCTCTTTAAGTTGCAGAAGTTCTCTGCAATCAAAAAATCACTTTCTTAAATGTTAAAGAAATATGAAGCAAGTCTTGCAGTCTTCTTTGGGCAATCGGTAATTGCTTGGTGCAGGTGCTAACCAGGTAATAGGGTAAGATTCTGTCCTGAAGAGAATTTTCAGTCAGCAGTGCAGTTCAGTTGCACTAATCCCAGGGCTACTGGGATATATCCAGAAATCATCCCCTTAACCCTAATACTCTGGCAGCATAACTCAGAGACGACTGCACATCCGAAACAAAATTATTTCAATACCAGACAGTGGGACCAAAGTCCCAGACTGCACACACACTCTTCATTCACTGCAAAACACTTCCCAGTTCCCTTAACAACAATGGAAAGATTTTTATTTTTTTTTTTAACTGTTACCCACGGAAAAGAGTCCCCTGTTTTGCAAACAAGAAAGCAAGAGGCCAACTCCATTTGGGAAAGGGAAATAAAGTGGTAAAAGACAGAGATTAATGTTAAAAGACAGTAGACACAGTGGGAGGCAGAGCTTTTTGATTAGTCTATACTGAGGACTCCCCAGAGTTCTTCATGGAGGAGCAAGAAATTGAGGGAGAGGGAAAAGGTTGTAAAATTTTCTCATGTACTCTCTAGCCATATAATGTCTATGTCCTGTAAAACAGGAATACGGCCACTGCAAAAATCTCCTTTTGCTCCGTGTTTTGTCACTCATCTAAATCACACCGCAAATCCATATGAATGGACTTGAAAACCCCCCAGTACTGCTGGTATTTATCCATTAATAGGTAAATTCTTTCAGCTTATCAGCCCTCCCACACGCTACTGATAATATATCTTACAATGCCTTCAGTGTGCATGACTGATAATTGGAAAATTGTTCTTGCACACAAATGACAACATAAAAGACTACATTTTTATTCCTTCTGAAAGAAACCAAGCCAGTATTTTGCATGAGGTGTTCCTTAGTGGATAGTCAATGATATTGATGGACTTTCTATCTATTGATACCCTTGCTCAGTTTATTTGTTTCCAGTAAGTTTCAGTGAGTTTCAGTTCCTGAACTCGGGGAGAAATTCATGAACTCAAACTGTCACAATTTCATGAGCAGACCACCACAAACCTGAACAAGTATTTTCAACTCCCAGCACACATGATGTGGCTCACAGTTCCACACATTTTAACCAGATTTCTACCCCTGCCTCTGAGAAGACTTTAGTGACCAATTCCTATTTTAAGTCTGAAAAATTTTGGCATGCTTTTTTGAGCTAGATGATGAGAGCATGACTCGTGGCATAGACACACTGGAGCATCCAACAGTCGTGGCATGTGCGTGCCATGAAACCAGACAGGTGAGCTACATATAGGACTCCTAAGTAACTGCTGGAATGAATTGTTAAGAGCGTGTCTTTGCTCTCTACTGGATAATATCAGAAATATTAACATCCCAGACTGTTTTCCCCAGGGGTGAGTCTGGGTCTTTCTCTATGAAGGAAGCTATGCTGCTTTCCCTTGGAGATGGGAACTCTAGTCTTGCTGCTGCAGAAGAGGGACGTTAGAAGTACAGCAAATTGGAAGAAATCACATGGATTGTTAAATTTCATGACCCTTTCTAAAAGCAGGTCAAGCCTCTGTCCAAAAATTACTGAGGCTGTTTCCTGAAGTATCCTGATTAGGGTGAGGCCTCAGAAACTCATGCTGGTTCAGGGGTCAAAAATTCTTTTGTAAGCGTTGTCTCTATTTATTTGTGGCCGACTGATACCCACTTACTAAATCATCCTTCACCCGATATAGACTTCTTACCCCTAGTGTTTGTACCTGACATAAACAGAGAAAGAAAATGTCTCATTAGTTATATTTTATTTTCTTAAATAATCAAGCTTCCTTCAAATATTGGCAGAAGAATTACAGACTCCTGGAACATACTGGATTTATATTATTGCATGATAATTTCACTTAAAACAATCACTTTGACAAGTTTTTTCACAGTATGTCTCTGGGAATTTTTTCAGGACTCCTGAAATTGCCTGTGCTGAAACTCCAAATATAACTTCTTCAGAAGGGTCTACATTTTCACATTCTAGAGTGGTCAAATAGTAAGGAAAATGTTAAACACCCCCTCAGACAAGCCTATCCGTCCAAATAACAAAGAAGACAGAGACAACAATTAATTAGAAGTCCATTTGATCCAGATGTGCTAGCAGCTAACAGGTCTATTTTCACAGTGAGGTGTGAGGGCACCTGTCTCCCATTAGCATTAATGGGACTTAGCAGCGTGGATTCTTCAGGGATCAACAAAAGACTTGGTCTCTACAGCAGTTTGTTAAGCATCTGTTCTGTGCCATTTTATCACAAATGACATGCCTTAAAAGGTTTAACCTTCACACTTCTGTGCCTTATCCAGGTTTGTAGAAAGAGGAAGAGCGTATCAGACAGCAAAGGCTCTTACAGTCTCTGACTGCAGTGAATTAATGTTTTTAATGGATGGTAAAGGTCTGGCTGACTGTGTAATCTTTTAGGTTGCCAAGGGATTGGAGGCAGCAAATAATCTATTTTTTATGAAAATATTACAAAAAAAGGTGTAATGAACAAAAGCTTCACTTGGAGACAGTGAGGAAAACAACCTATATTGGACTTCCACTTAATGGTAAAATAATTCCAAGTGAATAGTTTCACTATGCTGAATAACAACATATTCTACGCTGCCCAAAAAAATACAAAAGCCAATGACCTTTCTAAGCTGCTGCTCTTCAGAAATGTTTTCTCTCCCCCTCTTGATGTAATTGACTTTGCAATCTGATTCTGAAATCAGTTTTCCTAAGCAACTGCGGCACACAAAAGTCATGGTCTGTTCTGAGAAGAGCCAATTACAGGACATTGCTTTGTTACAGGGGTTTTTAAGTACAGTCAGCATGGTGGCACAAGCTGGAAGGCAGCTCGGAGGCAGAGAGGGGTCATTAGCACACACAGGCTTTTGAAGCTGGGGCTGTGCAGAAATCAGAGCCATCTCTGCAGAGGTTCTTACAAGTCCGTTTCAAGAACTAATGGCATTATTTTACCATTTTAGTAATTAAGTTGGGACTAGGTATCGTTTATAAGGCTGAAGAAGACACTCTTAAACAAGAGGACTCTACATCTTCCTAAGGCACTTGTTTCAGGAAAATAAGTTTTGTGAGCATGGCCTCTAAAAATATTGACACGTGGTTAAAAACTGTTTCATCTTCTTTTTTATGTAATAGTCCTTGAAGAACTTCTATGTGCTACACAACAGAAACTTAATGTTACCTAAGAGTTCATCCATAAAAAGAAGCCAGATTTCTCCAGCTCTAGCTGTGTAGTTAAAGCAGTACAGTTCTCCTAATGGCAACAGAGACATAAAGGCATAAAAATGCTGTACAACTTCTTCACATGTAGGAAATCAAATAAATAACAGTATGAGGCACCTTGATTATCAGCTGTAACTCAATCCACTCTACACACTGCTGCTGCTTTCTCAGTTTAAAGCAATGGTTTTCAGCCTTTTCATTTGTAGATCCTGATATTTTACCAGTCATTCTTGTGTAATAAATTTGAGCCTGCTTTCTTTGACAGGTAACTGTGCATGGATCGATCACAGGTTGAAACTGTCAGCTTGAAGGGAGGAGGGACGCCTACCCACACACTGTCCTGTGTATTATACCAGTGTAATAGTTTTTATGTAGCCAAGATCTGAGAATAAAAATGAACCAAGCCCAAAGCATCAGAGATCTTTGCATTTGCTCAGGTACCGAGATACAATAGGAATAATCGGAGATACTGGTCCAGTTTGTTGGAAGCAGCGTTTGTTAGAAGACTGATGAAGAGCTGGCAGATTTCTCAACTCCAGTTGCAGGGGTCCATTACAAGCTATAATCCTCTGGTATTCCTGTTAACTAAAAACACATTTTCCTCCTGGCATCTGTCTTTTTAAAGTTAATAATTCTCCATGTTGACAAAAGAATCCATGCTGCATATGACCTCTGCTGCTATTTTGGGTTTCCACTAGAGAAGGATTTGCTTGTAATGGCTTTTGTTTCTGTCTCCTCCATTGATTCTTTAGGGACCTGTAAGAAGATGGGAGGAAGACAACCTTCATATCCATGGTACTCCTGGACAGGTGCCTGCCAAGGGCAAGTCCTGTAGGTATCACAACAGTAGATGGAAACATGGGCCATTCTAGGAAGAGTGAGAAGAGCTTGGAAAGCATTCCCTACCCTTCCAAGGGAACAAAAATGACATGCCATGAACAAACTCGGTAATTCCTTGGCTACCTTTCCTCTCAGACTGCTGACAAGGATGCTAGAGCATGTTCTGACCTTTAGAATGATTCCTCTGACACCAGCACTGAAAGCTGTGTAAGCTTGAGAGGAGACAAGGTGCCACACCAGATGAATGCATCACATGATACTGCCTTGCCAAAAAAAACCTCAGTCCACAAATTTTCCTAGATCCACTGAAATCTGACACTGACTTTATCAACTAAGAAAGATAACTGACATCAATAGCAGTTTGCCCTCCTTTCTCTATCCTACATACCCTACTTGCTCAGCACACTTCTCCTTCGTGGTGGAGAAAATCCAAGACGTGGACAAATCCTGGGCTGTTGACTGTCTACCACAGCAGAAATGGGTGTGCAAGCATTTGTCATCTCACGTCGTTCTTGCCTAAGAACCACATACCTGTTTCTGACCAAATAGTGGAGGAATGATTCTGTCCTATTGGGTGTTTTTCCCCTTTTCTTACTTATAATCTGTGACCATTGCCTTTGTAAGCAAAGGGCCCATTAATTTAAAGACTATTAAAAATGCTTTTACAAACAGCAAAGAAAAATTCTACCATGCTGTGTCCTGAGGATGCTGGTAATGGTGATGCTAACTTGCTTGTTGAAGAGCCACCAAAGGAAAGCATGTATGTTGTAGGCCTGATCAACTGCCCTCTTGGCTCATATGCCGAGCTAAGTGTAAAGTGGGTACTTCCCAACCAGCCCTGCCTTCCTCTTAATTCTTTCTGTTAGTAACTTGAGTACAAGAAGCTGTACACATCTATGTAACTCAAGGTCTGCACTTCCAGCTGTTTTGCAGCTGTTCAAACCACAGGCTGATGCATGGTACCCATCGGATCCTGTAGTAGATGCAGAGAAGTCAGGGGTCTGATAGCCTTCCTACTTCTGTTTTCACGGCAAGGCTGTGACACCATTGAAAACTGCTCCGCGGTCTCCTCTCATTGATAAAAAACAGTGCTCTAATGCTACTAAATTTGCTGGCCTTTCCCCACACACTCTTCTCTATTAGCATTCCAGTACCACGACATACATGCTAAAGTGTCACATATGGGTGACACTGCTCTATGAAATGCCCACATGGCTGTAAGCTGAAACTGTCTTTCTCCCTGCACAATCTCTCTGAGTTCCTGCTGAAAGAGAAAAACGCCCAGTTCTCTGCATTCATAAAGCAGTATCTGTGCAAGCTATGGATGACTGGGAGCAGAGCTGCTGTGGGCAGGTATCAGTCTCCCTGCAGAATGCCTGATCTTTGCCTGGGACAGGCACACAGGGAGGACAGGAGGGCACCCGGAACTGTCCCAGCTTTCACCCAGGGGTTTGTGGACCCAATACTCCATGTTCTAACAGCCTGACCCTGCTCTCACTGCATCCATCGTGCTGGGCTGCCTTGGGACAGGCTCTTCACATCATCTCTGCCCATGAAAGGCTGAACTCACTCCTCCTTGATGCTCAAAAAGGACAACACAGGTCTCCTGGCTCTCTTCAGTGGGAATGACCCACAGGGGTGGCTGTCCTTACAAGCTTTAGGTGGTCAGGCAATGCTACGGACACTCGCACAAGATCCTATGAACCTCGGAGATGCGGGGAGATGGATGGACAAAGACTCAGCAGCACAGGTGCTGGAAACTGGAAAAAAACACAGTGTCTTTTTAATCACCAACAGTGAACGAAAAGCATTTCCCTGGTGGCTTGAAAGGGGAGAAAATGAATCCCCAGTGCTTTTATGGAATCAGGTAATACCTGTGTTGCTGTATGGAAGGCAGTCTCTATAAAAATCAATGCTAATGATATCTTTTCTTTAGCTAGAAAACAGATAATAAATGCTGTGAAAAGGCCTATCATTTAGCTCCCCCTAGTATAACCCTGAATAGCAACACATCTGTTCAACCTCTTGCAAATTCTCTATTTTGGCAAGCTATATTACATTATAATAATCTGCCTTCTTTACAAAGTTTTAAAGATTCCTTCTCTCCTTTAAGATTTTGTTCCTACATAGTCATGCTACATTGTTTTCTCCCTTTTACTGAACAAAAAGTAGAAAGGATTCATATGTGACAATTATAAGGACTTTTTTGTCACTGCTTTTGTGACAGCACAGGCCTTGTTATGGAGCAGATTTAAAAGAAATGTGATTTACTTAAGATGAATGCAGTTATGATGAGATACAAACTGGATTTTTTTTCTAATTTAAGGAAAGTATTGATGCACGGTGCTATTAAATACTGAGCTTGATTCAAAGTAGCTCTTTGAAGGCTTATCAGCAGGGGGCATTAATGCAACATTAAATTCCAAATGCCAAACTACCAAACAACCATTCAGAGTCCATAGTCTTTTATGTTTTTAATATGTTTGGTTTCTCCTCTGTATTTTTCACAAGATCCTCTCTTTTTTTAAAGTAGAGCTGCAAATGCAGGCCATTTCCTGACAGCAGCAATTTGTTTAATAACCTATTGCGGGCTTCATCTTGATTTTAAAAAGGAGTCTTTGTCCCTCTTTTATGTAGTTTAAAAGAGGAGAGGCTGATTTTATGATCAGTAGATTTTCAGCCAGCAATTTGAAAGGGGATTATCTCCAGTAGGAAGAATAGGTGGGTTCAGCACTCATGGAGGGTATTTGGTCACGAGCATCAGTTGCTCCCTGAGATCAGACCATGTACATTTGTGGAAATGACAGTCAACACCCCGCTCTCCTATGGTTGCACTCTGGCAGTAGCTACTGACCTGCAGAAGAGAGGTACTTCCAGGAGGCAATTTTAAAACAGCACCATTTTCCCCTCCCGACACCCATTTCACTCTTCACTGACTCTGAGGGAACCTCAAAGTAACCACACTGATAATTTAAATTACCTGTTACAAAGCATGAATCTAGGTGTTCGTGTCAGTAGGATTTTATCTTGTGTTAGTTTTCCTACACTAACAAACAACAGAAAACATACATGTTTTTTTCTAAACCTTATTGAAGATAATTCACAAAGCCCCTCTGTCAGAAAGTCAATCTAGCAGTGACTAGAACTGGTGACTGAAGGGGTCAGAATTGAAGAGGAAGAGGTAAGTGGTGCATTGGCCCTGCTCCTTGGTCTTTTACTCAGGGTTCATCCTTACTCCTGACACACCATGATTTTGTTCTTACTTTGTTCACTGTCAGCATAAAAATTATTGAATCTGGTCTGATCCTCCAGCATTAAAATCTACATGTTATTTATGATAATCCATAATATGTTCATACATGTAGCATAAAGAGCCATTAATTTAAAATTTTAA
This sequence comes from Fratercula arctica, assembly GCA_947846985.1. Classification (NCBI taxonomy): domain Eukaryota; kingdom Metazoa; phylum Chordata; class Aves; order Charadriiformes; family Alcidae; genus Fratercula; species Fratercula arctica. Next base: position 74,720,376 of record CANTUZ010000026.1, on the reverse strand, counting down.
CATGAATTGCATTCCTTGGGCTAGCACTATAAATTTTTTTCTCCACAATAAAAAGCTGGAAATTTAGCTACTGGTTTTAAACTAAAGTTAAGATTGTCACATCATCACTTGACTCCAGGAGTAGAATTTTTAAGAAAAATGAAGAATAATTTCACATACACAGTAACATTGGGACTTTAAGCAACATTCAGATGACACCCACATTAAGGATGGAGATCATTAAGCTGTTTGCCTGCAATGGTAGCAAACTACCCTCTAACATGACTTAGGTCCCGCTTTCAGGTCCAAACCCTCTAGCTTTGTCTCCAGTACCTGGGACATCCTGCTATGTACCACACTTTTTCTGTCTCTCACATACACATCCTGTACTTCACTTAACGTATTTTCCTCGGGGACATGCAGCTTGCTGCCTTTGTTATGGCAAAAACCAGTTATGCAATAGTAGAACAACATGTGTTCCTCAAACATCTGTAGGAATAAAGGCGCTCTGAACTTCCTGTGAAATTTGTGGCTACCTTCTGTGTGTGAAAATTAAGGCTCCTCTCTTAGCAAAACCTGATGCTTCTATTACAATTTTCCTTGAAGACCTCAGAAACATGGAGTAACGTTGGGTCTGATAGCCTCCCTGATAAACCTCAGGATGACATTTATACAAGCAAGGCGGTAAGAGAATTAAACTTCCATCTGTCAAGAGGGAGAATATATCATCTTTTTTAATTTTCATTTTTATTTGTACATGAATAATGTTATCACCACTATCAAGTGTTACTAAAACCTCCAAACCCCACGTATAGTATATATTTTCCCTCGAGAAGGTCCCATGAGGATTTTCAGCAGGTGGCATTAATGCTCTATCCAGTTCCAAATGGCACACAGCCACGAAACTGCTGCTTACAGCACTTAACACCTTAAAATGATCAACAAACTATGGCAGAGAGTAAGTAATTTTCTTAGGAGAAAAAGGCTGTGTTGAAATGGCATCTGTTCTGAATGATTTTTTTTAGCAACAGAAGCAGAGCATAGATATATTTTGACTACTGTGGTATTAAATTAGAAAAAGCCAAGGGCATGTTTTCTTTTATATTCTTTTGATTTGCCCATCAAGGCATATGCAGAATCAGCATTTTCAAATGAAGAGAACATCACTGAACTTTTTAGTGTTCAGACATGTACCAGCACCAATAATAACTATACAGCACTTCCAACAAGAACAGCTGCTTTTTTTTTCAAAACAGCCCTATACAGGTTTCCCCAAGTTTAAAGACTTGCTGTTGCTGCTAAGAGGGAGAGGAAAGGGAGAGCTACAGAGGTGGCAGATACATATGACCATTTGGGGCTGAGTCCAAATGAGTTACACTCCAGGACTGGTTATCCTGTATATCTAGGGCTTGCTCGAAACAAACAGTAAAAAATCATAGAATCATAGAACCACAGAGTTGGAAGGGACCTTAATGATCACCTAGTTCCAACCCCCTGCCTTGGGCAGGGACACCTCCCACCACACCAGGATGCTCAAAGCCCCATCTGGCCTGACCTTGAACACTTCCAGGGATGGGGCATCCACAGCTTCTCTGGGCAACCTGTTCCAGTGCTTCACCACCCTCATAGTGAAAAATTTCTTCCTAATATCTTACCTAAATCTCCCCTCTTTCAGCTTAAAACCATTACTGCTCATCCTATTGCTACACTCACTGGGAGTCCCTCTGCATCTTTCATGTAGGCCCTGGATTCATCTTCAGGACTTGTTAAGGAAGCTCTTACCAACTCTATGAAATCCAGCATCTAACACACAGGAAAAAATTCTATTATTTCAAGCATCATACAACCAGCCACTGCTAGAAACAGGTGCTTTGGTTGGAAGAGTTTGAACATTTGTCGCTGGCTCTTCTAAGTGTAGGCTGAGTTCTTGACATCTCAGGAAACTGCCCACAGGAAGCTTAAGAAATAGCAAAGTCTGCCAGCATGTCCTCAAAGAACTGTTCTCCAAATTGTGCTTCAGAGGATTCAGGGGTTGCTCCTCTAAAAAATGAGGTTCTGATCAAAAATACAACAGATTGACATCTAGCATGGAGCCAACCAGGGCTTCTCCCTCCTAATCTAACTATGTTCTGTCCCAGGCTCCCAACGGAGGGCATGTTTTACAAGGCTTTAGTTGGTCCAGTATCTCAGCACTCACTACACTAAACTGCTGCCTGGGGAGCGAGTCCAGGCACTGGATATGTGTCCAGAGAGCAGATCTCCCCCTGGCTGTCTGCCTCATAATGGATTTCAGCCTGTCTCCCCGGAGCTTAGGGAAGATTTGAAGATGACCGTAATGCAAAGAGCATTCTGCAACACAATAAAAACTAACAATACTCTATGACTATAGGGATCAGCTACAGCAGCATGGGGACTCAGGTAATGCACAAGCACCCAAGTGAGGTATACACTGGGGGACAGATGGGACAGGACAGGACAGTTGTCCTCTCATGATGTCTTCACACCATGTGAGATATTTTTTATGAAAGAGGTGCTTTAGTCATGAATAAGACATTATATTCAGAAAAAGGTTGTGTGGATAAAGTTCTGCAGCTTGCTTTTTACACTGGATCTACCTAATGGTCTGTTCCAGCCTCAGAAATATCTGAGTTCATGAAACTTGTTGGAATACTTAAATATTGCAATATGGCAAAATAACAAAAGTCTTGTAAAACTCAGGGCAACTCCAAAAAAGTGTAATGAGAATGTGGTGTTGAATTTTGTCCTTCTAACTTCCAACAAGATGTGTCCTTCTGTGAAAGGGCTGTTTTGAGCTTGATTCTTTCTGACAGCAGTTCGTAACCTGGACTGTACTGACATGAGTCATCCACTGCATTCGAAATACTGCAAAACCTTGTCATAATTCATTATCTGCCTAATTTCAGTAACCAAAACACAAAATTGCACCTTATTTAGTTTTGATGTACCACAGTCATTCCACACAAAATAACTATTTGATTGGCACACAGACGCATTTTATTTGCATGAGGCTGTGTGCCCCAGAAGTGTCCAATACAAGGACTGACCCTGGAAGGCTGAAACGCTGCCATTGGCTAAAACAACTTCCAAGTTGCCGTACAACCCTGAGAATGGTTCACTGACTGATGGTATTTCACCGTACAAATGGCTCATAAAAGCTGTTAAATCCGTCATGCACTCTAAAGGCATTTTAACGACTATTTTCACTTATACAGAAGCTGTCAGAAAAATCTATTCCTCAATGCCAAGAAGCAACAGATCCTGACAAGACACAGGATTCTAGCACAACAGACTAATATATCTTTTCAGTATGCTTTTCATGATTGCTCTGTGGTGTCTTCATGTGGTATCTTTAAGCAAAGCTGTTCTCTGAGAGATGCAGAGGTATATTTTGATTTCTGATGTGCCCTTGCAGGTAAAAAGGAAGCATCTTTCTGAAGATTGAAGGGACTGACTGTGGGAGAATCAGATGAAAAGGAGAACTAGGACAAACCAAAATACAAAAGGAACACAGGTCTGAAGAAAATGAAAACCAAACCACACCAAAACACAATCCTTACTTTCCCTGTGCTTGTTTTCAGACCATAAACTTACATGTTAATGATGGACTGGGTGACATTTTAGGAAAGGTCAAGAGAAAACAGTCAAGAGGGGACTTTTGCTCACCCTGACTTCTAGACAAATGCCAAGGTGCACTACAGCAGATAGCCTTCTAAATAGTAGTACATACTTTCCTCCCAATACATAGTTGTTTATTCTTGTCCCCCCTGCATCTTTCTTTTCCTGAAGATCATTCCTGGACTGTTACTTGGAAGAAAGGAGCTACCTTCTTCCAGACAGCTGCCATGGGTTCCACAGGCCATTGCCTCATCTGCGCATTACTCTCCCAGGAAGCCCAGAAGAGCTACAACAAAGCTCCCCATCAGGCTGACAGATCTAAAAGCTGCTGGGATCATATCTGGCCAAAGGACAGGGAAGCTCTTTTTCACTCCCCAGCATCCCTGCCTTGCAGGCTCAGGGAAGCACCTCTCCAGGGAGGGAAACCTTACGATAAAGTCATAGAGTAACTGTGCATGGTTCGGAAGAGCAGCTCATCAGAGAGCCCATCCTCTCATCTTCCTCACACTACGAATAGCTTCCAAACCTGCTCTCTGCTCAGACATTTTTGCCTGTACTTTCATCTCTTTTGTTCTGATCATCAATCCGCCTGTTAGGAGAGAAGGTCAATCAGAAACCAGACCTGTCAGGTTCTTAAAAGATGTTACTTTGGGCAATGCAAACGTGAGTAGAAAGGAAGCCTAACTCCAAAGCAAATCAGTACATATACCCACACTTATATCTCAGTGAACATTGCAGGTAGACTTGCCAAGTTAGAGAGCTGTGAAGTTTTGAAGAACAGCAATAACTTTTACTTTGTCTTAGACAGAACACACTATTGTTCTATGATATTTCTCAACCCAGAAAATCCGACGGTAAATGTAAAGCCTCAGAGAAGACGAACACCTAGACACTGTACATTCTTGGGCCCCTTTCTGCTGCCTTTGAAACAAATGGTCACGTCACCATTGATTTTGGAAGGTGTTAACAGCTGACCCTTTTTCTAAAAGCTTAATTAATTATGGCAGTGCTCTGGGTAGAGTTTGGGGTTAGAAATAGGCAAATAATTTCCCAGCAGTAAATGTGTATGCAGAGAAAAGAGGCTGCAGTCAGACCCTTTGCCACAGCTGTTTTTCCACAAAAGGGGCTCTCCCTCCACGAGACTGGTGGTAAACCAGGCACATACCAAAAAGGAGCACACTATATTGCTCTTTTTCTATGCTCAAATTACTGGTCTGTTAGGAAGGCTTTGATAGGCATTCAGATTTCTACTCTCCTTGCGGTCAGAGTGCTTACTCGTGTGTGCCTGGACTCTACCTTTCCTTCATAAATGATGCTCTGATAGTTTCATCAATTACAACAAATGACAATTTTAAATTCTTCGCCTTACTGCCAACTTCTTCATTTATTACTATTAACTGCTTCTTGCAGCAGTCTCTCTAATATTCTCCCTCTCTTTCCTACAGTGGCAAGGCACTCTGACACATTTTAAGCATCTGTTTAAACCCCCCCCCTTTTCCCATATGCATGAAAACACTTTATCACATTTTTAAATGACTAATGCTTCAATATTCCTATTCTGCTACCTGCTGAGGAAAAGAAGAAAGGAAAAGGCTGAGTAATTGTGTTTCAGAGGCAGCAGCTTTACAGATGACTGCATTTATTTATTACTAAAATATATTTTAAAATGTTGTGCCAGTGCAATGGAGCTATAACTTGATAAATGTTTAGTTCTAAGAGAAAACTACTTTCCTTAGCTATAAAAAAACCCCAACTGTTGATAGTTCAAGGCCATTACAAAAAGAAAAGATTTACAAAGAAGAGAAGAGATGAGTATTCAACTAGCAGCTACTAGTTTTCTCAGGCAAATCTGTGACGGTAACATCTCAGACTGAAGCAAAAGTCAGGATAAAAGATTTCCTATGCAGATGCTGAGATCCTGACCCTAGCCAAAGCATTAACTGTAGAGAAGTCACTCTGTGCCTTGGTTTTCCCATCTGTAAAACTGAAATACATCTCCCTTTAAAATCCACAATCCTAAACTCCACCATCTCATGGGCAACTGCTACAAAGGATGTCCCTGACCTTTGCATCCCTGACCTTCACATCCTGCAGAAATTTTACCATGTTTGTAAGCATGAAGTCTAGTAGCGCATCTTACATCAGCAACTTGATCATCGGTGTTAGAAAGCTGTCATCAATGCATTCTAGAAACCTCCTGGATTGCTTGGGCTCTGCTGTGTTGTCCAGTAAATATCAAGGTGGCTGAAGTCCTGCATGAGGACCAGGTCTGTGAAAGTGAGGCTTCTCCCAGTTGTCCAAACACCTCATCTACTACTTCCTGATCAGACGGTCTATAGCAGACACCCACAACAATGTCACCTGTTTTGGCCTATCAGCTCTCTTTCTGACTCTCAAGCTCTCTGCTGGCTCATCACCAATCCCAACGTAGATGTGTGATGTGTCTCAGCTGCTCATTTATATAAAGAGCAACTCTCCCTTCTTGCTGCCCCAGTCTGTCCTTCCTGAAAAAGCCTTTCTATCCGTGGCAGCACTCCAGTCCTGTGAGCTATCCCACCACATCACTGTGACACCAAGGAAATCATAGTCCTGCAAATGCACACAGATCTATAATTCCTCTCATTTCCTTCCCACAGTGTGTGCATTAGTGTACAGGCACTTCAGAGAGTGTGACTGTGCATTCGTCCCTGGCCTTGAATATTGTCAAAGCTAGAGTGTGAAATCCTGCTCTTGAATGTTGCCCAAACGCAGCAACCATGAAAGCTGGTTTCAAGCTGAAAAACTGAATCCAATAATAAATGGCCACTTGCTGGACAAAGATCACCTGATAATAAGCTAGACAAAGAAAACCTGTTAATGGTATGGCCTGCACTGCCTCTCAAGAAACCACCTATAAATATGAGCCTGCTTTGTTAACCGTTTGTGCTGGGAAGAGGCTGCTGATGGGCGGACTGGAGGTGCTGCTGTTACAACCAACAGGCAGGGACATCTTCTGTTGCTCAAAAATCTATTTTCTGTAGAATTGAGAGGATGGTGATTAGGATCAGAGGTTCAGGAATCAGTTAGTACTTGGTGTGTTACAGTTCTTACTTGCTGACAAAAGCTTTTAATTAATCCTAAATGAGCACGTGTATGTAATCTGGTTCTCTCACAGGGCAATGCACGAACTGAAGTCATGAGCTATTAAATGTGGTGTGACAGAGAAGCATCCAGATGTGCTGACTTCCCAAAAATGGCTTCAGAGCTTTCTCTGTCACTTCCTTACTTCTGTGCTTATGCTTGGTGGGATCTCACTTCACTGCTCTTTTGTTGATTTCCTCATGCTGGCCCTTTGCTCAGTCCCGGTCCTTCACTGGTCCTTCCAACCTGCTTCTTCACTCCCTCACATGATTGTTGGTCATGATCTCCCTCCCTCATCATTATTAGTTTAAGCTCTCCTCTCCAGGTTGGCCAGCCTGTTGGCAAAGATGCTTTTGCTCCATTTCATCAGGTTGATCCCCTTCCAAGCAGCCTTGATCCTCAAAGAGGGTCCCATGGTCGCCAACGCCAAACCCTGCTGCTGACACCAGCTGTGCAAACAGCTGTTGATCCACAGGATCTATCTTCAGGCCCTCCTCCTCCTCACTGGCAGTATCAAGGAGATCACTCACTGGCCTCCCATGCCCTCAACCATTGCACCCAGAGCCATGTAGTCATGCTTGATTTTTCCCAGGTCACTCCCAACAGTATCATTGGTGTAAAGGTGGGAGAGCAGCAGGGAGTAATAGCATGAGGACTGAAACAGTCTTTCCACAACATCCCACTCCTGAGCCCCCAGTAAGCAGTAAACTTCTCCAGACAGCAGGTTGGACTGGCAGATGGGGGCCTTCATTCTCCAGAAGTAGGGAGTCTCCCACCACTGTCACTCACCACTTCCTCTTGCCATATGGCTCTGGCTCAAGTGCTGGCTCAAGCACTGGCTCAAGTGCTTCCCTGGACAGAGCTCCCAGCCAGGGACCTGTCACAGCACTGAATCTATTTCATCGCTGCAGGTCTGCATGTGGAGCAGGAGCCTTTCCCCCAGGGCCAGAAGTCACCAGCTTCCAGCTTCTCCATCACAGGAGTTTCCACTTTCCAACCTGTCACGCAGAGACTCTGCCTATCCCCCCGCTGCAGTTGAAGGTTCAGGCTTTCAAAGCTGCAGGGTCTCAGGGAGGACCCGATTGATCTCTTTCTTGTCATCTCCGACGCTGTGCAGTCTGCTGACCTGTTCTCACAGCTCGTGTACTTGGTGACACAGATCCTCAATGAGAACAACCCTCCCGCTGGCCAAAAGGCCACCTCCCATTGCCCCAGCCACAGCAAGAGGCCCCAGGTTCCTCTGCAGCCTGAGACCTGTGAAGCTGCATCCTCCTTCTACACCTCCATGTGGCAGTCAAGACCTCCGCTGTTACACGGATAATTGTTCCAGTGGCTGATGGGGACCAGTGACACAACACTGTCATAGCTGAGGACACGGGTGCTGTTGTGAGCAGAGTTACAGGTTCCCCTCTGTGCTGGGCCAGGACTCACAGATGACTCTGCCTAGATACTGCTGGAAGAGTGCTTGACCCTCCCTGGTCAGGACTCAAGATGTGCAAGCTCAGAGCCCCCTTTGATCACAAGCAGCTGGCAGAACTTGTAGAAGCTGCTGGAGCTTGCTAGCAGCCACCAGCTGTCCTCACTGAACCCCAAATATTCCTCCAAGTTTCCTAGGACTCCCATTGACCATCCCAGAAGTTGTTCCCAGAAGATCATGGAAGTCTCACAACAGTCCCATTTTATACCCTTTCCTAGCTATGTCTTGCTTACCACAGGTGTTCAGAGTCCTGCTGCCAAGACAGGCTTTTGGTCTGGCTCACAACTGCCTTATATTCTACTGGTGAAAGATGTCATCCTCCTGGGTCCAAGCACTGCTGGAGCTGGGGACAATGGAGCTCTTTATCTCCCTCTTCTAAATCAGCTCAGTACCCTCTAAATAGCTGTGAAGCACTTTGATGTCTTTAGAAAGAAAGATCTCTAGTGGCACTACACAAACAAATCACAGTGCAGTTAGTTAGCATGAACAGAGCAGCGCAGAGAAGAACATGGTGAGCATAGGCATGTGGTCAGCCTTGCCAGCTATTCAATCTTCATATAAGGACAGCACACAAGTAAAAATACCGCAGGGAAAACAGTGCAGGACCCCTGTGTTGCAGGTACCCCATCTTCTCAACACATGTGCAGAGGCACAGTGTGTCCCCGCTGTCCTGCCTTTGCTTTACAGTGCCTCAGTGTAGAAACCCAGCACATGATTTTGTACTGCTGGTGTCTCACAGCTTCAAAAAGATCTGCTTGATGATGCTACGCTACATCCTAACCTAGATCCTATAGGAGCAGAGCAGGCTGAAAAGCAAAATCTGCAATTTTAATTTCAAAACCAAAAAAAATATTTCACTGATATCTTTCAATTCCAGAGCTTCCAGGCTACACGCTTCTTCTGAAATGTTATGTTTTCCAGATCTTTCTCTGGACACAAGGAGCCTAGGACACTCCTTGTTGGTATCTCCAACCAGTTGATCTGCCTCACACCGTAAAATCTCTCAAAGCCACAGACCCTGCAAGCCTACCTGCCCAGTTTGCTTTCCCTGTTAAAATGAAGAAACCAAGCCTCCAGAACTGCAGAGAGGCCCTCTTCTGGAAGCAGGACCCCTGCCGCGCAAACCCAAACTGCAGCTCCCCAACCTTCCTGTTAGTCTGGAAGGTGACAATGCCTCGGCAGGCACAGACCTTGGTAAATTTGTGGGGTTTGTATCAAGCTGTGCCACAACAGTGAGTCTTAAATATCCAGGATCTCTAGTTGCCTCCTAAGTGAGCTAGTGAGACAACACGGTATCTACTACTGGAGTTTCAGTGAATATACCAAATTAGAAATTACATTAAAAACTCAGTTCCAAACAAAGTTTTCTGATGGAAATTTCCTGACGTGTTCTGTATTTAGGTATTTTGTGTTCCAATACCCTTGCACTGGACTGCTGTGTCCAGTGAAAGTCACCAAGTCCCTCAGTATCAAGGCAGTCCAGAATTACTCATTCCAAAAACATCTGTGGAAGACAGAAAATCAAATCTAGTCTTACTCTAACACTGAACTTATAATCTTAAATCCTTGTTCTGTCGCTTATTTCTTCCAGGTATAAAGGCCTTCCCCCTAAGTTGACAACCTTGGAGGTGATTTGACCTCTGAATCTTTGTCATTAATAGAACAGCATTCATTACAATTCATAAAACTTGCCTGCGCTTCCAGACAAATGTCATTTAATAGAGTAGAGCAGGTTTACAGTCGCTACACGTTGACGAATGCAGCAGTTACTGCCAAAGGAAGCTATCTGCTGATATCAAGATCGCAGGACTCTTAGACTAATCATAAGAATCAAATAGAGACGATGTTTTAAATTAAATAGGAAACTATCAAGGACATTTTACTTCACCTAAATGGACACAGTCTTATTAATATGTATAATGCATTAAAAAATCCATTTTATTTGCCGCCAACATTTTTCCAACTGAACAGGAAGCTTTTAAAAAAACAATTACCTTATCACTTTGAATCTCATCTGCTGTTGCAAGTCATGTTGTGTCTGAGCCAACCCTTTTGTACAATTCTTTATCACTGGTAGGCAATGACATTAAAAAATTAATAATGACCACTTCATTTTTCAGAATCTGTAATCATCTTGCTATATACTTGTGAATGCAGGGTAGGGAAGAAGGGAAAACTTGGGTTTTGTAAACTTCTACAAAAACCCTAGGTTCTGGTGCTCACTTTTATCCCTTTCACTTAAAGATATCATTATCATTTCAACATTAGACCTGTAAAAATAAGTAGAAATACTCACTGCTATTTGCTATGGCTATTTATCATGAAGAGGTTTGGTTTTAATTCAAGAGTAGTCTATGTGAACCTGGATTTAACATTACTGATACTCCTCAAAATTCTCTTTTAACAAGTGTCCACCTAGACAAAGGGCAGTTTTATCTTCTTCAGAGTCTTACTAAACCAAGGCACAGTAGCAGGAGGCATTAAGATGCACGTGTTTTTTGGAAGAAGTTAAATAGTGGAAAGTATGGAGAAGAGTCCGATGGAAATTACTTCAGGATACAGATCTTATGAAGAAGCAGCATAGTGACACAGCTCTTTGATTTGCAGAACAGACTGAGGTGGCAAGACTTGGAATAGGAAGTTTTATCTAATATGTTGGCTTCTACAACAAGGAATGTGGACATGGAAATCAACAGAATGACCATTGGCAGTCAACATGCATTTTCATACTGGGCATGCAAATACCTAGGTGAAATTACTGCAACAAAAGCGGCTGGTCAGGCAAAACTGGTTTTAAGGTTCCAACTGCGCGTACCTTGAAAATTCAGGAGGATTTTGTACGTGATTCATTCCTTTCCTGCATCCCTTTACCCATCCTCTTTTTTGTTGCATCCTACCTTCTCCTCACTGCCACTGGGCCTAGATTCTTTCTCCCTCATATATGGTTACACCACCTTACTAAAAAGAATATTAGGACAAGTGTTTTTCCCACAAGGATACTCAAAAACTAAGCAGGTTGCCTACTAATAGGAAAACTCAACCGGACAAGGCCCAGAGGAACTTGACCCAGCTGCTGCTGTTCTGAGCTGTGCTGTGCCGAGAGACCTCCAGTGATCCCTTCCCACCTAAATTATTCTGTGGGTCTATGACATTTCTTTTAACCCAAAGAAGTATAGGCTTAGGTTTCTTACTGACTTGGTTGACTCCGGCTGCCCTCTTGTTCAAGTCACATCTACTCCAAGTTTTTTCCAAGTCCCAAACTGTTTTTCTCCTTTCTCTCTACAGAAAGACTGTTGCAATAAGAATGAAAAACCTGGAAGTCATAATGATAAACCAATGCTGCTATGTGTTCATCTCAAAACAATGCTGTATAAAGGACTCTCTTCCCACAATTTCACCAGTTTGGGAGTTTTAGTGTGTTTCCTACCATTATAACAGAGCTGTACTGATTTTTGCCTTGGCTGGTTTAAATAAGATCATAAAGATCCCTGATGACTACAGATTTAACTGGCTCCAAGTCAAAGATTAGCACAACTATAAAAGTAATAAAAGTGTAACCTGCAATCCAATCTATTTGAAAGGTTAATTCACTCCATTATAACTGGAATCTTATATTGGTCAGGCACTAATAAGAAACTAGATTTTGTTTACGAGGTACATTTACACATTCTTGCTATGAATTTATAAAAATGCCTGCAAAGCTCACAACGAGTCTTGAAAAATCAAGTAGACTGCTACACATGGTTTAATCAAAATAAATATGGTATTAACTCAATAATGCTGTACAGCTGCACAAAATAATCACACACTAAATTTCTGTGTTTTAATAGAGTATATAACAGAGTATTGATGTATTTTTTTTATTATTATTAGAGCTCCTTCCAGGTATGCAAAGTCTACACTCCAGAAATAATCCATTAAGCCATGGTGAACAATTGATTACTGATTTTTAGGACAGACATGCAGCATTTAATAGCTGGGAGAAGGAAAAGCCATTACGTGACCAAATGTAGCTATCCTTTAAACTACAGAAATCACCCTACTGAAGCTGTGACAAAACTGACAATAACTCCAGTAATAAACTGACAATAACTCCAGTAATAACTGCATTACTATTTCCAAGATGCTTTAATCTTATTGCAGCATATTTTTGGTAGACCTCATCAATAATTACTGTAGAATCATAAAAAGTGAATAATGCTGTAGTATTATGAAAAGTTAATAAATGATTCAAACTTATTTTAAACTAGTAATAGGCTTTCCCCCTTGTGTCCTGTTACGTGGGTTCTCCTATTCATCTGCTCATGTGATGAGTTTGTAAAGGAAACGACATGAGAAAGAAGCTTATAGCAGGGGTTTGGGGTATGCTTAAAAATTTTGGGGCAAAACAGCCTGTCTCTTTGCACTGACCCTCTGAAAACACGCAGAGTCTTTGCTGCAAGGCTGCTAGAGATCACAGCCAGCCATGGGACGCTAGCTATGTCTAGAATGATGCAGATCTTAATCCCAGTGAGTACTATAAACACATCACCCAAAAGTAAGAGTTACAAACCGTTATGAACAGACATTTGATTTCTTGAACTGTGTAGCAACTCTTTAAAAATCTGTGCTTAGTAAAATATTGATTAATCATTCGTCTAACAAGCGTTTCTAAAAATCTATCTGCAACAGAGATCTTGACCATTAAATCACTTTGTTTCAAGATGAAGATGCATCTTTATTCCTGGCTCTTTAACTTAAAACTGCAGTGATCCAGGAAGACCTAATACAATTTATCATTGTATATTTATACCAAAGTCACAGATACCCTAAATCTTAGGAGGCCTGAACTTCTGAAACAGAAGTATTGTTTCAGACATGGCAGCAAGCTGGAAGATAACATGTGAAGATTCATGAACTCTAAAAATGAAGGTCAACCTCTAATGATTGTTGTAAGCAATCATCATCACAGGTAACGATTTCACGTGGGTTAAGACCTGAGTGCCCACAGAGCATCATGTGCACAAGACTTAACAACTTTCGGAACATTGCTTCCTGGCAATACCACTCCATCACACAGTCCCTGCAAACGCATCTGCGTATGATCAGTTTTCATACAGTCGCTTCAACAGCCCCACTGAGTTCGCGGCTGTGAACAAATATATGATGCATGCAAAATTACCCGTCTGAGGGGGTATATGATCGGACTTTAGGAATGTGATCTGAGAACTACCTGTGCTGTATCCAACACCTCACTGAAACTCCTGATGAAATACACCACTAAAGTGCAGCGTGACTATAAGGAAATATATCAGAGGAAAAAAGGTTTACTGCCAAAATGCTGGGATGCGGGGCTGGGCAGAGGGGAAGCAGCCGGCCTCCCTTCAGACTGCCTCAGAAGTCACGAAGTAAATCATTACACGTGAGGTGCACCAGCCAAGTGAGTTAGAAATATGGAAACACGCAATACAATTTCTCCAGAAAGCTGTATTTTATTTGTTACCATATTCTGCTGCATTCATAATAGCTTTATTTATTTTGTGTTACTTACGTGCTAGTAACTGGATTATCCATTTCTGCTTTGGAGGGAGAAGATACCACAATTTAGAAGCTATTTGCTTCCCACACAAGGGCATCAAAATGTTCTGTCAGCAGCTTGGGGAAGTTCCAGGTTGGTGCAATACGTTAGGTTTGTAAAGGAAGCACAAGACTTGGCAGACTAATTCCTCGAGCTGGTCTGGAAAATTTGCTGGAATTTCTAGAGACCAGGAAATGCCGATATTCTTTAAGAGCTAAATCGCTTGTATGAATCTGTTTGCTGTAAGACTGGTCTTGATGACTTCACTCTTGTAACATTGCTAAAACAAAACCTTCCTTTTCAACATCTTGAGTGGCTGGTCAGGAGCCAGAAATCAAGTCCTTTGCATGCCTGATGGAACTGGACATGATACTTAGAGAGACCCATTTTACTTTTGAGAAATTCTCCTGATGTCAAAACTGTTGTGAGAAAGTTTGAGTGGGTTTGATACTGCAAAATGTGCTTTCAGCATCTTGTTTTGCTCTGATGTTTCTCAGATATTTCCTACTTTGCAGTTCTGGGAAGGCTTGATAGTTGTATTTAGGGCTGCTTAGTATGAATTTGTGAGTCCCTATTCATTCCTTTCCACCCTTTTTAAAACTTCAGGTAACTTACGAAAATTAAGTATCAAGTTAAATAAACCCAGTGATATTCCTACAGACCAAAGAAAAAATGTACGTTCACAGATGCAGACCAGAGGGAATGGTGCAGTTGTGTCACAGAGGAGCCCACAATACGATAACCACCTGCAATGATCTCCAAATTTTCATACATCTGAGCAAATACATAGCGCAACATTGTGTGCTCATGAGAGAAAATATAAAAATCCCTCAGGTCTTTGAAGTATGCAAACAAACAAACAAAAAGTAACACATCACCTGCTCTACCATAACCTGCAAGAAACATAAAATTCTAAGTATACTTCTGAAAAGAAAGGAGGGAAAACTTCAGCAGTAATTTTCATAGATAACATCACTCTGTTCCTATAGGGGGATACCTGCCCATGTTACATATTGTGTCATCTGTATTTTCACAATGCTATCTATTTCAAGCCTAATTAAAGTTGCCCAGTCATTGCTGGAAATACCTTCCATCTTAGAAGGCTTTAAACATGGCTTGTAGAGTTCTGCACATATAATACAGAAAATTTGCATGTATCGCGCCTGGTTTTATAACCAATTTTCTTACAATCTCTATACAGTCAATTCCGATTGCTAGTTTTTCTAGCAGTAATCTATTAAGGCTATCTGGTTTTTTGGTTCTTTTGTTTGTTTGTTTGTTTTTTAAACTTACAATTGACAAAATGGATTTCTACTTAAAAAACTAAGTAAATTGAATCTCCCTAACTGCTGCATAACTAAAAAAACCCCACAATTCCTTCTCTTACAAATCTCATTATATACACCAACATATTATAATTTGAAGTAGTCCTCAAAATCAGGGCACAGTGAAACAGATAAAGCAGTATGTTCACAACATTTTTCTCTACTACAAAATGCATTTTTTTAATTACTCATAAAGACGAAGAATTTCTGATACCTTTAGTCTCTTCCTTGAAAACTGCATCAAATTCATTGGTGCAAACCCTGAGATGGCATTCAGTCTGTCAAAGGGATTATTTGCAACGGGAAATTTTCAGGATAAAGAGGGAGGATATAAAATAGGATTCACATGTCTGCAAGCAACAATGCAATCCTTCTTTCATTTATGTTTTAAAGAAAAATGCAGTAAAATGCTAATCCCTGTTGGGCAGTCCCTTAATGTTAATTTTAAAATGTCCTCAAGAAGCTGAGGAGAATCAGATAGTAATCTGCTTTTTTCCACAGTGCCCATTTTGGCCACGAGTTTTCTGTGCTTTTCACCTAATTGTGAAACACCTAGAAGGATTATAATCTCAAAAGAGAAAGGAAGGTTTGGTTTATAATCAGGTAATATGAAAGCTGCCTAGCAATTAAAAAACAACTAATCCAACATTCAGGAGACACCTGATTCACTGAGGTTAAGCCAATTTTACAATATGGAGTTATTCAATCATCTGGAACAAAGGAGGTACGTGGTGGAGAGACAAAGAAAACAAACAACGAGGAATGACTGGCAAATGGGGAACACAAAGGCAGATTTAGAAAGAGAAACAAAGAGAAACAGATACATATGCTGACGGAGTAATATAAGAAACAATGAACCCCCAGAAACAGAAGTGACAGAAGCATGGGGATTACGCAGAAACACCTCCCTGCTATGAGAGGAGCTCCTCCGAATTTGCACAGCATCTGTCGCCATCAATTCACATGGTGGGTCTAACGGGAGGATCTAATGACAGGCAGTTTATACAACACCAGCACACGACACGTCCCTCGGGGCGCTGCGTCCTCGTGGCATCATCCCAGCGGAGCAGCGCAGCTCCATGGCGCGCATCTACTGCACAGATGGAGAAATGAGGCGCGGGGCTTTAAACAGCGACCTGCGAGACACCTAGAGCGAGGGAAAGGACTGAGCCAGCACGCACAAACCACTGGAAAATCCTTCTTTACTGCTTCAGCAAAGCAAAATAAAAAAGCCCCACATGGTAGACTACTACTGAAGTCAGTCACCATTGCAACTATTTGGAAGTTAGTTCAACTTGGGATGCCTTTTTAGTTAATGTCTGTATTAAAATCTGCCTGGAGGGTTTTTTGGCATTTTCTAGGAGAACTGGACGTTACCTTGCCAAAATTAAAACATTTTGAATATCCAAAACTGCAGTCCTATGTTAGTATGTCCTTTATGCAATTTTACTCACATCTTTAAAGCTCTAATGCAATCAGCAAGTTTTTCTTATGAGCGAAGTGACTTTTTTTTAAAGAAACACAAATTTAAAGTCAGTCCCAGTACATTTGATGCCTCTTAGAAATGTTGCTTTGAGGACCACAGCACACAGAAAAAGACATTTCACGCTCCCCAATCACTGCTCAAAATTAGAGGGCACCAACCAGTATGCCCAAATGTGCGAAATCTTCTGAGTTTTCAGAAGGCCTAAAAAAAAATTAGAATAAAAGAAGTGCCACATCTGTCATGACTGTTCTAAATTCACTCATTTTTCATAGCTCCCTAAACCCTGCTGTGATGCTGATGACAAACAGGAGTTCAAGAGGCACTTGTCTCACTTACACAAATGATTTCAGTATTGCAGAAATTCTCCTGTTATAGAGTAGTTCAGCTGTTGGCTTGACTATGTGAAATACTTGCAGGAAAATGTAGGCAGGCAGAGAAAGAATGCTTTCCTTCCGTGCTGCCGCAAGTTGAAAGGGTTTTCTTTTTTAATTATGTTTGAACTGATATTTGAAGATGATTCAATCTGTCCAGAACTAAAGTAGCAAAGAGTAAAGGAAAATTTACCCCATGGTTGTAGAAACAGAGATCCTATGGGGCTGTAACATACCTGCAGTTCAAATCAAATAAATGTACGACTAGATCTTTGTATTTTGCAGAATTTTCCTTCTATTCATGAGGGAGAATAATTTTTTCTTACAAAATCTTCAGTTCTTTGCAGCGTGCTATATATCGAGCTGTCACGAAGAAACAGTTTCGACTCTGCCTGCAAAAGCTTTCCTGAGGGCAGAATAATGGATTTAGCATGAAAAAGTAGGATCTTCAGATTACAGAATTTGAAAGATATCCAGTGTTTTAAGTTTTAATGGTGTTGCTTATTTGAGTCTGCCCCTGCTACCTTGTCAATGTCAGGATTACAATAATCTACAATAAAGTACAATGTGGCACATACATCAGTCATATTAAAGTCACTTGCTATTCAGTAACTCTTTGATCAATTTAAGACACTTTAATTAAATCTGGTACTAGAAAATTGCAGTGTTTTCATCTGCAAAGACACACCTCAGATGCGCCTGACACCTTTCGAAATAAATGGACTTGAAAATAAATCATCAGATAACTCACACCCTGAAACAACTCAAGCCCTCAAACCAGCACTTGCAGCGTGAGAAGAGGGGGGAAAAAGGAAGTAGAATGCGCCACATCAGCAGAAATTCCAGAATAGATTTCTCCTTTTATTATCTAGAGAGCCATTATAGTCATAACTGCTGTTGACCCAGAAGAGATGAGAAGGTTCTCTTTGGAGGAAAAAGAAGTGTTGCTTGCTTATTGCTTCTTTAAAAACTACCACTCAAACAGGCACAATGCCTCAGAAGTTGTTCACATGCTCTCCCCCTGAAGTCACGTATAGTTGTGGTGATGCTGTTTACTCACAGTATGTAACTGCTGTTTACTCACAGTATGTAACTACCCTTCCAACATCTATTAGAAAATGCAATTATCACCCCACATTACACTTCCTGTCACTAACGATAAGAATCAAATACTCTGCAAAAGCAAGTAAAATCCCGTAGACCCACTAAATTAAAAGCCAGGCTGTACTTAGCACCCCTACACCCCTCTAGCATGAGTTTTGTCCTAGAAAGTCAACACGCAAGATGGGATGAGGAAAGACAGAGAAAGACCACAGGGCATGGAAAGTGGTGCTAGGTCAAGACCTCAGGGTAGCTCACCAGTCCCCTAGGAAAAGAACTGGGTATTGCACTTCTCCCACTTCCACACCTTTTGCTGCCTCCGAGCAGTACACATGTGGATGTTATGTGGAAGGATGTAACTTAACATTCCTTGGACCAAACCTTGCAAAGCTGGTTGCAAAATAATGAGACAGCCGTGCTGAAGCATCAATAAAGATGCTTCTGATAGCGCTCCGTCATGCATGTCCCAGCAGGCGAAGGAGGGAGGAGATGCTCCACAAAGAGTTTTGGCAACAAATGCCATCCTAAGTCAAAAGTATGTTAAAAAAGAAGAATATGCAAGATTTTTTTTTTTTTTACCTGTCATCCTAGATGCTGTTTCTCCTGCTTTCTCTCATGCTCGCCTATAATACGTAAGACCACTTCAGTAATCAATCCTGGCCACCAACAACTCCTCAAACAGGC
This sequence comes from Fratercula arctica, assembly GCA_947846985.1. NCBI lineage: Eukaryota > Metazoa > Chordata > Aves > Charadriiformes > Alcidae > Fratercula > Fratercula arctica. Next base: position 74,701,640 of record CANTUZ010000026.1, on the reverse strand, counting down.
TGCTGCGCACTGTTTGCATTTGCTGGGACTTACCCAGGGCATGCCAACAGCTAGGAGCTCTATAGCCTTTGCTGCACGCTCTGGGTCCATCATTGACTCTGAAGGGCTCTGGAATTGGGCACCCTGCTCTTCGCGCTTCTATTTAACAACTGCCAGCAGCTAGCAGCATCAGTCCTTGTGGACCAGGTACTCAATGGTCTGTTCTCTCAAACCAGTGGCACACGGCAGCTGAAGGAGGAACAAAATTGGACTCATCTTGTTGCAGCCTTTTACATGCAAACTGAGGCTGGGGGAGACCCTCCTGAAGGCCCCCTTCACCGACGCTGGCTGCAAGTAATGCTAGAAAGAGGGGCAGCGAAAAGGAGAATATTAGTCTCCTGTACGTCCTAATTAATTGCTTAGGTGTTTAACAAAATGTAATATACCAAACCTTCATAGACATTTGGTGACAAATGCCAGACAGTAACAATACCTCTTATAACACAATAAAGAACTATCTAGAAAGCTGCCTGCATTATTTGGGAGAGGGACTCAGATTTGATAAGTGGCTAAAAATTAGTTTAATGATTCCCTATTTAGCCTTTAAATCTACTCATAATGTGACATTGTGTTTCTAATTAGAGACTGAAAATGTTGATTTAACATTTCTGTCATTACAGATTAGACATCATATGCTATCTCTGTATTATTAAAAAGTTCATATTTTGAACATAAAAAGGAATTTGTAGAGTCGGGCACAGGGTTTAAGTTTTTATAATGAGCCATTCATCTTCAGGTCAGGTTTCATAATAATGAACTGCTACAAGTTAGTTGAGTGTGAGGAAAATGAAATGGAAAAAAATGGAAATGCGAATAATCGCTGAAATTAAAAGTGTCACATTTGTACAGACTGAAGCATAATGGTATTTAAAATGGCCAAACTGTTTGTGACACCTCTTTTCCACCACTGTCATCACAACTTCTTTGAACACACACTGCATACTGGGCAGTTATCAAATATCTACTGGCAGGTCATCTGACATGGCAGTCAAGGCTCAGCATTTTTTTCTTAAGAACAAATATCTCAAAACTTTTAATCACAGGACCACACTCCCTGGAAGACAGTGGGGGAGGCAACACATTCTGGGCAACAGGCCTACAATAGTAGTTACTGACCACCTCTTTTCCTACTCATGATCACCTAACATGTCTGCCACTGGACGGTTTTTGCATGTTAAAATGTTATCAGGAAAGCAGGCAACATTATTTTTCATTGTCCTGCATGCACCTTTGGCAACTGCAGCAAGGTGTCACACAGCTAATCAGTTCTCATGGTTGCTTCAAAGCTACAAAAATAGGGCTCATCCTAACCCAGGTGGTCCAGCCCAGGGCTTGGTGTCTGGGGTAGCTCATCTACAAAGCACTTGCTTTAGTCTCAGAAGCATGGCAGTAGGAAAAGAAACACACCTTCCGTGTGCCTTAAGATTTACAGGGACTTTTCAGACTGAATGGCTACTATCAATCATCTCTGCATTCCCAGCAGGAAATTAGATTTCCAGTTTTCAACGCTACACAAGTCCCCCGCTTGACACAAGTCTATGAATTTGTAGTTCCAGTAGGGCTCCATTAAAAATCCATACTGTGGACAAAGAGGGGAAGAAATACATGTTTTCATCAAATGTAGCAGAGAGAACATCTTTTCATTCGCTACGTCTCTGCTTTTGACTGATTTTTAATTTAAACTGATTGTGTTTCAATCAGCAAGGCAAGTATAAGAAAGGACAAGGAAAGTACACTTGGGGGCAAAAAAATTCTTTTCTCTTCCTCCTGCAATAAGATTTGTTCTTATATTCAGGTCAGTCTTGTCTACAGGAAGGACAATTTGTATCTCTGTCATAGGCTGCCAACCAGCCTCATCATTCATACATTTAGAGGACTAAAAATCTTCAGAGCTGCTTATTTAAGCACTAAATTTGAGACATCTAATTCCTGAAGGTGTTTATTTGGTTCCTTCTGAGTTTACTGCCATTTTTTCCCCCCATTTTTAACCTTTCTTTCTCTATCTGGGGTAAAGCAGTAACCCATCTTCCCAGTCACAACAGCCCCTCAGCTTCCCCAGAGATTCCCCAGGAGGTTGGACAAATCAGTGACAAATCCCCGCGAAGCACTGCGAGGCTCAGCCACCTCCCCACACTGGTGTCTGACACAGCGGCAGATGGGAAGGTCCTATGCCAAGCTTTACGACTGGCTGTATTACAATTTTCCTCCGTCCTCGTCTTCCAACCGGTCAGATTCCTCCTGCAAGGGAGGCCCATTCAAGTCAAAAGGAAAACTACTCCTTACATTAGGTTAATCACCCAGGAATCATCTGACTGTGTTTTAGGGGCTAAGGTGGTAGTTCAGAATGTAGAGAGTGTATGTCAGGGAACTGTATCTCCTGGCTGGAGAAAACACCATGAGGAGGGGACTCCAGGTGAGTAAGGCTTAGAGAGGTCACCACGTGCTGTTCCCATGTCCCCAGGGAAAGGTCAGTGCTCAGGAGCTCTGGAAAGCTACCACTCACGGTGCCCATTACACCCGCACGCTCAAACCTTTCCAAGATTTCAGTGGAAATGGGATAAGTCTTACATAACACCCAGCATTACAATTAGCCTTTTGACTGTTCTTAGTACATCTGTTGTGGAAGAGCGCAAGTCGCCTCATAATTTGGGCCAAAGAGTGAGTATTGCATCCAAGCTGCATCAGACAGGTGGCTCTGAAGATGGTCAGTCACAGGCAGTTATCTCCTTTTCACCATCTAAATTTGATGGAAGCCTTCATCCTCCTTGGAAAACTGGAGTTGCCCCCCTTGCCAAGAAAACCACCCCTGTCTTATAAGCACGAGTTGAACATTCATTGATTTGGATAATGATTTTGGTCAGTCCGTCAGTATTAGGGTAAAACCACAAAAAAAACCCCAATTTGTACACAGTAAAATAATAAGCCAATTTAAAAAAAAAAGACACAAAGAAGCAGAGCCATACTCCATTGGGAGAACAACCACTCCTTAACTTCACTGCTAGTCAATTCATAGTCCTTGTGCCAGCCAAGCTCCATCATCACACTTAAAGGATAGGCATGCTTCATCTACATTTTATGTTCCATCTGAACAGAAATCAGAGCTGAGTGTTGCTTCCTAAGCCTATGAACCATCAGACTGTGAGATCAGACATTTCCTTAAACAAGGTCTAGTCCTTGTGCAGCAACAAGATGGATGGATACAAGTCTGAGGAAAAATGGGAAGACCAGCATTCACCTGCTGCTGACCTACACCTGCAGCTACTGCCCGTTCCCTACCCAATACCACAGGATTAGCTCGCAAACCAGGTAGGGACAAGTCTTGAAAACACAGCATCTACTTGTTCTTGCATGTTGGTACCTAGATCTGGCTAACTCATGCAGGACTGTTTTCAGGGGGCCTTGACGGCACCGAGTATGAAGATGGATATTCATGTTATCACGAAAGTATTCTTCCTTACAAACAACATGGCCAACAAATTACTTAATTCCTGCAGGGCAGAGCTGCCTTCTGTGTAGGCTTGGCAACTGAATGCTGTACTCACCTCAACAAAGATGAAGCACGGGATGATGGAGTAACTTCTCTGGGTATTGTTTCCTAAAGCCATTTCTCATCACACTTCTTGGGGAGGCACTATTCCAAAAGTTATTATCCTGAAAAAGAAAAGAAGAAGGTAAGTCAGTATGTTTCCCTTTTTTGCAAACACCATTTAACACAACGAGGTTCGTAACATGGAGCACTGACACACGGGACCAGGGAAACGGACTAAAAAGAACATCAAGGTCTAACTTGTGGCCATACAAAATAACCTAAGAAGGCACTCCCTTTGCAGCACAAAAGCAAGAGACAGACACAGTTTACAACATACATCATCTGCAGAGGAAAGAGTGATAAGGAATACAACTGTTTTCCTTAACTACAATCCACTCCCAAGCAAAGGCTTCTTCCCCAGGACTGTAAAATCACATTTTCAGCCCACTGTCCTGCCTACAGCATGTCGTTAAATCAAGGGGTTTTGGTAATTGACTTGTGAACTTGTATTTTAAAAGACACACTTATAATACGTTAATTGTACACATGATCACAATGTTTATCCGCATGACGTGTGACCTGCTCAAGACGACAGCATGTTTTACGCCCAAAAAAACCCTAACAAGCAAATACAACAAAAATGCAATGAAGGGCTGGGCCCTTGTTGCAGAGCCTTTCTAGCCTGCTATAAATTCATACACTAACCCACAAAACCCTACCTACTTAGCATTACTTTGGGCTACTGGCTATTCTAATTAACATAACCTCATAACGCTCTGTGCCAAGACACTTAATCTCTTTACAGCACAGAAAGCAGGAAAGGAGAGAAGACTAACGTGGAGAATTTTTACTGAGAGAGCACAGGCTTTCTGTATGCATGAGGTAACACACCAAGAAGCGAAGTCTGGCTTAAATCATTTTAGGGAGGGGAACAGGCTAGCAGGGAGGAGGGGGCTGGAGAAGCAGCACGTAGCTCAGAGCTGCCAGGTGCATTGAGACACAGAAGAGAATGGAAATCCTTCGCTACTAATTTTAACGTGAACGCATCAAGCAAGAGCACAGATTCAGGTGGGCCTGACCTCACTTCCAACCCTCAGGCAGAGACCCCTGCCCTGATCACAAGCGTCTCCACAGGGCAGGGCTTGGGGGGAGGAAGGAGGTGAAAGCTGCTGCGCTCTCCAGAGGATGCTTTTCACAACGTCTTCCCGCGGCTCTTTGACCTCACTGGCATCTGGGTGGCAATTCAGGCCTTGGCATATGGAGCCTGTGAGGTTCACGAAGGGGTCAGCGCTTTCTCACCAGCTCTCAGCAGGGTGACTGGAAGAAATACTATTATCAGAGCACGGGGGTCAGCAGAGGTTACGAAGCCTGACAGAGGAGCTGGATCGGCTGCCAGTGCGCGCCACCTGCACCATGATGCAGGCTCCTGTCTTGCCACCTACGGACGACTTAATGTATTTCTTATCTCAGCTCTTACCAGTTCAACCCAGAGCTGTAAAATACACAATGTATATAACGGTTTTGGTAACACGGTTTTAGGCACCGCCCAGCTATAGTGACTGTGACAGTCATCCTGTGTCAGAACGGCTTCTAACTATTAGCCACTGAAAAATGCAGTTCCAGGCCAAACAAAGTACTCATGAAATGTTACCTGTGACACGCTTCAGACATTCCCACCCTACACTGCATCCCAGTTCTGAAATACAAATATTCTGGATTTTCAAAATGCCTGCTTTTCCAAACATACTTCAACTTTACTCAGGAGAGAAAATGGGGTTTATCTTAGAGGTCAGTGTCATTCTTTTTAAAAAAAAAAAAGACAAGCTAATCCAACCCCATTTGGGCTGTGGAAAAAAAATCCAATCATTCATTTTTTAACAACATTTTTCATACTGTTGGCTTTTGTGCCATGTGGCCCTCCCTTTAACTTGAAAAACACATGGTGCCTCGTAGAATAGTAGGTTAAAGAGTTAGAGCAGCTTACAGAGCATTATATCACTAAACTCCTTTTGTATCCTGGAGATAACACTGTCAGCACCTTTTTTTGCAAATCCTGTTTTTCAAATAGCTTCGTGTAAAGATGTTAATACCTCAGCACCTTCATGAATGCTTTCCCAGATCAGGCTTAGAAATAACCAAGATTTTCCGTAACACTGTCCTGTCTGTAACTTCAAGCCATGCCTTCAGTTCCAACTGCTGTGGCTGCTGTCTGTTCCCAACCAAAGCAGAGGGCTGCAAGGCAACCCAAGAATTTAAGAAACGTTCTCAACAGACGACTGAAAGCAACTGCACAGGCGATCAAAGAAGCTGAGGGTTCTTAGTTAGTCACATAAACCTGCCTAATTTAATGCTAGGGGACTCCTGATGCCATAAATATGTATCACTATCTCTGTTCTTTTAAGCTTATTGTGCACCACTGGTTTAAAAAACTCCATTGCCTATGGGAAAGCATTTTACATGTCAGCTTCTCTCCCATGTGATGACACATTTGTGTCAGACATAAGTAGTTAGAGACCAAATAGTTGCCTGATCAGGCCAGCTAATTCCCAGATTGTGGGAAAACTTTCAGCTAGCCTGTGCTTGTCATAGCAGGTCTTTTCATCAGCTCACTCGACAGAAGAGGAAAGGGAAGGAACAGTGTGCTCTTGGTGGGAGCACCATCTTTTGTCTGTCTCCAGCTGGCAATGTGGCCTCTGGGGAAATGGACAGCAAAACATAGATTACAGCAATCCCTACATGCTTCAGTCTGCAGAGCAGTCAGAGATAACCCACTTTTGCCCAAAAAACTGGGGAATCATAATAAGATGTAAAAGAAGTGTTTAGTGACAGCTCTGTTTTATAATCCATGAAGATCTCTTTGCATTGAACAAACGTGCCCAGAGCAAAGCCTCTGACCGTGGCAACAGAAAATAACAGCTGCAGTATCAGCATCTGGTGTTGCCTTCTGCATTTTTTATTTTTATCAATTTGACTCAATTGTTAAGGAAATCGTGTTAGCAAAACAGTAAGATGCTTTGTAGATCCCACTAGCTGTGACCTTTTAAGGCCTGCTACGTGAGCGCTGCATGACAGTGGAATTGGTCGAACCTATTCTAACTAATTAGGGACCACTGTAGAGGGAATATTAATAATCTGGAGCTCTAGTACAATGAGGTGCTTCTACTCTTTAAACAATATATGTTGTTGGAGGAAAGCCAATGTCACCCCAGTCTTCAAAAAAGGCAAGAAGGAGGAGCCAGGGAACTACAGGCCGGTCAGCCTCACCTCCATCCCTGGAAAGATGATGGAACAGCTTGTTCTGGGCGTCATCTCAAGGCACGTGGAGGAAAAGAAAGCTATCAGAAGTACTCAGCATGGATTCACCAAGGGGAAATCATGTCTGACTAATCTGATAGCCTTCTACGATGGCATGACTGGATGGATAGATGAGGGGAGGGCGGTAGATGTGGTCTATCTTGACTTAAGCAAAGCGTTTGACACGGTCTCCCACAGCATCCTCATAGGGAAGCTTAGGAAGTGTGGGTTAGATGAATGGACAGTAAGGTGGATAGAAAACTGGCTGAAAGATAGAGCTCAGAGGGTTGTGATTAGGGGCACAGAATCTAGTTGGAGACCAGTGACGAGTGGTGTTCCCCAGGGGTCAGTACTGGGTCCAGTCCTCTTCAATATATTCATCAATGACCTGGATGAGGGGATAGAGTGCACCCTCAGCAAGTTTGCTGATGACACAAAGCTGGGGGGGGCGGCTGACACACCGGAGGGCTGTGCTGCCATACAGAGAGACCTGGACAGGTTGGAGATCTGGGCAGAGAGAAACCTTATGAAATTCAACAAGGGCAAGTGTAGGGTGCTGCACCTGGGGGGAACAACCCCATGCACCAGTACAGGTTGGGGGCTGACCTGCTGGAGAACAGCTCTGTGGAAAGAGATCTGGGAGTCCTGGTGGACAACAGGATGACTATGAGCCAGCAATGTGCCCTTGTGGCCAAGAAGGCCAATGGCATCCTGGGGTGCATCAAAAAGAGTGTGGCCAGCAGGTCAAGGGAGGTCATCCTCCCCCTCTACTCTGCCTTGGTGAGGCCACACCTGGAGTACTGTGTCCAGTTCTGGGCTCCCCGGTTCCAGAAGGACAGGGAACTGCTGGAAAGGGTGCAGCAGAGGGCTACAAAGATGATTAGGGGACTGGAACACCTCTCTTATGAAGAAAGGCTGAGGGATTTGGGTCTCTTCAGTCTGGAAAAAAGACGGCTGAGGGGGGATCTTATCAACACTTATAAATACTTAAAGGGTGGGTGTCAGGAGGATGGGACCAGGCTCTTTTCAGTAGTGCCCGGGGACAGGACAAGAGGCAATGGGCACAAACTGGAGCACAAGAAGTTCCACCTAAACATGAGGAGGAACTTCTTTACCCTGAGGGTGGCAGAGCACTGGAACAGGCTGCCCAGAGAGGTGGTGGAGTCTCCATCTCTGGAGACATTCAAAACCCGCCTGGACGTGTTCCTGTGTAACCTGCTCTAGGTGACCCTGCTCTGGCAGGGGGGTTGGACTAGATGATCTCCAGAGGTCCCTTCCAACCCTATGGTTCTATGATTCTATGATTCTATGATTTGTATAATACAACATTTGTGAATTAATTACCATTAGTTAGTTCTCATCTTGCTCAATGTACCCCACATGCGTTTTCAGAAAGGCCCTGAACTACAGCGTAGGAGGTTATTGTCTGACATCTCCTGGGAGAACATGCAGAGACACGGAATATACATAAGTGAATTGAAAATTAACTAAAAAGGACAGCAAAGAAAAAAAAGAATTCAAGCTGAAGAGATTTTCTTGCTGCAGGGATCCATCCAGGGGAAAAAAGAAGAATAAGAGTCAAAGAGTAGAGGAAAGAAGAATGTGCTAAAAATAGGTATTTTTTTACAGGTTACTAACCAGCAGAAGAATTTCTAAAAGCCCCACTCAGGTATGTTTTAAAGCTTTTCATGTGAGTGCATGGCAGACAGCAAAAAGGACATATCTAGGACAAACTAGCATTTGCTGAGCCTTTATAGTATAGCTCCTGCCGCAGACACAGTGCAGCTGATCGTTATTCTGGGTTATCAGCGCTCAAACCAATTAATCGCTTGTCCATTCCTCAGGAGACAGTGGTCACCCTCATGTTTTTTAAACCATGTCCTTCATAGGTGAGAAAAGGAGATGAACATTATGGCTTTACATATTGCTACAGTGGATATCTGGGCACCTGTGGAAAATACTAAAATCAACCACCCAGAGAAAAGCCACCAGGCAACGTTTATCATAGTTTTCAACCTGTGTTTCATTTAAGCAATACTAATGCAGGTTTCTTTTGCCATTAGCTCAGAGACAGCCAGCCTGAAAGGCAGCAGGACAGGGAACTGCTGGCGAGGGCACAGCAAAGGGCTACCAAGATGATGAGGGGAATGGAACACCTCTCTTGTGAAGAAAGGCTGAGGGATTTGGGTCTTTTTAGTCTGGAAAAAAGATGACTGAGTGGGATCTTATAAATGCTTATAAATACTTCAAGGATGGGTGGTGGGAAGGTGGGGCCAGGCTCTTTTCAGTGGTGCCCAGTGACAGGACAAGAGGGAATGGGCACAAACTTGAGCATCGGAAGTTCCACCTAAACATGAGGAGGAACTTCTTTACTTTGAGGGTGGCAGAGCCCTGGCACAGGCTGCCCAGAGAGGTGGTGGAGTCTCTGTCTCTGGAGACATTCCACACCCACCTGGATGCGTTCCTGTGCAACCTGCTCTGGGTGACCCTGCTCTGGCAGGGGGTTGGACTGGATGATCTCCAGAGGTCCCTTCCAACCCTACCATTCTGTGATTCTGTGATTCTGTGAACTGCTGCACAGACCAAGCCACCAACACACCTGGGCGGGACATCACTTCACTGCAGAATCCCAAATCTGCTCAGACCAGATCTGAGGAGGAAAACCACCGATCATTTGGTACCGTCATGTGATGCAGGCACAAAAAAAAAACCCTGATTGCCTTGTCCCTCTTCATCTACCGGTTTCATGATCTTTCAGCAGCAACTAACATTCTGTTTCAAAATAAAATGTAAATGTTATATTAGGAGGAGCACAACTGTGGTATTTCTGTAACAATGTTAAAGACACTTAAAATGCAAGCATTCCCTCATTTGTAAATTAGTTTAACCTTGCATTAACAATTTGCAACCCTCTGTTGGCAATTGGCTTCAAATTATAAAGATCTGCCTTCTCATTAAAATAAGAATTCTGTTTACTAATAAAAAAAAAAAAAATCACTAAAACTTCTGCACCAGTCCATGAAGGATCAATTCATCAAACCTCCCTTCAATTAAGAAAACAAATTCAAACTAATGCCACTGCTGAAGATTATTATCCAAGCTTTTGAAGAGAACTGTATCATTATAACCATTCTTTATTACACGAGCTCTTACAGATCTCATTCTAAAGCAGAGTCCTCTATTTCCTGTGGGGGAAACAAAGCCAGAAAGAGTTGAAGCAATTTGCCAGACATCACACAATGACTCAATGTCTAGGCTGATGAAAGACATATTATTCTCAGACTCCTGTCGAGTGCTCTATCCACTTGACTATACAATCTCTACACTTGAAATGGACTTGCTGATTCCCGCACGAGAACTATGCAGCTCTCATTGCACATTTAAGTAATAGAGGTTTCTCTTAGCTTCCTACTGAAACCGCAACAGAATGCACACCACGACTCCACAGAAGCACCGATCAAACATACACCAAGACGCGACCAAGCCTCGCATCCTCTCTGTGCCTTCACCCGTGGCATGTCCAAAAGGGAACACACATCCAAGCCTGAACAGGTCGCAACAGGATAACAGAGGGTTTAAAAAATGTCTTTCCCAAAGCTCTTTTCCGCACAAACCTAACCAACACATACAGAAGGGCCCCAGGAATCAGAGGTAAGATTTTCCTGCAAAAGGCAATCATAGCTATTTAGTGTTTTCCTGGCTAAATTACAGCCATTTTTAGTGTTTTCAAAGTAGTCAGAAACACTGAGGAGAAGCATGAATTGTTCCAAAATCTAAACTGTGTGAGGAAAAGTCCAAAATGACATTGTAGCATAATGACCTGCCTGTGATTTGGCTTGCCTGCCTTGTATCCAAACACACTGCTTGGTGTTATTGTTTAAGAATAGTAAAGCTAAGGAAACAGCACCAGGTCTGCAAAAATTAGAAGGCACCAGACAACTGGCACTCAGTTTGCTGTCTCAATGAGCCAAAACACACTGGTTTTGACAGACCAATGAGAGTTATCCTTTGGATCAGGTCTCTCTTCATCTGTGGAAAAGTGCACACACACAACAGAGCTTAGGCAAGAGGGAAGAGACACTCACCTAGCTCTGGCTTCCCATCATCAAAGAACTCTTCAGCCCATCCACTGTGAACTGCCAGGTGGTAGGGGTTGGAAAGGACCTCTGGAGATCATCTAGTCCAACCCCCTGCCAGAGCAGGGTCACCCAGAGCAGGTTGCACAGGAACACATCCAGGTGGGTTTGGAATGTCTCCAGAGACGGAGACTCCACCACCTCTCTGGGCAGCCTGTGCCAGTGCTCTGCCACCCTCAAAGTAAAGAAGTTCCTCCTGGTGTTGAGATGGAAGTTCCTATGCTCAAGTTTGTGCCCATTGCCTCTTGTGACAAACACCACCACGGCGATCACACCAGGAACACAGTGTCAGACTGATGACACCGTATGCCCAAACCCTGACTAACATGTTTGAGTCACACTTGATTTTTGGTTGTTAACTGCCAAATTGCCTAGCATCAGACTATAAACAAACGTGAGTTCTAAGCTTCAAGACCTGCCTGGTGTCTGTCTCCCAGAGCTCTCCCATATCAGCAGCACGATTCCCATTTTCCCATAACACTGAGGAAAGGAGCTGACAGATGAAGCAGGAGCTGAGTTTACTGGATCTAGATGTCAACACAGAATCAAATTTATTATAAACTTCCCTAACAGAATAAATGTCTAGCTTCTATTTAAGCTACGGCCATTTGAATAAATTGGCTTGTCAGTGAAAGTGCTTCTCATCCATGTCTCCACAGATTCAATGACGAGAAACTAATTACATATCACTAATGATAGCGAGTAAAAGAACAAAAAATCTGCCACCAATACACAAAATGAGCCCACACACATTCACCATCACAGCAGACAATTTTGCAGCATTTGACTATTAAGCCGGAAAAACACTTTCTCTGATGAGAGCTCTGACCTTTTCCTGCTAGCAGAGGTCACATTTTAAGATTTCCGCACTCATACCAGCAAACCACTTTACGGCAAACAATCATATCTACGTAATATAGTTCACTGCACATCTGAAATGCTGATCCTTGATACAAACCCCACCTTGTTATGAATAAAGCTACATGAATAGGTATCTGGGTTCCTACACTATCAATCTCTTAAAAATGTGTTGCTGAATCCCTGGTGGCAAAGCAGGATTTGATCCACAGAAGAAAGTAATGCCAGAGATTTTTAAAGAATTCTGCTAGGGATGTCTTCCCTTGCTACTGGCTTCATGTGGAAAATTATCCCGTGTTCCAGTGATAAGCAGCAGTATAAAAACTACCGACAGGCAGACTGATAAGGGACCTGCACCACTTATAGCCTCAAGAGCATTCAAGTGTTACGTCGGCACGGCAGAGCCTCAAAACAACTTCTCACTGCAGGGAGGCAAGTGAAATCCCAGTGCCACAGCTGCTGCCGGCAAAATGTACACCCATGCCACTTGGCCAGAATTCCACAGATGTTGTCTAAGTGGAACCCAAAATATAACTGTTTAAGTAGGAAGTATGTGCGTGCTGACATCCAGGAAGCCAAACACAATGGCCACAAGCCTTATTTAGAACGACGTTACACCCACAAACCTTTCCTTGGGCTGAAAGTGTTACCGTGGTCGATCTGTTTCCTTTGGCAAGGCATTGAACTCCCTGCAAAAATGTTCGGTGTATCACTAACTCAGCATTGCTCTGAATGGTACACACTAAAATGTGGTGTCGCATCAGCAAAAACCGTAAGAATAAAAAGTTTAACTTGCTATAGCTGATAACACTTCTCTCGTTCTTGCAAAAGGATTAGCAGTGTATGATAAAGGAAGAAGGAATCTGATGAGATTCATTAGGAAGTTCTTTTAAAAAAGTCATAAGCCCTAAAAAAACCACCACCACCAAACCACTGAATTTATCCATGCAATTAACAAGAGTGATCCTGCTCCTAACTTTCATTTAACTCAAAAAAGCTAATTGTTCTAGCTCCTATTTGATCCCTTCAAACATTAATCTAAATGAAATAATTGTGCTTTATCTTGGGCAAAAGAGAAAGACTATTTGCGACCTTTACTAAACCACCTGAAGGCATGTCATCTTGATTTAGACTAATTAATTTTCCTTGTGAGCTGCTTTGAACAAATGCAAAAGGCAACCGGTCATTTCTTTTACTTCTAACTGGTTGAAACTCCCTGTATCTTTAAGGACATTTATAGCAATAAACCGGCAGGTGTGGTCAGCAATAAAGGAACAGTTCATAGACATAAGGGACTCTGAATTCCAGAGATTAGTAATACTATGAGTTCAATGAAAACATAACAGTCTATAGCTCCAAAAGTAACATATTCAAGATCCAGAACTGCAACCGGTTTAATTAATTAATCATGGCCTTGAGACACGGGTACTCTGTTTAGCTCAATGCAAAATCGCCAGTCTTAAAATATTGTATGGAGTTCTAATCTCACTGTCTCATTCGCACAACCTACAAAGAAAATGGTCAAGACCCCTTTTTATTTACAGCAGACAGTCTTGCAAGGGTCAGGCTGGAAACCAAATATCAAAATATCACCTCCCTGATATTTGGGATGCTATCATGAAGGGTTTGTTACTGAGTTCCACCACTGCATTTGGTGCCTCTCCACACCAAGGACAGACAGGCACTGAGGAAATTCTGGGCAGCTTCAAGAGGAATAAAATCAGAGCAGCCTTCTCCTCTGGCTCTTACCAGAGTTAGCTGGTGGAAAAGGAGAAAGACATCGAAGAGAAAGAAAAAAAACAAAAGAAAACCTCCACTTTTGGAACACTGGGTTGTGTAATACTGAGGGTAGCAATGCAACAGCACAGAGGAAAACTGGATAAACTATGGAAAAACTGCCACAGGATGGAGGGCAGATGAGGAAAACAGACCATAGGCTTTGCCTTTGATGGGAAACCATAAGACTGAAATTTTTGTCTACTTTAATAGAGGGATATCAATATAATAGATACTAGAGAACACTTCTCCTTTCCCCTCCCGAATTCCTCAGGGTTTTGCAGAAGAGATTTTAATATTAATTAAAATAATGTTATTTTAATATTATTAAAATAATTAATTTTAATATAAGGAAAATATTGTCCAAGGAAATTTCCCTCATTCAGATGAAAACTCATACTTTACTCCAGAAAACTGCTGGTGTTGATTTTTTTTTTTTTCTTTTCAAAACATCCTTAGTCAATGGTCCTTCTGAAATCTATTGAGCCACTAAAAAACCCAATCGGTTGCTTATGTATCAGCAAGAATAAACAGTAATGGTTCTTTATTTTTAATACCATTTCACAGCTATGCACAGAAAGAATTATGGAAATACCAATATTAAAAAATATAATTCAAAAATATGTGCTGCATGGTCTTTTTGTATGCCATCCCTGCTTTGCCACCGATTCGCACATTTGAGTGCAATCATTGAGTTACGCCTTTTTTCCTTGCAGGAGGAACTTGCCCTTTACTTGCAGAAGCAACGTCCTTCTTTTTTATCTAAAGGAAGAGGCTCGTGCAAAGTGCCAGCTAATCTCAGGTTTCAGATGGAGACCCCCAAGGAAATTTCCAAACCCCTCTCCTCCCACTTTCCTGCTATGACAACTTAGGAGGCCAACGCTTCTGGAGTGTTCATACAAAGCATAGTGTAAAGAAAAAACAGTGGGAATATTGAGATGAGCTGAACAGAGTAGAGCTATGTTAGACAGGGTGAGGGAAGGAAAATCATGTGAGTAATATGTTTCTGTTTATTGCCAAGGTTTTTTTTTTTTCAGGGAATGAATGCTGCATTGAAAATTTCAACTCAAAATCATGGTGAGCCAACAGTAAACACTAGACGTGGAGTAGGTGTGAGCCAGTGGACTCTACACAGAAAAAAATGCATTCATTTTGTCCCCTCTAGGCCAAGGAAGCAAAACTATGTGAGTATTGATTGCAAGCTGTAATATTATGAAAATAAACAAGCAACTGCCTGACCACACTGTAGCCGTGGGTGATGAGATCCAGAGGCACAACCTCCTGCTCCTCTGATATTCTGGTATTCACACTGGCAGGGGAGCTGCCAGAGATACACAAGGACCACATGGACTCCCACCCCTGCAAACCTGGTCACAAGCTCAACCTTATGTAGACATTTTATCTGGTCACCTCATTCATAAACATCACCTTCACCTTCATCCCGTGCAAGGACAGAGTACAAAGGATTTCTGGCATACCTGCTCTGGTCCCTCATGCAAAACACTATGGTAGAAGCTCTCCTTAATAGAAAAAAAAAAAAAAAGA
The DNA here is from genome assembly GCA_947846985.1 of Fratercula arctica. Classification (NCBI taxonomy): domain Eukaryota; kingdom Metazoa; phylum Chordata; class Aves; order Charadriiformes; family Alcidae; genus Fratercula; species Fratercula arctica. The sequence continues at coordinate 74,686,463 of CANTUZ010000026.1, read as the reverse complement.
AAAAAGCCGGGGGGGGGAATAGCCCCTAATTTTTTGCTGTCCCCTTTTTACCTCTGTGTCCATTATGTGGCCAAGGGAAGTAGGTATAACCCCTACAGGCTGAATTTGTCTAAGGACAGTGTTGTACTACAGCTCACGCAGTTTACGTGGGCCTCGGAAACACAACCTGAGTGGAAAGCCAAGAATTTAAGAATTTACTGTTAGACTACCCAACATCTTAACAATCTAATACAATAGCTGTTATTAGTCCAGATCTATTTATTATCATAAAAGAAAAGGAAAAAAAGAAAAAGAAAATTCGGCAAACTGCAACAAAAACCATTTCAAAATAGTTAAAAATCTTTAACAGACTTTATAATACCTCTCCCTTCTCTGTGGTGTTACGCTCACCACAGACCCTGCCCTGAGTCCTGTGGGTGATGGCTTTAGTCTGGAATGGGAGAGAGGGTTACGGCAAGATGTCAGCGTCCTGAGCTTTTCTCCGAGCGGCTGGCAGCAATGCTGAAGGTGGGAGCTTATTCCTTTTTAGTCCAGGATCCAATTGGGCTTATTTTTACACACTTCCTAACATGCCTTGCACCTTGCTTGTTCAACATTCTTCTGCAATTCCATGTCAGATTCACATTCAGATTTGCTCTATGTGGGAGACTTTACGTAATCTTTCTTCGCTGTCTTTGTAACACCTAAGACCAGCTTGACGCCCACCACGGCTCCATGCCTTTAGAGACCAGTAACTGACCATGGGTGGGCTGGCTGGTTGTAGCTCTGTTGGCTCTGGTACCACCTTGTGCCCACAGGTTTAAGGCCCCTGCTATTACCCCATGTCTGTTCTCCTCCATGCTGCATTTTGATCCTAAGTTTAGACAGCTCATTTTGCACAGAATAGTGACTTGTTAGTTCTACCTATTAGGTACAGGGATATATAAAAATTATTATAAAAATAGGCACTACATTATACAACCACATAAAAGTAATCTAGAGCTGAAACTGCTTAGATAACAGCTACCACTTTGTTAGACAACTGCTGTTACAGTCAAAAAGACCAGAACAAAGCTCCAGGCATGCCAAGACAAGCCCTGACAATGCACATCTGACAAAACCTTGTCCTTGCAGAATTAGTTCAGAACTTGTGTTCTGTTACTAAAAAAGGCAATATAGCATTTTTCTGGCTACAACGCCACAACCCCAATCCCCCAGCTTTTCACAGGCTGCAAAACGCATGCTTTCACCAATGAATGCAGCAAATTTAGTTGCTGGTTTGCTATTGCAAACCCTTCTATGGTGTTAAGCTCCAGAATAGGGCGAAGTACTGGTCTTCTTGGAGACCTGTGCTCTTCCCTCCCAGATTTTGTCTCATGATACCTATACACGCCTCCGAGGAGCTCACATGGCCCCTGCACAAACAATAAAACTGTTACGATTAACATGACAACTGTAGCACAGAAAGCTAAATTCTGAAATGCCTGTACCTGAGACCATAATGTTACTTCTAAGAGTGTGAAGTAATTAAAATCATATTTGTTAACAGAGTTTTCACAAAATATACACCCATTACCATGTAAATTGTACACAGAAAGTTAGTTAATAATATTTTGTGGACACTTAAGTGTGTATGTGTGTGTATATGTGCATACAAATTCATTTACACTCAAATACACCTGGAGCCTACAGGTTGCATGACAGATGATGACTGGAAATAAATGGAACAATTTCATAATTGAACTTGGTCAAAATAGGATTAAACACTCATTTAAACACTAAAAGCTGGCAGAGGTGTATAAACATGCCCATCTTGCCCTGTGCTGTTTGCTGCCATCCTTTTAAGGAGACTGACGTGTCTTGTTTAATAGCCTTCCATTGCTGATGCACAGCTCTCACCTCTAAAGCACTATTATTCTGATTTTCCAAACCCACCTGATCAGCTCTTTAAAGATGAAAAAAATCCTTTCCAGCAAATGGGCAAATCATACACATACACAGTGTTTTGTGTAACAGAGGAAAAGTAGTTTTTACCATCTGTTATTTTCTGCCCATCTGAGGGCCACTGATCCATACCCTGCTTTTTTAAAACATCCCAAATCCAATACTAGACAAAGGTGCAGTCACCCCACTCACAACGTTGTAAAGCTATACTTATGCAATCTCATAAAACTCAGTTTAGTTTATCAAGGGAAACAGTTCTAGACTTAGCTGACCTACAGGTGCTGTTTGTAGTGCTCAAAACATCACATTTTAAAAATGCATTTCTCTAGATGTGTATATGCACACACACATTTACATACCTTTTTTTTTTATTGCATACTGAAACACTGCATTCATATCTTAATAATCTATTAAGCACCATCACTATTAATAATAGGAAGTATATCCTCGCAAAGATAGTCTTTTTCTCTTTTGGAGATTAACATGCTCTTAAATTTGATCCATTTTTCTGCTTCCCTTAGTGTGTTGGCATTTTTCTCTTGTCACCTCAGCCATGACAAGTGACCTATAAGAAAAGTATTGCATTGTTCTGTTCACATATATGTATATATGACAATACAAGCAGAACAAAAAACAGTGACAGCAAAGCTAAGAAATGCCAAGTTATCAACATCCATAGTCTTGGAATGGATTAAATAGTCTTCCGTACTATGGAAGACAAAAATAGCAAAGACTGCAGAGAGCGTAAACTCTTAATTTTCATATTGATATAATTGGCATTTGCTCTGCTTGATTCCCTTGTTTTAGTCCAGTTGCTTTGCCTCTGAAAACACTCAGATATTCTTTGTAAATGTTTCCTTCCAAAACACTGTGGAAGGCATGCTAGAGGAGCTACAGAGCCACAAATGCCACAATTTTGCTCCTTGCTTCCCGACATGCGCGGCTTGCACCAGGCTGGGGACTCCTGCTTCCATTGTGGGCCATGCTGTGCCCCTCTGCAGCCGCCCACCATCCTGCAAGCCTGGGGCTGGTGCCTGTTTCAGGCTAAACTGGTTGTTTCAGACTGAACTGGTTTCCATGTATTGCCCACCACCTGCTCTGTGGCTGCTTCTCACGGTCGGTGTGCTGCTGCGCTGCCCCTCCGCAATCACAGCAGCCCGGCTTCTTCCACTTCCACGGGCAGCTCTTCCTCCTTTGCTCCTCTGTAGCCCCTCGTTCTTGTTCACTATTTTCTCCCTTAGATGAGCTGTCCTAACTGCAGATGCCACAGTCTGCACCTGATGTCCAATATTTTCTGTTGTACCAATAGACATAACAGTACACAGCAGCTCCTAGGCACATCAACTCTTCCTCATCAATTCCTCATTAACTTTTAATTCTAACAGAAGGGTAGGTTTTCCCCAGTTCCCATATTTTAACTTTGCGCAAGCCCCATAAACTTGAGAGATGGCTATCAGCTGAAACTGAGAGGTTGGGGGCACCAGGTTTTCTTTCTTTTCTTGTACTGCTCTCCACCAAAAGCCCCAGAACTTCAATTCCCCCCACAACCTTCACACTAAGCAAAGGTACCTGCCACAACCGTCTTCCCATACACACACTTTTAACACCACTTTTCTCGAGAGTAGTGGGAAATCACCGCTTGCAAAGGTAGTAGTTTGCACTTCCTTTTTCTCTTTCCTAGCCCTAGGAATTCTTCTTTAGCTTGCAATCATTTATTTTCCTCCCAAACACTCCTATTTCTCTTCCCAGGGTTCTGCCTGAGGACATGTAGTTCACATATTTATAGGCCCTAAAATTACATGCCCTCCTGGGCAAGACCATCCACCGCAGCTATTCTATATGCAGCCTGGTCGACATGCAGGTCTTGTCCACAGCTCTTGTTTAGAACAGCACTCCCCAAATTTTTGTGATCGCAAATCCCTATCAGTAAAAAAATTCTGAGCACCCCTCCCCCAAATGTATGTGATTTATAAATTATACACAGGTACTACTTTACTAGCATATTATGTAAATTATAAAACACACAGAAAAATAGAAATTAAAAAGGATGAGCTAAAGATTAAATAAACGCTCTTCTAAAAATGTATTAAGATACAAAAATACTTTCTTCCACACCCCAATGGACTGTCTTACGCACCCACTGGGGTGTGTGCACCCCACTTTGGAGACCACTGGTTTAGAGGACCACAGAGAGAGACAGACAATCTCTTCTGACCCAAATATGCTTTTATTTGGCACATACCCTTTCCTCCAGTGTAACTTTTCACCATTTGATATTCCTTTTAAAGCTTGCAGAAGTCAATGCACCTCCCCATAATGATGATTTGTGGCTGCAGGGGATACATCTAACCCAGCTTTCACAGCCGCCCACTGAGCAGCTGTAATGGAAGCTTGCACAGCATTTTCTCATTCAGCCATGGTAAGGCATATACTTCTTTCTTATTTAAGAAGCCATTCAGTGCACATATTTTTATTTAAAGGACCTAATTTCACAGCCAAGCCTGGGGTCAGCTCAGTAGTTTTGTAACAACTTGGTATCTCTCTGGTTGCACATTTCCCTATCTTCCCTTATTCCTCAACCTTCTCACTTTACAGCAGCAAAGGGTGCTCCAAAATTCCCTTTGAAGATTTCCAGTATCTCATTAACAGGAGCACTGGAACTTGTCAGGTCTGCACACACACACATTACCTGGTCCACACAGGTGCCCCAACATGCCGTGAAGGCCCCCAGACTGGCTTGCCCACTTTCTACACCAAGTTGATGAACTCTTGCAATCCATGTGGGCCAAAAAAAATATACCTTACATCAAGAGTCTCGAATTTATTGTTGGCCTAACTGAAATCTTAAAGCTAATGAAATTACCTCAGTCCTTGGCTTGTCGCTACCAGTGGATACAGTGGGGCACGTTAGGAGCTGTAGTAGGTCCCCTTTACTATATCTTCACAAGTTTAAGCCAGTATTTCAGAAATGTAGGCTCACTCTTTTAGCTGTTAATGTCACCTATCACTTATCCATTCATAACTCCATCATGATTATGATTATTCAATAGATGATGGGATCATAACAGCTGCAAGTTTCTTCTTGGAGCTTCCAGTGGAGCCATGGGATGTTGTACCATCCCATCTATAAAGCTAGGCATCAATCATACAACATGGCCAAAAGCTCAGATTAAAAGCCACCATTATGTATGTACTTACCCTTGTATGTGGAGTAAGACTCAACACCATCTGTGTGATGGCTGGCACCTTGCCCAACAGACCAGGGTCTGACCCCAATTCCTCCAAAACAAAAAGCTGCTTCAGCTTTCTCCATGGGAGAGTGACCCCTTGAGAGTGGCTCCTTTAACCACTTCTCCGTAGGAAGTGTTGCAAAAGACACCCAAGCTCTGTATATCAGGCACACAAAGGGTCTGTGAGACATTTTTTCTCCAGCTGCTCATCTTTTAAAAGTGGCCAAACACAGACCAAATAGTTGCCCTCCACTGCCACTGACAGGTACATCCACAGGGAGATGCTTCTGCTCCTTCTGCAGTTGGATGCATTAATGATGTCTGCAGAGAGCACAGCGGCCATGAAAATGGCAAGGGCTGAATTTTTCAAAGCACTGCTGAGCTAAAGGTACAGTCACTGAAGGCAGGGATAAAACTTCCATAAATAACAGCGTTCAGCAACAGCTAAGACTCCTTTCAGAGAGAGACACTAAGACTGTGTCTCACTTTAACTAAAAATTCACCTTTCAGTCTCCCAATACTTGGATCAAGGGTACCAGAGCTGTGTGTCTCCATGCATTGTTCATACACTAAGCACAGCTGTAACTGAGAATTATTAAAAGGAAGATCACTGGTTAACGACAATTGCAGGCCGTGTCCTGAATCAAGTATTGCCTGTCCTCTTACAGTTGCTAAAAAGCCATAGAAAAGCCAGATTGTGCATTCAGCGAATTCAGCAGAACCGCAGCCGCAGGCCCACCACCTCACCCAGATGAATTTACCACTGCTTGGTGATCCGCTGATCTGGTATTAATGAGTGCAACCACTCTCTCAGTGCTGACGAGTACGAATTGGACCCAGAGGACCTCTCCTTGCATGCAGTGGCTGAACATTTTTACCTGCTCCTACCGACAAACCGGAATGTCTCCAAACCCCACCTCCCTGCTCATCCTGGCACAAAGGAAAAAAACAGCAGGAAATTGACAGAGAGATGGATGACAGTGGGGAGGAGGACATCCTCTGTAATGAGTTTGGTCCTGCGGAGCAAAGCTCACAATAATAATGATTGGCATAAAAGAGTCCCAAGATAAGCAATACAACAATTATCACAACAGGAGGTATTTGCTCGTAAGAGAATGACTGTGACAGCTAAACATAGCCAGCTTCCCCAAACAATCAGGAACATATGATGGTGCCTTTCAAGTATTTTGGAAATCTAAATTACTTTACAGCATTGCTCTCTTGAGAGTTACTTTCAAAAAGATCTTTTCATTTCAAGACCTGTTTGCAAAGAGATACTGAAGCCCCAAGATGCAAAACAACGTGTCTCCCCTAACAATGCAATGGAAGTGTTTAATGTGCTGGTGATAACGACAAGTAGCAGGATGGAATCTCAGAAAGAAAAGTTGTGTGAAGTACCAGAGCTAATACATCACAAATTTCTAGCATAGAAAACTTTGGAAAGATTTCAGCACACTTGCAGCCGCTACATTTAGGCAATGATACCAAACATACAGCACCAGAGCAATGGCTGCTAATATGCAGGAGCTTATATCCTTTTCCCATCTTTTAACTTGAGCGATCAGGCATCTCTTAACTCTCAGTGGGTACACAGAGAAATAAACAACTGAAAAGGGCTACCAGCCCTTTCTGCGTCCCATTTTCACGATGGCAGTATCCACATAAATTACAATGCAAAACAAGCCTCCCAGCCATTATAAGCCACCTGCAGATTCACTGTCCAAATCTAACACTTGACACTGCTTTTTCAAATGATCTGTCTCTTCCAGTGCTGATTTATGGACATAGCTGGACTTACATAAAACTAGAAAACCTTAAAATATGTTAAGAAGGAATTCCACAAATATTGCATCAATCCTGGGAACAGTCTGGCCGCTGCCAGGGGCTGCCAGTGACTTCAGCTGGGAGAGATTTCACATTTGCTTTTTATCAAGACATTGCTGTCAGAGGAATAAAACTCATTCCCATGTTAAACTAGCATGTTCTCTATCACCAGGCAAGGTTTTATAAGAGATAGGAAAAAGCAACTTGATTTATATATCCCTCTGTTCAGGACTCTTCTTGAAGGAAGCCCTACCCTGTCTAGAAAGCAAGACACAAGAACAAAACATTTGCTTATATATAACTGTTTTAGAAAGGCTCCTCACAGACCTTAGACAATCTTAGCTCAGCATTCTCATGTGAAAACATAATTAAAAATCAAACAAGTGATACCAGCAGGACGTTTTCCTTTGAAAAAACCCTCAGCTTCTGAAGTTTGCAGGGTGAACCAGCCAGACACCAAAGGTATGCACAATTTCAGGTTACGCCATGTCTCAATTGTCCTTCGTGGTACCATCCATATGGTCACTGTCAATGAAAGTGAACTCTTACTGATACAAACGTGCCAGAAAGGTCACACAGGGTATAAAAATAAAGCCCTCTATATTGCCATAGCTGTGTTTCTGCCAGTGCAGTGGAATTTGCTTGTCAAGCGTAAGTATGCACAAGGGCGATTGGAATAAATCCCAATCAACAGAAGTTTGGGTTTCTCTGAATACTTTGTTTTCCCTGGAATAATCTAGCAGATTGTTGCCAGTCCAGGTAATCCACCAAAATAATCCGAAACCAATTTAAGTTCTAGAAGCTTCTTCCAAACGTTCACGTGACTGCTAACAGACAGTCAGACCTCTTCACTATCACCAACTCAAATCCAATTACGGGCACTCAGGGCAGCACAGGAACCAACTGCGCATTTTTACTGAAGACAGAAGTGAGTCTTGCAGCTGAAGTGTGAGTAAACTCTGGGTTAACACACAGACTAATGGATTTAACGAAGTTATTTTGAACACCTGGTTCAGTTTGATTCTTCTGACACTAACATAATCTCTACATGGATCAAGGGCAAGTAGAAGCCTTGTCAGCAGGCAAAATTTTCAGAAAAGTTAGAGTGTTGCAACAGTAATATTGACATTTCTATGAGGAAAGTATGAATCTAAGTGGAGGGAAGAGAGAGGCAGATAGGGAAAGTGCCAGAAAAAACAACAGAAGGGTTAAAAAGAAAGGCATGCATTATTTGCCACACATCACTGCAAGCATGGTTTAACTGGAACAGAAAGGATAAGCTGCCAAGACGGTGAAGAACATATCTGGAGACATAAAATACCCAGACAAGGAAAACACAAAGACTGTGAAATTCAAGAACTCTGCCCAAGACTTCTAAGGTTGAAAAGGTGAAAAAAAAGTAATGAGGTGAAAGATCCAAACTGTCATTCACTCCTAAAGATTACAAAAGAAAAGTAGGTCTAAACCCTATTCACCGCTGCCAGCCAAGCAGAGCCCCAGAGACACAACAGGACTCAGCAGCCACCCTGATAATTGGGTCCCCGTCCAACCCACACCAGACCCATGCTGTTTAATACACTCATTAACAACATGACACAAACGTGTCTTAGTCAATGGCCCACTGCAGATAAAGAGCTCTCCCATTAAACTGAGTGAAAGGATACACAGTACCAATAAAGTCCTAAGATGCATGTAACTCATCTACACAAATTTTCAATAAATCCACAAGCTTAGGAGGAATTCAGTGAACACAGAACTATAAAGATAACAGGCAGCTTGAAGAATAAATTCAAAGAGGTACAATTACAGAAGCAAGGGGGGAAGTGCAGACCAGTAAATGTGATATTGCCATAACTAGTGACAGGCCACAGGATTTTTACGAACTCTGCAAGGCCTCCAGTGTTGTCCATCTTTGTCTTGGCCAGCCTGGAGCTTTGATTTATCTTGCATAGCTGTCTTAGCAGGTGACAACCGGGTAACTGTTCCCCCGACCCTCTTTAGCTCCCCTTTGCACAGTTGGGTGGTGCAATGCCTATTACTACAATACTTCTGGTACATTTCTGCAACTAAGAGTCTTAACATGAAACTATTTTGTGTAGAGGAAACTATCTATGAACCTGGAATAAAATCGCAGCACAGAGTAGTACAGTTGCAGAATGACAGCAGAGACTTTGACATCAGAGGCACAGGGTGATATTGGAGGTGCCAGGGCTGTAAATAACCCAGCAACAGTCTTGGGACTTTAAAGCAATGCAGCCCAGTTTATTAGCATTACAAGAGAACAAAGGAGAAACATAACACATAGAATAAATTCAGATGTAATGTGAAATTGCAGACCAATAATGAAAGGGCAAGTATTTGTCTGTGTTTGGAGACGTATGAAAAGATCTGGTTGCCACCACTGAAACCTCGTGGGACGAGTCCCATGGCTGGAGTGTGGCTATCAATGGCTACAGGCTGTCAGAAGGGACAGGCGAGGAAAGAGGGGCGGAGGTATTGCCCTCTACATCAAGAAATGGATAGAGTGTGAAGAGCTATCTCTGAAGAACAGCCATGAGCAGGCTGAAAGCCTTTGGGTAAGAATTAGAGACCGAGGCAACAAAGGGAACCTTGTGGTTGGTGTCTACTACCGGCCGCCCGGTCAAGGGGAGCCTATTGATGAAGCCTTCTTACTCCAGCTACAGGACGCATTGCAGGTTCTCGTCCCGCTGGGAGACTTCAACCACCCCAACACCTGCTGGAAAAGTAGCATGGCGAGCTGTAGGCAATCCAGGAGACTCCTGGAGTGCACTGAGGATAACTTCTTAAGCCAGGTAATAGACAGCCCCACCAGAGGGGATGTGATACTGGACCCGATGGTTACCAACACAAGTGAGCTAATTGGTAACGTTAAGACTGGAGGCAGCCTGGGCTGCAGTGATCATGCACTGGTGGAGTTCGCAGTCCTGAGGGTCAGGGGAAGAGTAAAGTCAAGACCCTGAATTTCAGAAAAGCAAATTTCTAGCTCTTCAAGGAGTCATATGTATATTAGGCAATAAGGACACCCTGGGAAACTGTTCTCAGAGACAAGAGAACAGGGCAGCAGAACAGGGATGGTAGATCTTTAAGGATGCTTTCCTTAGAGCAAAAGAGCTCTCAAGGCCCAGGTGTAAGAAATCCGGAAAAGAAGGCAAGAGACCAGCATGGCTAAGTCAAGACCTGCTGGTCAAATAAAAGGGCAAGAAAGAAATGCACAGGCAGTGGAAGCAGGGACAGGTATCCTGGGAAGAGTATAGGGACACTACCCGGTTGTGTAGGGATGGGGTCAGGTAGGCCAAGTCGTAGCTGGACCTGAACTTGGGAAGGAACGCAAAGAATAATAAGAAGGGCTTCTACAGGTATGTCAGCCAGAAAAGGAAGGTCAAAGAAAACATACCCCCCCGATGAGCAAGACTGTCAAACTGGTAATAACAGATGAGGAGAAGGCTGAGGTTCTGAACAACTTCTTTACCTCAGTCTTCTCTGGCAACCTCTCTTCCCACACCTCTTGACTGGATGGACCACAAGGCAGGGATAGGGGAACGAAGTCCCTCCCACTGTAAGAGAATATCAGGTTCGAGACCACCTGAGGAACCTGAACATACACAAATCTATAGGAGCTGATGAGATGCGTGCCAGAGTCCTGAGGGAATTGGCTGATGTAGTTGCCAAGCCACTCTCCATGATATTTGAAAAGTCATAGCGCTCAGGTGAAGCCCCTGGTGATTGGAAAAAGGGAAACATCGTACACATTTTTAAAAAGGGTAGAAAGGAGAGCCCTGGGAACTACTGCCCTGTCGGCCTCACCTCTGTGCCTGGGAAGATCATGGAACAGATCCTCCCAGAAGCTATGCTAAGGCACACAGAGGACAGGGAAGTGATTCCAGACAGCCAGCACGGCTTCACGAATGGCAAGTCCTGCCTGACCAACCTAGTGGCCTTCTCTGATGGAGTGACTACATCAGTGGACAAGGGAAGAGCTACGGATATCATCTATCTGGACTCCTGTAAGGCCTTTGACACGGTCCCCCTGAACATCCTTCTCTCTAAATTGGACAGATATGGATTTGATGGATGGACTGCTTGGTGGACAGTGAATTGGTTGGATGGTCGCACCCAGAGTGTAGTGGTCAACAGATCAACGTCCAGATGGAGATCATTGAGAAATGGTGTCCCTCAGGGGCCCTACTGGGACCGCTGCTGTTCAACATCTTCATCAATTACTGGAGAAAAGGAGGCTGAGGGGAGACCTCATCGCTCTACAACTACCTGAACAGAGGGTGTAGCGAGGGCAGCGTCGGTCTCTTTTCTCAAGTAACGAGAGATAGGACAAGAGGAAATGGCCTCAGGTTGAGCCAGGGGAGGTTTAGATTGGATATAAGTAAAAATTTCTTCACTGAAAGGGTTGTCAAGCATTGGAACAGGCTGCCCAGGGAAATGGTCTAGTCACCATCCCTGGCAGTACTTAAAGGTGTGTAGATGTGGTGCTGAGGGACATGGTTAAGTAATAACTTGGCAGCGCTGGGTTAACGGCTGGACTTGATGATTTTAAAGATCTCCTCCAACCAAAATGATTCTATGATTCCACACCATTTTTTGCTTTAGTTGCTGTTGTTATTGATTTTGTTCCTAAGTCATGAAATCTGATGATTATCCATAAATCAAAATGTTTTAGAACAACTTTGAAAACGGTCAAAGCAAGCTGGATGCACTTTCAAGGGCTCTTCAGTAAGAAATGACAAACTACATGTAAGAATTCTAAAATCATGAGAAAAATGCTCATATTTACTTGAAAATTATTATTTTTAATTTAACACTCTTTGATTAATCTTTTCCTGTTCGTTGAGCTTTTGGAATGCACATCTTCCTATCATAAAGCTCTTCTTTGAAAGTGTTGTGCACAGGACAAATAAAAAGAGAGAGAGAGAGACGGGGATAATGTAACCTCTGGACTCTGGGAGCAAAGGCTTTAAGACAAGCATGAAGTACAATTCTGCAGACCCATTTTGTACAACCTTGTCGTCAACACAAGATGTTACACGCATGGTCCTCGGAGGCGAGAAGCATGGAAATGCTTGCATTTTCTTCATGATGGTAATAGTTCTCTGCCTGTCGTTCAGTGGATACAACATGGGAAGGCTTTTTGGTTTTCAGGCATAGCAGTGCAATCAGAAATGTTTACGTTGGAGCTCAGCTGTTTTGACCAGCCCCACACACAAGTTCGGTGCTGGTGCATGCATAGAAGAACGGCTGTTTTAACATCACTTTCACAAGTGGCATTTTGTTTTGAGACGCGGCAGAAGACAGCTCAGGATATGAGCTGCCAAGAACAGGCTGCCTAGCTGATTTAAAACCACTGGAGTGAAACATGACTATTAATGCATTTTATCTCCATACAAATCAAATGCCTGCATTCTCTCATCCGCATTTACCAAAATGGCATCTGACTAACAAAACCTGCTGTCCTCCAGTGATGACTACAATCACAAAGGTCTAACTGGGAGGAGAGCTGTGGAGGCGAATGCCAGTCTGACTCGCTAGTACGATACTGCAGTAGAACTAAAGATGGAAAATAAGTCCCGTTACCCAGACAATCTTATAATATTATCTTTTGCTTACACACAGACCAACAAACCTATGGTGCGAAGGTAAAATGATTTAGTTAAAATCAGTAGAAGTTCTAAGGAGCAGACAGATGCCTTTGCTTCACCTTCAGTTTGGATAAGCTTAACATGGTTTTAAAAAAGTGCTATTTTCTAAGCCAACAGAAAGAAAAGGCACACCGAAATGAGTGTGTCGCTATCATAGTCTTCACCAGCCTATACCAAAGAGACTTCTCAGGCTGAAGACTGTTCCTTGAGGTGACGAGCTCAATAGTGATGTTCAAATAGTCAGTTGCTCCTACACTGGCAGTGAAACAAAAAAGTTGTCAGAAACCAGCTTCTTGTCAACCTCAAACTTGCAGCAGCTACATTTTCCTTGCATTCTTTCTTTTTTTTGGTCTTTTTAGGTGCAAGCACAGAATACATGGAAGTGTAGGCTTGTACACTTACACGTATTCTTACTTACTTAGCGTGTGAAATGTCCTCCCAAGGGCCACGAGGAAACCTCATCTAAAATTAGATCAGGTGAAACAGTAGAGAACATACTGAATTACACAGTGCCATTAAAGTTAGGAAGAATTTAACTCTGCAAAAGCATTCTTTTCAAAAACAGACCTTTTCAAAAGAAAGCTATTTGGGCTTTTAAAACTCTTTTTACTATCTGGAGCTGTCAGAGAGCATGTTTTGTGTGTGCTTGTCAGAGAAAAGAAGAGAGGAAAGAAGACAGAGATAGAAGGAACTTAAACCCCTGTAAATATTAATTTTCAAAACAGTCATTTTCATTTTCAGCTTGAACATTTTGTAGATTTACTATGGGCAATAGCCTTTTTAATTAGCAAAAAAAAAAAAAAAAACACCCCACAACAAAAACCCAATAACCTTTGAACAAGCTCTAACATTCAAAATGCAAAATTAAACATACAAATATATTTTTTCTCTCTCTCCTCTTTTTTCTCCCACTTTCCTCTTGAGGGTTTAAGCATGTTCTCTGTGGATCATCAGGGTTTTCTGAGTACACCAAACAGCAATTTTTTCACACTTCCCTTAATCTCTTTCAGTTTAAATATTTAGGACTTCACAGGTTCTCAATAACAAGCACAAGCTCAGTAAACCTTTAGTTGGGTTGGTGAATGTGCTTTCTGTCTATATTTAGCATGAATATTTTATGATTCCTATTCACTTCGGTTCTAGGAACCAGAGGGACGTCTGTTAAAATAAAAACAAATAAACCTTAGGATCGCTTTCTAAAATGGTAAGTTGTTCTGCAAAGGTAGTTTTGATTAATGGAGAGGTTCTTCTGGGTGGTATTTGTAAACGTATTGCCTTGCCTCAGCTGTCGTGCATCATGGCAAACAGAAAACAACTCACCTTTCCCCAAGCATAGCATATCCCCCTTGCTATTCCCTGACGAGTGAAAATGGGGGTTATATACCTCTGGAACCAGGTTTTAATTCTCTGCTTGTTCTACTCCTGTTACAGCTGTCCTTGGAGAATTTGATTTGTAACTGCAAGTGAAATGCTTCAACAAAACCAAACAAAGCCACAACAAAGAAAAAAACCTCCACATGTGTCATGCATCCTGGTCTTTCTAAATACTCTGCATTAATAGAAAGATCTTATATTTATTCCCATTAACATTATTCCCATCTCAGTTGAAAATACACTGCCTCCCTCTTTTCTGGCTTTTCCTCCCTCCCTGTCTCCCTTCCTCCCATCCCTCCATCCGTTCATCTTTCCCCATTTTATTCAGACTGAATAAGCAAGGCAGCACCCTGCCCCCCTACATGCAGACCCCAGATTCTGCATGTACAGAAAGAAATAATGAAAGCCCAATGCCCTGCACCCACCCACCCTCTTTGAGAGAGGCACGACCTGAGGCGACCGCCATCCCTGCCTTGCAGAAATGGTTACTGACCCGCCAAACCCCAGCTCAGTCCCCAAGAGCTGGGGATAAGGTTGTCTCCCTCATTTTTCAGTCCTGCAGTTAGCGGCATCCTGAGTTCAGATTTTTGAATCAAGGAGACTGATAACCTCCGTTACACTCATGTTTTGGAAAATGCTCTCCAACATTGGAAACCAGAAACCCTTTAAAAGCAGTTGCTGCCTGTTTCTGATGATAAACTGGCAGGAAACACATCTACGTATGTGATAGCATATCCATCCTAGAATTCTGGGATTTTTTAGGACTCAAAACTGAACAATACATTAGGCCTAATTCTACCTTAGTTACACTCAAAGCCAAATTACCATCAGATTCAGTAACAGCCAAGCTTTGCATTCTTTTCCAACTTCAGCTGTTTGCAGCAAGAGAAAAGACATCTCAATACATTTCTCATGTGAATAACCATTGTGCTAAGCATATCCACCTTTTTTTTTTTTCATTATGCAGGTTTCCATTGCATAAAGTCATGACTCTGTCACCTTGAGGACACATTCACAGTTGTGGTGATATAACTTACTCCACTCTGCAAGGAACCCAGATTCCCATTGCACTGCCACTGGTAACAACCATTTTAACACCTACAATGATCCTTACTGTCAGCAACAGGGAACTGAAGAGGCAGACTTGTGGGTTTTGTGCATGCACTGAAATTCCCTGGTACTTCAAAAACTGAAAATTGTGAACCTTTAAAGCCAGTATCTCGCATACAATTCTTGTTTTCTGAAGCCACACTGTAAATCCCAGGAGTTCATTTAGCCAAGGCAGCATAAACCAAATGCTGGGCCATGTGGTGTGAACAGACGGGCACCGAGGCAATGCCAGGGGAACCTGCAGGAGCTCAGCATCACTTCATCTCTCATCCTCAGTATGAAATAACAGCCTCCTCCAAGCTAAGAAAGAGCCTTTGCTGCCAGACCTTAGACCAGATCAGACCCGTAATCGAAGAATAATCTTAAAAATAGAGATTTCTCTGCAATAGAAAAACTCGGTATTTTCTCTGTGATAGAGAAAACTGCAAAACTTTCCTGAATATGAAACTGGAACCTATTAGTCTTTCACTTTCTCTGATTTTTCTTATCATTATTGCTAGATGCTCCAAGGAGAAGTATTTACACATAAACCAGCTGGATTCTGTACACTCAGTGGACTTACAACTTATCTGATCTGGTCTCAGAGAGGCATAATATTTTTCTTTGATGGATTGTCAACAATGAAGACCATTTTAGCAGGAATAAAGCTGTAAGACTTTCCAATTTAAGCTAATTGAGACAAAGTTATTTGAGGTTAGTAATATTTGCTCAGTCTCAGGAGTAACTGAAAGGGCAAAAAAGCAATTAGAAACAAAGGAATTAGACTATTAAGGTGTGTTTTACAGCAGATTTCGGAAAATCAGTACAGAGGTTCACTTGTTTAATGAACCATATAATGTCAGATACTACTGAGCAACCAAAATGAGATTAAAGAAACTGACTTATAGGCTTCAATTTTGCTTTTAAGAACTGCTGCATCCAGACAAACTCCCATACATTTATTTGTATAACCTGAATGGTCTTTACTTCTGCTCTCTTTTTCTCCATGTTTCTATGCTCAACTTCTGAATTGTTAAATCCTTCAAACACCACAAAGTCCTGATTACAAAAAGGCAAGATGCTTTTTTTAAGTGTTTGCCATCACAATGAAGAATTAAAGAAGAGTAATGCAGGATTCTCTTGGAGTGTTATTTTCAAATGTTGATCATTTGCCTGTCATCAGCCACAGCATTTTTTCCTGCTACTTTCTTTTCATTACCATGTAATCATTTTTCAAACTTCAGTCTGTCAGTACCAATGATTTCTGCATCTAGTGTATTCAGGCAGTGCAAAAGGACTTGCCTGAAGAAGACAGAAAGCCCGTGAGCCAGTATCGAACCCAGAGACTGCATTCCAGAAGCCTGCTCAGCCCTACCTGCTTTAAATAAAGGCAAAGTCTCACAATCCTGCAACATATAAAACTTGCTCTCAATTTGTATTATCACTTTTATCCAACACGTTGTTCACTGAAGCCAAAAGCAGAGGCTCATCTTTCTGTGTGAACTGCAGCATCGCTGCAGCCTGTCCCGCAGATGGAATCCAGACCTGCCTGACACAACTGCAAAATGCGACACTTATTCTGTGTGTGCACTGGTGCACTGAACAAACAGGACGTGATGCAACCTGCAATGCCAAAAACGGTACAAAGAGAGTACGTATTATCAGGGGTAAAGCATGACTTTATACACCCTGGAGCGCACCAATGAAAGCAACGTGAGCTTCCTTTGATCAAGAGCTGCCATCCCAAGTTTCACGGGGGATACAAAGTAATTCCAAGTGTCACTGAGCAAGTTTCAGCTGTCTTCCCCTTGCTTTTTCTGCTGGGAGTGTGGTAAATCCTGCCTGCTGCATTGCTGGTCCCTGACACTCATGAGGAGGCAGTGAAGGCTCCAGCTGATTGCAGACTTCGGATCAGTCTTTAAACAGCAAAAGACTTCTGTACATGGGGGATGTTCTGAAAGATCCTTAAGTAATATTATCCGTCTCACGCAAGACATTCAAGCGCATTTAAAACAGAGACTTCATCACTCTGGAAGCTTTCAGAATAAAATCCAGCATGGGAGTTATGTATGTTCAAGGGAGTAATGTAAATGTCCATTATGATCAGCTCTTCCACCCGTGTTGCAAGCACTTAGCCTGCAATAAAACTAAAAAAAAAAAAAAAAACAACAAAAAAACCCACCAAACCAAAAAGAACACCCACACCAAAAAAAACCAACCAAAACCTTATTCAAGTCAGCATTAAGATTTTTATTTTTGCAAAAGTACTCAATTTATTAGGAAAATGAGAAAAACAATCCATAAAATCTTGTTTCTAAACTGGAAAAAAATTCCCTGAAACAAAAGAAGAACCAAAGCAGAAATAATGTACATCTCCAGGAAGGTCAATCTGCAAAACTGTTCTGCCTCACCATATGATTAGAAACTTGCAAAGATCATCACAAAGAAGAAGCCACTTCATAATTAAAAAGCAAACAAAAAAAGTGATAGATCAGATGAAGTGTTTCAGGTTAAATGTTTCTCTCCTAATTTTACAGACTCACGGACCCTTGAGAAATGTGCCAAATTACAATAGTAGGAAGTACAATTCTTAATTTTTGAACAACAGTTCCCATTAGGAGATGAGCAGCAAGGGAAGTGGGAGCCATGCCTCCCACATCCCAATCCACTATGCTACCATGAAAATTAGACAAGGAAAAATAAAAGAAGCCTATTTCTAAATGTATTCACTTTTTCTGTGTTCTGCTGACATAGCTGAAAGTGCAGTACACACTCCTGTAAATTAAGATGTGGATACTTCAGAAGTAAGAGGTGTAAACTGTTTTCATAGCTCCAGGCATAGCACTCTGTTAAATTACTACATTCTGTAAAGTTCTTCCTGGAAAAGGATTATACCATGAGAAAGAAGTGAGAGAGAGGGAGGGAAGGAAGGAACAACTTACTGCTCTGATTTAGCAAAGTTTGAGAAACAGTGCAGTAACTGGTGTACTGACAGAGCTGTGCGACAGCCAGCTAGACTGAACATCTCTGGATGTGTAACAGAAGCATTAAGGTTGGTATAAATGACATAAGAATATAAACGTGTGTGTCTGGATGGATAGAAGTAAGAAGAATGGATAGTAATAATAACTAATAGTAAGTAAGAATGGATATGAATTCCAGAAGCAAGAGTGGGGAACACATTGCTTCTGCAAAGCCCAGAAGGCTGCACCCGGACACAACCACAGCACCAATGACCTCCATCCCCACATGTGATGGCAACAGGACAGAGCAATATTGCCTATGTCATTACTCCAATAATTGAAGAATTCCCTTCCAACTCCCTATCCCAGAAAGAGACAAATATTCCAAACAAACAAGGGAAAACAGACAACAAGCAACAACCTTGTTTGAGATTAAAGAAGCCACAGAAAGCAAAATCCTGATGGACAGGACATTTCCATAGCAAGTGCAGCCTCCTAAAGATTATGGAAGACCTGTCCCAAACCTACTGTGCTGTCTCCAGTCCAGAAGGACCCCAGGGAGACAACGCAGTGTGAGACACTGGCCGCCCTTGTCCTGTGTGCTGCACTAGGGAACGGCAATCTCGGTGCCTGCAAGTACGTGGGTGTGATAACATGCATAAATGAAAACTGTAAGAGAATGAATGCAACTAAAATCAACTTACTCAGAGGTTTTGTAAATAAATACAGCCTTTCCCTTCCATAAGATCTCCCACAGAGTTTTGTTACACTTATTTCCAACAAACACGATATTCGCGTGCTCATATGTTGAGCTGGGGATGGCAACTGGATGAACCCAATGCTCTTCCTTCCCTGTGTCTGCTTTGGTACAAAGTTCTAGCTCATCTCCACTTTCTGACTAGCAGTTTGCGTAGCTCAAGTATTGTCCAGAAAGTTTTCCGAACAAAGAAAAAGGTGAGGAAGAAAAGTTTGGAACAGGCTCTCAGGAAATTTTTCTCCATTTTTCATCTGAAATTTGAAAGCCTGCCATTTTTTGCTGGTGTGGAAAAGATAATTACATTTTGGGCAATTTTTACCAAACAATTTTGCAAAAAATGTCTTCCACTTGTCAACCGTTTGTTTAATCTTTTCCGCCTTTATTGTGCATTCTTTCCTTAAATCACAGCTCTCTAGCAAAGTGAAAAAGATAACAGTGGAAGAAATACAATAAATACAGTGACTGGAAAAAAATCCCCATGAAAAAACAAAAACAGACTGAATGTCATTCCTAGTTTGTTCTTATTTCGTGAGAAATTACAAAGGTTTCAAACAAATTGAGATTTTTGATATACATTTCTGTAAGAATGAATATGCTAGCTGCCATTCCATCCCATGCGTTCTTATCACTGACTTGCTTCTGGCAGTTGTACCTAAGCAGATGTTAGTACCTGATAAACATTTTGTACATATCTTTTTTTACATCTTCTTTGAACAATGAAGATGTAAAATTTTTCACCCTAAAGATTCAATTATCATCCTTAGTCACTGTCTGAAAATTCAGATGTGGTTGTTAGGCAAGCAAAGGACAATGAATAACAAAATTCTTTCAAATAACTATCTTCATTTATAAACACGTAGTCACTACCGCCCTCCTGTCCTAAATAGGATATAGAAGGTGCAATAAGCAAGTTTATATTAGTCAGCTACTAGGAGAACTTAAGAGCAGAAAAGAGAAAAAGAATCTCTTGATTCTTTTTGACTTCTGGCAGCTCTGCTTTCAGCCAGCTCACCCTCTTAGGAACCACCGGACACAGTAATTAGATGCAGTGGAGTCCATCAATCTTTATTAATGTGTTCTATAAAAATCAGAGCAATTGCATAAGTACGTTCACATACCTGGTAAATCGCTTCTGAATACAGCAACATGCTGCCCCTTTTTACTTTCTTAAGCCACTTCATTTTGAAAAGTCTTATCACTGTTTCCAAGTGGAATTTCTGAACAACAAATCTATTCTTTTCTGTTAGTTATGGAATTGCAATTAGAACACAAATAAAGTTTTTTTCAGGTCTGAAACAGGTGCTGGCATTTTGAAAAGGATGCCATTGATTGTACAGGTCACTACACAACAGATATTTCCTGAGCCTGCTGAAATCATCTGGAAAAATAGCTATCACAACAGGACTATATTCCGTACAACAATGCTGTTTCCTCTGTAGATAATACCTGTCAGCTGGTAAGACTGTACTTGGTCAAGGCATCAACCACATCCAGTGAAATCCTACACATGGTGCTTCCAGAAAGAACTGCTTCTGGCAGTGTGGAGCTTCCCAGAAATGCCTCTTGCTCACAATGCAAGAAACTCAGCAGTAAACACGGAAATGCTGTAATTAACAATTTTATAACACAAGGAATTAACCTTTTTAGATATTCTACAGCTAGAACCCACTCTTCCCTGCTTCACTACAAGGCTCAAACCTCAGGTGTGGGACAACAGTAAAGGCACACTACTCAGAATTATGTGCAACTCCTTACCATGCCTCATCTGGGTAACACAGGACCAAACTCAAAAGATGGGATCCCACATGAAAATGTGTACAACCAAGCAAATTTTGCTATTAATTCTTATGAGTGGCCGCAGGATTCTCACATCTCTAGGGAGGCTAGCAAGGATGATGTTTTGGAAATTTTAAGTTGCAGTGAAAATCAAAGGGCATGAAAATATTATCTGAGTTAGCATTTTGCTTTATATTTTAATAATTTCAACAAACAGCTCTCAGTCTGAGATGTCTATGTATTTTTGTTCTGTTTATACTCACTTTTGAATTACTCAGGGAAGTTTCCTCACATTATGGTTTTTGCATATAATGTTTGTGTTACAGCACTTTTCCATATTGTTATTTCCCATCCTTTCTATACTAAAAGGTTCTCGATCTCAAATCAGGATTGCCCTTCCCTCTGAACAGCACAACAGAGGTATGATGGCTCAGATACTCTAATATCCATGCACTAGATCAAGAAACAGAACTGCCAAAAGGATATACTGTATCTTGGCAAACCAGTAAACTTGCATTTTCATTCTGCATCGGAAACTGCATATCTTTTCCAGACACAATTTTCTTAAAACAGTCCATTTTCAGAAGTCCAGAAGTTCAGGATCATCTTTTCACTCACAGAGGTTTTGTTTCTCCCTTGATCGCTAGTCAGAAGTGACCAACTGTAAAATGTATCATGATGCCAACGTATCTCATGAAATGTGTTGGATTTAATGGAACAGGGCTCTTAACAGCTCCTCTGGAAGCACTTTTGTTACCACAAGCAGAGATACAGCACGACTCAGCTTTCCTGAGAGGAGAGATGTCCTCTCTGTGCATGAAAGAAAAGACAGTGGAATCTGCTAAATATCACAGTGTTCAGATTTCCACGTTTCCTTAAAATACGAAGAAGAGGCTATTTATTTAGAAAAACAGCTCTACATTTGACACAGGAAAATGAATAATCCATCAGCTCTACGTGTTTGACACTTGATGAAGAAGCTCTTGAACACATTTATTTACCGCTCACTCTTGTCACTGTAAGTCCTCTGCTTTCTGACTTGTTTGGCATTCCGTGGAAACGGTTGAGCTGGCACACTTTCTATAACACATTCAAATAAAGAACAACCCAGCCAGCCAACACCATAGCCAAGTATCTCCAGGCTTACACCTGCTCATGCTGCTCCCCCAGCACAGCAGCCTCTGGGAGCTCCTGCCTGCCTCACGTCCTCCCGCCTCATGGAGTTGCCTGATGGGCAACGGATGGAGTCCTGCTGCTGCCGAGGAAGCGAATTAACATGCAAGGCTTTCACCTCTGCTAGTAGAGGTCAAGGCTCTCAAAATCAATCAATCACTTCTTCTCAAAGGCCTGCTCTTTCCACACACTTGAGACACCAGACTGGGACGCTGCAAAGACCGTGTATGTTGCTGCCCCCGGCACTGCTCTGACAGACGGGTGACTGACTGCAGGCAAGATAGAATCACAGAATCACAGAATTCTTTTGCTTGGAAGAGGCCTTTAAGATCATTTCTGTGTCCAGCTCTGGAGCCCTCAGCACAAGAGGGACATGGACCTGTTGGAGCAGGTCCAGAGGAGGGCCACGAAGATGATCAGGGGGCTGGAGCACCTCTGCTATGGAGACAGGCTGAGAGAGCTGGGGTTGTTCAGCCTGGAGAAGAGAAGGCTCCGGGGAGACCTTATAGTGGCCTTCCAGTACCTGAAGGGGGCTACAGGAAAGCTGGGGAGGGGCTGTTTGCAAGGGCATGTAGCGGCAGGACGAGGGGCAATGGTTTTAAACTAGAGCAGGGTAGGTTTAGATTAGACATTAGGAAGAAGTTCTTCCTTCACCCCAATGAGGGTGGTGAGACACTGGCCCAGGTTGCCCAGAGAGGTGGTGGAGGCCCCATCCCTGAAGACATTCAAGGCCAGGCTTGATGGGGCTCTGAGCAATCTGATCTAGCTAAAGATGTCCCTGCTTACTGCAGGGGGGTTGAACCTTTAAAGGTCCCTTCCAACCCAACACATTCTATGATTCTATTCTATGATCATCAAGTCCAACCATTAACTTAAAACTACCAAGTTCCCACTAAACCATGTCCCTCAGCACCACACCTACACCTCTTTTAAATACCTCCAGGGATGCTGACTCAACCACTTCCCTGGGCAGCCTTTTCCAATGCCTGACAACACTTTCAGTGAAGAAATTCTTCCTAATATCCAATCTAAACTCCTCTAATGCAACTTGAGGCGATTTCCTCCTATCGCTTGTTCCTTGGGAAAAGAGACCAACACCCACCTTGCTACTACACTATTGTCCCTTAGACAAAAAAAGAAGAAGCACATTACAACAGCTCGGCTATGGCTACTCAACTCCCGTAAAGCTGAGTGAAGTGCAGCCAAGGGGTTGTGTGTGTTTTTTGGCATACCAAAGGATATAAAACTCTTTTTCTTCACTACCGACCTCTTACAGGATAGTAAGATGCTTTTTTTTTTCCCCAAGCTGTTTTAGGAGAAAATTCAGAGCAGTCAAGAACGTTATTGCAGCACAAGCCTTCCTGTGACCCATTACTGGGGTTACATTGCTAAAAAAAAAAAAAAAAAAACAGAGAAAGCAAGTCCTTTGCAGCCCTGCTTAATGTGACTGCTCCTGGCTTGTCTGACACACTGGTGACAACCGCCAAAGTTAAAAGGGTAAGTTGTGACAGCATGAAGAGAAACTCTCACTCAAGCTGAAAAAAATTCACACCATACAGAGAAAAAAACATAGATACGCAACATACATTCTCCATAGTACCCACCTTTAAATTGCAGTCAGATTTTTAAATTATTTTTTAAATAAAGACTCCCTTATTTCCAAAATGCCTGAAAAAAAAAAGGCGAAGCTCAACTTCTGGGGTGGGAGGGGGGGGGGAACCCCCCACACCCAAAAACCAACCAGCCCCAAAGAAAACATCACCCTACACAGCTGCTCCCTCTGTCTCTGGTGCAGTTAAGTCTACCTCTCTACTTGGATCAGGAACTTGCCCAGCTTATGGAACAGCACCATTTTCTCTAGGTTTCTCCTCAGTACACAACCAGAACTCATCTTCCTCCTTGTCCAACTACTGAACCCAAGGCAAGTGGCAGTGCAGGACATGTTACACTGGCATCAAGGTGTGAAATGCTAATTCCACTGTATTCCTAAATTATTGCAAATACTCATGTCTAAGCAGATAATGGCCAGATGGTGACACCCTGAGTAAAACTGGACTCCACGGGAAATCTTGATGGAACCACTTATTGAGCAAGGTACTGCTGAAAGTGACTAAGAGACATAATACCAACTCATTTGTTAAATTACTTGGGATTCATTTTTTCACAGGTAGCTTCCCATGTATTTGAACAAAACTCAGTTCCTTCAAGCTCTGTGAAAGTTATATTGCTGTATTCTCCATCAAACAAAAGACAATGAATCTTTGCAAAATGTGCACTAGATAAAGGCACTGCCTACTCACACTAACAGTTATTGTGCAACCAGACGAAAGAGTTCAGATTAACTGTGACCAACAATTGCTGTGCTGAAGCTGGAGAATGCAGCTTCCCACAAAGTGCGTCCAGATCATGCTCTATGCTGGTTCGTTTTTAAATGTCAGCAACTTTCTGCATTCTAAACAAAAAACAAAGTAATCCTGTAATTGGTAAAGAATGTAAAGCCCCATTCTAATTGAAAGCAAAAACAAACCATGTTGCCCCTAAGCTATTGTATTGACCGAGTGAAACTGCTGATTTTCAGTCAATGTATTCTAGTCTGTCCTGTTTCAGATCATGGCCCTATTAAGTCACCTGTTAGTTCACTGGCGTGAGACGTGTTTTTTTTCTTTCTACACAGACCCATTAGTAATAATAGACCTCCTTTTTGTCTCCATTACGGCATTTCAAAGACAGTCTGCATTGAGCTTATCATCTGCAAATGTTTTTGTACAATCTAATACCATGAACTGTAGTATTATATTCAAATAACAACACATATTGAATTTCATTCGGCATGTGGGAAAATAAAATGAAAGGATGAGTTTCGAAGCATAAACAGGATAAATAGATAGGATTCAACTTTCTCACATTGAATAATTACATCCTGGCACGGCGCCCAAAGCATATTCATCACAAAGAGACGACAGGGTACAGCACACTGCCAAAGTCTAACTTCCTCAGACAAAGGCTGGACAACCCCGGCAAAGCAGAAGTCTTACAGATTTGCCTGCTAATGCTGCATCATTGGTTCCTGGAAATTTGCTGAACTGCAATTCATCATTACAGTTCATTAGCAAGGTCCATAAACATAAAAGCTGTTAATTACACCTGTGCTGTGCAAGTGTTCGTGCTGCACTCGCTGACTGCATTCCGTACATCTCCCAGCTTGCAGTGGGCGTCCATCCAGGGCTGCTCTTCAGCCTGGTTTGAGGGCTGAAGAAGGCTGTCATCATTGTTTGCACCGTGAGGAGACACAGTATTGTTCCAGTCCTGCCACCACTGGGAGGCTGGGCCATCTGTGCAGCTTACGAAGAATCTACACTTAGCAGACCTCTGTCTTCTGCTGGGTTTTTGCCTTGGAAATGTGCTTTACTTCTGGCATTGTCTAAACTGCTTTACTCTGGGTATTCCCAATACCCTACATTCCACCTTATTAATAAAAAATTAAAAAGCACCAGGCACCTAATCCACACATGATAAAAGAAACAGATTAAGTTCCTGGTTGGGAGAGCCGCATTGTCAGTCCTGCAGCAGATGCCACAGTTGGCTGCGTTTGCTTGCCCTGCAGAGTCGCCAGAGAGGATATGAATTCAAATTTGTCATTTTCAAAACGCAAAATTTTTTTGTTTTCTCAGAACAATCATTCTGCTGCATGTTATCCTCCTGCCATAATATCATTTATGCACCCTATCAAAGGTATTTTACCCAATTGTCAGGAAATTCCCATGGAAGTACCATTCACAAGATCCAGTGTACTATGCCCAAATGCATCATAAAGGATTTATAACCTGCCCAGGTATATTTCATTAGAATATGCTTCCAATCAAATCAGTGGGATAAGATTCTCCATGTCTTGAAATGAAGGTAACATAACCTAAATGTTTTTTTTTTTTTCCTTGTTGAAGTTAAACATGAAAAGAATAACTTAACCATATACAACTATAAAAAAGTGCTCTTTTCTCCCCTTCTCCATTTCAGCAGCCCTGGCTCAGAATTACTCTTCTTAAACCTGAGCCCAAGAAGCAACCCCAGGTTAAAATCCCTGTTTCCCCCAGTGCAGAAGCAGGACAGAAACAACTGCACAGTATTACCCCGGGCAGTCAGCGAGGAATGGCATCAACCTGCACGACCCCACACCTGAGGACAAGACCCAACCCGGTGTGGGCATGTGGACAAGCGGCTTGCAACTACATTTCCTGGGGGACAGGGCCAGCACAAAGGAGTGTGTTTTGAGATTTTCAGGAGTGTACTTTCCCCTTGTGGCACTCGAGGCAGAGCAGTGCCACCAAGCTGCAAGGGACACCCTAGGGCAGCTCGGGTCGGAATCACAGGCTGGAGAAAGTGACGAAATGGGATTCCTATGTCAGAGGCGAGGACAGATCTCACATCTATGAATGATTCATTTCTTAGGAGACCTTAGAGAGATTTCTTGTCTAAGGCTCGTCCTGAGAGGGAGCAGGCAGAGGTGATCTGTTCTCCAGTTGTTTCATTTCCAAAGGGAAGACGAAAAAAACATATTTCAGTCTAGTACCATAAAGCCAGCATGCCTCTTTCTCCATGCCAAGTAATTTCTCCTTTAGGGAGGCCCACAAAGCATGTAGCTTTTCCCTTGCTTCTTACTGATGCTCAAGTACCTTTTTACTGTGATTGCTTGTTCTGAAGTTTAGCAATATAAGCATTCCTGAAAATTATATGGCCATCTTGGACAAAATGAGGGTCTCAAAGACAATACAGGCACAGACATGGAAGCTCAAAACTGCCAATTCATGTTACAGAAACTACAAACACAAAAGAGTAAGACTATTGTCAATCAAAAATCCCACTCTTTCTTGGCTGATCTAGTTACTTCCCTGGAAAAATATTTAAACTACAAGTGCAACCTTATGCCAGTTGCAGTGCGTCTCTTCCACGATACAGAGTAAGAAGATTTTCTTTCTAAGCAAACCAGGAAGAGACACAGAAGAGGGACACAGAAGACTTTCTGAAGAACTAGAAGAGACAGCTGTGGATCCGTTCTCTTATAAGACAGACTTTTAAGTTCAAAAGTTTGTCCCCCTTAACTAGTTCTTTCTCAGTGACAAACCTGAACAAGAAGAAAATGCTCCTCCTGTTTTAAAGCAAAACGAAAAGTCAAGATATCATGTGTCCATAACACAGAAATTAAGTGGACTTTTGCATTACCTTGCTTTTCTTTTGATGGGACCTGAACTGAACAAATTACAGTCAGTTACTGTTCTGACATGAATAAAACTGACAGGTTTGGTACAGGGCTTTTTACAGGCAGCCTAAGATCAGGCAACTGTCTACACCTAGCCCCAGCAAGCCTGTAACTCACTCTTTCCAGGTCACAATATACCTTTCAATTACTGTACGACACCCACTAAAATCAATGACATCTTCACAAAAATAACTGGAGTTATACCTGGATCTCTTAGCACATATACCGAAGGCTGAGGCTCTGTTTGGTTCAGTTTAGAACAATCTCCAATACGTTTTAGTGTTCACTGAAAGGAAGAAAAAAAAAAGATTTTATTAAAGGTAGGTCAGATATTTTAAACTGGTTTTGGCAAGGGCAGAGTGATCTTAAAACTGGTTTTATATTAATGCTCTTTTATGGAGATTTAAAAGTACTATGTGATTTTTTTTTCTGTTGAAGTCTGAACAAAAGCAATGCAATGGGAGTACTATGCTTTACACACTATGTATATGGACTTGTAGATTTCTCAAAGCCAGAAATGTCTCTTCTGTACGGAAACAAAGCTGGGAAGAAGAAAGGCTAATACTCTAATGAAGAACACGTTGAATTACTATTAATTATCAGAATAAAAATAGTCAGTTCTCTTCCACCTTGAAAACACAATAATGCTTCTTCCTAACCTGGCATTATGCATTACTCCTTCCCAATAGGGAAATAAAAAACCCTTGCTACAAGACTGAGTCTCTAACTGTAACAGCAGTTGACTGTAACTGTATTTCCTGTTGTCATTCATCAATCATGCCAGTTTTGAAAGACATCTTACCATACTTCCATAGAAATTCTCAATTCCATTACAGCATTGTTGAAAGGACTGAGATATAAACACAAAGAGACCTTTTAATGTGCTGTGCTGGTCTCCAAATAGAACTACAAAACTAAAAAAACGTTTTGACATCCCACTCTGATTTCACCTTCTCAGACAGATGCAAAAGCTTCTCCACACGCAGTGAAGCTTCTTTTCAACACCAGAGGGGCAGGGACAGGTGCCCGACTCTGCATTTGAAGGCAAGCAAAGTCTGAGGATAAAGAGTGACCCACTTAAAGCACGTTCCACTTCAGACTGGAGAAGGCATTACCCCAGTCTGACAGCAAGGGATCCGTTTTGAAATTTGGAACCGCTTTATCTTTGTCTCAGCAAGGGTAATAAAATGAAAGGGATTAGAGACCTGAGCTGTGATTGAGACCAGAATAAGTTACTATTTTCTAGCAGCTTAAGAAGACAGCAATGGCCTATTGCTATTCCTTTACAACATCACCGCAATTCACAGCAGTTCTGCTCTTTTTTGTCTCTCGGTGAAAACACTTCTATTATCATTGTGTTTAAAGGGGGTTTGCTGAGAGATGTTTAGCAGTCCCATTTGAACTCTCTCTCTCTCTTGATTGAAATAGTGTATTACTGTTATCTGCTATCAAGAAACTTTGCACCTCTTCCGGAAATTTACACTTCGGTGGAGGCTGTTGGCGGATTTCTGCGTATGTGTGCAAGCTGAGAGCTGGTATTTCAGCGGGTTACGGACTATCAATACAGAATATGACAGCAGGCATGTAGGTGACTATACAGACAGGCGCCTGTCGGAAAACCCACACCCCGTGGTCTAGATCACACACGGCTTCTCCCTCCACCTGCGAGAGGCTGCCTGTAATTGACATTGCAAAAGGACACGCTGCAACACAGCCAAAGGGCAAATGGGAGAGACCGCAGAGCCTGCATTTAGGCATGCATCGCCGCCCCAGTCCAGATCTATTTACAGGCCTCCCGTGGGCGATGAGTAACACCATCATTACAGCCCCTGCCTGCTGCTCTCTAGCACAGATGAGAGCACGGAGCTTGCCCTCTAACCAGGACACGGCCCCAATGGCAGATTTGGGGGGGGGGGGGTGGGGGCAAAAATTAATTGCTCTGAGTAAGCATGTCTTTAAAAAGTCACTGATTGCTTTGTGTCTAAGCCTGCATTATAAAAAAGCAAAATCTGTATTTAGAAGCCTCTGCTGATTTCAGAGTATTTTTTTTTTGCTAGCCAGAATCCGACAAGAACACCTAGAAGCACGGTTATTTTTCTTCAAAAAAAAAGCAAGAAAAAAAAAAAAGAATAAGTAATACCTGTACCATTAATGGGCTACACAAGGGCCACTTCCCAGACGTCAGGAGGGTGCTGAAGGAGATTTCACCAAGGGAGATACATCTGGTCAACATGGCCAGCCCCTTCCTCAGAGCGGCCTCGCCACCAGAATCATTTGGGAACCGCTGCCTGTGATCACAAACTGTTTGGGAAAAGGGACCGTATTTTGTCTCTGTAGTCCCAGCATGTGCAGAATCCTTAAGCACCTCTAAAGAAGAGTTTCACATAAATCAGCAAAAACAAGCGTCTAAGACCCGGACAGCCTTTACGCACATTTTCCAGGGCAGCCCCTGGTCAGAAGCTTTGGGTTCAGAGACCAGGGCAGATGACTGCCATCAGCTACTCTGACTTCCCTCACACAGATGAGGAAAGAACCACATCCTCTCGGTCTTGCCTCATGAGTCAGCGCTTTTTTGCTTGGTTGAGATTATTTTTTCCTACTGCTAAAGAAAATCTGAAATCAGATTTTTATAGTAACCTACCAGACCCCCTAAGAATGAAAGAGCTATTTATTCAGAGAGATAAAGGTGCTTCCTTCTCAGAGTACTGTGGTGGGTTGACCTTGGCCAAAAGCCAAATTCCCGTCCAGCCTCTCAATCATTCCCCCTCGTCAGCAGGATGGGGGGAGAATATAGGATGAGCAAGCTCGTGGGTTGAGGCAAAGACAAGGAGATGGCTTACCGATTACTGTGGTGGGCAAAACAGACTTGACTTGGGGGGAAAGGAGAATTAAATTGATTTATTGCCATGTAAAATAGACTCAGGTAGTGAGAAACAAAGACAAACACACCAACACCTTCCCCACAGACACATCAGAAGATGGTGGTTTCTCTCTGCTGTTCTTTCCCACTCACACTTTCCCCCATGCTCTGGGCTCTCCACCGGCAGCCGGGCAGATCTGTTCCAGTCCCAGGATGCTGCTCAGTGCCTCCTGCCCCTCCTTGCTCTTCCCCTCCTGTCCCTCGCTCTTTTTTCCTCACTCCTCTGCTTCTTCAGCATTTTTGCCTTTTCTTCGTAGAATGGTTTGGGTTGGAAGGGATCTTTGAAGGTCATCTAGTTCAACCTGCATGCAATGACCAGCGACATCCTCAACTAGATCAGGTTGCTCAGAGCCCTGTCCAATCTGACACTGAATGTTTCCAGGGACGGGGCACCTACCACCTCTCTGGGCAACCTGCCCCAGTGTTTCATCACCCTCAGAGTAACAGATTGCTTCCTTATATCTACTCTTTCAGTTTAA
The DNA here is from genome assembly GCA_947846985.1 of Fratercula arctica. NCBI lineage: Eukaryota > Metazoa > Chordata > Aves > Charadriiformes > Alcidae > Fratercula > Fratercula arctica. Next base: position 74,656,032 of record CANTUZ010000026.1, on the reverse strand, counting down.
AACCATTATCCCTTGTCCTATCACTACAAGCCCTACTAAAAAGTTTGTCTTCATATTTCTTAGAAGCCCCCTTTAGGTACTGGAAGGCTGCTATAAGGTCTCCCCAGAGCCTTCTCTTCTCCAGGCTGAACAACCCCAACTCTCTCAGCCTGTCTCCATAGGAGAGGTGCTCCAGACCTCTGATCATCTTCGTGGCCCTCCTCTGGACTTGCTCCAACAGGTCCATGTCCTTCTTGTGTTGGGGACTCCAGAGCTGGACGCAGTACTCCAGGTGGGGTCTCACAAGCATGGAGCAGACGGGCAGAATTACCTCCCTCGACCTACTGGCCACGCTTCTTTTGATGAAGCCTGGGATGCTGTTGCTTTCTGTGCTGCGAGTGCACACTGCTGGCTCATGTTGAGCGTCTCGTCCATCAGCAGCCCCAAGTCCTTCTCCTCAGGGCTGCTCTCAATCCCTTCATCCCTTCCACATGTTTTGGCAACTGCACCCGTAGCTGAGGGGCTGGGCTGGTCATGGCTGGTTCCAGATGGCTCCAAGGACCCACTGCTGGGCCTAGAGCTGGCTGCAGCCATCTGGAACCAGCCATGACCAGCCCTGGGCATCCCGCAGCAGAGACATTGACATTGATCTCCCTTCAACAGAGATCCTGAAACTGAGCTGAGACTGACACAGATTTATTTAGACATTACAAAGGATGTGATTGAGGGGGAGAGGGAAAGGGAAAAAATCAAGCTGACTGCTGCAAGTCTTGTTTGCAAAGGATGTTAGCATGTTTTTGTCAGCAAAACACGCAGCTCCTGCTGCTCAGGTCAGATCCCCGTAGGAAGGGAGGAATCAGCAGTTCCCAACCTACTCACTCCCTGGCCTTAGATTTCAAAGGCACTGATTCATGGCCATTGTCCCTGCCGGGCTTGCAGGGAGAGGAGGGCATCCCACCCCGCTGCCGCTCCAACGCCCTTCTCCCGTTCCCCATCCACTGGTCCCAGGAAACTTTTCCCAAAGCTGGCGATGGGACAAGGTTGATAACATCCTTGCTCTTCTCCAGCTCAGCCAGACGGAAGAAATTGCACTACCCTGAATAAGGAGAAATGGGCAACGTGTCTTCAAGGCACAGAGATACCAATAATTTTCAATTTTCTTGACGTTGATGCCGAAGACATAACCCGCCGAGTTTCAGACATATTCAATAAGAGAAAAAAGAAAAAAAAAAAAAAGACTACTACAAAGTTAAGTCTCTGTAAAGAAGTGACATTCCCTTGGGTCACTACACCACTGTTGGATTTGACATAAATGACACCGTTGAGAGCAGGCAGGTAAACAGGAGCCACAGATTTGCGTGCTAAGGTACAACGGGCCAAAATAAGTGCTGCAGCCGCTGAGGCAGCTGCTCTGCCTGACCTGTACCCACAGAGGCTTGCAATGCCTGGGCTGCCCTAACGAGGACTACAGAGGAGCCTGGAAGTTTTGCTTTTGACCTCATTCATTGACTTCAAGGGAATCGGGGTCTCCTCTTCAGGATTCACAGTGCAACAGGCTGCCTTCTTTACCTCCTAACAAGCACTTACACATCTGATTTACAGAGTCTTTCAGACATACTAATGTATGAGTAAGAGACAAGAAGGCTTTTTTGTCACCCTGTTACTATTGCAAACGCAAACCAGAAACCGGCTGGAGAACAAACAGAACAACCAGTGCTCCATTCTGGGGACATGGCCTTTGGCTGTAAATCAGGCTGGCCCCAAATAATTTGGGATTTGTTTTTGAGGAGGCCACATCAAAGGTGATTACATACTCCCCATTGTGGAATGTAAGGACAGGCCTTCTGTGATCTGAAGAGCAAGGTGAGGACAGCAATTAGATCTGCATTGTACTCAAGCTCCAGGGACAAGCACACAAAACAAAACTGTTTTCATATATGCAAACACATTAAACTTTTTGTCTCCACAGAGCACTATGGATTGATCCACCTAAGAAGAGTTCACCCAGGTAGGCACCCTCACAACCCTCTAATGGACATTTTGATGTCCTTACCATCCCTGTCCTTCTTCCTTCATGCCCAGGGGCAGGGAAAAAGCATGTCTTCTGCCACAAGACCGAAGATGATGTCCAGTCACTGCTAGTCCCACTGTGCCTCCACACGAAACCATGCTTCTCTCTCATCGCTGAATTGGCAAGCAAGGTTTCTCTTCTTAACCCAGATCCCAGCTAAGAGCACAGACAGGTCATTTACAAGCTGTCTGCCTCTTCTGCCACTGGAAATATTAGCAGCTGCCCATCTCATGCTTACGGCTCCTTAACAGCAAGAGAAGAGAAGGCTCTGGGGAGACCTTATAGCAGTCTTCCAGTACCTAAAGGGAGCCTACTGGAAAGATGAGGAGGGACTCTTGATCAGGGAGTGGAGCAATAGGATGAGGGGTAACAGTTTTAAACTGACAGAGGGGAGATTTAGATTAGATATTAGGAAGAAATTCTTTACTATGAGGGTGGTGAGGCACTGGAACAGGTTGCCCAGAGAAGTTGTGGAGGCCCCAACCCTGGAGGTGTTCAAGGCCAGGCTGGATGGGGCTTTGAGCAACCTGGTCTAGCAGGAGGTGTCCTTGCCCAAGGCAGGGGGTTGGAACGAGATGATCTTTAAGGTCCCTTCCAACCCAATACAAACATCTTGTAAGCAGGAGGTGCTTGCTTCCTTTCCAGGGTTAAAGTCCTTTGTTGACAGCCTTCCTTCCCTGTCTGCAGCAAACAAACCCTCTGAGGAGGGACAAAAGTCCATATTCTCATTAGTATTTCTTAACATAGAGCAAAAGGTTTCCCACAGAACCTTTTAGTTGTGATTAATGCTGTGAAGACACTGCTAGGCAAAGCTTGGCTGGCCAAAAAAAGCACAAAACATTTTTCATGGATGTCACCTCCAATTCAAAGATAAATTTGCTTCAGCTATTCCCCTGTCTCTCCCTGCTCATGTGGCACTCTCTCTAGTGAATTAAAGCCTAGTAAAAATATGCTTGCTTTTCTCCTCTGTACACAGAAATCACATCCAACTTGGGAAGTCCTTGGACTGAAATGGCTGGAGGTGAAAAAATTTTATAAAGAAGTACTGTATATGTGCCATCCCAAGGCAGCGTGGTGTCCTTTCCTGGATGCCTTACTGCATTACATGGACGTAGAGGGGCTAAGAACCCTGGACCACCAAAGAAAATGAGTACAGCTCCAGACGGAAACTGTTTCTCAGATGGTTGGGTTTTTAAACAACAGAAAGCTTTCTAAAGAAAGCAAAACATTTATTGTCCAAAAAGCCATTACACAAAAAAAGATTTTTGTATCAGAAAGGCTGACTTTGTACTTTTGAATAGTCTAGAATACTCATCAGAGTTCATTTAAAAAAAACTTGCACTAAAGCGGCATTCTCACTTTAGCAGCAGAGCAAGTCAGTTTTGCATATGGGGTTCCTGGAAGCAAGTAGAGGGACAAGAAGGAAGAGTAAGACAGAGCAGTAGCACCAACAAATGCAAAGTCCTCAGGAGATCAGCCAGCAGAAGCAGTTGGCTTTTATCTGCCTCTTGCATGGGGGATAGACATCTATTTGCTAGATCAGAAGAAAATGATCAGGCAGGAGAAAATCCAACTTCCAGTGCTTTCAGTCAGTGACACTCTGAGCTTATGACACTTTTAACCTCACGTTCTGCCACCTGGGTTGCAATTACCTTGCAATTTCTCATACCCTACACTGCTTAAGAATCTGGCTTCTTTTCCAAGCTACAGCTTCTGGATTCATGTGCTACTATTAGGAAGGTGAAATTAAGCAAGTTCTCTAACTTACCATTGCAGGGACAATGCTCAATAACAGAAACCCTACTGAATGTGAAACAGAAAGCCAAAGAAAACCCATCCAATAAAAAAGGACTCTAACTCTTTTAAGTTCCCAGTGCAAAATTTAGCAGCCATAAGCTGCAAAATTTAGCAGCTAACAAGTTTACACAGATAAAATCACTAACCACATCTTCTTTATTGTCTGTAGAGTATGAAGACTTTCTCCCTTCCATGCATCCTTATGATTGCTTGCAAGTTAAGACAGTGGTAGGATCTCCTTTTGTCAGAGGCCAAATCCTATGAAGATAGCTCTCAGCTGCCATCGATGGACTAGGACGCGCACAACTTAGCAAGGTCAGAGGCAGAGTTAGTAGTTGAGCCTGTGCTTCTGAAGTTGTAGGACATATTTTGATCACCACATCTACTCTTCCTTCCCCCAGACAGATACAGGTTACCATTCCCAGATCTCCTTTCTATTCAACCAAGAAAAGTATGAATGAGGGAACAGAGGGGCATTAGAAGGAGCAGTTTTCTGCTTAACAGGTCTCTGTACAGTATCACAGGTCTACCTGGACACAACTGGAACAGGAAATACAGCCTAAGCTACCTCTACACTATGCAAGTCACCAGAGCCTTCTCTTTTTACACGTCTCAATGTTTTTGCAACTAAGAATATAGAGAGTTCCTTAAATAAGGTTTTAGGTAGAAAAAAAATACATGAAATTACAGGAAATAACAGCAGGTACAAAAGCACCCCACTATTTATATATACTTATATTTGGTTTTGATAAATCCGTGCTGTCGAGGCTCAGAGCATATCCATTGAAGCCAATGGGAGTTCACCTATGCAAGGCATCAAAAGATTAACATGACGTGTTATGGACTCTTAAAAATGTAATATATTTCATCATAAGCATAATGCAGAACACATTATGGAGGTGAAATTCAACCCTTCTGGGAACGGGAAGCAACCCCAATCCAGCCAATGTAAAACAAATTTGAGCAGCGGGGCTCTGGAATGGAGGCTATAAAACAGCTAGACCAGGGAATAAGGCAGTTCAAGGGATCTAAGGAGTCTAATGGATGGCTAGAAGAATAAAGAGGACAACAGGACAGAGGCCCAGATACTGAATCTCAGAAATGGAATATCTACTAAAATTGAGAATAGCCCAAGTGCATACCACCACTCTCAGGCACCCACCTGACTGAAGGAACCAGCACATCAAAAATCTGGCCCCAGATGGCATCTTATCACCCAGTGCCCTCTGTGACGCAGTGGTCTAATCTCAATCACCTTAAATCTGACTGCATAAAATTCTTGCTCTCCTCTCCATTTGATTTTCCTAGCTTATCTTCTTACATAGCAGAAGGCTTCATCTGATGTTAATGCTTGTATTTCACATTGAAACACAAGATTTTCTTTCACCTCTTGCCAACTGACCCTGCAAACACACCGGTAAGTCAGCAACAAATAACACTTTTGGTTTAAACCACTCCTTTAACCCTGTGTGCTATAGAAAATGGCTGAACAGGCAGCAACAGCTTATAGAAAGACACGGTGAATTTCTGACAAGCACATTTCTAAATGACGCTCAAAGGTTAGTTATGTTCAGATACAAGATTTTATTATTATCTATATATTTACAAGTGAGTGCCATGCTGCATACTTCTGTCTTGCTCACGCACAGAAACTTCCAAAACAATTGGTCAAATGAAAAAACTCATGCAAGAAATAAGATATTTAAAGAACTGATGAAATCAAGCAGTTACTCCGTGGAGCCTGACAAGAAAGTGGATAGTAATTAATTTACCCTGTGCCATAAGCCTTCCTTACAAACCCTCCCATTCCCTCTCACCAAAATATTACACTTGCTTTCTTCTTCTTCACAAACCTGTTTGGCTAGGCAGAGCTCTTGGATCCTCAGGGCTGTGCTCTCCACTTGTTAAACTGGCAGAGCTTCAATGACACCAGGGCTTTGCTCCCGATTGAGATTCGCACCTTTATCAATTAACTGGAAAAATTTCAAGTCCGCAGCAAGGAGCTAATGGCTTTCCTCATGGATGCAGCAAACCACCTGCTTTTCTACTTGCTAGCTTGCACAGCAATGCCAGTCATGAAGCTTGCCAAAAAAGGAGGAAACATTTATTTCAAAGTTAAGCAAGCATAATGGATTAGACTTCAAGGGTTTGATACAGTCCAAGGTGTGCGGAATTGTAAGCCAAATGTTGGTCTCCAAAATCCAGTGGTGCCATCTCTGTCAAACAAGAAAGTTGGTCCGAAATGGTGTTCAGATGACCTTCCAGGGCTGCTGTTCCCTGTTGCTGACTGCTTAAATCATGATAGCGCATGTGACAAAATTAATCTCTAGGTGAGTGGCTCCTGCGTTCGCCATGCTCTTGGGCGAATGTCCTCTCTGCAAGTCTCTGGGGTCTAATTCTTGACTTTGACATTTCAAAACTTGTGCAGCCTGGTGGGCTCCCATTCCTCCAAACACCTCTGTTTCCCAGGCAGATGCATTTAGAGCAGCTCTAGGGCTGGGGCTGCTTTGAGTGGTGTCCTCAAACTAGCTGATCTCCTGCCTGGTGAGCAGGGCCAGAGAACTAGGGGCATGCTCATAGCACACTGAAGCTGCAAGGGGTGCTGAGGAAGGGTTTTAGAGATGGCTGCTCTTTTTCCACCTCAAACCATGCACTGCATGCTGCCTTTGCTTGAGATGGCCTGTATTTAAGGCAGTGTCAGGCAGGTGAAGTTCCAACTCAGCTCTCCCACCTCCCCGATGAAGGCCCCCACTGCTATCCCATGTGGATATTCAACCCAACAGCAGTGCCACATAAGAGGTCACTGGCAGAGTTCAACCATGAGCTTTTGACCAGTATTACGGTCTGTCCAGGGAAATTTAATTATAGTGGCCCTAGTTCCCAAGCTCGTGTAACTTTGTGCAGCACCACATTGCTTAGCGCAGAACAACCTGCTGCAGGTACCGCAGGCTGTCTCCACACCAGCCGCCCCAGCAACTTCACCCCTTGCACATGTACCTGAACCAGGTTTGAGGGACCTCCTGGAATGCTACCAAAACCACCCAAGCCAGAGGGTGAACACTCTTGCATTTTGAGCTTTCTGATGGAAGTGGCTACTTCACCTGAACTAGCTGCTGGAAGCTGGGGTGACACAGGAGGCTTTGGACAGTGGTCCCAGAGGAACAGAGCACAGTAATATCAAGGAGAAGGAGGGGAGGACAGTAAAAACCACCCCTATACTTCAGTCCTCCTCTTTACTGCATGCTGAGCTTACTCAAGCACACAGAAATTATGTAACCGAAAAACCTGAACTCTGAAAAACTACACTTCTAAACCCAACAATCTCTAAGCTTCTGGCTGGCCTCAGGGATATTTCCTGTGACAAGTTTTAGCGGTGATGGAGAAGCTGAAGAAGCACTGCTACTCTTTACAGAGAGAACTGAACACCCCCGAAACAGTCACCACTGGTGCCACTTTCCCTCTTTTGGGTTTAGGGAAGCAAAGGACACCCAGACCTCACTTTGCCTGACTCCTGTAGCCCACCCCACAGCGACCATGGCGAAATAGAAATGTTTCACAGCGTGAGAGAGATCTGTTGTAGACGTTAGCTTTGCTATCACTCTAAATGAAGGACAATGCAAATAAACTTATATGGTGAAGCAAGAAGGACGGAAAAGGTTAACTTTGATGCCTTTCCAGAGAGTCTAAGTAAAAGGGTAGAAGATATGAGCAGCAAGAGGGCTTGGGGTGAGGATGTAGCAGAGATACAATGAATCCCATGGTACAGGTAAGTGAAATCCATTAGGGAATGCAAAGGGCTAAGTTCTGCTCTTCTTTACAAGCCCCCAAACAGATTATACAGATGCAAGTGTCAGCAGAGCGTGGCCCCATGTGTCCAGCCGCGCTTGTGTGCAGTTGGGATTGTAGAAGGGAAGATCTTGATTGGCAGCAGAAAACAACATTCACAGAGCTAAGCCCTCGTGGGGCTGCCGGAGGAGGGTCAAAGAGCAGGCTTTCAGACAAAAAAGGGAAAACACATCCTCATGACGAACAGCAGAGGTGGTAAAAAAAAAAAACTTGAGCGGCAAGATTCTCCCACCTGTTATCCAAAGATCACAGGCCTTCGAGAGGAGAAGCAATTTAACTGCCACTGGTTAATATTTCTACTTGAAGTGTGTGTTCATGTGAAGAGCGGTATGACAATCATGTCCACTAACGTAACTGCCTGATGATAAAAAGGGAAATCTGTTACTTAGGAACACACCCTCGTGTTAGAGAACATCCATCAGAGAAAACTGTGCGGCACATGATCAAATTTTACATAGTATGGATTTTTTTCTAAATTTCAAATTCTTACAAATTATTCCTTTTAATCATGCACTGAAGGGAATTACATTTCATTTTAATGTATTGGGTTTAAAAAGACATGCATTAAAAGAATACTAAAGTTAGCTTTTTTTTTTTTCCATTTTGACCACAGTAATTGTCCTTTCCTCAAAACCTATTTTTCAACACCATGCTAAAAAGGAGTATAGCTGCTTTAAAAAAGAAAAAGACAACGCAATTGACCTTAAAAATCTTTTTTTCCCCTACAGTTTTGAGAAAGAAAACATCTATAATTGGCATATCTCATTAAAAAACTCAGCTATGCTATGATAGTAATAAGTGGGTAGTAAAGTGAGACTAACATTTTAATTAAGTCCTTTTAATTTCTAGGCTAAATTTTCTTCATATTATGTGAACCTTTGAGGGTTACAGAAGCCTGTCCTATGGTCAAAGGCATGCTAAAAACACCATTCCCCAGCCAAATCTCCTTCAGTTACACGCCCCTTGCTTTTGCTGAGAGCATTTTAACTCTTTCATCCAGTCTCTCCCTTTTACATTTGCATCACTTATCACTTGTAGAGACCCTTCTCAAGGTCCTGGCTTCTTCAAGCTGGGAAAGACTATGTTATGATTGATTTTCCCAGGTACTCTCTTCAGGATGATGCTTCTTAGGCAGGTAGTTACTGGAAACATGAGTAGCTTGGATGCCTCATCTGTATCCACTCAACAGTAGATAAGCTGCGCTTCAAACCACAGATACTGGGACTGGTATAAAGGCACCAGAACAGTCAAAAAAAGGAAAACACATCCTCACGAGGAACAGCAGAGGTGGTAAAAAAAAAAAAACTTGAGTGGCAAGATTCTCCCACCTTTTATCCAAAGATCACAGGCCTTCGAGAGGAGAAGAAGAGCACTAGAGATGCCACCTCCAGGTGCAGCAGCCTCCAGGTGCTCAGCAGGCGGTAGCAGACTGCAGGATAATAAACTTACCTGCAGCTTCTTCCCAGCCCCTGGACAGACCAGTGAAGACTTATGGCCTAAATGCATCCGGGTACCCATCCTTTCCACTTCGGTCAAGCTAATTTACATCCCCACCATTTGCTTTCTGGCCAAATCACCAAGAAGTGAAACTTCCTGAAGAAGTCTCTGGGTGTTAGCAGCAGTTCAATGTAGGACTACACATTGGAGCAAGCTCCGAGTCTTTTTTTTGTGTCACAGAAGCTAATCTGATTTGTTTGTCTTTCCATTAGGTTGCAAGACTGGGAGACAAGGCTAGCAAAGCAGAGTGGAAGGTGACAGAAAAAAAAAAAGACGAGCATATACTGAGGGCTGACTCAAAACAGCCAAACACACATTTGGCTTGAAGAGAAATGCCTTAATAAATTGGTGTTCATTGCATGTCAGCACGCACAGTGTTAAGGGCTTATGGACAAACACAAGAACTGTACTGTGAAACAGTCCCCTGGAAAACATTTGAAATTAAGGCAAGATCCCTATTTACTTATTTATTTATTTACTTATTTAAGGCATTAGCCACTTTTATGTTAAGCTTGATAAAATTTAAGTCGGGGAGGGGGGGGACAGGGGGAGCTACAGGACTTGCAAATACTGGGTCAAACCTTGATTGCACTGCATCAGTAGAGGCTTTGCCATTACGTTCAAGAGAATCAAAGATCCATCAAATTCTCCGAAAAACACTGCAACAGTACAGGGAAAGATGGTCTCTGGCAGCACAGCTTCTCCAAAATGTAAATAAGCTGACATCAAAAGATCTAGTATTATTCTTGAAACATGGATACCCACAGAATTCAGTTTGTGATTTATTTTTTGTTTCCATTTCATTTTCAGGGCTGTTAAGAGTGGCCAAGATGGGAGTTGAGACTTCATTAGCAGAATGAAGTTTTCTAAAAAATGAATGATTTTTAAGTAATACAGAGATTAGAAAGAATTTGAGTGCCTGCATTAATCAGTGCTTAACCCAAGCAAACCAGAAATGAGAGAAAAGCTCAACCACTTTTCTATTTGGCTTAATTTCACTCCACTCAATCCACCTAATGCTGTGTAGTACATAAAACCTAGGCTACCTGCACAGGGTTATATTTCACCTTTCACATGGCACATGCCATCCTCTGCCATAAACCTGCATAACCCAACTGGCTGCAACAAACCAGGTTATTGTCAGCAGATCAGTACCATGAACTGTACCTTCACGTATAGACAGAAAGACAGGGGAAAGAAACGTATGCTTCTCTGGAAGATACTTGTAAAGCTTAGTTACCTTTTTGGAGGATGTTCCTGAGACAAGACATACATTGCAGTGTTGAAAAGATCAGCAAATGGAACTCCCTGCCTGTTTGCATCCGAGGTCAAACCAAGAGAATGCTCCAAGTGCAGAGGCAGAGGAAGGCTAAAAGTGCTGTGGAGACACTAGTAAGAAGCATGGCCTTAATCCTGATATAACAGCTCTACAGTATAGGACTGGTCTAGAGACATGACATTCTGTGTTCACACATGCATGGGTACAGACCCCGGGACACAGTGGGGGGATCCCATCTTCTGCTCAGCCTGGAAGGAATAGAGAAAACAGGATGACAGCAGAGACCTAGGCTCATTCCCCTAACACTCATCAACCACAACTGATGCCCACAGAGCCACTACCATTTCATTCTCTTCCACCTCCACTTTATATCGTATCCCCTGCCTTCTGCCCTCCCACTGCAAGTCCAGCTGTATTTGTGGTAACTCATATTCATCATACACAGATACACTCTGCATCCATTAAATGTGAAGTTTTGCATGATTTTCAGGATAACAGCAACACCCTCCCAGCACCTCAGCATTTCCTTGCAAGCTGTCGCTGCTCAACTCTTCAGCTACTGTTTACAGCAAACTGATAAAACAGGGCATGAACTGCTTCTGTTACACTAATGGAGAGGGAGAGAGAAGTTCTGAAAATTAGTGTTTAACTCCCATCTTTCACTCACCTGAACTATTGCCATTACCTCCTGTGCTCCACAACCCATCAGCAAAACCCTCCAGCAGAAGAACTGTTTGAAGGCTTAGAAGCAAATCATTTTAAAAAGCACCGGTCTTGAATCACTGATGATTTGACCAAAACCTTGAGTCTCTCAATGAGGCTGTTAAGGCTTAAAACAAAACTCCAGTTGCTACCACGAATGCCTTAACTAATACTTGGAAGCAACCTCAGTTCACTTTCCTGACATAATGCAGTTACTGAGGAAGTCTCAGTTTCCTCTTTCTGTCATCATCTCAGGTAGATGACATCAAAACTGCAAGAGACAAAAGTAAATAAGGGTTGAGAAGACAGTGTATTAAGGAAGGCCAAGGCTGGACACCCAGGCAAGGTCAGAGAACACCAGACTCCTCCAGGAGCCAAGCAGGGAACAAGCTTGAAAAGGACGTGACTCTTGCCAGCCAGGCTGTTGAAGGCTTTTCCACTGAATACATGCATGTAAACAACCCCCAGAAGAGTTGCGTGACTCACAGTCACACCAAAGTAGTTATATAAAGCAGAAAAAGCTTGCGATTAAGTTACATGAAATGTTGTCGAGGAGGGTGAAGGAGGTGAACATGACTGGTTTGAGTCCCGAGATGGACACCTCACACATCTGCCTTCAGGCCAAAGGGCACAGACGAAGCAGAAAAATGGCTTTTTCTATTACAAGAGGATGGAGGAGCTGACAAGGAACAAAACACCACATAAAGAAAATTCACTGGCCTGAGGTCTAGGAGGACTTGGGTACCCTGACCTCCTATCACCCCTCTTTCTCTCTGCCCACAGAGCCATTCAATGCCAATTGAAACCCATTTAGGAATTGACACAACCTCTTCACTAAGGTGCAGAATGCAAAAATCTCAAAATGTGCTTTTGTTCCTGTGGTTTGATAGGAGCTGTACTTGAAATGCTCACTGTGCGCTCTCCGTTCTGATTAACACACCATTTACTGCCTGACTCATTCACCTTTCCTCACAAAACAGTGTAGATTTTATTCTTGCCTTTCTATTTCCCTTGTTGAATCCTTTGTAATACAGATAAATACTTACCCTTTTCCCTTTCTTTTATTTTTTTTTTTTATTACCTGCATCATTGACTGGCTTCTGCTAAAGATCGCTGAGCTAAATGAAATTCTACAATTATACAAGCAGGAATACTCAGTATTTTGCTATGGCTATCTATCCCTACCTTGACTAACAAGGAAGAGGAATGGTAGTTTTAAAATGATTGCTTTCTATTGTTCCACAATAAGTAATTTTTTTTTTATAAATGATTCCACATCACATCACTGCAAACAGAAAATGTGCTCTCCATGCACTCCATGGTAAAATTTTGTATGAGACCTGTGTAATGGGATTTAAAGCTGAACAGCTGTTTTTTCTAGCCCTCTACACCGGGGCAAACATCTTGGAATCAGGAATCAGCATGGTCTCAGCAGGAATTTAGGAGCCAGACAAATACGTATCAAAACAATAATGAAAAGTACCCTCTACTCAACAAATCATTCTCTTCTTTCAACAATTTTTTCAAAAATTTCAACAATTACTATTTTTTAAGTCCTCCTGTCTTTGGAACTCATGTTGCTCACACTTACAAGTGTATTTTCCCGCCCCATAAAAGCAGTAATGCAACCAAACATCTGCTCTCTGGTGCATGCATTTTAGACCTGTGAAGCCATTTTCATGGAGTTATTCAGCCAAGAAACCCATAAATAACTTTGGACCAGATTAAGTCATCTTTAAGGACTGTGAGATACATCCATCAGACCAAGTCTCTGACAGCAGCAGATACTGCCACTACCGTATAAATGAAGGCAGGGAAGGAATTCTGCTTAAGGTAACGGAAGCCTTACCATTATAAAAGCATGGCAACATTAATAATTTAAGAAAGCGTTATGAAGATGTTAGTTTCCCAAGAAGAAATGATCAAAGAAGACAGGGTTCTATGTTAGCCAAGATGAGTTCTGGTAAGCAAATGAGGACTTACAAAAAACCCCAGTCTGTCCTAAAACACTAGTCAAGTAGGTATTTCTAATATCAAAAAATAGCTTCTTAAAATAAGTTTAAGAAAACTTAAAAGCCCCAAATTACATATTTGGTCAGAAATTTCCTTCCTGATAAAGCTGAACCAAAGTCCACAGCGGAAAACTTCAGTCACTGGCTGTGTATCGTCACCATCGTTGTCGTATTCTTCTAAGGAAAGCGGCATTTTCTCCCCTTTGGCTGTCAATCTCTCTTTGCAAGGCTGCATCAGCCAGAGGCCAAAGGGGAAGTGCTGTCCTAGGAGGGCACCAACATTGCGGACCAACATCTTCAGCTACTGCCAGAAGCGTGGCGACGAGCAACACCATCATTTTCCAAGCAAGTATCTCCCACCAGTTCAACGGTATAAGTCAGGGTAATGATGGTCTGCGCGTTGACGGCATCCTGGACATGGACGAGTCATACAAATTTCTCAGCACCGAACAACATACTCCAACTTTTTGCCCTAACTCCAGATCACCATCCCTAAGTTAACTTCATCTAACCTGAGATGGAATACAGTTTATGTCAACTATTAATTAACACTATCAATATTAATTATTTTCAAATAACATCAGTTATTTGATAACAATTAATATTTTTTTCAGCACTGAAAGAATGTTTATGGGGCTGATGGGCTGAAAGACATTACAGGATGAGCTTCTCGAAATGGATTAGTTGATCTCGTAAGAGCTTTGTTTTTCCTTTGGGCACCCTACTGGTGTTGATTCCAAAGGCAGGAGCATTTGATTGGATAAATGACTGCAGATTAATTGCAGATCATTATGTACTGGAAAATACAGACTATCGTGCCAGGAAATGCAGAGCTATCAGTATTGAAAAAATGTCAGCAGGTTTATTTACCATTTCCTTGACCTATATATTCCTATTTAGAGAACAAAGCCAGCAGGAGCACAACAAGGTCAATGATATTTACTCATTTTTTGCCATTGCAGCCAGGGCCTCTTTCTGTTACTCTCTGTTTAGCCTGGCGTTAGTATTTCTTCATGAAAATAGCTTATTCATGACTCTTCTGGTGATCAGAAATGAGGTCTGATGTCATGCTTAGGTAACAAGGTTGTTACAGGGTGGGAAAAAAAAAAAAGGAAGAGTGTCTCAATCTTGTATTTCAAGAGCTGTTACAGTGGTAGGAAAACCTGTCTTTGGTGGTGGTCCCTGTTCTCTAGGGACAAATACTGTCACCTCCTGGGGAATCATGGGCAATACTAAATAAATGCAATCCATCCAGTTCCATGCCTTCCCTTCTCTTAAGGGCACTGCTGAACCCGAAGCAAAGAGCAGGGCAGGGGCCTGGGGACATGCTTTCTGCCAAAAACTCCAGCAGGTGGTTTCAAAATTGAACTCCGGTTAAACAAAAGATGTTTTTACAAAAGGAGGCTGCAAACCATAGACAGATAGAACAGTGGTACAAAGCAAACAAAGTATTTTGTTCTGTCTGACATGACACCACATTTTCTTCCTGTTACCAAGAAAAACAGCTTATGGCTTCAGTCAACCCAAAACAGTTTCCTTCCTGTTTCCCTGCTCTCCTGCTTTGCCTCCTATTTCCATCATAGAACCACAAACTCAACAAAATCTCTAGAAAAACCCAATTAATTAACACAGATATGTACAAAACCAGAATTAGCAGATGCAGGGGACCTCCACTGGATCCTTAATCCCTCTTTGTTATTTCAAGCTCCACATCCCTTCTCTTACTCTAGATACCAAAGTCAAAAGAAGAATTTTCTCTGCCAAACTCAAGACACTAACAAAACACAGAAAAACAGATAAACCCTCACACTCTCAAGTGGAAATAAACAAAGAAAAAACCAAAACTTAATGCATCTCAAAATGGTGGATCATTTTATGTTTGCAATTTTAAGTAAACATAAAACAAACCCTCCAAAAAACAGCTCTGCAGCAAAAAAAAAATATGTATGTATAATTTCTGCTCAATGTTTTGGGCCAAAACTTTTCAGAACTGAGTAATTTTTGGCAGAAATCTGTATGTTCCAGAATTTTATTTTGCTATGGAAACTGCCTGCATAAGAAAAACAAAGTCATAGACCAGCCAGTTCTACTCAAAATTTCCTCCATTTTCATACAAATCATACAAGTGAGTGATTGGCATATAGTCCTTGAACAGCTTCTCTTTAAAGATCATTCCTTGTAGCACAGACCCTGCTTTTCTCACCGAACACCTGTGAATTAGTTATATTCTGCCACTGCCTTGCATAATCCGTCAGCTGATGGAAGTCGTACACAGCCCAGCTCCAACATCCCCCAAGGGATCTGAACTGGGAGGCAGCCTGTGGGTGGGCCAGGTGCTGTTTTGCTGATGTGAATTACATCTCCTGGAGGATGGGTGGCAGGGTGGATTGATTAATGTGTCCTTATGCTATCTCTGCATTGCCTTTACAGCTTCTGCGTAGAGCTCAAGTTGAGTATCACCAAACCTCGCATTTTCCTTCCTTTTCAGGTGCCTCTGTCCTCATCTAGCCTGAGATACCTGAAAATTTCCAAGTTTTTTCTCAGATACGTGGGTCACTGGCTTCACGCACAAGGGCACAGGTGAGAGCAGAAGGAGATGCATTCTGTGTGACAACCCCACATAAACAACAGCCTCTCTCCATTCACTGCTGTGCCTGAAATGATTATGTACCCATAATCTCTTCAGCCTGGAGAAGAGAAGGCTCCAGGGAGACCTTATAGTGGCCTTCCAGTACCTGAAGGGGGCCTACAGGAAAGCTGGGGAGGGGCTGTTTGCAAGGGCATGTAGTGATAGGACGAGGGGCAATGGTTTAAACTAGAGCAGGGTAGGTTTAGATTAGACATTAGGAAGAAGATCTTTCCAATGAGGGTGGTGAGACACTGGCCCAGGTTGCCCAGAGAGGTGGTGGAGGCCCCATCCCTGGAGACATTCAAGGCCAGGCTGGATGAGGCTCTGAGCAATCTGATCTAGTTGAAGAAGTCCCTGCTTACTGCAGGGGGGTTGGACTAGATGGTCTTTAAAGGTCCCTTCCAACCCAACACATTCTATGATTTTTCTCTTGTGTTTTTGGCAGTCTCGCAGTTGCAATGTAGTTGCTACAACCCCTGACCCACCTCTAGTTTTCCCAATACCACAGGCTGCTACAAAGGGCTGCCCTCATCTGATGCTCATCAGCACAGAAAACCTACAACATAGGCAGGACACCACTTGATGTCTGCATACTATGTCCGTGTTTGGAGTACACAGCCCCATGCAGCCAGCAAGTAGCAGGGTCTCAATGACAGCCTCAGGAAGCTGGGTATTTCTTGAATGGTATTTTATTTTTCTGGCATTTTATTTGCTGAAAGACATTACCTGCTTGTAATGGCTTTGATGACTGGCAAATTGTGTTACATCTTCTCATGTCTTTCCAAATAACAATTGCTGTATTCTCAAGATAACCAAGACTAATTTATCTGAGTGATGCAAGGATGTGAAACCTTTATCAGTTTGTGGCTCACATTTGCATTGGGGAGACCTGAAATTCCCTTGACTCAGACCAGTGTTAGAAGCGTAACGCTGGAGACTGGTGTCTTCTGACTGACCTGGTCCTGCTGTTAAGAAACATAACAACTATCACCACATATTTCTTAAGATGGACCCTTTCTACCAGCAACTCAAATCCCTGAATACCCCAGTTGCACAGACGATTAGTTTTTCACACGCGGTTCTTAAAAACCTGATGCATTTTCAGCTTGGTAGATGACCAAAGGCTCTGCAACCTAGGAAAGGTTTTGAGGTGCCTGACACATCTCTGAGTTACACCAAAAAGATCTGCAAACACTCCTGTTCAATGCACACGTGTGTTCCCCCTCCTCTGTGAACGGTGTTCCCAGTAGGGTAACTGGTAAGAGACCTCCCCAGGGCACCTCTTTATCAGGAGCACGGTTGTGCTCAGAGCAGACAGCAGGCACCATCCTTACAAAGAAACCAAGGGCATTTTGGGGGCATTTTGCAGCCTACTGGGGCCATCATCCCACAGCCCTGCATTTTGTAGGGTGTCGTGCCCTGCTTGTCCTCAGGTCTGCTGAGGTCTTGAAGAACTGGCATGATGTTCCACGAGCATGGCCAAGGCCACCCTGAGATGCAGGAAAGAGTTTTAGCATAGGAGAGTGTGGGTTTGCCCAGCAGTGAGAGGGCAAGATTCCTTCATGAGACTGTGTAAACACTTCTTCTGCCTTTTTTTATCCAAACACGGCATTGCCATCACAATTGAGTTATTCTGACAGGTTACTGCACGCGTTCCGTTGGTATTAGAAGCAGGCTTTGAGCACAAAGGAGCGTGATTTTGGTGTTTTAGGGAAGAAAAGGCACGCCGTTGCAACGAGACTTCGTTCTTCCAACACTTTTCCATTCTCCAGCAAATGGTTCTCATGGGATGTCCCAAAAAGCCCAGCTGCATTTTATGGAATTATATTCTTGAAGTTTCTTGCTAAATATCTCAGTCAATTTAAAAACAAATAGCTAATACAAACTGAGTTTCTCTTCGGTTCATGCGTTATTAAGTACCCCCCTCCGTGCACAAGGAATGGAAGAAGGGCTGGAATAAGTAGAAAAATAAGTTACTGTAGAAGAGCTACCAGTAATTACTCAGCAAACACAATAAATTATTGTATATGTGGAAATTAAACATACTTCATTTTGTTGTCAGTGAGTATTTTACAAGCGTGGGTGACAGAAGCATGCAGCAGAATATAAATGTGATACAACTGCCTTTTGCAGTATGTGTGTTTCCATCAAAGTTGGATTTTTTTCTCCTCCGCCTCTCCTTTTGATTGATTTAAACTGATGGATGGTGAAGCAGGATTCTGAATTCACTGGTGCCTCAGCAAAGCAGCAGAAAGCAGCACAAAAAATATCTACGAAAATCCACGCTGAAATATCATGCTGCCATTTGAGCTCCTGAACAGGACAGCTCTTTTAAGAAGGTCCAACCCTCGGCTTCTCTAGAAACCCATTAGCTTCGACAAACTCAAAGCAGGCATTTGGGTCCACTCAGATGAGACTATGCTGGGGACAGCAGGCATGAGATTCAGACATGTTTCTTGAGACTTAGACAGCATCTGTCCTCAGAGAGGCTTAGGAAGGAGGTTCGATTTTGCATTTGCAATTTTAAAATCAGTTCTGCCTTCTGAGATTGTAATGGTGGATTTAGAGCCATTAATAGAGTCAGTGTCTCACAGACATTTGTCACGAATTCTGCAAACCCTCTTTGTCATCAATAACAAGAGCCATGAACTCTAAATGTTGTCCTCCATAGGATAACTTTGCTGAGCAAAGAACCAGCCCTCTACTTGCCAGGGCACAACAAAGAGAAAATAGAAATCAAAGGAGGGATGCACAGTCAAGGCTATTGAAACAAATGGCTTGCAGGAGTAGAGGATGTGGGGGAATGTAACCACCCTGTATTGTCATGAAAAAAAAATGACACCTTTAAAATACGAAAAGCAGAAACCTTACTCCAAATGCAAAAGAAGTCCAAGCTACCCAAGAGGGTAGCTTTAAGCCTCTATCTGGCAGATACAATTCTGTTAGCTGGCAACGAACGGCATGCCTTTACATTTCTGCTGGTCCTCAGATCCCTCGAGGACATGGTAAATCAATGATTAGCACATTTGTGCATGTGCATCTGCCTTTAAGTCAATTCTCATTCTGGTAAAGATATGAGAATAACGCAGCGTTAATCTTTCAGAAAAACAGATCAAAACACTGTCTTATACGTATCAGCCCATTCTGTCCCCACTCCTCCACGTGTGGCCACCCCTTTCCGACCTAGTATGTCCTCCATCACTCTGGTATGATTTTCACTGTAACCCCAAAGGATGGCAGCTGCACAGGACACACCAGAGGCTGTCACAGGTTGCCCTGCACCCCGCGCTAGTGAAGTTCGGCCCTTTTGAAGTAAAACACATAAACCCACTCGGGTAAGGAAAGTTATCTTGCATTGCAAGAAGATGTACAGGCTGCGATGCACTTGCTTATTAGAGAAAGAAGGCAGCACAACAAAGATTACCATATGAATGACACTACCCTCCATTGCCTACAAATCACCATTGCAGGTGATTCAGGCAGTTACTGACTGTAAGGAGGTCTGACTGTTGACAACACAGACAGGCTGTTCAGAGATATTTTGACCGTGCACAGGGTGCAGGCTACCAACGAAGCAGGTTTTCCAAAAAGGGAGGGAATGGGTCGATGTTGGCCCCACACCTAACAACCCAGCTAATGACTACTCAGCACAGCTACTGATACTATAGCCTCCCTTCTTCAACCTTTATTCCTGCCATCCCATAGACATGGACGGTAGCACGATTTTAACAAAAGCGTGGGATTTTCAGAATCAGGACATGCATTGTGAACAACAAAGCCACTCACAACTGCCCTCTCAGCTGCTGCCAAGCAAGCATTTCTGAAAAGCACTGTTGAAAAGCAAGTTTCGCCCAGGACATGCAAACCCAGCAAACAATGCCTAAATAGGTAAGAGAGGATATGTGAGCAAGCTGCAGCACCAATTTTGCACATTAGTAGCAATAAACACGTTGGTCATTAGTTTTGTGGTTATGCCCCATGCAAACATCTACCTATTAAAAACTGCAAGAGCTTTGTGTGTTCTTCAGAGAACTGGGTTTGCAGATCAACGTCTGCCCCAGTATTTTCTGTCTGTCATCAGATAAAAAAAAAAAAAAAAGGAGAAAGAAAAATCCAAAAAGAAAGAAAACATGGCCTGTGAAGAGCACAGAACTCAATGTAACACCAATCCAGGCTATCTGAAGAGCCAGAATTTCCTCCACGGTTGGGAAATTCGAAGCACAGAGCATCGCAGAGCCCCAGTCGGAGCCACGGCAGACACTACAGAGCAAGTTCTGGGGAACTAACTTCCCGGCTGCCAAGCAAGCTGACAGAACAAAACTGAACCTGTTTAATTCACATGGGAATCTCACCTGGGAAAGAATGGACTAAAAACCAAGCAAAGGCTTCAAGCTGTCATAAGCAGGGGTGCTCTCGCTTCCTAAGAAATAACCACTGATTTCAGTCTCTCAGAATTTCAGCACCCTTGTTTGAGAACTAGTGGAGAACTGACCATGTATCACATGTTTGCTTGGCATAAACCAGGACAGAGAGAAGAGAAAGGTTCACAAAGGCTTCTGGCATCAGCACCACAGAATTTGTCTTTGTTCTACCTTTGTTTTCAGGAAGCAAAGATGGGGAAAAATAATCTGGAAGACAGATCTTACTCTTGAAGAGTCGACAAGTTAAAAAGTTAGTCTTTTGCCGTAACTTCAACCAGTACAAGGAGGCCAGCATTAGTGAATTAAAAAAATGTTTCCTTCAAGCACTGATGATATGCAGCTGTTTTCCATTGGAGGAGCGTGCATAACTTGAGGGCCTAGTTCCATGATAAGTGACAATTCCACAATAAAACCCCAGTCAAAGTGATATTCACAATAGGTCCTGAACACAACTGGAAAACCACGCTTCCTCCATGCTGTTGCATTATCTGCACAAACTATTAAGAAGACAAATTAGAGCACTAGAAAGTAGGCTAATCAGTTCGACATGCTATCTGATGAAGTAACAATTACGGAAATGTTTTCCAGTTTAAAAATATCCCTCAAAACAACAAAGTGCATCTAGACTCCTAGCATTGAACAAAGAAGCAGGGAAGAGTGAGCAAAAGGAAAAAAAAAAAGGAAAGTTTTTCATTATGATCAAAGCTGTCAAAAAAAGTTAAGATACAGTATTAAAAAAAAGACAGCTATGATGCAATTGCAAATTCAAAAATCTTCTTCAGCTACTGAACTATCTCAATTCAGTCAAAATATGAAAATATGTCTCCAATTACAGGCTCAGCAAAAGGTTCTGTAACTGAGCATATGTGACTGCATGGCTGAGGAATTAAGGACACGGTTCCCCACTAGCTCTTTCCTCTGATGTCTCATCAACCAGAAAAAAAAAAAAAAAAGCATGGCCCTTATTGTGTGTGTTGAAACACATTAGAAAGCACCAAAAAACAGCACAGTTTTGCCCAGTAAGTCTACATATTCTGAGACAAGTTCACATCCACCATCAAGGAAGAAACAGCACTCAGTATCATCCTTGTTGATACACGTGGGTTTAGCATGTTTTTCAGCATCACTGGTTTTCCACCCAGAGTGAGCATAAGCCAACACTGAAATATGCCACGTGAGAGCCAGCGATGAACACTGAGGAGAGGAATACAAATAAATAAGGAGAGGTAGCAGCGAGTTGTTGTCATAGCTCCCAGCACTTGACAGATCCTCAGGTGATGTAAATTTTTCCTGCCCTGTGTCAAGCCTCCAAAGCAGGTTCTTCTCCTACACAGTACATTGAAACTTACCTATCGACAAATGCAGAAAAGACTCCCCCTAAGGTCTTACCTGTCTTTATTTTTAGAAATAGCCCCCCAAATAATCACACCTGAGAGCAGTGAGATGACTTTAAAAAAGAGGGAAGCCCACAGTGATGTCCTCAGACTAAACTGGATCCTGAAATTCAAAGGCTGAGGGAAGTCACACTGAGCATCCTCTGCCTCAGAGGTAACCCTTTCTGCAGTAACTCTTCTGGAAACCTTCTTTCCCAAGTCAAGCACAACAGCCCACTGTACAAAAATGAAAGGTTTTGTACCCAACAAAAAAACAGGCAGAAATCTGAGCACAGAGCCACGACCTCTACTTTTCCTCACCATACCCTTCTCATCTGCAATAGGGAGGATGTCACCTGAAGTCCCTGCTCTGTCCCAGGTGTCTTCATGCTCGCACAAAGACCACATCACATGCAGCACCAGCACTGTTACTCCTACCCATTTATTTCTTAAGTACGCGCCCAGAGGGATCAAGACAACTATTGTACAATCTCAGATACCGGAGAGATAGAAAATCTCATCTCACTACCTGCAAGCTTTAAATAACAGTTCATCAAAATGCCTGCATTTTTTCCTTTTTGGTACCACCTAGGTTTTCTAGAGATGCAAAAAAGACTCTGGCTCAGGTCTCTCAAAACGTCCAAACCCGCCGGGGACACTGCATATAGTGACATTTTCATATCCCTGCTCCAAAGCCTCTTTTCTCTGCATGCAGTGTATCCATCACACCCTGCTGCAGCACGGTCGGCTCCCAAACTACCCACCAACTCCGCAGAGCCTGGAGGAGAAGACAACCATCGGGGAACAGTCACCGAAACGTGATGTCCGCCTTCCCCGACCGCCGCCTCTCCGTGGGAAACCCGGCTCCGGCCCCACTCGGGGTCGCAGACCACCCACCACAGGCGGGGTGGGACGGTGCCGCGGGCTGCCAGGGGAGGGTGTCTGCTCCCCCGGGGATCCCCACTCCGGCCCGGTGCCAGCCCGCACTGCCCCGACGAGGGGGGGAGCGGAGGCGGCTGTGAGGGACCCCCCCGTTGCGGGGCGGGGGGGGAGTTCCCGCCTGGACGGGGCGGGTTCACCGCCCCACAGCCGCCCGACACCTTCTCCCTGGACAAGAATCCCCCCCCCCCTCCTCCTCCACCCCCCGCAAAGGCACCGCGGCCACCGCGGCCGAGCGCGCTTCTCGCCCCGGCGGGCCACCCCTCCTCCTCCTCCTCTCGCCCTGTGGCGACCGGCGAGCCCGCACCGGCCCCCCGGGCTCCGCCGCCTCCCCGACCCCGGGGCACCCCAGGGAGGCCGGAGGTGCAGCAGAGAAACCCGCACGCTGCCGCATCCCGGCGGGCAGGACGAGGGGCGGAGGAGCTGGGGGGGGCAGCGGCAGCCTCGCCCCGGCTCCCGCAGCCCGAGCGCCCCCCGGGCCGTGCCGGGCTCCCGCCGCCTCCCGAGCCCCCCGCACCCGGCGCCGCAGGGCTCCCCCCGCCGCCCCGGCCCCGTCCCTCCGCCCCCCGGGGCCGCAGGGCTCCCCCCGCCGCGTTCCCCTCGCGCAGCCCGGCTCACCCCGCGGTGCGGCGCGGCGGCCCCGCTACGGGCGGCGGTCTCCATGCGGGCGGGCGGGAAGCGCCCGCCGGCCGGGCATCGTGGTCCGCCCTCCCTCCTCGGCGCGGCGGAGCGGGGCGGGGGCCGGGGACGCCCCCCCTGCTTCTTCCTCGCCCTCTCCCGCCCCCTGATTCTCCCTAAGGACGCCCGCAGCACGACCGGCGGGGCTCCTTCCCCATCGCCCGCCTCTCCCCCTCTGCCTCCCCGGGCGCCGGGCCCGGCTGTCAGCCGCCCCCCGCCCCGGCTGCGGAGCGGAGGGAGGGGACGGGGGCCGGCCGGGGAGGAGCGGGCGGAGGGGAGGGGAGGGAGCGGGATCCCCCCCGGGCACCGCGGCGGTTCCCCCCGCCCGCCCCGGCGCTGCCGAGCCCCCGGCCGGCTCCGGCGCCCGCCTTTGTGCCGGAGCCGCCGGTCCCCGGGGCTCCCCCCGCTCCCGCGGGGCGGGGGGCGGCATGACCCCCCCCCCGCCCCCGGCACATTTCTACCTGCTGTTCGGCAGCCGGCGGGCAGAGGCTGGACGCGGCCCCGCAGCCCCCTCCTGCCGCTCCTCCCCCGGCCCCGCTGCGGGGAGCGCTCAGCTCCAGCGGCTGCAGCCGCATCCCCGCGGGCTGCGGGAGATGCAGGACTGCGCACCCCCAAAACAAGGGGTTGGGGAGGAGAATGAACGCGGGGAGCAGAGCGAACAGGCGGACGGTGAGGTCTGCGTGACCCGCAGCAGCGTGGGTGCCCCTGAGCCCAGGGATGCTGCGGATGAGGGGACCCCGTCATCCCGGAGCGCAGCCGTTCCCAGGGCAGCAGGGTGGGATTCAGCCCCCGGCCCAGGCCCCGGCATCGCTGGTGCCTCCGGCCCCCGACCCTCGTCCTGCGGGAGCGGGGCAGCCGGCAGCGCTGCTGGCCACGGCTGCTGCGCGGGGCGCGGACCCAAAATCTGCATTGCCCCGTCCGCCCAAGCGGCTCTTGCTGTGCGGAAGCTGCAGGGACACTGAGCTCCCAGAACCCGACATCACCTTCTCTCAGCAAGTGTCACTGGCAATCTCAGTGAGAACACCAAGAGAGGAGCTTGCACTGACTCTGTGTGAGGCTCGAGTTTGCCTCCAGGTCTCCAATGTGTTATCCGAAGAGAGAAAGGTACCGCCCCAACTGTACGCAAGCCAAATTCCCAGTTGGCGGGGCAAAGAAAAGGTGACCCAGGAGTTATTCCACTGCAAATGAGCGCCGAGTCCTGGCTTCCCACAAGAGTGTGAAGTCCTCTTGCCAATATGCCTTCACTGTAAAATGGAAAAAAACCAGCATCCACAAGCTAGAGTAAATAATGAAAACACTATTTGTGTCTGTGGAGGAACGGCGTTTCATTCCCCAGTGTCCAAGGTAGCTGCAGAAGTGTTTCTGGGTACTTCATTACCTGTCCATTTCACAGATGGGAACCACAGTGACAGGATGGGCACTGTGACAGGGTGACTTGCCCAAGATCACCAGAAAGCCCAGACTGTTTGCATCTCACCAGCATGCCCATGGGCCACTTTGACTGATGAGCACAAGCAGATGAATAGTGTAGAGTTATCCTCTTAAGGCTGAGAAGTATTAAGTTTTGTCTGCTGCAATGCAGAGGAAAACATAGTTGTGTATCCAGATCCCTTTTCCTTTGTAAGACATCAGGAGCACAGGCACAGCCCACTGAAGACGTCAGGGAGGTATTCCTGTTCGTTTAAGCAGTGCAACAGCACAGGCAGCGTTGGTCTGATCATACCCAAAGACTGATATTTACCAAACAGATCAATCATTTGAAGTTAATTTGAAGTATAACTGCTTGGACACTAACATGAAAATGCCTTCTTTGCAGCTTCACATCCCCGCGGTTTCATCTTTTCTTTCACGTCTCTCCGTAAGAGAAGTGGCATCTACTGTCCTTGGTGGATGTGGGGGAGGGAGAGGGAAACCCAAAACACCAACATGCCATTGGTTTCTGCTGTTTCCCCACTTTGCATCATCAGCAAGCCTACTAGAAGCAGAGCAGGAAGGCGGGATTTGTTTTTCCTTCTGCTTTTTGGTCATATGGATTTCTGACCTGCTTGTCACTTCAGGGAAGCTCATCAGGGCATGAGGTTTTCCTTCCTAGTGTGGGTGTTGTGTGGCTTGCGTGGAGCTACAGCAGCAGCAACACGGGCTATTTTTAGCCTAAAGTAGGCCAGGCAGTTCCAGAAGACATATTAATAAGAGGAACATTTGGGAACAAAACAAGCAAACAAAAGAGAAAACAAACTGAGAAATGTAAACAAGAATCATCTTTTACCAGAAGCACTTGCTAAATAGTAAACATGTAGAAACTGCATCCTGCATCTCAGGGGACGTGACCCCACCCCACAAAAACCAAACAAATGCAACCTGTCAATAGAACGTGTTGCCTTCAGAACAACCAAAGTACCTTGTTTTAGAGCCATACACCTGGACTGGGATTTTTAGAAATGCCCAATTCAGCAGTTTTCAGTATGCATTCATTTCCAAGAAAAAGCATACCTAGCCCGCTAATTTAAGTAGATACTGACCTCCTTCTTAGAGTTCGATACATGTCTATATTTTGAATCAGAGTGTAGCTGGTACCCGAAGTGCATTGAAACTGGTTTCCCAGCTTGGTGGGGGAATACCTGCCCACATTTGTTAGTGAAAGCCTGGGAGCAAGGTGCTGCTGTCTATGAGCAGCTCTCTACAGTACACAGAAAAAAAAGGTAAGGATACGTACCATAGGAGATTCAATTTTTTACTGCTAAAAGCAACAAATTTTAGTTTTCAATCAATGTTAATTCAGTGGGGGGGAGGGGCATGGATATCTGTTAGGTCTCTCATTTAGTATTGAAATTGGAAGAATAAATTGCAATAATTCAACAGTCTGTAAATCTTCATGGAAGAATGAGTGTAACGACATTCACCACAACCACATGTGTACTTTCCACATGGACTCACATAGCTGGTTTTTACTGGTTTTCTTTTAGCTCCTGGTAGTAGTTTCTCCTCTTTCCAGAAGAAGTCCTAATAAGACATCTCATGTTCTGACTCTCCTTAAAGTGCGAGTCATTCCCTTGAAGCCTGTTACAGGACACGTTCAATGCTGTTTGCTTGCCTGGGTGTTTGGGTAGATCCAATCCAGAAATAATCTGTGTCACCATAATCCTTTAAGAGCTGAAGCTTGTGTAGCACAACATATAGGTTGGAAGCAGTTTCCCCTTTGTACAAGGGATCACAATAAAACGGTGTAAGTCTCTATCAGGAGAGATGTGGCTACCGAAGTCCTACAATCATGTGTTATTCCATCCTATCTTACAGTAGGATGCTCATAGTGGCAACAAAAGTGTTTGCTGTATTTAGCTTGCTGTTAATTTCATGAGACGACTTCCTCAAAAAGAAGAAAGAATCAGCACTTTTTGCTTTATTCCTCTAATGTAGAAGCACCTCTTTGATGTCCCCATCTGACTTTTTTCCGCACTAGTATGAATAAATAGAAGGTTTCAGGTGAAGTCACGTCAGAGTTTAGCGCATATGAATTCAACATAAGGCCTGGCTGTTATCATCTGTCAATAGATTTGCCCCAGTCGCCTCTTTGGTGGGCAAAAGGATAGACTTTCTGCAATGCTTTTTGAATCCAGATAGACTTTTAACTGTTTCACTGACCAGAACAGCTGCATCTAATTCATGCCCACACCTATCTGTACACAGAGCAAGACAACACACATATGCACAGACCAAACTGCATCTGTGGGATTTGTGTATAAGGCCTGGAGATGCAAAGTTTGCAACCAATATAACAAAAAAAAAAATTTTAGGACTTAATTGGGATTTTTTTTTTAGCTGAGTACATTCTGTCTAAGAACACTGCACTTAACTTAATCATCTTTACTGAGTGCTTGTCAGGCAGCAGTGACGGGTTACCAGTCCTGGGTCTGCCTGAACCAATTTAGGCTACAGCTCTGCAAAGCACCTAAAGCTAACCAGGTGCCTGCTGGTGGCAGGTCAGGCAGGAGCTAGTTAGGTAATTGATCAGTCAGGTGTCACTCTGGAAAGCCGGGGCTGACTGCTACAGAGCTGCTGGTGAATTCAAGCTTGGGAGATTCCTTTTCACTATGGTTTATTTTCTCCTGCTATCTTGAAATGACATCACACACCCCTCATCACTAGCTAGACACTTAACCATACCAACTGTTACGGTGTTAGGTGTTTCTGGTTGAAAATTCAGTGCACTTATTTGCCAGTATGTCAGTCGTCACAGTCTCAATAGCAGGGCATGCTGCTGTAGTACTGCTGTCTCTTAAAATCTAGATTTACACAACTTCCTTAGATGACAGATTGAAAGCTCAGTTTCTCTAAGATCTGAGGGGGCCACAGTAGGCCACTGTCACATCCAAGAACTTCCTGAAGGGATAGGAAGGAGACAACATCCCTACCCTGATGTGAAGCTCCCCACCAGGCACTGGCCGGACCGCAGAAGTGCCACAAGCCCATCTTCTCAGCAGTCAGCCCGAGAGGCTTCTCATCTCGACTGTGCATGCCAAATGCACCGGAGTCAAGCAGCGGCCCAAGAGAGCCTCTTGTGACTAATAATGAGTGATCTGTCAAATTGCCAAAGTCCTAAAATAGGTCAGGACTGCTTTTTTGCTGGACTCTGTCTGACCAAACAAGCTCTCGACCACAACCGCCCCTACGGCGATGTGCTGCACGGGCAGAAGACCTGATGGGGGGAAGAGAAAGTAGCAGACAGGCTCCAAGGATTTCCTCTCACTCTTTGCAGACTAGGCACTGCATAGCTAATTAGCTGCAGGAAAATGCACCATCTGTTTCGCCAATGTAAGATAACATTATTCCACTTCAACTTCAGGGAAGACCAGTTTCATAAACAACGCCATACCCAAAACCTCATGTAAGATGGATCCTTTTGGCCACGGGGAGGTGTGATGGGAACTGCTATCCTCATTGAACACTCAGTAGACTAAATGTAAAGACCAGTTTCTTATCTGAGAAAAAAGGATTCAAGCATAAAGCACCAGTTAAAGCCCACAGAGAGGGAATAGACCAGCTTCTAACACGTCACATTGCCACTGCAGGTATGAAAATCTTTTAGCTGCCAGTGACACAGAAGAAGTCTTCACCATGGAGAAGATTCATGGGGAATAGGAATAAAAATCTGGCAGGAGTGATGTGAATACAATGAGCAACGCACCCCGCAACACAGAGAATAATCCAAATTATTCACTGTTTAAGAAGTGAGGAACCAGCTTCCTGCTTTTCAACATCAGATTGATGCTTTCTAGCAAAAAAGCCTCTATACGCATACATACACACATACACAAGGCTGCTGATAGGGTGTGATACACCTGACTTCGGGAAAATCATCTCAAAGCTTTATGACAGCAAATTACACTTGCATAATGAAGTGTACTGGCAGGGAAGCTCAGGCTCAGTGGGTGTAGGCAGGTAGTATGCAACTTAGAAAGCTGTTGCCTTAGCACATGGCATACATCATTTTCTCCAAGCTTTCTGAACATCATCCATCGTACTAAAAAGCAGTGAAATTAATCTCCTAAACGAGATAACTTCTGCTAGACCTAGTGCCCTGAACAGTTGGCTGGGCAGGAGAAAAAACTTTACAGGCTCTTCATATTCTTAGGCATGAGCATTTAGGGAGGTTCAAACAAGCAAAAATGTAACATCTTTACACAAGAGAAGAGGCATTAGCAAAATAAGCAAATTTGTGCTTTCAGAACAACCATATCAAATCTGTGGAGACTACATCTTCAGCCTAGCCCACAAGTAAGTAAATGAGTCAGTGTAGCATGCAGCTGTTTGGTCTCCAGTCTAGTGTTTAGATTTCAGAAATTACCTCTGTAAAAGCTTCAGGGTCTGGTCTAGTCTTTTTATTTTTTTTAATTTCTGAAGTAAGAACCAGTCTCAAAGCACAAGCAAGACTCAACAAATGAGACCCCTCCTAATTTTTCTGTGAGTAGGTCTGCTTTGCAGTGGCTCAGATTTGTCTAGGTTGCAGACCTCAGGAATAGGAGAGGTTGTCCTACACAAAAATATACCAATTTAGCTAAATTGGTAACCCTGCTATTTATATATTTTCATATCAGCTCACAGTAATTTAGCTTGTCTCTCTTATTTTGCTGAATTAGATTTTAGCTCCTAGTTTCTAACCAAGCTACGCAAGATTTCCCCTGGTGCATCTTCTCATGTTTTCAGTTTACATTCTTATTTTTCATTCTTGTACAAATGTGTTGAACTGCATTTTCTTTCCAGGTAAAATTCATACTCATTCAGGATTCTGTTTTAGCACTCAAAGCTAGCCATTCCCTTTCCATCTTTTTTGCTTGATTTTGAATGCTGCTTTGAAAAGTGTATTCCATTTTTGAAGTTTGAGCAGCCTCTGTGCCGAAATGTAGCCGACTACTTTTGATGAATCAATGAAATTTCAAAACAAAGGACCATAATCTTGTGGCCTACACAAGGCACAGTTGGTACTTTGGTGTTTGACACTTGATTGGATGTGTTCATGCTGCAATTGCATCTTAAGCTAAAGTCCAGCAGCACTCAAAAGTCAAACAAGTCTTTTTGATCATGAAATCCATCGGTGTATCCCTGGACCTCTTCATCCCAGAGGGAAAGCACAAGCAACAGCTCTTCTAAGTGCATTTTGGTCTCATCTCCAAGGATGAGCATTTGAGCGCACTTACTGAGCTATTTAGCCTCATGCTGCAAGATCTGTACTAAAAATCACTGTTAGGGCTTCAGGCAAATGACGAGAGCACTGTCTGGGCTCTGGCCTGAGGTTAACCAAACTTAACAGGACATGGAAAAATGTTGGACATGGCATGAGAAAGCTGTTGGACATAACAAATAGCAGTCTGAGACGCTGACAGAAGTTACAGATGGTGCCATGAAGGATGGCCGTATCTCACAGGCAGCTAAGGGGGAGTCGTATGAGACATGGCCAAACCCCACAGACAACTGTGGGGAGAGCTAAGGACCTTTTGGCAAGTGCAGTGTTGAAAAGCTGCCAAACCCAGGTAACTGTATTGGGTACATCACATCAGACAAAGATTACCTAGGTAACAGTACCAGAAATACCAAATTTGGTGTCTGTGGGGAAAAAGTAATTTGAGGTGAGTTGTTGATTTGGGAGGTGACTCAGGTGGACATAAGAAGGTACGAGGGTGGTGAAATGGAGAGTTAAGAAATGGCAAAAGGAATAATAAGGTCTGCAGATGATGTGAGTGGGGCTGTCTGGGGGTAGCCATCAGGCATCCCTGCACTCAGGCATGGCAGCTGGAGCAAGACAGTGAATAAAGCCCATAGCTACACCTTCACCTCAGCCTCAGGAGACTGGGAGCAGTTCACCTCTCTACCTGGGTGGACCAGATCAAGCATCCTTGTAAGACCATGCAGGCCCTGTTCCAGGTCAGCCAATTGCTCCCTGTCAGAGCTCCCACGTGCCTGTCCTTTGTCTGATCTCTGATACTGCTCCAGGGAAGGACCAAGAGATTTACATCTCAACCCTCCCACCATCCATGTCCTTGCCTCCTAACCCATTTTCAGTGTCTGATGTTTTGTGGTTCCAGGTCCAAGCTGTCTGTCATTCGCAGCAATGATGAAGCACCGAAGGACCAAAAGCAGCTTTGGAAAGCCTGACCTGCCAATGTTAGGGTCACAAACAGTTGTTAGATATATCAGTGTCTATTACTTTTCTTTTTCTCCAGTGTAGGAGTAATTTTAAAAGCCCTTTAGCAAGGAAATCACTTGCTGCCAATTTAAAATGAGTTGCCTTCATATCAGCCAAGGGCTTGATCTCCCCCTGCCCACTCCACCTCTTTCCTGCACAGGAGCTTCCCCCTCTGTGCTCATCTGCTTCCTCATGACTCCATAGCAGAGCTCAAAAGTGAGTGTGATGCCTCCGAGCAGCAAGCTTTAAATCAGATCAAATGCCAAGGTGAATTTCTTTGTTTCCATGTGCTCAGCCTAACAACAAAATTAGCATGCAATAATACAGTGCCTGAAGTTTAAAACTAATTTGAAGTTTGTAGGACAGTTCTCTAGAAAGTAGGTTATTAAGAAGGGTTGTAATTACTGAGTTTAATTACACTGTCATCTGTCATTTTTTGTTAAGTCCAACTAGACAGTGTGCAGCAGCTGAGAATCAGGTGCAGAAGTCATAATGATAATTTTGGTCAGTCAGGAACCTGCACGCTGAACTAATGTGGCAGTTGGATAATGCTTATGTCAAAAAAGTTGTGTGGTTTTGTGGGGAAATGTGGCATCACACACATAAGACTGTTCAGGGTAACTGCTTCATTTTACAAGGCTTGATATTAACCTCCTCGTTCTTCTGGCAAAGTAGATTTTCCATCAGGCGTGAGGAATGGAGCTCCAGGAAGGCTGCTTGTGAAGTTGGCGGGTTTAACAACTGGAAATGCAGCCTGGAACAATAACTTCTTTAGAAGGTACTATTTGAGAATAACCTCATTCTGTCAGCGAGTGCTTATCACAGGAGGAAAGCAGAAAAGCCACCCTCGGTGCTTCCTTCCCACTTCAAGAAATGATCTATGAGTGATGACTGAACCACAACCAGCTTTTTTTTTAAAAAAAACCAAAACAAAACAAAACAAAACCAAACAACCAAACATTACAAGGAAGGAAAGGGCCAGAAGAGGAGTTCCTGCAAACCATTCCAGATTTACTGCTCATTGCATTGCTATCCACAGCTGTGACACCTAGATTTGGGAGGTTTGTAATCCAAATCTTGCACTGTATCAGCACAAGCCAGCCACACAGTCCCTCCAGCTCTACAGCCCATCTTGCTCAGGCTTAGGGGCAGGTGCCTGGGTGTTTCCTGGACAAGCAGAGCAATGTGTGGGGTCCTGACAGCACAGGGTTCCCCCAGGACTGACCACACCAGTGTCTGAAAATAGCTGTGATAACTGTGACTGTCTTGCTGGAAATCTGTAGTTTCTGCTTTCTCTTCTTGCAGAGAAAATTGTGCATCTTTGGCGGGAAAAAAAAAAAAAAAAATTCATTCTGGTTTTTGCAGTATTTAATTTTCTGTAGAAATGAAAGACAACAGAAGGCACTGTATTACAAGAAGGATGGCTGCTTTTGTTAACCGGAGACAAGAAATGAGAAAAGCTGGTCACTTTTGACTCTGGCCTGATTCAGCAGCTCTTATTAAATACAGGATATGCATTTGACTTTCTCCCCTTTTGTGGAAAAAGTGGACCACTCCAGCTCATCAGCAGGCAGGGTTGCATACCACCCTCAACAACACTATGATGATCAATCATAGAATCATAGAGTCATACAATCAGAACAGTTTGTGTTGGAAGGGACCTTACAGGCCATCTAGTCCACCCCCCTGCAATGGGCAGGGACATCTTCAACTACATCAGGTTGCTTAGACCCCGTCAAACCTGACCTTAAATGTTTCCACGGATGGGGCATCTAGCACCTCTCTGGGCAACCTGTGCCAGCGTTTCACCACCCTCATCGTAAAAAAATTCTTCCTTATATCTAGTGTAAATCTACCCTCTTTTAGTTCAAAACCATTACCCCTCGTCCAATTGCAACAGGCCCTACCAAAAAGTCTGTCCTCATCTTTCTTATATGCCCCCCTTCAAGTATTGAAATGCCACAATCAGGTCTTCTCAGACCCTTCTCTTCTCCAGGCTGAACAGCCCCAACTCTCTCAGCTTGTTCTCACAGGAGAGGTGTTCCAGGCCTCTGATCATTTTTGTGGCCCTCCTCTGGACCCAGTCCAACAGGTCCATGTCTT
Organism: Fratercula arctica; assembly: GCA_947846985.1. Taxonomy (NCBI): domain Eukaryota; kingdom Metazoa; phylum Chordata; class Aves; order Charadriiformes; family Alcidae; genus Fratercula; species Fratercula arctica. The sequence goes on along the minus strand of CANTUZ010000026.1, from coordinate 74,623,028 downwards.
TCCATGAATGGAGTCTTAAAAAAAAAACCCTGGAAGTTTTTATATACTCATACCACTTGTATAGAGGTGACAAGCCATCGCCAGCCAAATCAAAGTGTAGGCAGAGTAAGAAATGCCATTGCAGCTACAGAGCACTTTGTATGGCACCACCAATAACATACTGCCCTCTGGAAATGGCTAAGGCAGTCTAAGTGTCAAGAAGAGGGTAAATTATAAAGGCTTGGCAGACAGACTTAGCTATCAACCAACAGAAAAGATGTATTTCATAAGAGACCCAAGGTACAAACATGAAGCAGGAAAGACTTCTCCTCTGAGAACAGCTTCACACGTAAGGCCTCTCTAGGTTTTTTGTGATGCGTTAGATTGTACTGTGGCTTGCCAAGGTATGCATTTAAGAACACGGACGATACACCGTTGACTTGATTACAGAGACTTCCAGGCGTATTTCCAAAGTGTGACCGGACTTCTCTGCCTTATTCATTCCAGAATTTCATTGATTGAAGAGGGTCATCCTCAGTGTTTGGAAGGAAAGAGAAAACAAAGAGAATTTGGCAAGATACAGGAGCACCAAATATCACAGAATAGGATTTTTATCAGGTACAGACACTTTTGCTTTGAGTTGACTTAATTAGATTTACAATACCTAGAAGAGTTTAGAAATACTAGAAAACACATTTAGTTTATGTAATTATTGTATACATGTGATTGCTTTCTCCATTCTCAAGAGGATCATGTTTAGCTCTCCAAACACCAGATGCTACATACATTACAGGCAGGTAGAGGTAATTTTCAGATCAACCATTATTGTGCTCTTGAAGGGCCAGATGCACAATCTGGACCAGAGGAATTGTTTCCCTGTGCATCGGCAGATGTGTCATGAGGGTGTGTAGAATCTCCTGTGACAGCTCAGAGATACAACAGAAGCAGGGTCCTACAGACCTGTCGCAAGTAGGGGTGATTCATCCTTGACAATCAGAAATTTAACACACCCTACCCAACAGTCTGAGCAGAGCAGCTGTTTCCTAACATTGATTCTTATGGCAGTTTCAGGATACACCCCAAAACCCAATACCCCAGTGCTTCATAGTACCTCAGGGTTTTAAAAGGAAGTGTCTTCTTTAGGTCATCGCAATCAGATTGGTCTGTGGATCTTCCAGAGACCCTAGCCATGACCAGGGATCTCATGACTGTAGGAATCAGAATACCAGAATTGGCAGAGGACTTGAGATTATCAGATCAAAGGATCAACACAAGCTCAACAGCTGCTAGATCTACAGCTACATAGACATTGTTCTCTGCCATCAGAAAACCAGGGTCCAATCAATAACTGGGTCTAGTTTTCAAGCCGTGAAAAGCCTGGAGCTCTTTGGTAGTTTCTGACTGGGAGTGGAAAGCCAGGGCCTTGGGAGAGTTGAAAGGAAATATCAGCTGGTCAAAGAGACACTGGAGTTGTGTTCCTGGACAATATCAAGAGGGATAAAATTTAAGTAGTTGATTTTGGTCCTAAATCAGTTGCTCTCCTAAAATTGAATGGACAGTAAATGTCAATTAAATGTAATGACAAGCTCAATCCACACAGCTCCTCCAGGATGAGAACAATTTAGAAGTGATGAATATAAAGAATTTGGATACTGAGGTTGTTGCATAGCTTCCTAGGCCAAGTAATGACTGGGTTCATTCACCTGCTTTAGAGAGGTTCTGATTACTGATAAAAGAAGGGGAAATGAACAGAGAGGTAATGGGAGAGAAAATGCAAAGGATTAACTGTTAAGGGAGCAGGCAGAGTAGAAGCAGCTCCATTCTTTTAGTCCATCCCAGACTTACTGAAGAGCAAAGTTGAGCTTTTACCACAAGTCAGAATAGCCCTGTGTTGGTACAAGCAGCAGGAGCTTCCTGGACGTCAGGCAGCTCACTGGCACCTGATGATTTTCTCCAGCTCTTCTCCTGCGTAGCTGCAAGGTCTCCTTGGAGCACCAAGTGAGTGCCCAACACCTGGCTTGTTAGAACGAGGAGAGGATGAGGAAGGAAAGGTGACAGGCAATAACACACCCCCTGGGCTGCTTCAGGACCAGTGCTGCGGATTCTCTCCTAGGGCAGCGTTAACTCCTGCCACTGGGATGAGTCCTTGGCACTGGCTTGACCACCGATTAATTCTGGAAGACAAGACGAGCCTTAGGGCAGAGACTTCCCTCAATCCAATTCCCCTTCTCTATCTCCATCTGTCCCCCTGTGCCAGCACCATCAGGGACCTCCATACTAAAGAGGACTGAGGCATTTCCATACCACCTCTCCACCTCTCCATGAGCTTTCAGACATACATTAGGCTGAATACAAAACTAAAATTCATCTTTGTTTAACCAAACATGGGAACTGGGTGTGGCAGAAGCCCACGCTCCACTTGCTTGAGAAGTGTGAAGGCCGCAGCTATTGCAGGAGACTCCGGCTCCAACTAACCTGTGGTGCTGTCTCCCAGAAAAGACAAACGGATGCCTCTCTGCCTCCGTCAGATTAGAAGAAAACTTGAACCTTGGCCCTAGGTGTGAATATCTCAATAGCAAACTGGCAACTGTTTAATGAATGAGATGTTTCTACCATCCACCTTCGTGGCAATCGTGCCCCAGTGTGATACCCACCACCTTCTTCTGAAGTTGAAGGGAAAAAAGGCAGGCAGGAAAGAAAGGTTCATTGCAGTAATCTCCTGGTAGCAAAAGGAAAGTGAGTAGCACCAGCATGTTCACACCTCAATTTTATTAAATAAAATGAATATTGTGATAATCTAACTTGGGGCTATTAGAGGAGGGTAAACAGGATTGCACCTGTATTATTTTGTCTCCAAGAATATTCTGTCACCTCTTAGAACGAATTCCACTTGGAAGGGATAAGAATGGTCTTCATGTCCCCCTGCACTTAATGACTGTCACCTCAAGGTGAGACACTGAGCACAATGAAACAGCTGAATTGGGTCTGTTATTAAGACGTGAATGCTAGATACTTTTTCACTATAAAAATGCACTATTGTGCAACAATCTCACCTGCATTTCTCCAGTACACTAACAAGACGCCACTGCTTCCCAGGTAGTACTTGTCCTGCATTAACTTTTGAGAGGAAAGTAAAGAATTTGGTTTCTAGGAGTGGTGGAAAATGAGGCAAAGGCATGAATCTGGACTTGGAGTGCTTCTATGCCTGCTTCTCTTCAGACATTCTGAGTTTGTGTTTGCTGACACTCCCCACAAAATAGAGTTATTTGCAAGATTCAGATTCAGAATTTGTAAAAATGCAAGGAATTCAATTTTTTATTTTTTTCCCACAAAAAAACAGGTGTGGGAGGATTGGCATTTCAGTGGTTTTAAGAGAAAAAGATGGTTTTTTCCAGGTTGGTGGGATTGATGTTTTTTTCTGCCTTCCAGCAGATGATCTTAGTTCACACCTATCTAAACAGAAATGCAATCTGAATCACAGCAAAGCCTTCCTTTTCTTTGTAAACTCTTAAGCTGTGGCTATTTAAAAAGTGAGGGGTTTGTAACCCCTTGGTTTATTTTTAAGTTTAGGTACCTCAAATACTACTTGAAATTGCTGAGTATGGAAAGATGCTTTGGAAAAAACAGAATTGTTAATATATCATCCGTTTGCACGGGGCATGTGAGTTGAATGATAGAAGCAGATGCAGACTGTAAGGACCCACCTGTTAAAGGAAAATCAAATGCCAAGAAGAGTTCAAACAAAGACCATGTCTTAATTCTTATTACATATGGATATGCAACTTCATTTGTGTAGGCAAGACAGGTTTGCCATAAACCTGTGCTCAAAAGACACAGAGGACTGTTTTCTCCCTCATCCTGTTCTTCCTTCCCCTACACCCTCAACAGGGATTCAACCTAAATGGGTCACGAATTGACTAACTTTGATGTGAATGGTAAACACTTCATCTTCTACTCTACAAAGCCTGTTGGTTAATATTTATAGGGACTGAGGAATATTAAGTTCTTTGAGAAGGAGCATATATATTCCCACAAATACAGGGGAGGGATGGAGGGAAAGAGATTGTCAAAGTTTACAAAGACATCGTATCATGAAGAGCCTTGTGAAGATATTAGATGGTGAAGGAGCCAGTTATTTACAAAAGGAACTCAGTCATTTTAATGAACACATTTCATGAAAGTTTAATACTGTCTTATGTTGTGCATCTTAAATCTCAGGCTCCTGAAACAAGGTGATCACATGTGAATCTCCACTTTCCCTTTTCATCCAACATTGTTGTTAAAAGCATTAACCCTAACAGCTCAAAGGGAAAGCAGAGAGCTTTCAGATGCAGAGCTTCAAAACTTTTGATTTATGTGAGCTTCTTGATTTTAGGAAGTTTTGCTTCATCTTTGAAAGTGCTGACATTGGGCTTCTGTTGGAGCCCTAGCAGACATGATAAATCATAAAGGCTATCCAAGTGCTGGGATTTTTTTCTCCAAAAAAATAATGAATGAAGCATGCAGAGAGTGTAATTGTTATGGTGCCTCAGCCTGGTGCTGAGCAGAGATCCAGCAGCAGGAGCTCCGCTTTCACACAGGAGGAAAGCTCTAAGTCTTGCATCCTTCATCTCACCCTCAGCCCTTCTCCATTCCACAACCCTGTGGGTATCCCCACATTCCTGACATTTCTAACCTGCTGTGTGTTGGAGGTTTTGGTATTACTCTTCACCTTTCCATTTTACCACTCTGTTCATGCACAGGGTTTGTTTTCCTCTGCTCTCTGCCTCCCACATCTTACTGCTTCATGCCCCATCATACCCTGACTGGAGTAATTTGTGCTTCGGCATCTTGGGAGTTTTTCATATTCTTTCCCCTGCCAAATTACTGTTTTCCCTTTCTCATCACCTTTGGTCTCAGCCCTCCTCAGTTGTGCAGATGGAGATGGGGAGGAGCTGTATAATTAAACGCGAACGTGACAGCACATTGTCACTTGGTGAGGTGTGCCATGGACGTGTGCCTTAGCGCACGGGCTGTTCTCCGCGGCAGCTGCTGAGCACAAGTCTTGGATTATCAGTACTACAGGCCTCTCTGAAAGATATTAGCAAACACTGAAATGACAACAAAACTAACCTGAGGTGTGGGAAGGAAAAAGTAATGCAACCAATACGTTTAGTTCAATTCCCTGCTTTGCCATCAGCTTCACGTGCTGTCATCTAAATACTCTGTGACTCTAGCCCAGCATGCATTCAACTTATGTGCCCTCAAGGGTAACGGGGTTCGTGAATTGCAAGGTGGAAGACAAGCTCAAGATCCATTAAGGAGAAAAGGAGGCTGGACCTGGGTTTCCTCACATCTTGGGGTACTCATAAGATCCAAGATAGAGTATAAGGTTGGAAAGGTGGGGGTACAGATGCTATGTCGTGCTTTATTTTGAGAGAAGTCCCTTGTCTCGGCTCTTTCATACATGTCATCACCCTTACGGCAGAACTGCCTTTCTGTTGTCGATTGGATGTTTCTGATTTGCTGAATGGACATTTTCTTATACATTTGCCTTTTTCTGTTTCCATAATTAATCTGTTGCCACAGGCAAGAGTGAATAGGGACAGGTTTTGAATGTTTGTCACTTAGCTTTGACCTCGCAAGCTACCTGAAAGTACGCACCGTATGAAATTCCCGAGAAGTCCCTCTGAATTAGAGTTACCGTGGCTGGAGAGGAACAAAAATTTCACCCCCTTTTTGGTACTAAGCACATGTGTCTTCCAGTCAGTGCTGATTAGTCTACTCAGGAAACAAGACGATGACATGAAATGAATATTTCTATCCTCCCGTATAGATTAAAGCAAAGATTTTTAGAAGCGATTAGAGATTTTGTTTGCAAAGCATGAAACAGTGTAAAGGGACTGATTTATTTTTCTTTTAATTGAAGAATAAAACACCGGCCTCTGGAAAACCAGGTTCTTTGAAATCAGGAGACTGACATCATGAGTGACTTCTGCAAAAGGTGACCCGACCACGCTAACAATACCAGAGCCGGAATCTCAAGCTCCCTGTACCAGCATTATTTGTGTTGCTCTGCAGTTCACATTCGTACAGTCCCTTTTTATTGACATTGCACAATTTGTCAGTCAGCAAATGGGATCATTCTATAATTCCATCCCAGACAGACAGCTCCCTCATAAATGTATTTATGAAGTACTTTTATATGCAAATATTTCTCTCTGCAGACAAATAAGAAAATGCCACAGTGCTTCAGCAGCTGTAGAGCAGATGAGAAGGGTGGTTTCCAGGACGGAAGATGCCAAGACTGAGAGCAAGGCAGGGGAACTTGTTTCCAGAGCTGTTTATCTTCTCCGATATGACCCACGGTAAGGGAAAATTAAATCTAGATCTGTGAGCAGCAAGGATTCACAGTAGCGCTAAGGCTACCATTGAGCCAAGGTGGCTCTGTAAGTGCGTAGTCAACCCTCCATAAATAATTTTCGGATTGCTTAGGGCAGCACAGAAGATGACCAGTGCTCTCTTCCTGGCTGTGTGAAGGTACCTAGCAGATTAGTAGGAGGTAGGAAAAGTGATGGTTTCCACAGCCGCAGAAGGGGAGGGAAGTGATCAGCTGTTTCTGGGTGAGAGTTGGGGTTGAGTTGTTGTATGGGCACAGAGTTGTAACCATTCACTGCCAAATGTAAGCAAAGAGCTTCAGCTGCAGCTTGCAGTCTATATAAGCTGTTAAAGGTCACTGCATATATACTTCATACAACCACAGATTTATTCCTGGCTGGATAACTCCATCCAAAGAGCAGGAAGAAACAGGTGCCTTTTGGGGTTTGCTCTCCCACTAGCCTGGAGCTGTGCAATACGCTCCAAGAGCAAGAAGCAAGTGGTGAGCCATGAACGTGCCTTAAGAGAAGGGGTATGGGAGTGTGAACTTAGGGGAGGAGAGGAGGGTGTGATTGCAGGAATCATCTAAGCAGGCAAACATCTGTGAAGGTCTGGAGCTGCCACAAAATGGAGCTAGAAGTACAGGCGGAGTAGAGGGAAAGAAACCCTTTACCTGAAAGGGCAGGCAAAGCGCACAGTTTGGCAGAGTCCTGCAGTAAACGCCTTGTATGTTTGCGGCTGAGGGTGCACGAGCGCACAGAGAGGGGAATCAGTAGCAGTTGTGGATAGTTGTGGTAAAAGCTGCAATCACTGCAGGGGCGAAATTGCAAAGAGAGGAATTAATGGTCTTCAGCGCTGCCGGTCTCTTCAAATGTTTATGGCACCGTTGTCTCAAAAGTGGCAAAAGCTCCGGTAATAGGCATGGAAATCCTTGTCTGCCTACCCGAGACCCGAGGCAGCATTGCACGGGCCACCGAATGGAGGATTTAGATTGTACCTTTAGATGGTATTTGCTGGTTTCTGAGCTGAGCACAACAATAAGTTGTAAGTAACTGAACAGCCGGATAGCTCATAAATGTCATTTCCAGCTACCATCCCTTTCTCCATCTCAGGACTAGTCATAAAGCAGAGGGAGCTACACCGATTTATGGCAGCTAAAGATTTGCCCGAGGAATTCAGCCCTGCTTGTACCTTTCTATCGATCACGCTTCAGAGAAAGGCTCAGAAACTGCAGACAGAGCACTGGTGGATTGTTTGAAGCAGTATTAGCTAACCTCAGCCCTATCATTATTAGCCCCTATTTTTTATCAATACAGCTTTAACTGGAGTTTGTTTTCTAAGCTTGCCTTTGCTTTTAGACTAAAACATACTCAAACTTTCATCACTTTTACTGATTTTCTTCTTTTTTTTTATGCTCTGCATAGGAGTGAGACAGCTCCAACACTTAGCACTTGTGTCTTTTTTCACCTCCCGTTGATCTATCTATGTCTGCACGTTTTTAGTCTTGCCTATCAAGTTGCAGAAACACCAGTAGCCTACGACTTTTTCCGTGCTTTCTCTAACCGTTACCGTTTTCTGTTAAGGAGTATTCACAGATCAGTGATCAGATGCATATCCAGGACTACCGATTTATTAACGCAGAGACGCTTGGTTTCTCACTCCATACGCTAGGATTAACCATTTTTGGAAATGAGACAGAGAAGCCGTAGAGTAAATTTCTGGTGTCCTCATTGCAATGGTTACACCTGCGTGGCATCCCTGTTACTACCGTGGGAAAGAGACACTGAAGGTTTGGGTGTTTGAGGTATATTACTTGAACGATAGCACAAGAAAAGGTTCATTTGTTTTGATTTCCCAGTTTGTAATAAAAAACTAAGATCTGTCGTCTGGTCTGGCTCTTTTTGCCTGCACTTCACCAGCCAGTTCCTGTGTAACAGCATCCGTGGAAGCGCATCCGTGGAAGCGGCGTGTCCGTGTAGCTCAAGCACGTGCCCAGGGGTGAGCGGCAGCTTCACCCACGCAGAGTCAGTTTTGGATAGGAAGAGTTTCATCCTCCTTCTGCTGAAGGCGGTGAATGACCTGTCCCTAATTTAAAAATTCAAGTAGCAGCAGAAATGCCTGACAAGTGCGTTGCAGCGTGGGAAAAGACACCGGAGCTCACACTACCTATGTTTTTGGTGGGAAAATAACCATTTTGCTAAAGCTGCGATTGCAGCACCTTCTGAAGGTTATCCACACACTTCTTTTTCCAGTTCATTTTGTGATCATTTGTCTATTCTGCTTACCTGCCATTTTTCGTCTGATATCCAGATTATTAACTATTTTGAAAGGAAAATGCCCATACCATCTGCCTGATCAGCCTTCCGCACCAATGAGATCCTGTTTGAGCCGGGAATCCCACATCTAGCAAGTACTTGACCTTGAAGCCAGATGGGAAAAGGGCATTATCAATTAAGCCAGGGATGATACGTACATTTTGAATTAATGAATGTGCAGCTCTGACTTCCCTCAAGAGAACTTAAGGCAGGAGAGAGGTGAAGTGTAGGAGAAATCCATCACAGATGTGACTTCTCCTGTGATGAGCTGGAAAGCCTCATAATGTCTCAGTGCTCAGACCAAAGCTCTGCTGCAGTCTGACGCCTGTGCTTCATTACTAAACATCAGGCCAACTCGAAACTCATGCCAAAGAGGGACAACGGAAGTGCTAAACCCAGTGGCTTTTGACCAAGAACCGTTCGCTAGCTTCATAACGCGAGTTCCTAATTGCAGTATGACTAGCTACGGCAAACCACGCACACTGTAGGCGGAGGAAGTGCTAACGAGCACCGCACCAATACCACGTGGCTGACGATGTAATTTTGGGTGCTGGTGTGACTGAGAGAAGGAAGCTGCTGATGTTGATGTGACTTTGTACCGCGTCAGCTGGACAAAACGCACCCGTGATCAACCGATGACTCTGTTGGACTGGTTTCCCTGTAGCTGACCTTGCCCCAGCTAATGACGTGAAGCGTGTGACTGTGTGACTAATGATGTGAGCGCCCGTCTGGTGAAGGCTTGGTCTTTTCTCGGCTCCGCCTCAGTCCCTTGAAGGGCCAGCGTCGCAGAGGACGGTGTGCGGACACAAAACTGCATCCAGAGCTCGGTGAAGTCAGAGGAGAGGCACTCAGCCTCTTCGTGGCTGTCGGATCAATCTGTGAGCTCAGCTTTGCTTTGCCTGAGAGATGTGCTTAGCCAGATAAACCACCAGTGAAAAAGTCCTCTGCCTGTAACACGCATTTGACTCTCCACAAGAAGGGCATTCTGTGGTCTAACAGCAGACTTTGGTGTCGGCACAGGCTATCTGGATGAGCCTGGGATTGAGAGATGAGATCTGACAGTCCCTTCTGTCTCAAAGCTCTGGCAGCAGGGTAATGAATTGTGGGTCTCTGTGGCTGCAGAGTCTGGCATCGCTCTGGTGGAGACACCAAGGAAGCTTCTGCCCAGACTGACTGCTGCCCGTCGTCCTGGCTGCTGCCACAGCCCGCCTGGAGCCTCCTCACTAGAGATCTGGGGTGTTACTGGGATATGACTCCTGTGATAGAAAAGGGCCTCGGTATGTATATTTATATTCATGGCGCAATGTCTGCAATCTCGAGTCTGTCCTTTGTTCATTTCCTAGAACGGCCAAATAGAGGTTTGGGTTGTTTTTTTCCCCCATGTGGCAGAGCTCTGGGGACTTTGCAGGCAGTCCGGAGAGGACACAGAATAGATGCTGTGGTCCTCTGAACAGCCGCCGCACTGTCGTGGTGGAAGATCCTGACCGTGTTGGGAAGAGCAGAGCGACACCAGAGCTGCTGAAGCGGAAAGCTGGGTCCCAGCAGCTGGGAAAATCACCACCTCTTTCGGGTACCTCTTGTTTCAGGACAACGCCAGCAGCTTGTGCACAAAGAGGTGAACCGCCAGAGCAGTCGGTCCTTGTTGTTCCGGCTGCTGTGGCACCAGGCCAGCAGGACGTGACTTCCAGCTTCGCTTCAGGAGAGCATTGCCTTGGCCAAGCCACCTAGTCGTCCCCGAGCACCTTTTGGCTGGAGGAAAGCTGCGTGCTTATAGGCTAAATATGGGTTTTATTTCAAGTACAGCCTGATGGAAATGTCATGTCTCTCGTGTCTCGGTTGTGTGACAGAAGTCACCCGGGATGCCCAGAGGGGTGAACTGGAGAAGCCAGTGTCTGGTGGGACGGGGCTTGCGCCGAGGAGAAGTCCCCCGTTGGGGTGAAGCGGGGACAGGCGTCTTTCTGAAAGGCCCCCAGGGACTGGTTTATTTGTGCCCTGGCAATGGAGAGAGGAACTGATAGCTTTTCCGTAACTGAAATTGCATTAAGAGAAACTATTTAAGATAAGATGTAATTACTTGTGGCTCGTTGTTTGCCCTGGTACAATGCCCTGTGTGTTGAACAGCTGATGGAGAAAAGTTACTAAAGCCATTTGTTTATACTGCTAATTTGATGACTTCGTTATGGTTTTTTGGTTTTTCTTTTATTTTTTTTTATTTCATTTTTAGACAACAAATGCAGAGCTCAACAAAACCATCCCTCTCTGGGAAATACACATAGAGTGAGGCTGACGCAGGGGCCTGAAGGCTTCCGAATGGTATTCAATGATGCTAAAACCAAGAGCCATTTTCTATTATTTAATATTGATTGCATCTTCTGTAACTGTACATATTCCGGGCATCTTCTGGGCCACTGTACATGGAGAGAATGAAGCCCCACTAGAACTGATCCTTCACCACAAATGGAAAGGTCCTTGTAACAAGGACTTCGCCGCCTTACAGAAAAGCCGTGAAATATGACCATATTTTATTTTTGAGACAGTGACCACATTTTTCCAGTACCAAGCAAAGCAAAAGGCAAATTGCTACAGAACAAAGACTAAAACATTTTGCTTATGTGTACATGGAAAGTGTTGTCAGGCAGGCAAGAAAAGCTAGAAGTTATCAGGAATTTCAAGGGTTGTGCTACAAAAGGCAAACCTGAAAACTGCTTAGTAGTGATAGATGTAATGTCTCGTGTGCACTTAGACGTGTGTAAATTGAATAGAAAATGGAATAGATGTTGGTGGCTCACCATTATAATCGAATGCAATTTTTTGTGGTATTAAATACTTCTATTCGATGTGTTCAAAGTAAAACCAGAATAAGCCAGGATCTCCAAAAATACTTCAGGGCTGTCAAAGGCTCAGGATCCCAAAAGAAGCTGTAAGATTTTCCAAGTGGAAGTTGCTTTGCAGGGGATGCTCTTAAACACTGGCTGGCAAGCCTTCACCCAAATGTCGCACAGGAATCCTCTACACATTTGTTTCCTGAACACCCATGGACTTTGTAAGGCAAAAAGAAGCAATTAAAAATCTCTCTGTGATGTACTTATGCTTATCCAAACCAATCTCAAGCTAATCTTGAATTTTACACTCTGCAGAGTGGCAAAAGCAAGCTATAAAAAGAAATAGCAGCTCCAGAGCAGAGGCTTCCGTTTCCTCGGATCTCACATTGTTAGAAGTGGGTTTAGGGAGGATGGGAGAGATCTATAGCCATTAACAGCACATTAAATTATCCCATTAGGCTGAAGCCTAGAAACCTGACCTGGTACACTTCTTTTTTATTATGGCCATTCTCACGCCTGGAGGGATGATATGTGAGCTGCAGAAATACCAGCCTAGGAGCTGTAACAAATTATCGCAAATAAAGGGGCTTCCAAAGAGCTGAGAAAGCTCTTAATGACAGCTTCTTCTCTAAAGAGGGGTCGGGCTCCTGTTTGGATGTCAACAGCACAACTGAGCACTCCGAACAGTGGTGTTTTGCTGTTGTTCTACAGGTGGCATTAGAACTGCCGCCGAAGTTTTCTTATCAAGGCTGCTATTTGTGTGCGGGGTTGATCAATAACGGTGAGCAGTGCTCCTCTCTGCTGCCACTTAGGAAAAGATCGCAAAAGGACGGCAGCACAGCTACCGCCTCCTGCCAAGATGCAAAGGCACAAAGTGTCGGCATCAGCTGTGTGTGGCAGGATAAATGCCTTCCATTAGTCCTAATGCGAAGAGAAAGGGAGACTCCTAAAGCTTTCCAGGCCACCCGCGTGCCCGGTTCCCATTGCTAGTAATGGAAGAAAGGGTATTCGAATGCTTTATTTGGCACTGAAAACCTGACCAAATAAGTGTTTCAACCTTAGAAGGCACATCTTCCAATGACACTGCGGCAATACGTCTGATTAATTGCTGTTATTCCATGTCACTTGCCGTTTTTGTACAGCCGGGTCACAGCTTTTTCATCCTCCGTACTTCTGAAGCGCTGCTTTTCAAGGATTTTCTCTTAAAAGAAAATGTACGGCAAGACTAAACCTTCCCAGAGCTATTAATCAATATAATTTATTCTCTAAGCGCTGTAGCAGTATCACTTAGTGTGGTCTAGCTTCTGTTGTTGTTACTGAGGTACGCTTGTTCTTGGAAAAGTAGAAGCGCTCCTGCAGGTGGAGGCAGCCTGTGTTTTATTGGGAGCATTGAAGTAGCACCCAAAGGCTCCGAGCAGGACTCGTGGCCCTGGCTTCTTCTGATCCGCGTTGCTCTGAGGAGGGTGGGAAATGTTTTTTCTGGCTTGTGACCATTGCTGAGAGGACAGATATTTTTCCCTGTTCTGCATCAGGTTGTAATTGAGTTATTTGTCATTCCCGTTCCAAAATGTCCTATTTTTCCATTGGGACCAGGCATTAACCTCCAGAAATGGATTATATTTCTACATTTCTCTGCTATGTTAAAGGCAAGGTCAGGACACGGGAATTATTCCTCACAAAGGTACTCTTCCACAGCAATCATGTCATAGATCAGCATCCTTTTTGATAAGTGAATGAGGCAGATTCCTTTAAGTATCTCGTGTAAACGGATTTTCTGCAGCCCCTAAATGCTATCTGATGTGTCCTTGATGGGATCTCTCCAGTTTTCTCTACCAACTTTTTAATTAAAGCACAGAAACACGGAGAGGAGCACTCGAAGCTGCTCTCAGAGTGTCTTGTGCAAGGCCCGGTGCACCCTGTGCCCTGTGGGAGGCAGGGACCCATCCCATGAAGGAAAACACTCCACATCTGTCTTCTGGCAGGAGGTGGGGGGGGTGCCAGAGCCAGGAAAGAAAGCAGAGGGCGGGAAGATGCGTGGTGTGATCTGCTCATCGCAGTGGCTTGTGACCCTGACAACTTCTGCCTGAGAAGAGGGAGGGAGGGAGGGGGGGGAGGGAGGGAGGGAGGAAGGGAGAAAGGGAGGGAGGAAGGGAGGGAGGAAGGGAGGGAGGAAGGAAGGAAGGAAGGAAGGGAGGGAGGAAGGAAGGAAGGGAGGAAGGAAGGAAGGAAGGAAGGAAGGAAGGAAGGAAGGAAGGAAGGAAGGAAGGAAGGAAGGAAGGAAGGAAGGAAGGAAGGAAGGAAGGAAGGAAGGAAGGAAGGAAGGAAGGAAGGAAGGAAGGAAGGAAGGAGCGAGCTCCTTTTCTTGCCCCTCTTCTTCAGCAAGGGGTTGCTGCAGCCCATGTTCATGCCACCACAGAACGGTGGCTCAGTGGGGACAAGACCCTGCCCTGGCTGGTCTTGTTCAACCCTGCAGTGCAGAGCAGAAATTCCCCCCTCTCCTGCCTGCCATACTCCAGTGCAGCTTCGAGCTTTGGATGGCACGCAGGGATCTATAAACGCCATCTGTGGCTTTCAGTCGTATGGGATGGGGTCTGAAACCCTACATCGATACTGGGGAAGGCTGGTGAGAATATAACGCTTCTACAGCAGCAGTGTCCAAGCGCGGCAGAACGATGAAGGGAGCCATCCTGTGCTGTGGGAAGGAGCCTGGAGATGAAAATGAGAGAAGTTTAGAACAGCAAACAGGTATTCCAGGTGCTGCAGAAGCCGGCAGTTTTGTCCATCACTGCTGTGCTTTGCTGGTGGGTAATTATCAGGGTAAATATGTTGTTTTAACTGGAAAGTACACCCTGTCAAAAATCAAAACTTTACAAGAAAATGGCTTTGACGCATGTTTCAGTCTCTCTGTAGCTTAAAGATGTTTTACAGTTCTTCAAGTCTTTTCGGTGTGTGTTCCAGTTCAGAGACTGGCCTTTTTAGAAAGTAACAGCATTTGCACAAAAAAAGATTTGTGTTTTTGTTTGGAGTTTTAAAAGGTCAAAATCAACCCCAAATTTTCAAATGGCCTTTTTAATTCTTTTTTTTTTTTTTTCCTTCCAGATAACCAGTTTGCAAAAAACCTCAAACTAAACCAAATAAACAAAGAATTCAAGGCTGAATTTTCAGCTTGGTTCGGAAAGAACAATAGTTCAGATTCTGTAGTACAATAAATGCAACAAACATCACATGCCCAGTTGTAGCTGCTGCCCTCTCGTTCTTCCCACATTCCTCCCCTGTGATTTGCAGTATTTCTCATCTGTGCCTTCACCGTACGGCAGCTGCATGTCTCCTCACCAGGGGTTGTACTTCCCTGGGTTCCTGGTACAACACAAGTCCAAGACCAGCATCCTTCAGCTCCTGCTCATCCTTGTGTTTGACAGGTGGCCCGGAGCTGGGGAGGCCTGGGCTCGTCTCTGTCCTGAGCCACTCAGCAGGTAGTTCAGCCTCTGTGCAGAGTGTGGCGGTGACGGGGCCACACGGGCATTAGACACACCGCAATGTACTCAGACTCGTCCATCCATCTCAGACGAGGGGTGGCAGACGAGGAGGAACAGGCTTTGGTGCGCCAGTGGCTGAAGCCAGTTGCAAATCTTCAGTTAGGTTCAGCAGCGTTCTAAGGACCCCAGGACAGAGCCCATAACATGGGTACGGATACGTAACAAAGGTGATGAGACAACTTACCACCCTAAAATAAAATGGGGAAATACCTTCTCAGAATGACAGCACCCATGAGTCAACCAAAGAACACCCGGGGGTCTATGTAGAGAGCAGGAGTCGACCCAGCCATGCAGCACATTGCAGCAACACGGCAGTTGATTTCCTTCCACATCAGTTTTAACTTCTTAATTTCCATGGCCACGCCAGCTTTCAGAGTCACCCTGAGCAAACATGTCCTGCAGATGAGCCTCTGAAGGAGCAGGTGGAAAGAGCAGATCTCTGGCCATAACCTCAAATTCAGCCAAATTCTCCTAATCAGAATGAGCTCTTTCAATGCCAAGCTTTTAAAAACTCTGGGCCCGCTGCAGTCATTGAGATCAACACAGTAAAGTGAGGTTCACAGGAATCTGTCCTGGGTTTGGACCCTGAGCCTTCTTCCATGACAAGGACCAAGGACTGGTGGCGGCAGCTCCGGGTGGAGGCCGTCTGCGTGTTCCTCTCCTTGTCTCCACGAGCCACTGCGCCCGTACTTGTGGTGAATGTTAAACACACGCTTCCCCACGCTTGCTTCCTGAAAACATAAATTCTGCAAATTGCAGCATAAGCATTCTCCTGACTTCTCCTGATAATTGGTTTAATGGATACTAAGAGCTGGAGAAGCAACGTAGCCTGCGCGGTTTATTGCTATAGCTAATTACAGAGAGCGTACACGTGCAGCACGTTACCAAGAAAGAAGCGTATACAAGTGCACACCTGTAGAAAGCATCCCTAAATCCTCCTTCGAATGAGAGCTCCGAATGAGATTTCCTGAAGTACTTCTAACCAAAGCCTTTGAAAAAGCAATCCAATCTTCATATAGTCAGTGCCCTCACAGAGTAACCTTTGACGGCCAACTTCAAAGTACTTGGCTAGATGTCAGCACTGATTTTTAAGTACCCTGAACATTTTGAGCCACAAAGTCTAAAACCCTTTAAACAAGCTGCAAACGTAACATTCAATTGATCCCTGTAGGAAAGAGGGGAATTTCACCAACTTGATAAAACAGAATCAGCCTTAATTATGTCAATCAGAAATCACTTGTCTCTCTTGCTCCTCGTTCGCGCACAGTATCTGTTTCCCAAAGTTGCCAAGCCGACCGCCTTCCACCGAAAATGAGGAAACCAAAGTGATGGGCAAACACCCATTTCATCCTGCTGCATTTTTGGGCCGCAGCCTGATGTTCTCTAATTAGCTTTCAAATGAAACATTTGCCTCCCCAATACCAACAGTTCTACAACACGTAGAATTAGTCAAATTAATTAGTCAAATTAGCAACAGGCAAAAATCGTTGTGCTAAGAAGTAGAAGCCATTTATGGGCCAGATCCAAAGCTCAATTAACTTAATTACTGCCTTAGCATTTCCTTCAGCGTGCCTCGGTCACCCCAGCGTTCGTTTTAGGACCAGTTTCCCCCCTGGGCTTCGGCCCTGCCTCGCTGGCTCCACAGCTGGCAGAAAGGAGGGTCCCAGCGCCGGGGAGACCGCGCTGAGCCTTTCCACGGGAGTGGCAGGAGGTTTTCCTGCCTCTCCGCAGATGAACCCGCAGGACAAGATGCCTTTGGGAAGGCGATCGGTGCAGGGACAAGGGAGGTGGCCGCTGCTGGTGGCCGCGGGTGGCTTCCCTGCCAAATTCTGCTGGTCTCACTGGGGCGAGGGGAGCTGGGAAGCCCCTTCTTCTGCTGTGCAGGCGCTCCCTCCACCGCAGCACCGCTCGCCAGGGCAGGGTCTGCTCTGAAACCCCGCGGGCGTTGTCCAGATTCGTCCAGCAGCTCCAGGGAATCCTGCCCACCTCAACAGCCCTCGGTGTGGGACAGCAGCAGCTGGATCACTGTTCGAGAAACGATGCATGTACGTGACCACTGTTGGAGCTCCCCCAAATTACAGTTCAGTCTCTTTGAACTTCAGAGGCACTTGAGCTTTCCAGCTTTGTGCTCAAGTGGCTCACTAACCTCCTGGGGCAAAAATAGCACATATGCTCCTATTTTCCACCTAACAGCCCCAGTAGGGCTAAAGCCAGCAAGTAATGCCTTCCAGCAGCTGGATCTCCACCTGGATTTATTGCTGGCTGGCTGCATAGTTGGAAAGGCGGTTTGGCTGTGGCTTCGCTTTCTCACAGGTAAACCCAAGAGCCGCCGTCAGCATCCTCCAAGGGCTGCATCGTAAGGGCAGCAAGTGTGAAAGGAAGTTGCCAGTCAGGGGAAGCGGATGACAAAGCCGAGCAGCAAAAGTTAACCGCAGCTCGGGAGAAAAGGAGGGGATCAATACGCTTCCTGTGAACTAATGAATTTCATCCACCATCTGCTTTCTCCTCCCTTCCAAACAATTCATCTGTGTGCCCTTTTTTAGTTCTTTTCTCACTTTCCCTTCCATCTGTCTTCCTGGATCCAGTCAGTTTATTATGGAGATAATTGTTATGGTCATTAAAGCAGCGATTCAGCACATCTAAGCCCACCAAAAGACTGGAGCAGACGCAATGAAGGAATGGGATAAGGTGCTCAGGACAGCACGGTGCAGGCAGGGACTAACACTGCGGGCAAGAAACTGGTTCCTGGAGGCAATGCCTCGAAAGCACGAAGCTCCTCTACATGGGGTCCGTTGGCAGCCTGGGGTCCAGAAAGCCCCCCTTGAGAAGTTCCTTCTGCTTCAGCTGCTGTGGCTGCACAATGTCCCGCCGCCCTTCCCACGTGTCTCCCCCTTCACAGAAATGAGGAAACTGCTTTTGGCAGAGAAAACAGACGCTTCCCGTCCTCTTTCACAGCTGGGTCAGATGTTTTTTCAGATGTGCAGGGCAGATCGTCAAATGGATCATGGCTTCAGAAGATGCAAAGAAATGTTCAATATGGTTTCAGAAGCAAAGTCACCCTTCCATAGGTGACTCAATACTTCTGAAAATCAAGTGCGTATTCTCTGCTGGAGTCCAGTGGACTCAGACATGGATTGGGCACAATTTGTATTGCCCAGACTAGTCTGGCTTCTGCTGTACCAGGTGCTGTGTGTGAATCACATGACAGAATTCAACCCCTGCCAGAAATGTCTTACAACATCAAAGGCCAGTCTTGGAATAATGACGAGACTCAAGATGATGAGGGGCAGGTGTTGGGTGGCACAAACATAACAGGATGTGTCCCAAGTCTATCAGGTCAGGCCTCCTGCCCGTTGGTAATAACCATACGCTGCACCGATCTATACCAGCAGCTCACTGGCATCAAAGGGAGCATTTTGCAGCTCTTGGTGCAGCTGGAGGACCAAGTGTGGCTCTTCCGAGGGCATGTATTTCCAGCCTGAAGTTCCCCTGACATGAGTGAAAAACTGGTAAGCCAACTGTGGAGCAAGTGCTGGATGCCTAACCATGGAAACGGCAGCTCTTTTTGACAGCTGGTTACACTGAAACGTAAGGGAGAAAATTTGCTTTGAGAGAAAACCTTTGCAAGCTCCTTGCCTCCAACAGTTTGCTCTTTGCAAACCTACTGCGAGTACAGGCTCAGGCTGAAGGCATTTCATACAGGCAGACTGCGCCTCTGTGTTATAAATGGCTTATGGCCAGTTGCACAATGAAGCAGGAACTGGGGGAACTGTAGGTGAACCCGAGTTTCTGGTCTGAGTCTGTGGGAAGAGAAAAAAAGATGTCACGAACAATTATAATGCCTGACTGGAACCATAGAAATCGCGAGAGTGGAAGAAAAGGTGCTCCGTCACTGTTTCCTTGTCTTTCCCCAGCTATTGGCGACTTCTTTAACCTCAGCCAGCAGAAATGAGCGTCTTCTATTGCCTTCAGCCGAGCACGGTCAGTTGAAATCAAGTGAGAAACCAGCTCTGTTGTTTAAGGAAAGGGAAAGGGCCTGGAGAGTGGGTGCCTGAGGTCTCTTGGAAATGACTGTGCTCATTGTTGTCCTGAGGTTGTTCACAGCATCAAACGGGGCTCTGCTTTTGTCTGGAAGCAGGTTCCAAAAGGAATGATGGGATAACTGCTCTCTGGCAGGGAGGTTAATGTAGCGCAAGCCCGTGCTGTAAAGTTCAAGGGCACTTATGTTTTCTCATAGGTAGAAACTTCAGCAATTTGGAGATGTGTTACTGGTGTCAGAGTGAAAAAAACCGTGCAGGAGCCTGAGAGTTCAGTACCAGCAGCAGGTTTGACGCTGGCTGTGAAAGCAGATGATGAAGGACATATTTTCGCGATGGTTGCGTCTAAGCCCGCCAGGAGGCTCCAAATTCTTGACCAACAGACACCGGGACTGGCACTGCGGACAAAGGACTTCACTGGCATTGAAAATCCCGCCGGAGTGAATGGGAAAACGGAGAGCTGTAATGCTGCCCTGGGACTGCTTGCGAGATCAAGGCTCACCATCTGCACAGAGCAGCTTTAAAACTCCTATCGACCTGCTGTGTCCTTCCCACCTTTCCATGCCCTTGCTCGTCAAGGGGAGCGCGGCCGTTTTAGCACCCCAGCGCACTCTCACTGAAAACCCATGGCGACGGTTACGGGTCACCGGGCTGATACAGCGGGCACCTCGCATTGCACCGTGCGTCTCACTGGTGGCACTTCTGTCACTTCAAGGGCATTCGTCGCTGACAGACGGAGCGCGGGTGCGTGAGGTGGCCATTGCTGAACCCGCTTCCTGCTGAAGGCAGCAAAAATGGCAGAGACAAGGGCTTCCCTGGAGGCAGCAGGCGTGCCTCGTGCCCCACGGGAAGAGAGAAACATTTCTGCGCTATGTTTGTATAAACTCAGACCTTCGGCAAGTCTCGCTGGAGTGGAAAGAAACAGTCAGACTCAGATTGCTTCCCCTCCAGCGCCATGCAATTCACACACACATACGGAAAATACGTGCAAGCAACATTTTCTTATGGAGCCACATTTATTTCCAGTCGCAAAAAGCTTGCAAGTGATGCTGAGCTAAGGAGAGGCATTATAACAGAGAGAGAGCAGAGAGGCTCAGGGCTGACTCCAAAGTACAAGTTTCATTGCTGTGGGGGGAATTCCCGAAGCCCACTGAAGTTAGGGTCACCTTTCAAACACCCCCATGAACACGTGGGCTGAGGAGCATCAGCCGTTCACAGCACTTTCCATTTGCTGCAGCGCCAGTCTGCAGAACAACTGAAGCATCCCCACGCCGCGCATTGTCGTTTCCTTGCCCAAAGCCGTGTCCGAGGGGCTGCCAGCAAACCTGAAACTATAGCAGGGTGGTGCATTACTTCTTTTCCCAGATGCCACCCGCAAAGCGTTCTGTGGAGAGCTGCATCATTTTGCAACATCTGCCTCTCAACTGTTCACGTTGGGACTCTCTTTGGGACAGTGAAAGCTCCATAGTTTTGTCCATCAGCATCCACACATCAGTACAAAGAGCTCAGCCAGCAGGGCACAGGCTTCTTCTTGCTGAACTTCATGGAACAAGAGCCGTTTTACTGCTGTGGGAGCCCCGTATTCCCCATGTCCAACCACCATCTCAAACCACGTACAATTCAATCTCTTCCCCTGCGGTGAAGAGGAGACAGACCTCGCCAGGCTCTACCCAACCGCTGGCACTGGTGCCCCTGTAACATCCAGCCAGGTCTACAGCACCGAGCGGGCTGCAGCGGTTATGGCAGGATCCTGGCAGGAAAAAACTAAGACTGTGGGGTTTTTTCCTCTCTTTCTCTGGACTTGATGAGTTCAGTAGCACCTCCACAGAGAAGGGAGGTGATCGGACTCCTCTGTAACAGGGGAATCATGTGCTGAGGGACCTCCCAGGTCTGCCTTTTCCCACAGCTTTTCCTGAGATACGACTTGTCAGAGCCTTCTCCTCACGGCTGGACTGTGCTGTCAGATTATGTACATATGAATATCCATCTGTACCTCGAAGAGCTTCGGGTCTCTTGCTGTAATTATCATTGAGTGGTTAAGCAGAATGCCGGGCCATTCCCCAGCGATGGTCCCAAACGCGTTGCAGTACCACTACCTGAGGGATTGCTCTAGACTTTGGTATCGGTGTTTCCACAAGGGCAGGGTAATAAATCGCAGTGGGGAGAAGCTCCCGGGGACACACAGCAAGGGGTGCCTGTGCTGTCACCACCGCCGTGACAGGTCGCAGGCCAGCCACGCAGAGGTTGCAGGGACCGGCTCTCTGGGCATCCCCCCGGCTTCCCAGGGGGGATCGTGCGGCCAGCGGTGCGCTGCTGTGGCTGCAGGGGCGTGGAGGGGCCGGCAGACACAGGGCTGGTGTCGCGGGAGGCAGGTGGGGGCTGGAGCTGCCAACCGGTGCTCATTCCCCCACCAGTCCGTGTCCGGCCGCTGCCCACAGGGACCGTCCGCCCGGACACCGCTGCTTTCTGCCGCGGCAGGGCTGGAAAGGTGCCCGGGGGCTCCTCAGCTTCACCCGCAAATTGTGTCGTGCGTTACAGCCCCTCCTGGGGAACCGAGCGGCACCTTTCACTGTGCACCCGTGGACTGGTCCCAGCTGAGCCGCCTTAGAATTTCAGTAGCTGCATTTATTTTCAAGACACTGAACCTTTGATATTCTGCCCAGCACAAAAGATCCAAACACATCCATTTCACCCTTGCAGTGAACTGAATATTCCCTCACAACACGCGATGAGACACAACAGTTATAATGGACGGTGAGCAAGAACGGCTGCTCCCTTCATCTGAAATGAAAAAGTTTTCGAAATACCATTGCAATCAGCATCCAAAGAAGGTATCCATGTTCAGGCATTCTTTTCAACATCCATTTCTTTTATAAAAAGGGAAAAACCTCCAGTTCCTTGTTTAGTATTTTAAAAAAAGAGATTTTTTGTGGCGGGTGAGAAATCCAAATTGCAAGCAGTGTAATTTTACAAAGGACAGATCATCTGGCTGTAAAGTGGAGGGCAGCCTCCTATAAATCTCACACACATCCGTGTTTGAAGCCTACCGGTTACCATGGTTACCATGACATTGCTAGTCTTATTTATAGCCCTGCGCTCTATATATTGCTTTCCAGAAGGCATAAAAGGCACCGCTGACTGTGAAGGAATCTGGGAACTGCACATTAAAAAGGAGACGTAGAGGGGAACAAAATCTAATTAAGGAGGGGCTGCCGAGGTTAGGTGTTGGCTTCTGCAGCGCGGGGCCGTGACTCCGTCCTCGCGCCAGAGCAGCAGGAGGGATGCCGGCAGCCTCGTGGCTCCTTCGCCCCGAGCCCCCCCAAAGGACACCCCTGGCGAGGGAAAGCCAGGGCGCCGCTGGCTGTCCCTGCAGATCACTGGGACAGGATTTCCCGGCACCGGTCCACGCTCCTGAGGGAAAGAAGGGGGGCCGTGGGTGGCAATGCAGTGGGAGAAGGGCTGGGGACAGAGAGAGGCGCCCTCCAATGTCTGCACCCTCCAGGGCTGCGCCTCGGAGCCAGGCAGCTGCAGACGTCTGCACGGAGCAGGACACATCGCCCGCTCTCCCAAGGGGATGGCATTGGGCTTTTCTTCCTCTGTGAAGCAGGCTGTAACATACATGTGTGGAGCCATGTATGTGTATATCTGGACACATATAAAATGTGCTATGAAGAATATACATTTTTTTAGGAGGAATGCAAAAAAGACTCCAAAAGAATCAAGTCAGTGGTGACATTTAGGCAGGGACTGCCCTGTGATATGGGCGAAAGACAAGCCTGCAGGTCTGTAGGGAAGAGAAAGAGAGAGGAAAAGAGTTGGAGGGTGATAGAGAGAGAGAGAAGGGAGGAAGGGAGGGAGGGAGGGAGGGAGGGGAGGGAGGGAGGAGGGAAGGAAGGAAGGAAGGAAGGAAGGAAGGAAGGAAGGAAGGAAGGAAGGAAGGAAGGAAGGAAGGAAGGAAGGAAGGAAGGAAGGAAGGAAGGAAGGAAGGAAGGGAGGAAGGGAGGAAGGGAGGAAGGGAGGAAGGGAGGAAGGGAGGGAGGAAGGAAGGAAGGGAGGAAGGGAGGAAGGGAGGAAGGGAGGGAGGAAGGGAGGAAGGGAGGGAGGAAGGGAGGAAGGGAGGAAGGGAGGAAGGAAGGGAGGAAGGGAGGAAGGAAGGAAGGAAGGAAGGAAGGAAGGAAGGAAGGAAGGAAGGAAGGAAGGAAGGAAGGAAGGAAGGAAGGAAGGAAGGAAGGAAGGAAGGAGGGAAGGAGGGAAGGAGGGAAGGAAGGAGGGAAGGAGGGAAGGAGGGAAGGAAGGGAGGGAGGGAGGGAGGAAGGAGAAAAGAAGGAAGGGAGACAGGATGGAGGGATGGAAGGTGGTAAGAGACAGAGGAACGGATGAATTTTTAATACAACACTTCCCCAGTTTTTAATCTAATTCCATTTCCAGGAGCCAGGTTGCTGCCCAGGTCAGCTGTCAGCCCCAAGGGCAGTTTCAGCCGCCCAAGGGTAGATCGATAAGATAAATGGAAAATGTAAAGGTAAAAGTCTTGAAAATGGGAAACAAAAACCTTGACAGCTGACATGCAAACCAACAAGAAAAAAGAAAGCTTATTATAAATAACTAGCATGAGGGTCTTAAATGGTTTCTCCTACAAAAAATTTGAGATTGATAATATGGGTCTGAGTACAAGCAAAACTTCTGAGGAGGGAAGGTCTGCTCAGACTCCAGCTGAGCTGAAACCTCTTTGAGGAGCAGCTGAAAATGAGACGGGATTACCTTTCACAAGAGCATGCACCACAGCTTCAAGACCATTGCCCTAATGGTGAGAGTTTTGCTGATTCAGGGCCTGTGGGAATGAGTGGAAACTGATGCCCGCAGAAAAAATTGTCTAAAGCCTGACCTAAACACGAAAGGCGAGGTATTCTGTGGCTCTGCTAATGACATTGAGGTGTCCCTTTCACTAACTGTATGACCTTAACTGTCACTGGTCCTGACAAAATGTTCACTTAAAATGTTTTAAAATACAGTATTTAAACTTATTCTCAAAAGTTCAGTTATAAAATGCCTTCGTCTTAGCTGCCTGTGGAACTGTAAAGCCAGGTAATCCAAAACTCTTAGACCATTTTGATGGGGAAAAACGAGCAAGCCGGCAAGCAAATGTCCTCCTGAACAGGTATTTAATAAGACAGTCCCTGGTGTGGAAACACAGGTGCACTTGGAAATCACTCACCACTTCCTTTTCATTCCCGTCTTCCTCTTTGATCATGCCTACAGGCTGAGATTGGATTCAGAAAATTAATGGGAGTAGAGTCAGGTCTAGTTAGGGAGTAGAGAAAAAACACCCCAAAACAACACCAAAAATAGGAAAATAATATGAAGTGATAAAATCATAATTAAGTCCTCACTCCTTTTAAAGAGATTTTTCCAAAAAGCAAAATATTTTCCCTCTTAAGACACACAAGCCAGAAACGGAATGTCCCCAAAAGTACTGCAGATGCATTGTAACTGAGCTTCAGTAGGAATTACAATGTCACGGATGGGCCTCCGCAGTGATTTTGCCCCTCAGCAGCCAGCTATGGCAGTCCCGTACAGAAGCGGTCATCACAACATCAATAGACTTTTGCTGTTGTCTCCAAATTACTAGATGGCCTAATGCCACTGCAAGCTTTTGTGTTGATTAAACGTAAATTATTGAAGAAAGCAACTGAGGAAATTCCAAGGTAGCGGAGATGGTGGTCTCTAACTAGAGGCTGCCTGTCACTGAATGTGATACTTCTGAGCTGACACTTTGATATAATCCTTACAATCCAGGATACTCTTCTAGGAATCTGGTATTTAGGATCGAGTTTGTTGAAATGCCCAGCCAGGCATACTGGAGAGGGAGTGAGAAAATCTATTTGCCAAAAGGAGAACAGATAAAACTTGAGGTGGCACCAACCAGAACAATCTTTGCATTCAGTTGTACCTGTGGAATAGAAGAGAAAGGCGAAATCATTGAAGTTGGAATTCAAATGGCTTTACAGTAGTCTAAATTTGGTTGGTTTTGGTTTTGGTTTTTTTTTATTTCTACAGGGAAACCCTATGGGAAGTAATATTCTAATAGGATTCTATGGAAAAGTGATTCCTGCAGCAATTATTCTAAAACACATTGACTTCTTGATAATGAATGGTGTTTTGCTTTATATTTTGAGTTGCATATGTATGAGTCTTTCTGATCTCCACAACTCTAACTATAAAAGAAAGTGAACTTTTTATGGAATCCTTGAAGGGGCAAGGTGCCACTTTTTCAGGAACTTGGCCAGCAAAACTCCGACCTGAAGCCTGCAAACATGGATTATGCCTTTCCTCCTGGGGCATAGAGTTTCTTCCTTTCAGGCTAGTGTAATGCTCTGATCTGTTTAACTTGTCCAGAAAAACATGCATATTAAGAAATTAGGTGCTGCTAAGCATTAGCCAGAATGCTGGATCACCCCTAGCAGTGGGAGGCCATTAACCAGTATGGCTAAGATTGCATTTCTGTTCCATATTCATCCCTTTATCACAGAATTTAGAATAAACAGAAGTAATGATGCAGATGTGATCAGCTGTTAACAGCAATGTCACAGTCTATGGATTTCAGGCACTTGCTACCCTGTAGCTTAGACCTGGATTTAGATGATGGAGGCAGCAAGACAGAGAAGGGTTTAGCTATGTGAGAAAGCAAATCTCCTTTTACTGAGAAGGATTTAGGAAGGTTTCACTTTTCATAAAAATCTGAGGTGTTAAGTTAGGGTCTGAGATGAAATCTCTTAGATATTTTGGCCTGATAGTGAAAGGCTATTCATAAAATTTATGACTTCTACTTTCTGGAATGAACAGCAGTGTTCAGTACCCACACAAGAAAACTTCTACCTAAAATCTCAATAATGTTCAATGAAGACTTAATTATCAGACTGATGAGATGTCTTTTAACACTCCTACTGATTTTATCAGGAGTAAGAGGAGGCAGCTTTCAGATGCAAAAGTTCAAGAAAAGAATGTGGTGGATATGCTTAAGTTTTATAACGCAATAGCTGTAGGTTATTTAACTATAAGATGAGTGCTTTTCCATTTCCTGTCTTTGGAGCCAGAAGAACTTTTGTATATTGCTAGAATTTTCTCAGTACTACAAGCCAAGAAAGTACGTTTGCCTGTTCACTGTTCTTCTTGGGTATCTTCCCATCTGCACCTGTGTATGGAGCTCTCAGCTTTCATGAACCACCTCTGTTTTGCAGCTCCAAAGGTTTCACAGAATCACACAGAATCACAGAATGGTAGGGTTGGAAGGGACCTCTGGAGATCATCTAGTCCAACCCCCTGCCAGAGCAGGTTTCCACTTGGTCCACAGAGTGGAACATTCATGATAAGTTGAACAGAAAGCTGGTCTTGTTGCTCCCCAATGAAATCTTTTTAACAAAGCATAACATAGTGTAAACAGAGAATATCATGGTCATCTCCAAGACTAAAAAACAGGCAGGTGTGCACCATTTCAAGCACTATGAAAGCAATCACATAGTAAAAGCAGTGTATAGTACCAGCAAATTAAAATAAACATTAAGCTACTGACATACTGTTCTAAGCAGACAATAGTATGTGAAGCAAACCTGCAAGTAAATATCATTTCTATGGCTGAAATGGTTTAAGTGATGTAGATAACACAAGAATAGTACCAGAAAATGTCAAGGAGGCTGAAAGAAGCACGTTTCTCACCTCTTGGAAGCTGTGGGAGAATATATATTTAAATAGAAATCCTTGCAATTAGCAGCTCCAGGGCACAGTGGCTCTTCTGGTAGGACCTGATTTTTTTCTTGTAAGTGTTCCTCAAAGTGGTACTTTACTCTTGTAGAACTACTACTGCTCTCTGTATTTGCCATCACCCCTTTCACAGGTGTCAACTCTTCAGCATTAGCTACATATTCAGCAGTATTTAGACTTCTATAGTACTTGTAAGCTTTCTTCGTCAGAACAAATGAATGAGATTATCCAATATAATTTACTTATACAGTGACCCTTTTCCATTTCTAGTCAATTTCCCTTCCCGTCTACTTGGAAAGCAGTCTTTTTGATCATTAGAAGCTGATATTGGGCATCCATCCTGGCTCCAGCCTGCCTTTTATCTGCCAGGCAGTACTCAGAGAATTATCTAACCTTTGGTGCAAATTAAAGCAGCCTCAGGGCATGCAAATTTATGTTGTGAGGAAGGGTTCCCTGAGGACCTGCTGAAGATCCCCAGGTCCCCATTGTGCTCCATCTCTGCATATGTTGAACATAAAACTCCTTCTGTGACAATCTCTGCCAGAATTCTCTGAAGTGTCCTTTCCGTGGCATAGAAGGGATTATTTATATCCATCTCACTACAGGCAACAGGAATATACCATAGAACACCTGACTTGGTAACTTGGGTTAGAAAATTAGTTGCATGCTGATTATCTTGAATTTCCTGAAGTGTTTTTTCCTGCTACCTTTTTAAATATATCTAGAAGTTATTAATAGTCAATGTGATAACAAGGACTCTGGATCTCATAGTAAGTTTTTGTCAGTACTGTTATCCTGAGAGCAAAAGACAAAAGCCTGTGCTCTGGAGTTACTGCACATTGGCACAAAGCACCAAGGCAAAGGTATTAAAAAAGTCCCTTTTCCAAAAGATTTCTTTTTCTAACTGGATCTGGGAGAATAGCTTCCTGGTTTAATGGCTAGATACAGGCAGTTTGACAAACCTGTTTTGATTTGTATCAAAACCCAAACCATGTATTTTGACAGGAGTAGAAAGAAGCGGACAGCATGGAAACTTTCCAGATTTTGTGAAAAAACTAAGAATGATGATGAGTTTGGATCATCCCTAAGAAGAATGACCGAAATACCATATATTAGACTGGGGAAGCGCAGGCACCCTGTGTATAAAGCAGCCCTGGTCTCATACCTCTTCTGGTGCAGTGATTTGCTGCAAATTAACTTTCTTGACGATGTGAAACCCTGTGAGCTGCCTTTCTCACATTACCAGGTATCATTTTCTTTCTGTCTTCTATGGAAATTTCTGCTTCTCACTCCCTTGAGCATAAAGGTCAAACAGGAGCTTTGCTGTGCAAATACCTGACTAATGAAAACTCCAGTACTTCCATGAAACCTTGACACCATGAGCAAGATGGAGCAAGGAAAGAAAATTTTTCAAAGACAGAGATTCTCTTTTCAGAAGGACAGCAGCGTAAAGTAAGACTTCACCACAGGAAAGGATTAAGGACTGTTGATAAAATAATAATAACAATGTGTTAGGCAATAAAGTGATCAAAGGGCCTAGTTAGCAACAAAAGTAATTGCTTTCTGTTTGTCTAAGCACAGGCTGTGTCTGCTGTGTCCTATAAAGAGTAATTACAAATACCATGATGTTAACCTCCAGTCTCCTGAGACATCATTGAAAGCAAGGTTGTACGGTGCCTTACCCTGGACAAAAAAAGTGCGTGTTTTAAGTAGGGAGCATTAGACTGCCAGTGTGCCCCCACAAAGGCCACCGAGAAGTGGAGTCAATTCATTTAGCAGGTTGGTTTGAGTTCTCAGGAAAGAAGGAGCAAGAATTTACTCAATCCCAAGATTTACTCAATAGGGCTGATGCTGTGAGCATGCAACTGCCAGCCAGCAGGAATGCTGCCATAGGTGCTGTAGCTGTGAGTCAGGTATGCAGAAGAGATAGAAGACAAGAAGGTGCTTTCTTAAGCAAGCCGTTTCTTTATGTAGCCTAATTCTTTTAGGAGCATCAGGGACTTAATCAAGGTGACCATGTAAAGTATTTCACCATATTTATTAAATGGAGAAACTACATTTTTTTGTATTAAGTGGTAAACAACTGAGGGAGGGAAACAGCTAAGTCCACTTTTGCAACACCTTGTTCCCCAGTCTTTTGTCTGTGGCCCAGACACTATGAGCTACTCCGTACTGCTGCTAGTGTCTGACACTTGTGCAGCTGACAGAGGCAGAATCCCCTTCCTTGTGTGCACTGTCTCTCTCACTTTTAGGAAAAATGCTACCACATAGTGCATCCCTGAGTGCACATATTTGATCAAGCCAGCAAATCAAATTATGATTTATTGAACTGCATGAAGGAGAGAAGGAAGAAGCAGGAAAGAGAATAGTGTGGGAAGAAAGAAGATAAAGGAGAATTGTTCCCTTATGAGATACTGTTAAAACTAATTTATGCTGTTAGGAAAGGAAGGAAGTTGATTGCAGTCTCAAAGCTATGAAAGCCAAAAGTATTGCCTGGGACAAGTTGGGGAAAGCTGGGTATGTATCAAACTCTAGGATATTAATAATCAAACATTTTCAAGCAAGATGATTACTTCTTCCTCACGCTCTCTAGATTTTAGTTCAGTATCCTCTCAACTAGCCTGTGCCCTGCTTCTATAACTCATGGCTTCTGCGAGGATAAGGCACCTTTTTTGCCCTCTGTAATGCATTCACTTCTGGCTTTGATGAAGTGGTGCACATCAGAATCCCTTGCTTGTTTCTGACTTAGTTCCCTGCTTACTGATTTATGTATTCTCCAGTCCTACAGCTGGGTCTTCCCAATTTCTCAGGCACAGAAGTTTCCATGGTAACCTTGTGAGTGAAGGTAAAACCGTGGTGGAAATCAGTATTAAGCCAACAAGCCACTGATGTGCAGAAAAACTGCTCAGGACCCAGTTATGAAACATTCTGGCACAGTAATCTGCAGATCCTGCCTGAGGCATTCATGGATTTCTGATCTGTACTTGCTCCTTTTTTTCCTTTTCCCTGTTGTCCTGCCTCTTTGTCTCTCCAGACCTAATGTAGCACCCTAAATACATTGTTAGGACATAACAATAAGACTGGACGAAAACTAACTGGATAGCTCTGTGGCATATTTTGGAGAATGGCAGCAGTGGAGATATAAAACCAGTTCTGCGCTTAAGCAGGATTATCAAAATCAGGGTGTCTACAACCACTCCTGCAGCCAACCAGATTATGGGTTTAAGAAGCGTGTAGCCCTATGCCATAAACCCAACTGTTTTCCGTGTTGCTAGACTTACTCTGCTAGCTCAGGCAAAGTCACCACCTTCAAAGATCACTGTGGCACTCTCCATCATCTCCAGTCACAGCTTGAGGTGGGGTGTTTTGTCGTCTTGCCTCTTTCTAGAAAACACCTAAACTGTGCAGTCTGATGCTGGTGCAGGACTGCTTCTGTGTGAAGAGGGCAGGAGAGAAGGAAACAGCAGCAGTTCAAGGCTAAGGATGATGCTAAGAGCATGTGGGGCTGGCAATGGAAGAGGCAAGCAATTGTGTTTATTCCTACAGAAGGACCACCTGGTCACACCAGCATCCTGGTGAGAATCTCTGAAGCACTATCCGCAGGAGCAGGCCTCAGCCCATACTCAGATCTTTTAGAGAATCATGGAATCAGCAACAGGAATAGGGAATTTGGCTAACAGTATTATCTACTGGCCTGGGAGAATGTAGAAGACTCCATACTGCTACTGACACAGACTGAAAAAAATTAGATAGAGAGGGAGGGAGGGAGAGAGGGAGGGAGGGAGGTAGACAGATAGATAGATAGATAGATAGATAGATAGATAGATAGATAGATACATACATACATACATACATACATACATACATACACACATTCATCCACCTTGAAATAAAACAAAACCCCACCATATTTATATGCACACCCCTGCAAGGAGGAGGTATTGCCCAAAGCCCCAGAGTCCTTGTTCAGCATCACAGACCGATACACCCAGCCAGTGGGCGGCAGAGAGCCCAGCTGCGTCTGTGCTGCGGCTGAGCTGGTGCCGTCATCCCTGAAGGATGCGCTGCTGTGGCAGCTGGTGGAGCAGAGACAGAGGGATGTGAGCCCCTCCTCAGCTGGCACTGCCCCTGCTGAACCGCAGCTTGTCAATTCAGCCCATGGTTGGGCTTCACTTTGAAGCTGATATTGCAATGCACAGGGTGTGATCCTCTTCTTTCTTTGCTGTAGGCAGAAGGACCATCACCTTATGCCACTGCGTGAGAGTCTAAGCCAGAGAGGAGCCAGTCGCTGGTGGTCTTGTTTCCTAGGCCTACGTACTCCTGCTAATAGACTCACATGATCATTCACTCTCCACAGATAGCCATGAACTTTGAAAATTTTCTTCTTTCCACAGCTCTGTCAGAGCTCAAGGGGAGAGAGCATGTGGATTTGAAGCTGCATTTCCTGTGCTTCTTCTTCCAAGAATCACTGTGGGCTAAGGACACATTCTGCCCAGTGTGGTAGGACTTCCCTGGTCAAGCTTTCTGTTACTGAGTGAAGTTTTTTCAAAAATGCTCTGGGGACCCAAAAGGATGGTAGAATTTATTAAAACAAGAAAACAACTCAAACCGTCCAAGTGAAAAATACTAGTAGCTCCCCCCCAGCAAAACCTGACACAACAACACTGTTCATAGCAGAGCAACAAGAAATTACCAGCACAATAATTACTGGCCCAAGTCACAGTGCCAAGCAGACCTAGTAATTCAACCACTAACAGGAAGGCTGAAGGAAGGTGAAAGGAGCTGCTGTCTCTTTACAGAATATAGTTTTTCACGCTTTGGATACAAAGTTTCCTTAAAGCACAATGGGTCCCCATGGAGGTGACTGCACTTTCACAGGGACAACAGAGCTATTCATGACTCTGGCTTCCTACTACTCGTCTGTGACCAGTGAAAGCATGTGTAATCAGTGGAAAAGGAACCATGTTCTAACCTATTCCAATATTTATTCTTTCATGCAACACAGAGTATTTTCTTGTAACAATATGAAGACTTCTACGCTCATTCTGATTTTATGAGGTCATTCAGCAGCAGTGTTTTCAGGGTTTCTTTTTAAAGATTTTTATCTGCAGGTTTACTAATTCTCTTGCATGATCCTCTTAAACCCACAAATCTAGAGTAATCTCAATAAAAGCATTACTTAAAGATGAATTTGTGGAACTCTAGAGGAAACACAGGCACATGTAACTCAGATCTATTTTAACTCTTAACTCTTGGTGCTTTTTCTGTATGCTGTGCAAAAGGCAAGAGCAAACCTAGTTGTGGAGTGGACTGGGATGTCCCTGCAGGCCTGGAATATCCCCTTCCCTGCCCCTGCAGGGCTCAGTGCTAGTTACTAGCAGATGTCAGCAACAGGTACACCTGGTTTTCAAAGATTCCCTTTCTTGTGGGAGCAAGTTATGAACCTAAAGAAGAACAGTTTTCCTGGTCTGGAACGTACTGATAGGAAAAAAGCCCTCACCAAACCATGAAAGAAGTACTTTGGCCTGATGTCTTAATACAACAGGGTTTCTTCAGGTGCACAAACTGGTTAATTATCTCTGAAGAGGGATGGAGTGTTAATAACTTTTAAACCTACTCATAACTGAACTTGCTTCTTCCAGAAAGGGAGAGGTATGACAGCTGTCACGTTCTGCAATATTCAGGAAAATATCTGACCATGTGAGAGGGAAGCAGTGAGAAAGACTTGCTATGGTCAGTGGGGGAAAGCCTGGAGCAGAAGCTGTAACAAGAATGTGTGTATATAGTGAAAGAAAACAGTGTCTCTGAGGCATTATCTGACTGCTTTGTTATTCATTGGTTCTGTCCTACTGATGCGTAATGCATTTGCTCTGCATTTGGTATTACCACACAACCAACACAATGAAGAATCACTAATGCACTAAGATGCAAACTTGTGTCTCCATCTGTCAGGGATTAGCCGCCAGAAAAGACAACTGTTTTTGCATTAAATGCTAGAACAGCAATTACTTCTTACAATAAGGACTGGAAAAATCAGGCTGCATTTTGCTCCTTTGATGAGCGACAAGTTTCTTGCTAGCATTGTCCTGATTACTTGACCACAAGCTGCATTTTTATAGCTCTCTTGATCTGTGCCCTTGAACAGTTTGGATAAAAATGTGCAAAACGTTGTGCGATGCAACCTGGAGAGTGGAAAGCAAGGATCTGATTTTAATTACTGTGACAATAGATGTATGCAACAGACAAGATGACAGAGATAGAAATGCAGCAAAAGAGCTGCAGAGAAGCATCCCATTGTTGTAGGCATATGTCAGAGTACTCCTTTGTTTCTGTCGACATCAGCACGTTTATGTGTTGCAGTGGGAATAGGTGTGTAACACACTTCAAGGAGCGGGCCTAAATGACCACTGCCTTTTCAGTTTGGTCTTAATTTATGTTTGTGAAAAGCAGGTGAGAGATTGTCATTCTGACTGCATTGCATGTAGCCGCCCTGGTATGAAGTCACAAGTGCCGAGGCAATGGGGAATTCTGTCTAAAGACCTGAATTAATCTCCCTGGACGCAGTCACTGAAGATTTCTGCTTCCAGATTCAGTGCCTCATGGCTACCTGGTCATCTGAAGTAGTGTATTGTCCTCTGATACTCTTTGGCTGGTTCCTAAAATTAGAAAAACAAAGTAGTCTGATGAAGTTCTGTCTCCTCAGAATGCTTCTTGGCCTATTGTGACATCCCCCAGCACTTAACCTCAGCAGTAGGAAATGCTAAATAGTTTGTCAGTGTTGTCGCAAAAACTGTTTTATAGAATGTTTTGGGTTTTTTTTTTCTTTTTTTTCTTTCTTGTCCATTCTTGTGGAAATTTGCTGTAATAAACTGTAAATAAATGTATAGGTAAAGTCTACACTGAAGCTTCCTGAAGCTTGAAGCTACTCATGGTAGTAACAAATTGTTTTCCTGTTTCTTAATCAGTATTCTTCTAACCTTAACAGCCAATTAAGAGATCACATACTGTACAGGCATCAATTAGCAGGATGCTTTTTCAGTGCTTGAATTAGCATGGCACACAGGAAATGGTTGATGAACCAGTTAATCTGTTGGCTAGTCATTACATTTACATCCATTTCTGCAGACTTTGTGGTCATCTTACTGCCTGGAAAGATACACTGAAGGAAAAGTTTCCTTCTGAACCACAGCTCTGACTTCTGTAGTTCATCTGTGTTTTAGCAGCTGCAGGAGGTTATATTCTGTGCCACTGCTACTTCGTTTGAAGCCTGCCTAAACTTCACTGATAACTGGGGTGAGGAGCTTGATTTTGCCATGTCAGAACAAACAGGGGTTGTTTGGGTTGAATGCCAGGTCTCCCAGAAAGGGAACAACAGCCAGAGGTTTTGTACAGTGCTTATTGCTGTGCAAGCAAAAAAAAAGTGGGGACTTGTCCCCAGGAACGTGCAGTCTAAGACTACAAGTCTTAGACTGCACAGGCAGTGCGCTACAAACAAGTGAATAGTTCAATGAATAGTGGAATTAGTATCGCTTGGTTTCTCTCCAAGCTGATGGATGTAGATAGATACAGAGAATGATACAAGTATTGGCAAAAGCTTTGTTTGCAATTAAGAGTGTTTATAAAGCTTTTTCTCACCACCTGGATCTTGCCTTATCATCTTCTTCCTGTGGTCAGCATCCTTTTAGCAGAGGCTGTGTGTTTTCTCACTGCTGCACAGCCACCTACTAGCAGCTAATCACCTTTTTGGTTCTCCTGTCAAACTGAAAATGACAATGGATGCAGAGGTAGTCAGCGAGACGTCGACAGTCATTATTTCTGTAGGAAACCTAGCCAGGGCAGGTAGAGTGGAAGTATAGGAGGTAAATAGATGTGTTTGAACTGTGAGCTATAATTGTGTTCTGAATTTTTTGTTGTTCTCAGATACTTCATTCTGGTATCCTGGGGTCTTCCATATTTTCATCAGGCAGAGGCAACTGAGGGAAGCAAAATAAATTAGTCTGTGTTGAACTCTTTGCTATTCTTGCACAGAACAGAGTAAGGAATCACAAAAAATTATTTTGATCTTGATGGAATTTTCCTGGAAGTAGAACTTCGTTTTACTGTTTTTCAAATCGAGGGTGTTAAAGTGAGTAGTTGCATGAGATTACTTAGATGAGTTATGATGAAAGGAGGGTGTCCTTAACTAGTAAGAACTGCTGCGTGAGATCTTTACTCGTGTTATTGGAAGGAATGGCATAGACCCATGCATGAAGTTGAGGGCTGGTCAGCCAGACCCAGGACTTGAGAATCTGTGTATAAATCATGTCAGACAGAAAAGTCAAATGCAAAACAAGCAAACAAAATTACTGTGAAGCAGGTGGTATTAAACTCAAAATGACACAGATGGACTTGTTGAATGTAGCTTTGAGGAGGTGTATTCCTTACACTTAAAATCCCCTAAAATATGATGTCTGGAAACTTCCCCATCTTCCAGAGTAAGGAGCAGAATGCAGTTTGCACTGACAGCCAGCTGTACAACAGTCTGTTTTTACAGTGAAGGTTAAAACCAGGCTAGCTTTTATAAAGCCAGAGAAGCCCATTCACGCCCAGACACGTGAGCAGTATGGCTGAGGAGGAAGCCAGCTGTCCTTGCTATCCCAAAAGATTAGCCTGGGAAAACAACAGAAAGGCAATAAATGAGCAACCTGTAGTAAAAAATGTTGATAAACAAAATGCTAAATTGTTTGACAATGCAATCTGATACTTAGGCTAGTGCAAGAGTAAAGCTCATCTATAAAACCTCCTCATTTTGCCCCTAGTTAAAGCTGGCGATCTTTGCTACTGACAGACAGAGCAGTGGCATGCATAGCATTCCGGTCTCCTGATGTGAAATTATGACAACTCTGAAACATACTCAGGATTTGCATTGGAAAAGGAGATGAAAACCACAGTTTTTTACAGATTTTAGTTCGTGCATGCTTATTGTTGGGGGTGTACTATATAAAGTCAGCTAAAAAAAAGACCCAAATGAATATTAATTCCAACCTCCCCTCTTGCTACTTGCAGAGGAAAATATGGCACAGATGCTGTCAGCCTGCAAGTGTCAAGGCAAAAAGTGTGTCTACACACTACTAAGACAAAGCTGTGATAAGTGTGTTGTTTACTCGTCCATTTTAACTTCATATTCTAAACCATTTTAACACTTTTAACCCATTTTTATTGACCTTGAAGATCTTTTATCATAAAAACAAACTATTGTAAAGCAAAGATCAGCTGTTGAACAGAACACAGCACGCTATGTTGCAAAATAAATTACAAGACAATTAAAAGCAGACTAACTAGATCGTTTGGAGCATATTCTACACACAGGTGGTAGTGGCTGTTGTGTGAATGAGAGGTGAGATGCTCCATACTACCTTGTTAGTATAATCTTGTTAGAATGATTGTTTTTTTCTCCTTTTTTGATGGACCTAGGTAGCAGCAAGAAGCAACATTTAAATGTACAAACTAGGCTTAGGGATCTGCATCAGTGTAGGAGTAAGTTTCTTCTTCATCATGATCCGATCAAATATGAGGAAAAACTTCTTTACGGTGAGGGTGCCAGAGCACTGGAACAGGCTGCCCAGGGAGGTCGTGGAGTCCCCTTCTCTGGAGACTTTCAAGACCTGCCTGGATGCAGTCCTGAGTAATGTGCTCTGGGCAATTCTGCTTTAGCAGGGGAGTTGGACTAGATGATCTCTAGAGGTCCCTTCCAACTCTGAAAAACTCCGTGATTCTGTGATCTCTCTACAGTGTTTTCACTTCATCTGTCTTTCCAAAATGTCCCCAACTAGTATTCTGGACCTGTCTCCTGCAATCTCTCTAATCCACTGGAAGGTGAAAGTATCTATCAGGAAGACAATTCATGTTTATTCCTGTGGGTCAGCAGTAGCTGGAGAAGGACTAAAAATGCTCAGCCTGGAAACAGTCCATCAGACTTTTATTACAGAGACATCTTGCATTTTACGCCTGCAACTTCCAGCAAGTGCTGGTGAGGTGTTAATACCTCATGAACTCACGCCATCAGAGTTTCAGGTGTAAAGTTGTGAAAGACCTATACCAACCTGTCTTGAATGGGCAGCTCCTGCCGATTTTGATGCTCATGTAGCATCCTGGCGTTCTCACGGTTCAGTGTTGAAGGACTGGAGGAGTTGATTGGCCTAAACACGATGTCTTGAAGACTTCACAGCTATGACCTTTCGACATGTACTGCACCAAATGCATTCTGAAGTCTAAGTACATTTTAAACTTTGTTGTTACACTCCAGTTTTCCATAAACTGAAACTGTCTTGCAGAGTTCTGTCACATTCTGTGCTTTATCAATGGCTCACGAAGTGGTGTCCTGGGTCTGGAGTTTATCTTCTAGCTGGATAAAATTGAGGAGAAAACAGACTTATCAGCTCTCCAGCTTTTTTAGCAAATGCAGAAGTAGTATTTTTGCATGGAGAATGTAATACACAGCCACTGCATCACACATGGTCATCTGGTGCACAGTACAGCTCCAGCCGGTGGAGACTGAGAGATCTTAATACAGGTGACCAGAAATCCCATATCTGAATGCACGTAATTGCAGCATGAGAGCTCTCGTTCATATGCTCAGGTCTGCACATGTCTTACTTCCACAAAACAATGTTTGAGAGACAGGCTTGAGGAACATGCGCCTTCATCAACTAAACCACAAAGCAACATTTTGAAGAAGTAGCTTCTTCAAAAGCACCTCCATCAGTGTTTCACTAACCAGTATCACTGAGAAACTTTGAGAGAAGCCACTGTAAAAGTCATACGGATGTTTGATAGAAACGGGGGTATGTGATAGCGAGGGAAATGTTAGATGAAGGGAATGCAAGTGATGCAAAGAAATTTGACATCTTTTAAACACGCACAACATCTCTTAGTGCTGAATACTGCATTCCAACACTTCAAACACAAGACTAAAAAGTAACAATGTATTTGGCCTATGACCCAGGTCTTTCATCTTTTATTTAATTTAAGTTGGCTTAGTTTCAAGGATTTCAGCAGAGGTGTACCAATTTCTCTTTCTTGAGAATCTGGCCTACCACATTTGATCACATTGCTCTGTTTTTGTGATTTATTTAGTATTTCATGTCTGAAGATTCTCAGTCTTCTAAATATCTTAAATTGCGCTGGGTGTTATTTTTAGGAAGAAGGAGGGACTTCAGGAAGTGTGTGGAAAAAGGAAAATTATTGTTTTTCAAAAGAAGCTGCTGTTTTAATGCACTCTGGCTAGTGGCAGAGGCAGAGGCCAGAGTCTCTCCTGAGCAGGTGAAGGAAGGAGACAGGCCTTCCGGGCTGAAGGGGGACAGTGCTCCTTCCCAGTCCATTTTAGAAAGCAGCACATCTCTTAAGGCAAGAAATTGGACAGCATTGCGTGTTAGCAATGGGCAAACCTTACTGAGTTCACAGGCCTGGGAAGGCATCCGAACGACCTCTTCATTTTTCCACCCTTCTCACCATTGTTGCCCTCTGAAAGAGAAAAGATACCACTTTTGCAGGTGCCAGAAAAGCCTGTTCTTCACTTTGTCTGTGATTGTAGTGCTTTATAGACCATAAAATTCTATTTATGTGGCCTCAGTGCCCTTTAGATGTCAGCCTCGCTGATGCAGGTCTTTTCCAGGCAGATTGTTTTTCAGTTATTCAATGCCACACCAAAGACATTCTGCATCACCTCAGCCCCCTTCCAACAGTTGTCCTTTTGTGCACACTGATTTCTGCATATTTAGCTGTTTGTGCACACTGA
Source organism: Fratercula arctica (assembly GCA_947846985.1). Taxonomy (NCBI): domain Eukaryota; kingdom Metazoa; phylum Chordata; class Aves; order Charadriiformes; family Alcidae; genus Fratercula; species Fratercula arctica. The sequence continues at coordinate 74,584,451 of CANTUZ010000026.1, read as the reverse complement.
TTTCTGCATATTTAGCTGAAGGCATGATCACTGAGGATGTGATGGAGAAATGTATCCCAAAAGGAGAGCTAGGAGGAGCAGAGAAGTATATAGCTTTTTAAATCACCAGTATTCTTCTACACAGCTTTATCACAATAAATTTTAAGTGTTTTACAGGTTTATTGTTATTTATGGATTAACCTGGTTTATTTCTGTGGAAACACCTCTTTCCCCCCCCCGATTTTCAAGAAGTTGTGCACACTGGTACCTCCCAGCTCGGAGAATGCAGACTGTGCAGTGTTTCCAGCGTGGATGACCCTGAAGTGCCCACCTTGGCCAAGCAGTCTCGGAAGCAATGAGTCCTTCTGCTGCAGCCATTTTCCACCTGAGCCGGTGAAGAGCCTGGCAAGTGAGAGTGTCTGAGAGTCGTGCAGAAACACTGTGCCTCATGGGGAGACCTCATAGCAGCTTTGCAGTGTCAGAAGAGGGTCTACAAGAAAGCTGGAGAGAGACTTTTTACAAGACCATGTAGTGATAGGACGAGGGGTGATGGCTTGAAACTGGAAGAGTGTAGATTTAGATTTGATATGAGGAAGAATTTTTTTCACTATGTTTACACTGGAACAGGTTGCCCAGGGAAATTGTGGATGCTCCATCCCTGGGGGTGTTCCAGGCCAGGCTGAATGGGGCTTTAAGCAACCTGGTGTGGTGGGAGGTGTCCCTGCCCATGGCACGGGGGTTGGAACTAGATGATCTTTAAGGTCCCTTCCAACCCGAACCATTCTGTGATTCTATGGCTTGTCGAGTATTTCCCACACAGGCCAGCCTCAATGGCGGGGTAACGCTGTCACGGTCCCTGTCAGCTATTTCACATCTGCGGTATCTTTTTAAACACCTGCTTGTCCTTCTTGCACGGAGGAGGTATCTTTTTAAACACCTTCTTGCCCCGCTAAGAGGGACAGCTGCCACCACACCGCTGAGACCGCCAGCCCCTGCGCCTCACCCCCGGGGCGCCATCTTGTGGGCAGGCGGCTATTAGCCGCCCGGGGGCGCCATCTTGTGGGCAGGCGGCCATTAGCCGTGGGCGAGCTGGTCAGGTCCCCCTTTCTCCTCAAGACGGGTCCCGGATGCCCAAGGGCAGCGGGATTTTTGTGTGACACCGTGAGGTAGGGGTGCAGCTAATGAGTTAACACCCCGGCTCTGCAGAGGGCCCAGGGTAAAGTGCAGCTTTGGCAGCAGCAACAGCTTCATGGTGTCACCACTGTGCTGAGGGTGCATGAAGGACTTGCCTGTCCTCACAGCACAGGGCGGCAGTGGTTCACAGAATCACACAAAATCACAGAATGGTTGGGGGTGGAAGGGACCTTTGAGAGATCATCTAGTCCAACCCCCTGCCAAAGCAGGGTCACCTAGAGCACAGGAATGCATCCAGGCAGGCTTTGAATATCCCCAGAGAAGGCAACTCCACAACCTCTCTGGGCAGCCTGTTCCAGTGCTCTGCCACCCTCAAGGTAAGGAAGTTTTTCCTCATGTTGAGATGGAATTTCCTGTGTGCCAGCTTGTGCCTGTTGCCCCTTGTCCTGTCGCTGGGCACGACTCAAAAGAGTCTGGCACCTCTTGACACCCGCCCTTTAGATATTTACAAGCATTTATGAGATCCCCTCTGAGTCTTCTCTTCTCCAGGCTAAACAGACACAGGTCTCTCAGCCTTTCCTCCTAAGAGAGATGTTCCGTGCCCTTGATCATCTTTGTAGCCCTTCGCTAGACTCCCTCCAGCAGTTCCCTGTCCTTGAACTGGGGAGCCTAGAACTGGACACAGTGCTCCAGATATGGCCTCACCAGGGCAGAGTAGAGGGGGGAGGTGACCTCCCTCAACTTGCTGGCCATGCTCTTTTTAATGCAGTCTGCTTTCCAATGGTGCATGGCCTTGAGGGGCAGCAGATCCTCAGCCAGGGCCTGCCACGTCCCAACGTCTTGATGCAGCGACTGAGAGGCTGCCACATGCCAGGGACAGCATGGTGTCTTGTTCCTGTGAGGAAGGAACATACGTCCTCACTGTGAGCAGTACATGGCTGGCCATGAGTAGCTGTTGGGCAGCCTGCCCTTCATCGCAGTGTATGCTTCAGCGGGAGGCGTGGGTGAAGGCAAAGTCTGATTAATGGACAAGCTAAAGTGTAAGCACCCAATAGTATGTCACCACAGGAAGAAATGCAGCTGTGGGTCAGTGGTCAAGGGTGTAGTTATGCAACAATGGCTTTGAAATCCTCTGCATCTGCATCAATGAGTTTCATGTGGTTTGATGTTTGTTTTATTTTTAACAAGTAATTTAATGTCTCAGTTTCTCTCCTTTAGTCTTAAAATATGGACTGAACATGTCGGTACTGCATGGGTGTTAATGAAGTACAGCTTGGCACAATAGTGAAGAAAATGTGGAAAATGGGAGTGAAAGAGATGGCATGTGGGGAGGGAAGTCTGTGGGACGGTGAGTTTGCTGCTTTTGCCACCAAAGCGGAGGTGAGGACAGGGAAGAGTTGCTGCTGTTGGATGGGGGAACCTTCTCACGCTAGCGCTTTCTGCCTGCTCTGTCTGTCTGTCACTAGCAACATGATGAACAGCTAAGTTTCTGGTGTGCTGGCACAGGCAGAGCAAGCAGCGGGATTGTGGTCTTTTGGAGCCTCTTGCAGGTGGTGGCACCATCTCAGAGCAATGACCCAAGGAGGCAGCCGACTATCTGTGAAAGTCCCCTTTCCCTACTGACCAAAGGCATTGCTCAGCCTGGTGAGATTTCTCCTTCCCTCTTTCTTTTTCCTTCCCCCCTCCACCCCAACTAGATGATTAAGTGATTTAGAGGGAAGTAATAGCAACAATCATTAGCATGAGTCGGAAAGGGAATTGCTATGCAAAGCAAACAAACTTTCAGCAGCAGTCCATTTTTAATATACTCTGCAGCACATTTAATAATGTAATTCTCCAGTGCATCTGAATGTTTAAATATACCTGCAAAGGAGAAAAGAGACTGGCTCATGCAAAATTGCTCTGAAGTATATCGTTAATTTTGATATACGCTGAAAATTCAGCAGGCCTACACTGAGTTATAATGTTGAGGTTTTTATGAGTAATTTAATGCAAATGAGAAACTTTTTTTCTTCCATGCATGCAGATTTTATCTAAGGTGTTGGATTTTCGTTTAGTCAATATAAACTTGTATTTTGGAGCATATACGCATTTCTGACGTTATCTCCAGAAAAGCAAGAGATATTATTAACACAGTGTGAGGAGAAACCTGAAGAGGGAAAAAATACAGATTTTAAAATAAATTGCTCATTTCCTTGTCTGTGACTAAAATTCAAGTTTCCAGGACCTGGGCAGATGGCTTTTATATTTTCAGAACCTGTTAGGTTTTTGCTTGGAAAGTGAGGAGTTTGTGATTTTTTTCTTGACCTTTCATATTTATCTCTGTTCCATTTGTCACGCTTGTGAGGCACCCCTGATACTATGAGGAAATACTAAGTTCTCATTCACAAGCTGCTTTGTGCCCTTCACACAGTATTGAACTGTGTCCAGTCAAAGACCCACTGTGTGTGAGACTTAACGGTAAGCATTTGTCCTCTGAGCAACTTATGCAACTGCAAGAAAGAATTTTTCATTGGTGTTCTTTGCATCCATAAGTGTCAGTACACCAAAATGCAGAAATTACGTGAACACAGCACGGGGTTATGTTACAGTCAGGATGTGGGCATAGTTTATGCAGGAATGGCCAGAGCAGTCTCAAGCTGACTCAGCCATCTTCTTGTAACAGCGTAATGTGAAATACCAAATCCAGGCGAGTAGCTTGGTTTATAGGTGGAGTATTCACCATGGCCGCTGTCTTCCTGTTGCATCAGTGTTGTCATGAGTATCTGAATTAGCAAATTTTGAGGTAGCTCAGGCATACCTTGCAGACAACATGCTCAGTCTTTGTCAGAAACCTGCAGTAGCACAGCGCAGGGTTTTCCATGCTGTGGTTACCGTGGCACCATTGCTACGGGGATCAGTGGCAGCCAGCCCGGTGCAGAGCCCAGCTGCAGGATGTGCCCCAGCTTCCCCAGTTTCTTGGCAGACTGACTAAATCTTGCAGGTGTGTTTAGTGGTATTGGTGTGCCCAGCCCTCTCTTCTGACTGTGTGACCTTTTAACACCTTCAGTCCAATGGTACAGTTTATCACATTTTATTTTAGGCCACCATCTCCCAGGGCTTTGGAGAGCACAGTCTCTGGTGGGATTGCACGATAGTGAGGAAGCAGTGGCAACATCTCTCTCCTGTCCTGGGAGCACCATGACTGAGATGAAAAGGATCAATCAAGCATTCCCGCCAGTGGTGTTTCCTCTGTTGAGCAACATGTACTGAGCAGTTGCTCTGCCTGCTTCCTCCATTTCTCACCCTCTTCTGGCTCTGGAGGGAGGGTGAGGTGGATCAGTCACCTGCCCTGCACTGTATCTCCATCCCCATGAAGCCTATGGTATTTCTCTCAAATCTGGAGGACTCGGTCACTCCCATCAGGTCAGAATTGAGATCATGTTATAAGGATTTTGCCAAAACCAAGCGATGTTAGTTGAGGCCTACAAGCTGCTGCTAAGAAACCGAGTTCGCAGTTTGCCATTGCCCTTTGCTTTTGTGGTATTTGTACGGCTGCAGAGGAGACAGGACAGCTTCATTCTGCTTACTCTGTGGTGGGTGTAGAAGCCATGCAAGCTGCAAGGCTGCGGTAGTATATCTTTCCATTCACAAATCCCAGCTTCATTGCAGAGAGGCCTACTAAAGAAAAATGGGCTGACTAAATTAGACGCTTTCAGTGTGGACTAAGGAAAAGTGGGAGTATATTTTAATGTCAAGGAAGAATAAAATTTTTCCATGTGAAGTTGCTATCTACTGAGAAAGATGGTCATGACTAGGGCACTAAGTGAATCAACAGCAGAACTAATGTCTTAGTGCAGTGAAATGTGGCAATACCTCGTTAGTGGGCAATAATGCTTCTGTTAATGTCAGCAGCATAGAACATTAGCAAGAATTAAAAAAACTGATTAATTGAAAACAACTTTTCTTCCAAAGCAACGTACCTGATCTCCAGTGCAAGACAATCTACTGGGAGATAATAGCTAGAAGTTGTGTACTATAGGCAGATGGAAGAAGGGCAGTGAACCATGATGGAGGGAGAATTACCTTTCCATCTGGAGTTATTAATTGAAGAAACCACATTTTAAGAAAATACAGAGTAAGGCACCTAGAAGTAAAAGTAGATTTCCATTTTATTAACCTTCTCAGACAGTATGCTTCTGGTGGAGCCTGCAGAAATTATTACTGTTGGTGAAATTAATACAGCTGCTGTCCTCAGATGTGTATCAATATAAGGCTTCTTTTATATGAAATAGTTTTTTTTTTCTCTAAAATCCCATCCTTTAAGGCATGACCACTCTTCTTCCATCTGGGAAGCATAAGAAAAAACTTTTCCTTGAAATCCCTTTGCTGATCTCAGCAAAATGCCAAGCTTCTGCTAAGGGTGGAAATGAAACAGCATAACAGGGTGACCCATCAGATGTGCTTTTGGAACTGACGGGCCCTGAACACATAACTCCACTTTGGACCTGTAGTGGACTTATGAAGAAGCTATAAGAAAACCAGGAACAGGTATCTGTTTCCTGCCCTGCCTCTTGGGGAAATTATCTGCATGTCTCTCAGAGTCTTTCCTTATTTACAGAATGGAGATTGGATTCCCTCCATCTCAAAACTCTTTCATCAGCACAGGAATGTGCTAGGTGAAGCACAACACATGTAGGGACTGCCCAAGGTGATTTTTCTCAGGATGTCACCAAGGACGGAATCGGAGTCTGAAGATTTGAAACTATGGGACTGAACAAAAGTTTGTAGCCCTTAGGATCTTACACTGTCATCCAAAACTCTGCTGTGCCTACAACTGATCCTGATGCTGTATGGTAACCTTGCTGTCCATAGGACATGTTCTTAAATAGCTACTAAATGCCATTTTCTTCACTCCGAAGTTTGTAGAAATATTAATGGTTGGTTTGCAGCAACCAAAAAAGCAGTTCTGTCAAAGGACATAAATGTTCTTGAGCTGCACAATCTAAAGCAATTAGTGTCATTACAAAACCTGTTTGACAGCAGCTTTTCCTTTTTTGGGCCACCTATCTCATTTTCAACAGGAAAGGAGGCAGAGGTGGAGGAAGGTTCTGCAGCTCCTCTCCTGGTGTTTTGTTTGGCTGTCTGTCTCATGCTGTCAGGACAACTCGGAGAACAGAACTGATACTGCAGCATCTGTCGGTATCAATGAGAGCCTGAGACTTGTCTAAAATGAGGAGCAATCTCACTTTATTTAGTGGTTTTTGATTTGTATGCCAGTGGTATTTTCTGCATATGTGTTACTTCATTCTTCAAAACATCACGAGAAAATGAAGTATTTGACTTCAAAACTCTCGAATGATCTTGAAAACCATTAGCAAAAGGCAGACAAACTGAAAAGTAGTGGATTAATTTTTCCAAAGAGGGCCTTGACTTTCATTTGTGAAATAGTAGTTTATAATGAAGCCTGACTTCCTTTTCCTCAAATGCTCTTAACTATATAGTGAAAAATACACATTACTTTTTTTGAGGGCTATTAATGAGTCAAAGGAGACAAAAGAATACAAGTCAAGATTGGAAGCAGAATGGTTCCTTTGGGAGGCCATACCAGAGGAGTGGGCATGCCTATGTCCTGCCAAAACCACTCCCAAAACACACCATTAAACCATCCAAATTGCATCCTGCAGGACAAAATAGACTATGTTTACAGAAGACCTCCAAAGCTGATGAACAAAGTTGGGATGCTGGTTGCTAGCAGCCTGCCCAAAATCATTAGGTCAGGGAATGTGTCTCTCAGTCTTGGGAGAGTGAGGATGGAGACAGCAATGGAAGCAAAGTCTTCTTCTAGGTCACACAGCAAATGGGTGGCAGAGCTGTGACCTAAAGGCCAGGCTAAGGGAGCAGCACGCTTCTGAGAAGGGAGATTGGTATGCAAGTACCATCAAAAATTTTGCTTACAGCAAATTCTGGTGATTCAGGATTTATACTGGTTCAAGCTATCAGTCCAAAAATCTTCTCATGAAAGACGGATAGAAGCTGGTGTTTAAGGACAAATGGATGGCCTGGCCTATTTTGGACTGTTTTGGAGAGTTAGGATACCATGGCAGCAGATTATGTATTCTCAATAGTTGAGCACATAATTTTGCCACTTGTGTAGTCCCAGAATTTTACTCACAGAAATACTAGTGTCGCAGTCCAGGAAAAAAAATGTATTAATGATTTTAGTGGCATATTTAAAACTGAGTATCCCAAAGCTCCTGTTGTTTGCACAAGAATAAGTAGGATGTTTGGTTTTGGCTTACTCAGGTGGAGGAAAAGTGTTGTGAGGAAGTGTTGTTGAAATGGGAGAATAATAGATGCGGGTGGTAGAATAGTTTCGCAGCACTAAATTATTCAGTAATGTTGATTCTGTTCTAGCAGCTTGTTAGCTGAAGGTGTTTGGAAAAATTACCATTCCCTTGCAAAATCTGCCATCAGAGCATTTACCTGAGCAGAGATCTTCGAAAAGATCATTGTTATTTTATGGACCTATTGAAGATGGTTCCTGGTGGACTGATTCTTTCCATGTAACAAGACAGCAGGGGAGGAGGAACAGACCCTTCCTATAGGAGGTATTCATTTATATCCTTTGTTGAAGGATCCTGATTTTTCATTGAATGTTGATAAGTAAAAATTCCTGTGCTTAAAGCTGAATGTTATGATAAAAAAGCAATGATAGAATTATACTCCATTGCAGCTTGATGGATGCATGAATTAATTGACTGTGTAGAATTGATAGAGAATTAAGGTTTGAGAGAACCTCTGGAGGTCTCCGGTCTAAGCCCTGCTCTCAGAGCAAGGCCATCTTATTCAGGTTGCTTGGGGCCTTGGTCAGCTGAGTTCAAATATCTGTAAGGCTGAAAACTCCACAGTCTCTCTGGGCCACCATTTTGGTGTTTGACCACCTTTGTGGTGACCAGAGATCTCCGTTTCTCCAGCTGGGATGAGTCTGGATCTGCCTCCTCCATACCTTCCCTGGAGGTAGTTTGGGAAAGTTCAAAGTCACCTGAATGACCATCCCAATTAATAAGTCTTCTGCATTTTTGATTCATCTAGATTGCACTGAGTACTTTTGCTTCACAGACCGTGGATTTGTATCTTTGCACATGTCTAAAGGGGAAAAAAATAACAATTATCTGAGAATTTAATCTGAAGATTCTGATCTTGTGAAACCAATGGCAAAAAATTCAAAGTCTTAATCTTTAAGTGCGCTTTTTTTTTCCAATCTACCAAATTCTGTTACCTAAAGAAAGGCCAAAATGTCACACTATGTGTGAGAAAAGACAATGGAGGAACCTTTGCCCACTGCTGTGTAGGACACTTGACTTTTGTACAGCCTGGAGAAAAAATGGATTATCAACTATCTAGGGGCAGAAAAGGAGCATTTGATGGTTTAGGTGAGAGAGGGACTATAAACAATCTCTCATTTCAGGTAAAAATTGTTTATAATCCTTGTTTATTCACTGGAGGTACCATAGTCTTGCTAGCAACTCTTTGGAATCATTTGTGGCAGCTAATAATTGAATTACTTTAAAGTTGGAGTGACTAGTCATCTCAGATGTGACACAGAGCAGCCTCTGATTTTCTCTGCAGCAAGCAGATGCTGTATGGACAAGGGGGAATTGTTGAAACTGCTTCTCTTCAGTTTCCACTAGCAAACAGGGATGTCTTTTTAAAAAATAATGTAAAAAATGATAGCTACAATAGCTGGATAAGACAACACTGCAGTTCATATTTTGCTGGCTGTGGGTGCCTCGCAAGCTATCTCCACACAGCAGTAGTGGTCACATTAGGATGGAAATGGCACTGGTAAGTGGGAAGCTGCATGGTCTTTTATGCTTCTAGCAGCACTCCTAGAGAGGTATGTAAATTTAGTTCTTTCATTAACTTTGTCTTGGTCGTGTAGCTTCATCACGTTAAACTGAATCATGTTTGACCCAGAAAGAAATGGGCTCGTGTCTTGAGAAGCTTGCATGTTTCATTTTCAGGATCTACTCAAGATCCTTGGAATAGCTCATGCCATGGGGCTCTTAGACTAAACGTAGAGTTATACTTCATATGGCTGAGCAGGACATGGTTTACCATTTTTGAGAAAAGACAGCTCATCGTCTTCTTCAGGCTGTACTACAAGAGCTAGCTGTACTAGGACATTAATCCATGTGAAGTCCATCAGCAAAAAGAAAAAAAATGTCTCAGAGAGAGAAACTGCCAAATTGGCAGTGACACCAAAGACATTAGTGCATGACCACAGCGAAGATGTACAGAGTTTCTGCAAATCCAGACCTCAAAGTCTCACCTTCTTTCCATTTGGTCCCTGCACTAACTGATTTTAAAAAATAGTTCCTTCTTTCTTTGAGAAATTCAGCCCTTGCCTTCTTTGTACTTCATCTGTTTTGAAACTGAGTTTTCACAAGCTGTGAAAAACAAGTTCTAATTGAAATGAAAGCATTTTGAATGCGTTCTCAAGTCAGGATTTTCTTCCCTGAAAATGACATTTTCTTTTGGAAATAATGTGTCAAGAGTCAAACAAATTCATATCAAACAATTACAAACTTGCTTTATTTTTCTTAGAAGGGACTGATGTTGTCATCAAGGTCTGGTAATTCCCATTAGCACATGAATGCCACAGCTTGAGTGTGAAATACACATATTGTATCATTTTTAACTTTCACAGCTCTAAACACGCTTGTGTGTTCGGGTTTCTATTCATTCTGAGTAACACGCTGTGTGTTGCCTCTAGCTTATGCCTTTTTGTAATGTGGTTTTAGTGGTTATTTGATTTCTAAGATCCTGTCACAAATTTAACCTTTTTTTTTTTTTTTTTTCTAAATAGTGAACAGTGTGTCTTAATATTTGGACGTGTAACTGTTCTGACAGAGGTTTAGGTATCTGGTAGTTAGTGAGTGGGAATAAGGTGGATTTGTTTAACCTGAGAGAGTCAAGTGAAGAAAAACAGATTCTAAGAGGAATGAGTGTTGTCTTTTTATGAAACATTGTTTTGTTTTGTTAGTAAAACTGATGAATAAACTGTCAAAACTCTTTCATGCCTTACCATGTGGTTCTCAGAATAAGTAATTCTCTTAGTGGAGGAAGTATTCATGCACGGTTCTGGCATTTCAGAAGACTAGCATTTGTTTCCTGGGCTTTGGTGAAAATCTCTGAAATGCCTTTGTCATGCCTTGATCTGCAAATGATCCTTGACAATTTTTAGCAGAAAATTTTGAAAATGGCAAGCTTGCAAAACTTCTGGTTTTTGATTGGATGCAAAGTGTCTCCTGGTGTCTTCCTCAGTTCCCTGCAGTTTGCAAGGGTTTCCAGGTCTCCTGAGTGCCCCAGGACAAGTATTTCCTTATGTCAGGAGTGCACACCAGGGAAGAGAGGCTACTAGCAGAAGGCCACTTCACCAGGACAGTTTGTGCTGACCCACAGGCTGCTAGGAAGGAATGGAGATGGTTGCTGTGTTGAGATATGAAATGGCTGTAGCCCAGCATTGCCAATGTGGCCCACAACTGGGTATCTAGTTCCTATCGAAGTCCAGGCGCAGAAGACTTTCAAGTTTTATTCTAGTTTTCTTCTTAGGAGCCACCAGAAGGACCCTTTGCTGTTCCAGAAATGGGAAGCACTTACAATGGCAGAGACAGACAGAAGAGGAAAACCTCCATCTTGGAAATCCTAGCAGCATGTGACAGTGAACAGAATGAAAAATTCCATTGGTGGTGGATGTCCAGTGCGGTGCAGGTATGCTATCCTGTTTTATCCCACTGCTGTCAACTCAAGTGCTAGCTTCTGGGACACAGAGATTTACCCGTGAGGAACAATCATCCAAAATACCAGCTATGACAGGTAAGGTCTTGCAGACCAGTGCTTGGCTGTCACCAACCTGAGGCCAACACTGGTGGTGTAATCTAGAGATGGAGAGCCATGCATGATCTTGCTAGTTGTTAGTGGCACCTGCTTCCTCTTGGAAGCAGAAGAGAGGGAACCTGGGTTCTCTGTAGCTAATCACGTAGCTAATAATGGCATGACTCCTATTAATCATCTCCAAAACTAGCAAAAGTTGTCCCACTGTAGTCTGTGAGGGGGAGAAAGTCTGGAATTAGTGTAAGATAGTGAAGTTCAAAGCAATACATGTCATTCTTGTGTTTTTGAACTGCACATGCTACAATATGCAAAACAACCTGCATTCAAGAGGCCAGTTCCTTTAAATTTGGCACTTTTCCAGATTTGCAGTATCTAAAGCAGGTGGACTGCATATTTCCTGACTGTTGTCTCTCTTGCCTCCTCCTGTTTCTGTGTAGATCCATGAAGTCTGTCTCAGTTTCTGTGCATGGATGTATTGCGCTGCAGGTTTAAACAACAGGTTCATCTTCTCCTGGCAAATCTTAATGGGCAGGTTCTAAAAATATTTTCATATCTTAGAGTAACTAGAATCCAGTTAAGTAAGTGAGAAAAACATTTATTTATTGCCCTGCCAGAATAAATGAATTTTTTGGAGAGGCTGTGTGTCTGAGCAGCATGACATTTGACACTAACCCATCAGTTTTACAAACAAATTGTTCAACACAGTGGCAGCCAGCATAAAATCAGATTGGGTAAAACTTTACCAGGCCTCCACAGGCACTTAAATAGCATTCTCTGGGACCCATTCTGTTGCATCATTCCAAATGGAGGGATTCCTCCAGTTCCTGCTAGCTTGACAAAACAAAACTTCCTGCCTCAACATGCCACCAGACAGAGAATGATCATTTTTCTTACAAGCAAGTTTCACTGTATAGATTCACTGTGCAAAGCACATAAAGAGTGCTCTTCAGAAAACAGGGTCACCAGTCACTTTTCATCCAGTGCTGAATCATGCATGAGGTTTAGAGAATTGAGGCGATGCTTCAGCTGCTTTACATCATTTGTGCAAACCTCTCTCCGAGGGCAAACATCTCAGTGGGGACCAGAGTCCTTTGGGGTACTGATGGACTGGCTGGTGCAAAGGACTGTAACTCACATTGCACAGATCTGAGATGACCACAGGCTTTTAGATAGCATCTAAGTGCGTTAGCCAAAACAGTGGGTTCAAAGGCAGCCAAAGCAGAATTGTAATAATAGAGCTTATTGAAGTGAAGTTCAATAATCAGCCTGGCTCAAATTGGGCAACAGCGTGAGTAACTGTCCAGGTTTGATACTCCAGTCAGAGTTTGCCAATTCCCAGCACATGCTGGACATGTGCCTCCTATTGCCAAACCTTAGCCAAAGCCTGCAGCATATGCTGGTGGGTAGCATGCTGGGGGAGTTTTCCTAGGAAAGGTTTTGTTTCTTTGCTTATCAATCTCATTTTTTTTGTTTCCTGCTCAAAACTGCATTAGGAATCCACACTGAGTGGTATTTAAATGGGTAGCATGAGAGTCAAGTTGTAAGTGAAGTACAGTCACTCAACAGTGAGAAGAAAAACCAGCATGTTAAGTTTTAAGCAGTACCTGGCAATTTTCGCCAAATGTACCATGTGAACATATTATTCGTTTGCAGTCGCAAAGGATGTGGAGACTATAGTGATAATTTTCAGCTTGCAAAGAGGAGGCACAGACGGCTTCTGTTTTGACACATCAAACTGCCAATTTAACAAATTTAACAGCTAAGATTTGTACAGTAAATTAATTAGCAATTATGTTAGACTGTTCTTGCACTCTGCTGCTCTCAGAAGAAGTGCAAGGTGCTCTAGATGGTTTGGGGCCAGAGGATCCTGTGCCTTCTCTGAGTTACATGTGCGTCCTGCTATCATGAGACATGTTATGGACTACATTTACTAGTTAAGTGTACCTGTACAAAACCTGCTTTGATTAGGTGCATTCTTTGGCCAAAGCACAAGGTTTGAAGGTTCAAGTCTCTTGGCTTTGGCTAATAGACTTCATCACAGAATGTTACATTCTCTCTATGAAAAAAAATTTCTGTCACCTTGCGCTTCGTGAATATGACAGAATACATTTTTAAAAACCTTCAAAATGTGTATTTACACCACATGTAAAACAGTCGTCTCGCTGCCTTTTTTTATGGCATGCCTTTTTTTACAGATGTGGTCCAAACATATCGAAAATGTAAATTTCTATATATAATGGTAACATAAATAGCTATCGGAAGAAGTAGGTATTTGGTTTGGGTAAATATGTGAGACAGCAAAGTATGAAATTTTAAGATAATCACTTAGAAAGTTCAGACGCGTATGTTAAAAATTCTGATGCATTCTGCTAAGCTAGTGACCAAGCTCCACTGCTGTCTACAGGAATGAATCTGACTGTAGTCTTACATTCTTATTTGATCCGCTCTCAATTCTTTTAAGAAAGCAGAGATTCCTCTTCTGTAATTAAGGACAGTATTATGTCCTAGGGCTGATGCTGCAGTGGAGGTGCAAATAGTCATAGCATATGGTGAGGTGTAATACTGGCATTGGAAGGTGTTTATGGATTTTTCTTGGCATATTGTATCAGATGGTCCAGATAAATACTGAAGTAATTCTTCAAAGACATATATTATAGTGCTTGTATGACTAATTATCAGCCATACAGTCTGTTGGATGTAGAGTTTCACATTTTTTCTCCTATATGAAGCTACAACAGGGATTTTACATCTAGCACCAAAAGAGGCTACTTTGGGATACTTGATCCTGGTAAAGGAAGGAAAACAGGTACCCAACTATATATATAACCTTGCCTGTAAGAGTGTGAACCTTTTATGGGGTAAGTTGTGTTTATAATGTGCGCTGTGATTTAGCTTAGGAGTGTGGTAATAAATGTGTGCTTGCTTAATAGCACTCTTGATGCCCGGTAAATTCTCAGCTTGAACTGTATTCACAGCAGTGTGAGACAGACCAGTATGAGCCAGACCAGGAAATGCACTTCAGGGTAATTAAGATAGTTTCTGAGTGATTAAAATGACTCTGATTTTGATGTTTGGCCTTTCATGTTATCACACTATCTACTCTGTGCTGATAAACTCCCAAAAATTCATGGCTTGTCATGTCTCATTGCTTAAGCAAGGTATGCCACACTGTGCATTATAAGGCTTTTACTTTGTTCTCCTCTCTCCTATTGACAGAGGTGGGTTCAAGCACAGAAAATAACAGGTCCAGGAGTCTTTAGATAAGGTCATATTTTGAGAATAAAATCCTGTCAGCCAGAGAGTTAAGAGTCAAAAATCCATATGCAGAAATTCCCACTGACCTCCTGGAGGTGCTGATACCTCTGAAAGCCTTCATGGGCAGCCCAGCAAAAATCATTAGAGTACAGAAAAAATTGTGAGCCTTTCTGAGGCTCTTAGGACCTGGCTGGTGCCATGGCAATACATGGTTGGGATTCTGAATTTTCTGAATGTTGTGGGTTAAGCCTGACGAGCAACTAAGCACCCACATAGCCACTCACTCACTCAACACTCTCTGACGGGATGGGGAGAAATAGAAGGAAGGCAAAGTCTTGTGCGTTGAGATAAAGGCAGTTTAGTACATGAAACCAAATCTGCATGCATAAGGAAAGAAAAGCAGGGATTTATTCACTGCTTCCCCATTGGCAGGCAGATGTTAAGCCACTTGCTGGAAAGCACATCCTTGGCACATGTGATGTCTACTTGGCAAGGGAAGGACAAAGGCCGTAACCCTGAGTGTTGCTGCTTCCTCCTCCTTTCCTTGAGCTTTTATTGCAGATTGTGACATATGGTATGGAAAATCTCTGTGGTCAATCCACGTCAGCTCTCCCAGGTGGGTTCCCTGCTAACTTCTTGCCCACAGGAGGGCAAGGTGGCAGTGTGAGGAGCAGAGAAAGCCTTGACACTGTGCAAGCACTGCTCAGCAACAGTCAAAACATTAGTGTGTTGTCACAGCTGGTTTAGTAACAAATCTAAAACACAGCACCTTAGGGACTGCTGTGAAGAAAATTAACTCCATCTCAGCCAGACCCCGCAAAATCTCCACCTCCTGTTCCATATAATTTGCATTATGATCAGGTCCTCCATTATCCAACAGATCTTCATCAACCACCGGGCCCCTTCTGTGCTTTGTTATATACGCTTATATCCTTCCCTTACTTTATGGACCGCCCTCATCAAATGTCCATAAAAGTCCATTGACTTCATTTAGTCCATGGCTTGGGCTCCATCTGTTACCGTGGTCACTCAGGACAGGAGAGGCAGCGAGTTGTGTTGAGTTGTTGGTCTCCAAAGCCAGGTCAACTTGGGTTGCCACTGCACTTGCCCAGTTTTTTGCAATCCGTTGGATTGGGTGGTTCCTGATAGAGTGCCTTCTATAACATACAAGTCAAATTGTGAGATACAACAGTTCAAACATACATCCATCGCATTGGGATAGATCTTGCTTCTCCTCTAGTTGTTCAGACTAGGTAGGAAGAGGACTAGTCAAGTCACAATTGAAATTGTGACAGGCACCCTGAACTGCTACTTAGTGGTTGAAGTCTTTTGTCTTTAGAGGATAAAATACTTCCACAATGGGTAAGGGCATGTGTTTCTGGACCCAGGAATGGTCTTAGACCAATCTTAAATTTTCATGAATAAAGGACAACTTAGTATATGCATCCCTCCACAAATAAATGATCCAAAATGTCACTTATATTCTGCATGAAGCTGGGCTCAGTAAGTGGATACTGAAAACATTGTAATGTTACAGTGCCCTAAAGTTGTTAAATTGCAATAATATCAGTGATATCTGTATGAACTGATTGTTCAAGAATTTCTGTTCTCTGTTTAAGAACCATAGCAAAAAAATCAATGTTGCTTGTGCACAATAAAAGAAAAAAGAAACGTTCAAAGCCATCAAACACGAAACAAATTTACTTTAGGATTTTTGTTTTCAATTTTATTCTTAATGCATTAAAAATAATCTTTTGATAGCTGTATTGTTTAAAGATAGTGTAGTCTGGAGCTGTTAGAATGGTAAGGAACATCAAGGTACACAGGTAAGTGCTGTTAACTAGTCCTTCTGCTAATTTCAGTCATTAAACAAAAAGAAGAGATTTAGCTTCTTTTATCTATAGTGTTTCTGAGTATATAAGAATAAAATTTTCCAAAGCAGAGATGATTTGACTAATTCAGTCACTGACTAAAGTACATTATGAGTTTACAGCTAGGTTTGCAGATACCACACACAAACCTTTATCCTTAATTAGATTATACGAGAAGTAGATAATGGTTTTACAGTCTGTTTCTCTTCATCTTATTAAGTGTAACACCATACAGACTGGAAACAAGGTGGTTTCATATAATCCCATGTGGGGTCACGTGATGGTTGAAGCAGTCTGTAAATCTTTCTTCAGAGCAACACATTTAGGAAGTTTGTGCTGATCCTGTGGTCTATTCTGAAACGTTCATATTTTAATTAGCTTTTGAAATGTGGTTGTGCCACCCAAACTACCCAGCTGCAAAGGAGAGTCACATAGAGTTCAACCATTCTTGCCTTCCAGTTGTCTTAACGAGGATGGAGAGGGTGGAGAACTGTTGCCATCTAAACTGAGACTGAGAACTGTTGTGGATACCATTGCATTAGATTTTATGACACAGACGTTTTTCAGGATTTAGAGGAAATTGATTCTCTTTTTTGAGTTCAACAAAGAGTTTGTGACTGAATAGTTCCAGTATGTCGGCTCTTTTGGATGTTGGTATAAATAGTTTTGGGGATATGGAGTCACTGGGAAGACAACAGAAAGAAACAAGAAGCCAGCTCCACTAACCTCTTTCTTTGAACAGGCTGTTAACATCTATAAACAAAGTCCTTGATCGTTGCTACCAGACCAATTTTAGTCTCATCCTAAAATGCTGATACAGTGTTAGGTCTTGTGATCTCTGTTATATTGGTTTATGATGAGAGAGGATGTGTTTTTATTCCAAGAAGATTTCTGTTCAGGATGTGATGAGCTTACAGCATTTGCTGAATGTTTCAGGCTCCAGAGGTGGGGAAGACAAGTCTTCAGTGGTTTTCTAACGCGGAGGCAAATCTGAATGTGACCCATACAGCAAACTGAGATGCTAACACTTAGCGTTGGTGTTGATCTTGCAAATGAAAAGAGCTTCGTGATTTTTCTAGGAACCAGCTCTTTCTTGAGCCGGGGTCACAATGCTTACATGCAACTGCTTAGCTTTATAAAAGTGAGCGTGCCTTTTCCAAAACATCTTCTGAGTGGGGCTTGAGCCTGCAAGCTTCATACCGTGAGCTCTTTGACCTGAGATGCACTGAATGCAGGGACAGATCATTTTCTACTGTCTTATGAACCTCATCTGCATACTGGGATGCATATGAATTTGAGAACAATATGGCTTTAGTAAGGTTGTTACACAAGCCAATCTTGAAACAAATCACAGTTATAATTACCTTTATGTTTCTGCTGTTGTTGTTAAGATAAATGTGTTTTGTTGTGGATACACTGGCACTCTTTAGAAGTGTCATGTCATGATTTGATCTTGTATTTTAGCTAAGCAAATGACAATATTTCATTTTGTTTTCTGGATACAGAATCAGACCTTATTCTTCCACTCTCTGCAAACTTCCCTGAGCTATGGAGCTATGGCTGTTTTTAAATACTGTACTGCCCATGAGCTGAGTACCTCCACTCCTACCTTTTAAATTTTTGTTAGTCTGTTAATCAAATTCAGAAAAGGCTGGGAGAAAGTGACTCCTTGGTTTAAAACTGAAAGTGCGGCTGTGAAATTATAACTCCCTGATGAAGAGGAAGAAGTGACATTTTTAGCCTTTTCAAGTCAAGATTTTGGCACAGGGCCTCATGTTCACTATCTAATTTTATTAAAGCTGGCCTACTTATGTCAAGAGCTGAGCAAGACTTTCATTCAAGTTTTGTTCCCCAAATATATTTCTAAACCTCATGCAAAATGAAAGACAGTTCCCCAGTTGTGTATTGGGGATTTTTTTTCCCCGGATCTGAGAGCTGGCTGTGTACATGGATGATAAGTACTAAGCTATTTTCAGATGACAGGAGGGCTCTTTAGACAAGCTTTTCACATAGCATTGGTGTGACTCTTGTGTGTGATCTTATAGGCAAAAAAAGACTTCAGTGCCTTTTTCTGACATTATACTATAATTGACCTGGAATATATAAGATTACCACTGTTGTATAAATCATATTACATTTATGAGTAAATATTAGTATAGAAGTACACACGCCTACAGAGTATAAATGTCCCCCTCCCTTCCCCCCCCCCCCATTGTTTTGAGTGTAAAAGAAATGAGAGCACAGTATAAAGGAGTATTCTAAAAGCAATGCATAAATTAAAGCAGTACTTTATTAAAAACTACAAAATGTTTATGTTGCAGGCAAAAGTTAATATCCAATGTTGAATTCTCTTGAGGAAGATAAAAGAAACTCAATATAGAAATCTTATTCTTTTCTTTTGGTGGAAGTGGGTAAATTCTTTGGGGATTTTGGAACAAATGTCGTCAGAAATGTCACTGTATGTAACAGTGCATTACTTTAATGACTGTGTTGCTCTAGCTCTGCTCATGAAGGCTGGCTGTTTTTATTCTTTGCTGAAGTTTTGGTTTGCAAAATATATACACTTTATGCAACAAGATTCTTGAACTGTAGTAATGCACACTAGAAGTACATAGGTTCTTCCAGCAAGAAAATTGAAGCTCCTCTAGTTACAATAGATAAAATTACTATTCTCCAGTAACCCATCCTGCTCTTTCTGAAACTTGCAAGACAAAAATTTAAACCTTACTTTGTGCCTTTGTTAAATTCACTACCCAACTTTGAGTAGTTGATTGATGCTGTCTGTTGCATTTACTTGAAGTCCTAGTGGTAAAAGCGAGGAATTTCTGTTCCCTAATCTTCTAATAACCATTATAAAACCTACTCGGTATACTTCAGCTTTTCTCTGAAGTCAGTGATAAGCTGACTTTTAAAGTGAGATATACAGAATTCTGATGTAGCTCAGTCCAATTTTGTATTTGTTAACATTTTATAGAAGATGAAGATACCCTTTACAACACACATATGTGCATGATGTGGAAAGAACTTACTAATGAGTCAGTAACAGAGACAAGAATGAAACACAAACACCCCTGCTCTAACAGCTAAATGAAATCTCCCTAGCATGGAAAATGTAGGGAATTGTAGTAGTATCTCTTTGTATGGGGAACAAAATGCACCACAGATGCCCACACTTTGGGTCAAACAATATAGTTAGCTTTCTTTCAGTGTGCTGTTTGAGACTCAGATGTGTTCCATGTAGGGAAAAAAGGCCAACCTTTGTATTACACTACCTATTTTTAAAGGACTACCTTTTTTCAAGCACATAATCAAAAGGCCAAACTGCATAGCACTCAGCAAGCCCACTCCACTTAATTCATTCTTCAGAATAAAACAAGTGGGATTGTCTTTAAATAAAAAATGCTTACCGTGGCTTCTCAAAACCCTCAACAATTTCCAGTGGTTCTAAAGTCCAGCTGCAATAGCAACAGTATTAATAGTCAGCAATAAACAAAATGTCTCAGCTGTTTTTCCAGTGAGTGTTTTAAGAATCATCAAATTCATGTGCATGTTGTTAATCTCTTCCCCAAGCCCTACTTCAGTTTTCTCTAATGGTTTCCCCTCCATTTCCTTCTGTCTTTCAATAATGAGATGCAACTCAGGAATTAAAAAAACAGTTAAAGGTCACTAGACACCAAGTCAATTAAAAAAGAGCCTTAGCATCCAAATACCACTGTATTAATGACATTCTAATTAAATATTACACAGTGGTTTGTACTGTATAGATGCGAACAGTGTAGGCATAAGAAAGAGATTAGCTATGAACTGGCACCTGCGTGGTGTCTGGGGGATGAGAGGCTTGTGAGCCTCCATGGCCCCAAGGATCAGCAAGCTTGGCCAGGAACCTCATGCTGTAAATCATACCAACCCTGGCAAAAGTCATGCATTTGTTTTGGGGCAGATGTTTTGCCATGCTGTCCCGGGCCAGCTATGTCATCTTACAAAGATTACTTGAATATCTTTTTTAAATCTGACTCTTCATTTAGATTATACCCCAACTTGCTGGAAAATGTTCAGCCAGAGGTTTTTTTGATCAAAATATCAACACAAGTTCCATAAACCCCTGCTAAATCCAGGGAGGGGATTGCAGCCAAGTGTGATTTTCCTCAAGAAGATTTGGAATATAAAGTGAAGTAGGAACAAATACTTTCTAGAATCTGAAAATGCAATTTAAAAACATTTATCCTTCTGTGATTCCCATGCATGAGATTTCTGGTGCTAAATTACAGCCAGCATTAAATACGTGATACTGATAGTAAGCTGGAGAAAGTCAAGACCATAAGACTTAATTAATTAAATTTTAACAGACTTACTGTTGTTTTATAAACAAAACAGTATTGTTTTATGAACTTACTATTGTTATAGAAGCATAGAACCAGAGAAGAGTTTGATCCACAGTTTTTTGGTAAAGCTCAGGTCTCTTAAAAAGCCTTAAATTGCAACAATTACCTTATTAATTTCAAAACTGGTGATACCATCAGAAGACAGATATATTATCAGCCTCGTGCTTCCTCAAAACTTCTCTGGTTGGAGATACATATTTAAAGTTACGGCTTTTCTTCTGCTTTTCACTTAAATTCACTGCTACTGATGCCACTTTTTCCCCACTAGAGGAGGGCTGAAGTTGACCAGTTTATATCTCTATCAATTTATATCCATATCCAGCCAGTAGAAAGGATGGTGGACCTTCTTAACCATTCAGATTTCTTGAAAAGAGTGCTACATATCTCCCAGAGTGTTGGGAATGCCAACTCTGAACCAGCGTACTGCTTTCTACCCAAGATGATTTTGTTCTCTCTTAAGTTTCTGCCTGTGCCAGGAGTCAGACTCTCCCCTCTTTTGAAATGTAAAAGATTCAGTTCGGCAAGACTCCTGTCTGGACTTCAAGTTGGTTGAGAGCTGGGACTCTGGATACAATTGTTGGTTTTGTTTCTAGCTGGTGTATCCAGTCTGCACACAGATCCAGCAGAAGATATGACAGTTCAACAACTATTCCTGTCAGTGATGAGTTTTCCCAAGAAATTACTTCCATGATTGAGGCAGAAAATGACAGCTAATCTAAACAGTGTTAGAGAAACCTCTGCTTTCCAAAAGCCCCATACAAGCAACAGTGCTTTTGTTGAAATGCAGGTTTTGTAATGCTCAGTGGTAGGGAGTAGTACGTTCAGACTGGAAATGCTGAGCTAACTCATGTAATATTTTGTATTACCATGAACAAATGTTTTACGCAAATGTTCATCTATCTGTGCAAGGGGCCCAAATAGGATTTCAGAAGATGTTTCTCTTGTAAAAGTTCTGTTCCAGCATAAACACTTGCATACTGGAACACATTGTCTCTTCTAATATCTACCTTTCTTGTCAGCAGAGGTCCATGCATTTCCCTAGCCATGAAGGCGGAACAGTTGCTCAGGCTTGAGTCTGATAAAGGTAATAAATTGCACACACACATTTTGCTTGTTTCTGGCCTTTTAGCTATGATTACACTAGAGCTGTTCAGCTGCATAAACCTGAGGTTTACCCACCCCTTTTGCCTTTACTTTCAAGATACACTCATTTACAAATGTGTTTCCATAGTTACTTACATGCACAGACAGAACAATCGGTATGCGACAGATACATGTCACACTTGCAAGTATTTTCTAACCTAAAGAGTATGTGTTGCACCTGCACTGCAATTTATTTCTATGGAGCAACTCAGGTCCCGTTCCCCCATCCTGCAGGCTTCACTCCAGTGAAAGCAGAGATGGTTTTCCTTTCCACCTGAAGCAGCACTTATGCTGATGTAGACGCAGGAGGCTTTGCGATGGAAAATGGTTTGAAATGGTCAGAATTTCACCCCACCCAGGGACTGGGCTGCACTTGTAGATTCTGCAGTTTATGTACAGCCTCCCCTTGTAGTTGTTGTATTTTGATTACTTTGTGTTATTCATCATTTGAATTCAGTAGAGAGCCTGTGAAGGAGCTGTCAGCTGTTCTTTGATACGTCACATGTCATTATTTATGAGCAGTTATGTCCCAGCCTACAAAACTAAAATAGAAAGGGGAAGGCTTCAGGAGCTTTAAAATACTTTCTGCATTTATTGTTGAATCACCAGAGACTTTTGATTGAAAAAACAGTGCTAAGAAACTACTAAAATAGGACAAACCAGAGATGTGTAGTAGAAATAATAAAGACGTTGGGTGGGAGAACTACCTGGTTTCTGACAGTTACAGGCACAAATCTGGATTTCAGTAAGGGGTTGCCTCTAACAGAAGGAATGTTCAAAGTAAAGGCAGCTCTTCTTACATGTTGCACTGTGTCATGTGTCAGAGTTACTGTGCCAGTGCAGTGTGTCCATGCCTTCTGTGGGCCCTGCAGGGACACAGAGTGAAACAAGCATCCTGGATGATGAGTAGACCCAGCCTTTGATTGATTCATTTCCTTCTCAACTTGATTATCTTGACTGTATTCACTTCTCTTTCTGCCACCAAGATAAGATAAGGATAGCTATCCTCAAGGCATTTTTTGGTCTTGCATGCTAGGCAACAATGAAATGTGACCAGCAGTGATGGAATTCTGCTGAAACAGCAATCTGCTCTAGCATCCACACGTGGAAGTTGCTCTGGCACTTCATTGCTCACAGTTCAACCTAAGTTTTGTATGTGTGGTGAGCAATTTTCTTTTGCTATTCACCTTATCTACTTCTGCAAGCAAAGATTGTTGGTAATAGGGATCCATCTCCAATATCAAATGCATAGAGAAGGTGTAATTAAAAGATTTTTCTTTTTAATTCTTCATCTTAATAACTTTAATCTCTCTACATCAGGGTATACTGGGATGTAGCATCTCTGTTCTTTTCTCCTCCAATTGTCATTATTTTTATTACATTTATTATTATTGTGTTATTTATTACTTTTTAAGGAGTGATGCTTAATAACTTTTAGTTGAAAAAATATATGGGAAGAGAGGTATCACCAGTCTTTAGAAGAGTATTTCCTTGCTGTGTATCCCAAAGGAGTTTTCTCCTAGGAGAAGATGATTAGGGAGGCTCAGAAATTAATGTTACCTTGTTAAACTCTCTGGCATGAGTAAGCTGTGCCTTAGGCAACTGTGGACTCTGGTAGAAGAATTCAGTGTTGGACTGCCTAACTCCTTTTCTAATCATGTGGGATTCTAACTTCAGTCTGACTAAAAGTTTCCGTGCCTATAAAATTCTAAATTACTGAGCTCACAGCACCTAAGTGTTGCCTTACAAACTCTCAAGAAGGAGCTATTCCCAGCCTCAGGCTTTACAAAACTCACTTGGCAGCGTGCTGTCAGAGATGGAAAACCCAACAGCATGAATAATGTCCATGTAGCTGCCGTTTATCTCCACAGGGCTCCCTGCTGGCCAGAGTCATGTGGCATTAGTAGCGGCTGCATGTGTGTAGGCATATGTCAAGTGTTATATGTTCATGTAAATAGTAAACCCTTTGCTCCAGACGTGGCTTGGCTGGTGTATGGATTCCCCGAGTGAGGACTTTAATACCTTTGGGCAAATGCAGGCATTTGCACTCAGTTCAGTTACTCTGCCAAAGCCTTTGAAATTCTTATGAGGCAGTGGGATAGCAGTGATCCTTATGCAAATTAAAACAAGATGTTAAAACTCAGCAGAGCAGCACTTCTTAGATACAAAAGTCTTGCAGAGTAGCGAGAAGCAGTATATATTTGCACTTAGACACTGGGCAAGGGTAAGGGTTTGCTTCGTAGTTCATCACTCAACTACTGTCTTTCATTGACATAACAGCAGCGTTACTCTGGAGTTCAACCTGTCCCTTTGTGTAAGTTAGTCTAAACAATTTCTTGAGAGATGCCAAAAGTGAAGTTAGTGGACAATAAGCTTGTAGAAATAAAATAATCTATTTTCTGAGAAATGCCATTGAAGTAGATCAAGAGGGAACATTTGCAATTTGTAAGATTTAGGAGCTAGGGTAGGGCAGTCAGGGATTTAAATTAATTCTTCCACTGTAAGTCTTAGATCAAAAAAGATGCTTCACTTAGTCCAAGAATAAGTATCTCATCTTCGAAGTAAGATTTAGGGTTTGCCAGTGGTGAGATGGAGATCAACAATGGGAGCTGTGGGAAGATGGATGGAGACATACCCAGGTTTTTTTCAGAAACATGCCTGGCAGAATGAAAAAGAGTGACCCAGATTTTCAGGTGTGGATTGGCGGGTCACACTGACTTAAATGCAGCACTGTTGTCGGCTTTCCTTCTCCATTTCCTCTGCTGACTTTACCACACACTTCATGTGGAGCTTGTGGAGCCAGTGTGCCTGAGGGGTTGCCACTGACCTGTTCAGCAGACAGTCCGAAGGGCACAGATCACTGGTATTACTTGTGAGCTTGCCTTATGTCCACTTGCTCTGGAAAGCTGAATTTCAGCATTCTGCGAGGGAAAAGCAGAGCATCTTTTTCCACAGCATTTCATTTTTCTGACTCCTGATTCACGTAACTGACTCCTTCTGTGTACTGTAGAAAGAATCCCTTCCTGATGAAGCAATGTCTACAGCAGTAGTGGCACCAATAGAAACTACTGCCCATTGGATGGCATAATGGCATGATGTGTACACTGATCTGTTGTGTCAGGTTCTCCCTTGTCTCTTACTGTAGCCCAGTGGACTTCTATTCCTATAACTGTTCTGGTGGGTTGCTGGGACAGTTTCATTAAACATTCACCTTTGAGAGTCTATATAGCAATTGTGCATTCATTTCCTTATACCTCCCATCCCTTATAGCCAATTTCTGTAAGAAGATTTGATATTCATGACATCATACAGCAATACATATAATTGTAACTTTAATTACACACACACTCTTTTATATGCATATATATACACACATTTATATATACATGTATACATACATTTGTGTGTGTATACACACACACACATATGTGTAAAACTAGCCTGGGGACTCCCATTTATGAACATACATACACATACATTTATGTGCTGCTGGCTTTTCTTGGTACAATTTATTTGACATTTTGCTTCACAGATAGCAAGTGTGCAGAATCACCAGGAGGATTCTAGATGGTTGGGAGTAAAACTGTGATGGTCTTATTTTGAAGGGGCCTTCATCTGTTCTCACTCTGCAGATTTTTATGGTTTTCAATTAGGAAATTGTTACAGTGGAGACTTTGGTAAAAACCTTTATTATAACAGTTGCTGTTATTTGATAAATAGCGACCTTTTAAATAGGGTTCCCCATGTTTTTGATCTCAGCAATGAAGAATTTCTGAAGTGTATTTTTGCGTAGAAAAGGAAAGAAAAAAAGAAACATGCAAACCCTACTAACAGCAGAGTAATATTTCATTAAATACCTTAGAATAGGGGTCTGTTCACCTCTTACTCTCTCAAAAGACAAACTTAAGGTGAATCTTTTTATACATAATGTAAAAATTTCTATTACCTAACACTTCATTAAAATAGTAGCAGAAATCCACTCAGTTTTACATGCCTGTGTGAATGCATTCATTTCCCAGAAATTTTGTGCAAGTTCAGAGAAAGTGAGAAAAACTACACCTTATTAGCTCTTCCTCTTTCAGGCTCTGTTCCTTTATTTACACAGATGCACTGGCTTCATCATACACTGCATGTCCTTTTCCAGGCCACTATAGTTTTTTAGCAGTTTGGGAAGTTCTGTGAATAGTGAGGAATAATCCTGTTCTTGTTGACTCTCTCCCCACTGAAGTAATTCTGAAATACTTCACCTACATGCTAAGGAAAAAAGAAAAAAAAGATCTGTGAAAGAAATACAACTAGTCTCTGTTTCTAAATACGGGGGCTGAGTTCAGATAATGTGTGACGGGCACTATGCAAGCTCTTAAATAAACAGATAAAACTGCACATGGTAAATTCTCACTGGAAAATGACACATTTTTCTTGTTATAATTCCATTATCTTAAAAACACTGATAAAAGATCTGCAGTGGAACATGCTGGGATGAATTAGTTCAGTAACGGTTCCTGCTTCATTAGGATGATTTAAGCCTTCGACAAATGTCATGGCATTAACATTTTACGCAGAGCCATGAATAGCTGCTGGAAGAATCAACAGCCTTTGTAAAAGTCAGCACTTTTTGCCTGTCTTTATGAGACCGCTGGTCACTCTGCAATATTAAGTGTCAACGTTCCCGCGAGAATTATGTCCCTGTGTGATGTTTCGCTTGGGCATCTGGCCATTGCGGGAATGAAACTGCCAACTGATACGATAGCAATATCTCCATCGCTGTGCTTGGGTATGGTTCAACCGTCCATTTCCATTTGGCAAATATTCCTAATAAGTCTCCCTCAGGGCAAGTAACCTTTTCATAATAATACTTTCCCTTTGGATTTACTACTGAGATACCTGCTTTAACGTATTTTTTGTGCAGTAATAGGTACCGACTGGGGAGTCCTTCTTGCTTTCCACCACGCTGCTCCTCGGTCCCTCTCTGACAAAGTGGCAGAGACAGCCTCTTCCCATCTGCCACTCAGCTCAGACCTTTTCAGCTCAGACCTTTTCAAACCCAGTCTGGATTTACTGGGAGTGTTCTGGAACTGTCAACAAATCCCCCTGCCCATAATGCCAAAAAGACTCTGTCTTCCTCTTCTACCAGTTTGTACCACAAATTTGTAGTAGATTTTCATCATCAATCTTGTTTTCCTTCCACTGCGCGGGGGTGATGTCTCGAGCATCCCTCCTGGCCCCCTTGCAGGGGAAAGCTCCCTGGAGGGGTGCAAGCCAGGGGCACGGCTGTGCAGACACTGTCTGACTCTCTGCAAGTCACCCGGTGTCCCCGTGTCTTTTATTATGTGCCTGTGAAATGGGGACCACGGCACTTCCAGGCCCTCTCAGGCCAGCGAGAAGGCCTGTGTGCTATACCAAACGGGACCTGTGAGCACCCAAGATACATTAAAGCCTCCCAGCAGTGGCAGAATGTAGAGCTGGAAGCAAAGGACGAACCATTAAGTTCAGTTGTGTTCGTGGTGTGCATTTCCTCTGCATTTTATTATTCACTGCTCTTTGGACAAACATTCGGTATCTCAGGCAGTACTACTGCTTCGTCTGCCTAAATGAGTTGAGTATTTACCGTGGGAAAACCCTAAAAAATGTCATTCTTTCAAATCAAAATGCCATGGGAAACTCGGGAAAGTGCTCTCAGTAAAAGCTTCCATTGATGGAGCATCTTCCAACCCTAATTGGCTTGGAATCCCTTGGTCACTTCTAAGTGACATTGCTGTTCATTTATCCGTGCCTCTCTCTCATAACCAGTAGAGTAGCTATCTAGATGTCTGCTCAGAGACCTGAGGTGTTATTTTAAGCAATAATGGAGCCTGCTTTTTTAATAATTCACTGCATAAACTTTATCTTTTAAAAAAATCTCACTTCATCTGATAACTTCTAGTTCAGCTGTTTCAAGATTGCCAATCCCTAGGTATTAAACATCGTGTACTCAAAATCATGGCTTTAAAAAAAAGAGCTTTCTATTGCGGCATGCCTCCAGGGTTTCAAGCTGGTGTTGTTGATATATTGAGTTTGACCTAGAGTTGTGAAGGCTAGAAACTTATCACTTCTCTGGGGGAGAGCTGAGAGTGTAAAACAATGCCAGCTGCTGCAATGTTGAGAAAAAAATATTTAAATATTAATTAGATAGAAGACTTGGAAACACACGACTTTAATAACAAACTTTCTGCTTGAAAAGGAAAAGAAAAGACTGTCATCCAGACTCTATAGCGCACAGAACTCTTTTCTCAGAGAACTGTCTCCGCGCAAGAGTCTTGTCAGCTTCAAATGACTAATATTTTGTGCATAAAACATAATTTTTCTGTTATAGCTATTCTAGAACTCCATTCCACTGGGAACAGAAAACTGGGGGAAAAAAAAAAAAAAAAGAAAAAGGCAGCAGCTTTTAAGAAATCTTCTAAGGAAAAATCCTTGCTCTTCTTTTTTTCCTTCAGAAGATTTTCTTTAGGTTGAAGGTGAAAAGAATTGGAAAAGGAGATTAGGGAATTATCCATCATGAAAAGTCCTGCAAGGCACTGACACGTTATTGCTTCCTTAGGAGTGGTCACCCTCCCTTTTCCCTACATCCCTTTCTTACCTCTTTGCTGCATGTTACTGCCATGTGCTGCATGGGCTGAATGTGTTGGCCTCTTAGCTCTGCCGGTGTTTTCCTCCACGAGAACGCTGGCAAAGGCTAAGTTTAGGAGATGTAGACTACTGTTAGTTTCAAACCATAGCTCCGCCTTTTAGCTATGAAAGCGCATTTGTCGTTGAGGGAAAAATTCCTGAGGCCTTTCTTGCTCTCCTAGAGCAGTATTGCATTAGGGATACCTCTGCATGCATGAGTGAGCACCGTGATAAAGACAGGATTAAAATTGTCCGTTCGTTTTGGAAGGAAAAGGGAGGCCTTGTCTGTACCAAAACCTGTAGAAAGGTGGTTTCTCTGGAAAACATTTTAAAAATCCCAGTTGATATTAAAAATAGAAATGCTTAGACTTCGCACCGCTCTGCAATAACCTCTGCGTTGCTTCTTGAAGTAGCTTGAAGTAGCTACCAGCTTCACTGGTGCCCGTTTCCCAGTGAATGACATTGGATAGCGCATGACTGGAATCCTGCAGGGCATCGGCAGGATTTTCAGTCAAAAAGACACTGAGGTACTCTCAAGCTCTTCCATCTTTTTAAGGAGCTGGTGAATTTCAAAAAGACCATTCCGGTGGGCGGTGATATGTCTTGCCATCTCTGAATGGAGCTCCGTGGCTTCCAATCTTGGGAATCCATTGCTGTATTTTCCTTGTCATTCCTAGGGAAATTTTTTAAAAGAAAAAAGTAAAACTTCTTTTGAATGACTTCTTAAAGAACTTTTGGGAGATGAGATGCAACGTGTCCTCTTTAGCTTCAGTGCACTAATTTGATTTGCGTTAGTTCTGCACACAGAACTCTTTTCTGAGCGAGCTGTCTCTGCATAAGTGTCGGGTGAGGCTGAAATGATAAATATTTTGTGCATAAAAGACAACTTTTTCCAAGTGGCACCATTCCAATTCTGCTTCAGTTTAAGGCCTCCAAACCAGTTAGATGCCGTGCCTGTGGGCTGCAGTATTCGGCTGCGTTACCTGTAGGGAAAGAAGCACAGTTATTGAGTAGAGTGAGTATTAAATCATCTAGACTGTAAGAGGATTATGCATTCACACAAGCTTAAACGTAACTGAGTGCCTTAGCATTTACACGTACAGCTCCTAATTGAATTTTGTCAGTAAGCATCACAAACACAAAGTCGAGAGCCATTTGACTTCCATTTATCTGCAAGTGCATCCTCTGCAACAACTGCATTTTGAGAAAATAGGGCTTTCTTTCAAACAGAAAGTTAAGCACTATTCTAGAAAGAGCTCGGTAAGTGGTAAAGAGCTATTTACAACTTCCTTGTGCTGGAAACTGCCCGTGGTCAGCTACAGCCTGTGTCTGGAGTGCCTGGAGTGCATGCTGCCCAGAGCCTTCCAAAGTTTGTCATGAAAAAGCGTTTGAGGCTTTTTTTTCAGAGCACAGTATAGTATAATGCTGAGGAGCATTTTTTTAAAGATGGGAAGCCAACACACGCGTCTTTGGTGTTCACAATACTAGATATCCCATGTTGAACATGACAAGAGCTCTTGGGAATTACCAGAGAGGTTTAAGAACGGGAAGCAGCCTAGCTTTGTGCCTGGCTTATCTGTCATTAAAAGTGGCACTGGGCTTCTGCGGTTATAGTGCTGCTGGGCACTTGTGTTTCTAATGCAGCACTGCACGATACCTTTGTGCCCTCAGTCTCCAACCCACTCATCCTCTCAATCACTACCTGATGAGAAACAATGACCAGTTGTCAGATTTAATGGGACCAGCCTGTTCTGTTTGAAACTTTCAGAAGAATAAAAGCCCCTCGGCAAATGGTTTGCAGATCTCTGACTGCCTCTGGGTACAGCATGTGGCACGCTGCCTTCATCCATCCCTTTCTCTGACACGCAACACTACTGTGGACGGAGACCCTGCCACTAAAACACAGTGAAAGCTGAGGGAGTTTCAACTCCTCAGCAAGAGGCACAAGAAAATGCCATGACTCTGGTAGAAATACTGAGAATGCTACTTTCTTTTATTGTATAATCTGAAATACATTAAAATGCTGTCAGTTAAGAAGCAGGTCACACCTTGATTTCATAGCAACTACCCTTTTATGCAACAGATTTAAAATGTACGCATCCCATTCCTCCTTCACTTAAAGCATGTTGGTAGTTCCATTGCTTCCCATGGGATGGCTGTGTCCTTGATGTGGTGTGCATTATGCAGCTTTCCAAAATCTAGGTGTATTGTTTCTGTCTAACCGTCACCCACAGTCAGGGTGTAAATTGCTTTGCCTAGCATTGCTTTAAAATTTAGAAAGCCAGGCGGACTGGTATAGGTTGTATTCAAAGACAAGGATAAGGAGGGGATGCCAGCTAGGTCTTGGCTTGCTCGTTGTGAGTGCCAGAAACCTCCTAGTGTTGTTTGTGCATCATAGATGTAGATAGCACTGTGCCTTCTAATGGTAATTGGAAAGACATTGCTCATGTTGTACTGCTCAGGTGTGACCTTGAGTTTTCTTTTGATGGGAAGGGCAGAAAATGTATGTGTCTGATTATGTCTTCAACTGCTGAAAGAACTCTTGTTAACCAAAGCTTTTGCTGTCTCAGTTGAGGGCTGGAAGCACAGTTTGTGGTATGGCAAAAATAGGTGCCTTTAGTAGTCCTGTGTCCAAAAGGATGGAGTGATACTGGAGCCAGGCTGTTCCATCTGCCGTGTGTTTGGCTGTGTTCACAAATGATTGTTACTAGGTTTTTTTGCTTGCATTGGGCTGTACAAGTATTGTGCATGGGTAGAGGAGGAGTCTAACAGAGCAGTCACTTGAATTACTGCACATCACCCAACGTGTTCCTGCCTTCCCTCTACATTCAGTCTTTCTGCCCCAGATAGAGGGAGAGCAAATACAACCTAAGCTCTATTGCAGCCTGGGAAAGTTCATGGGTCCTGAAACTGAGTAAACTGTGTTCACATGACAGCCAAAAGAAGGAAGCAAAGCTGGACCTGTGTCTGAACACTTCTATGTTAAACAAGCTTAGGTGGAAATCTGAGAGGTCAAGCAGGCTTAGAGACTTACTTTTTTCAGAGAGATTTGGATTGCCTTGCAAAAGAAAGATGAATGTCACTCCATGTGCCAGTAAAGATGAAGAAATGGGGAGCACAGCAAAGAAAGGTTGCATTATTTTTTACCTAAAACGATGATTATTCTGGTGGGTTTTTTTATGTGTTTGAGAAAGGCTCTGTGTAGCTATTTCATTTAGCTCTCAGCTCTTCTATTTCTGACAGTGACAGTTTTCATCGTGTTTTGTTCCTTTGTGATAGGAATGCAATATGCACCACTGAAAAAGTTTGAAGATGTACAGAGATACCAGGGTGGAAGAAATACATGGGCAATGCCAGACAAAAAGTTCATTGGGAAACAAGCCAAAATTTTTTGTTCTTTAAGGCAAATTAATCTTCAGTCTCTGAAGTATTTAAGACCCCCTATACTCGCACAACCTTAGCTCGGAAAGTGCTTCTTGATCAAGAAAAAAATGTAAATCATCATCTCAACAGCATTCCCTGTCACACAATACATCATGTGGCCTCAAAGTATCAAAACTATCTAAATGACTGAGACACTTGCAGGAATCATAGAACTGTAAATTCAAGTGCCTGTTACTGCCCTCTTATCATGCATCATTTCTACAAAATTATCAATATTGTTGCAGAGCCTGGTGACTGTCAGTATTGCTGCAACCCTCTGGAGCTCGATGCTGGGCAGAGCCAGAGTCTGGAGCCAGTCCTGCCATGGAGCCACCGATGATCTCGCTATGCAGGAGAGAAGAGAGAGGTAAGGTGGGAAGCAAGAGTTAAACTGACACAGTCAGATGCTGACTGCAATTTCCAAACCTTGCAAAATCCTGTCCTGCCACTCCACGCTTTTTCCTAAAAGGCCCTAAAGGAAGACTGTTAGCAGGTGGTTGTGTGACTGTTTGGCTTCTGAACTCTCTCCCTATGTTGTATGTTACTTAGAAGGGTAGTGGAGAATGAAGTAAGAAGTTCTGTTTGTTAGCATCTGCACTAGACAGGTGTCTGCCCACCTTGTGAGTGGTAAGATCAACCCTAATTGCAAGACAGCGCTCTGTAATACTTTACCTCTTTGCGATACTTTGAAGCAACAAGTACGTGCAACTTAAAAATGAGTAAGGGGATGTTTTTTACACATCCTGCTTGGCTGGAGCAGGTGTGATGGCAGATTTGCTTCTCAGTGCTGGTCTTTTCCACCTACCTGGTCATACCATACCTTGGTGGTGTGTTTGGCCCTCTCTGAGTTTGCTTGATGGTTGCTGCGAGGCTTTTCCTTGTGAATGTGCCTTATTTGAGAGGCTATGATGAAGAGACATGAGCAGGGCAGGAGCAGCCTCCTAGGCTGCTGTTGGCTCTTAACATCTGTTCTCCACTGAGGTCCAGGGTCTGGCTGCCTGAGTGCTCCTGCTCCTCTGCTCCTTGCCACCATACACAAGTGTTGCCTCTTGCTGCACAACCACAATTGCTGAGTGGCATCCACGTTGATGCTGCACCGCCAGCTGCTCCAGGCCAGAAAGCTGCATGGCCCACAGAAGTGAGGTGAAAATGAGTTACGCAGCAGAGGTCCTAGTGAGCAGAAATTGAACCCTGTCCCACACAACCTTCCCTGTCCCATGCATCATTCCAGCCCCTGTTCTCTTTCTTTCTCTGGATCTTATAGTAGACTGAGTCATGCGGGAATGGCTGTGACTACATCAAGGCCTGGAGGGCCAAAAAGAATTAAACTGCCTTGAAGGGTGAGGTGGGGAGAAGGTGAAGCAAGGATATTTGGAAATAATGTGATTTCCTGGAGGCTTATGATACCTGCAGCACTGAGCTCTGAAAAAACCTGTTCCTGCAGCCAGCTCCTGACCCAGTAATGTTCAGGGCAACGCCAGTCCTCAGCCCATTGATGAATCTGTTTTGCTTCATCCTGAGAATTTCTGCTTTGCAACTGTGTCACTTTTAGTTGACTATTGTGCATTGCTGCAGTGTGTTCCCTACAGAGTAGGCAAAAGCAGGCTTGTTTTGCTTGACTGTTCCTGTTGAAGGTTTCTCTGAGATTGTGGTGCTTCAGTGGGGCCCTTTGGAACTTTCCTTCCTCTTCTTGCTGCAAAAACTTGAAGTATCATTTTGTGTCACCAATAGTTATAGGAGTCAATGAGGAATGGCTTTTTTCATCTTGTGATAAAAGGCTTGAGGGATTCTTAAAGTGAAATCACCACATTTCCCCTGGTGGTGCGTTGACTTTGTCTGTCTGCCAGATGCCCACCAAGCTGCTCTATCACTTCCCTCCTCAGCAGGTCTGGGGAGGGGAGAAGGGGAGAAAATAAGATGGAAAGGAACTCATGGGCCAAGATAAAGGCAGTTTAATGAAGCAAAAGCAAAGGCCACATATCGAAGCAAAGGAAAACCAAAACATTTATTCTCTACTTTGTATCAGCAGGAGATGTCCAGCCACTTTCCAGGAATTAGGCTTCAGTATGCATACCGGTTGCTCTGGAAGACAAATGTTGTAGTAAGGAATGCCCCCCCCCCCCCCCCCCCCCCAAGTCCTCCTCCAGCTTCTATACCATGTCATATGGTATGGAATATCCCTTTGGTCAGTTTGGGTCAGCTGCCTTGGCTATGTCCCTTCCCAAGATCTTGTCTGCTCTCAGCCTGCTGGCCTTTGGAGGCGAGGGGTAGAATGTTGGAGAGACAGCCGTGATGCTGTGTGAGCACTGCTCGGCAGTAGCCAAAAGACTGGTGTGTTATCAACACCTTTCTAGCTACAAATACAAAGCACGGCATTATGAGGGCTGCTATTGGGGAAAATTAACTGCTGTACATGTTAAGGTCTCTGTCTGTGCCATAGCTGCCTTTGAGGTTAGCTGGTAAAATAACGTTTATGTATACTTCTGCCATTACAGTCAGATGTTTTAAATGTGTCACCAGTTTCAAGCACTTATCAAAGAACCTGTTATGAAGCTGATAAACTATTCTGACTCTTTCTCTGTTATCCCAGATAACAAACCGGACAGTTCTCTGACTTCATTTCCTCCATCCTATGGTCAGCAATGTTTTTTTGTTTTAATATGGTAAAGGGTAATGAATTTATTTGGTATTGTCTGCATCTGTTGTATCTATAAAATTTGAATAGTTCCTATTTGAGTCCTATCAAACGTAAGGAAGCCTATGCTGTGTCACTTTTATTCAACAATGAAGGAAGAAAATTTTGCATCAATTTGCAAAGAGACGTTGATGCCCCTTCACAACAATTTAAAATTCCTTCTGTCCATGAGAGCAACTTCTTGTATTTCAGGAAGAAGACAATAACAGAATGCAGAATGTAGAACTTCTGAAATTTTAATCATTATTCTGAATGTCTCAGTACTGTTCTAAATGTGGACTTCTGGTTGCTGTTTGTAAATTTAATGTCTGCTTTCTTGCTTTTCCGATAACATACCTGCTTTTGGGAAGTTCATGAAAGTTGATGAGTATGAGTCAGTGTTAGCTATTTTCTTGACTTTGAAATTTCTGTGATTTTTCACGTGAGTTGATCCTTCTTTCTTTCATTTCTTTCACCCACCTGGCCCACTTCCTGCATCCCCTTCAGCAGTTTAGTGAATTACTCACCTGCATCATATTATCTCAGGTGTTGTCTCTTGCCTCTCAGCCTGCAGATTCAACCCACTGAAGCACAGCAACACTGGATTATTATTCCCATTGGTGGCATGCCTACAGTTTGCTGCAGAAAACATACATCAAAGCCAAACTGCTTTAAATGCTAGTTTCTGGCATTATCTTGCAATGGCATATCATTGCTTATTCTTAAATATGCTTGGGTAACTAACTCCCATTGAAGTCAGTGAGCACCGGGTTCCTAATTATCTTAGAGGATATAGGCCCTGGTTAGTAATTCATTCCCTCAGAACATTTAATTCTGAGAAGCAAAGCAGTGGATAACTCTACTTACGTGCAAATGAATTTTTCCCAGGCCTTTTTTTGCTAGCATATGCTTGCAAGTCTTGAAGTTGTGTACATGCAGCACAAGCAAAGTAAATCTTTTTCAAGACATGATGTGATTGTCCAGCCTGGCACCTGGAAAGATAAACCATGTCAAAATTGTTCTTTTCAAAAGCATTCATGTTTAACAATGAATTAAAAATGGATAGCCAGGACAGTCTTTTTATTACCACTAGAACGAAAAATGCCTATCCATTCTCTTTTTCATGTGTGCAGCCCAAGAGCATTGTTACAATTTAAAAGCTATAATGAACAGCATGTGAACGAGATGGACAGCTGCATTGGAAGTTAAATTAGAGGAGAGGAACAGAGCATTTGATGAAGTGGAGCTATTGCTTGAGGCTCAAAAATATCTTGGGAGAAAACTGGGCCAAGTATTCTGTATAGGCCTTTATTTCTGTGTGTGTCTGTTTTCAGGGATGATTGCTATTCACTAATGGGGAAGATTTTTTTGAAAGCCAAGAATGGAATACGCACTCAGAATTTATGGAAATCCATAAAAATGTGGTTCCTAGATGATGCCAGTTCCTTAGAAGACTACCTTTTATCTCCTCAGCTCTATATTTGCAGCACTGATTTTTAATGCTTTAGAAAAAAGAGTAGGTGCGAGTTAAGGCATCTTCACTAGGTATGTTCATTAAGGTTTACTGTCATCTAGTGTCTGGTGGTATGCACAAGTTCAGACAGAAGCCCTGTTTCTCATATTCCTAGGCCGATATTCTTCTGTTTCTCATATAATACTTTTGGAGTGCTTTTTGGAGTCATTTTGCTTCTTCAGGTAATTTACCATGGTTTGTTAAACCCTGACCCTTCAGGTGTTAAGCTCGTGTCTGGACATTAGGTTCAATGTGCTCTTATGCAGAAATAAGGCTGATGCTACGTTTACCAACCAGAGATGGTGGGGTGATGTCTGGGTGAGGTCTGTCGCCATCCTCCGAAGCATCCTGCATTGCTCTTTGCAGAGACAGAGCAGAGACAGGTGTTTGCAGACAGGACTGAGAGTGTGATCTTGTCCCTCATGCCCTGCATCCTGCTGCATGCTGAGGAGTCTCTGCCTGAAGCTGTTCATAGCCAAATTTGCCCTGCACACCATTCCACTGCAAAGTCCCTAAGTTGTCTACACACCAACCCCGTGCAAAACCCACCTCTGTAAGCAGAAAGAGGCACTCCTCCACCTTTCACATACCTGAGAGACTTGAGTTCTGTTTGCTAGTTACTGTGACACTTCTCGTGACACCAGATGTAGCTAAAGATAGAAACACAAATTTTACTTGTAAGAATTAACCCAGACATCAAAGAAGGTAGGTCAGAAACAGGCACATGATAGTAAATCCCTTCTGTCTGTGCATGCATGCTTACCAGCAGCTCCTGAGACATCACAGAGGGTTCTCACTCTGTCACCCTCATAACAGCCTGTCCTTACAGCAGTCAGTAGGTGAGGTCCAGCCTCTGAGTAGAAAATGTCTTACACTGAGTTCAGCATTTATTGAAGAAGATCTTGACTTAAAGACAGTTACACTCTTAAATATGTAGCTCTTAGCCAAGATTAAAAAGCTTCCTTCCTCTCAATTATTCCTGTCACTCTATCACTTTATTAAGTGGACAGTTTAAGTGTTCCTTTTAAGGGATTATTGAATTACCCTGTCCAGTCTAGAGACACTGCTCTTCCCTGAACACAGCTGGGTAGAACCTTCTTCTGTCCAGAGGTAAGCAGACTAGTTAGTGGACCTGCCACGTAATGGAACTATAGATTAATGATTAAACTGTGTTGTGTTTAGCACTCCCTTTGAGTTGGACAAAATTTGTGTGCAGTATTTGTACTTTGTATGACTGTATAGTCTGAAACCCACAAGGAAAAAGGAATGGAAACAGTACAGTCTTTTTTTGAGGCCAGAACTGATGGTAACTAGTGTCTTTAGGCTAGCAGAGATTTTGACATGAACACGCTCGGCAGGGTTAGTCACAGTGCAGGTTGCATTTTTGTCTGATCTAGCTTGGAATCAGGCTGCTCTTTGATCTGGCACTTGCAGCAGATCTTCCTGCTCCTTCCAAAGGTAGAAAGCTTGGAAAAAGCCTGGTGTTCTTCGTGTTCCTAGAAAGTGTGTCAGGGACTGAGTTCCTGCTGAAAATGCTGTGCAAGAGCACTGCTGTGCAGTGGCGTCTGGCTGTTACATGGGAGTGGGGAGCAGGGTAGACCTTGTTTCTTTCTGCTGCAGACCTCTCAGTAGAATCGCAACATAAACGCAGAAAGGCTGCCAGGAAGGCAACAGCAGTGAAAATGGTTGTGTTTAGTCCTTGGAAGATGACAAATCCTGCAGCGTTACAAAGAGAAAGTACTTTCTGGTTGCAGGCCTCGGTTTTGAAAAGCAAACCAGAGAGAAAAGAACCCAGGAGATCCCTCCCCAGTAATACCCCCACAAATGGGCTTGGAAAGTCTCTGGAGAGACAAGACAGCAGTATGGGCTGATGTCATTGTGGGTTCTACAGCTGTGCACCCTGGGGTCAAAAATTAGTTCAACGCAACCCAATGCAATCCAACCAAACTGAATCATCGTTGTACTTGCTCAGAGCTAGTACTAGTAGGATTCAGCTTAGAAGATGACATTCCTGACCAAAGCCCTCCTGGTACTATTATTTGTGGGATTTTAGGAGAATGTAAGGGCACAGGATATATGCAAAGAGGTGACATTTGAGCACACGCCTCTTGTCAATATCGGTACCTTCCCAAGCTCATTCTCCTTATTTCTCCTCCTCTGGTGGTATTTCTACATTTCTTCTCTCACTCCACCATTGTCCTGGAGTAAAGATGTATGAAATGTCTCTGTTGGCCAAATAAGAAATGAAATTTCAGCCTGCATGACATGAAAGCTGAAGGACTTTTTCTTGGTAAAGGTTGGGGCTGGTAGAAATTACTCTGTACGTGCCAAATACTGTTACCCAAATGCTTGCCTCTGGCTCACATGCCCCTGCCCGTTGGCCGTGCCTCCTTGACAGTCCTCCCCACAGTGAAGTTGCCCTGGCTGATGTCAGAGAGTGGAGAGAAACCAGAGCAGAAGTTCCGGTAGCTGGGCAGAAAGAGGGACTGGATGGAGACCGAGGGCGTGGGACCTGTGACCAAAGCAGCTTCCCCTTCTGCCTGCTCTCCCTCGGCTGCAGTGTGGGTGCGCGGCTGCAGCAGGATTTGCTGTGGGAGGAGGCACTGCCAACATGGCCCGGGGGCTGTGGGGGCTCATGGCCATGCTCCCCAGCAGGCTGGTGCCACCTGCAATGGGGACAGGGAGAGGCAGCAGGAGAAGGGGCAGAAAGCAGCACCCAGAGATCATGTCGTGGAAATGGGATTTTATTTCCTTTTTGTGGAAGGGAGGGTTGCTGGAGCAGCACTAGCACTGCTGGCGGCATGTCCTCTTGCGGGGCTGGGCAGAGTCCTGGGGGCCAGGGACGCTCCTCTTTGGGGGGTGCTGGGGCCCCCCAGGGAAGTGGTTCCTGCTCCAGCTGGGAGGAGAGGGGCTGCGGCTGTCGCCCTGGGCAGAGGGAGCTGCTACCGCCACTTCCCCCAGCTCCTCCTGGCGCTTCTCCTGCTCTGCAGGGATGGGCGCAGATGGAGGGCAGCTGGAACCCCTGCGCAGAGCGGCTTGTGATGTGCTGGGGCGCTCCTCCATGCCGGAGTCTGCAGGGCTGCTGGAGGAGGCCAGCTCTGGGGCAGGATTCTCCTCTTGGGAGCTGCTGGAGCTGGTGGGGCTGGATCTGGTGGATCTAGAGCTGCTGGGGCTGGGGCTGGGGCTGGCTGCATGGCCATCATCCTCCTCCTCCCCAGCAGCAAGGGTGCGCAGCAGCCTTCGGGCCTCCTCGCTGCACCAATGCATGATGACATCGATGAGGCCATGGACCAGCGGCACTGTATGTTCCTGCAGGCCAGGCTGCAGCCGCTGCACCCCGGCCTCCTTATCCATTCCGCAGAAGCAGAGGGCCTGCAGGATCAGGCTTTCTGCTCCTATTGCCAGCCACCACTCTTCCCCAAATACTGCCTCCAGCTCCTGGCACAGCCAGGGCAGCACGAGGTTGAGCAGATGCTTGTTTCAGCGGAAAAGTTGTGCCCAAACCTCAGGCAGGAGGCCACCCACGGTAGCCCTGGCCTCTGTCCTTGCAGCCCCCTGCTCTTCCCTCAGCGGTATCCCCTGTGAAGAGGAGGAGGAGACGCCACGGGGCGATGGGTGCTGCTGTTGGCCAGGCCAGTGTGAGATCACAATCCAGCATGTGACATCACCTTTCACGAAATGGTGATGTCACAATGGGCCACCATTGTGACGTTTAGCAGGTGCACAGCATCAGCTAGAGTGAGGGAGTTCAGACTGGAGACCAGGGTCCACCTCTACCCCATGAGGACAGTCTGGCAGCGGGGTACGTTGCTGTGTCCACCCTTGGAGCGTTTTAAGCCCCAGCTGGACAAAGCCCTGAGCACCTGGTCTGACCCCAGGGCTGACCTTGCTGTGAGCAGGAGGTTGGACCAGAGATCTCCCAAGGTCCACTCCACCCACATCCATTCTGTGATCTTACCCTAGAGAGAAGTTTAAGATGGTCATCAGCAGAGTCCCTATCAACAACTTTACAGGAGAAAAAGGAAAAGACCGTATTTTGGTTTCATGTTGTAGATTTCCATGGCACTCATCAGTTTAGCACCTGCTTACTTGCAATGTGTAAAGTTTTATATTCATACAGCCTTGTTCTGCAGTACGGTGCCACACTCCTGACAGTGCAGCAGAATGGATAAGCTAACACTCAGATTATCAAAAGTACATCCCTCTGGATCAATGCATAAACTACAGTTGTGAGGGATGTTTGCAGAAGACTAGTCATCTAGACCCAATGCTTTCTAATAGTCTGGGAAGTGAATTCTGCCCATTTAACTGTGTTGGTAAGAACAGTTCAAAGCAACTTTTTATTTTCTTTGAAAATGCTGAGTTGTATTTGTCTGTGTTCATGTTGTGCTCCACTCAGTAGTATAGAGAATGCTGTTCATAAGCAGCTTTTGGAAAGAAAGGATTTCCTTAATAATTTACTTTCTGAGGGAGATCAGCCTCTCCAAAGGCAGTGGGGGCTGGTCTCTTGGGAATGTTTCTTCTGCACGCTGCAGTCTTGTGACAATCTGGCTCTGTATGTTCTCAACAAAACTAGGAAGTCTTAACTTTTTTCTAGGCTTGGAGAGTGCAGCGTTGGGTCCTGTTTGTGGAAGACTGTATTTGATCCATGACAATGTCAGAGAGAGGCTCAGGACAGTTCAGAGAAGAAAGAGACTGAAAGAAGCAAATAAAATGAAAATAAAGGAAGAAACAAGAAACCTTATTAACAGTATTTTCTTATAGAGGTTTTCCCAGCAGTAGTTTTCATTCTATTCATTTAGTCATTTTACTCCTATCAAATTCCAAGCCTGTAAAATCATTATGTTTGATTAACCTCAAGCTTGAATTCCTTCCTATCTACCCTTTTCTTCCGTGAACTGTCAGACAAATTTTTTTTTTCCCCTTTCAAGAAAAGGAACTGTACATATAAAAGTCCTCTGTCACAGGGCATTAAACAGACCCATCTCTTGATGTTTCAAAAGCACAGGGATAGAATGATTTTTTTGGGGGGTCCATTAATTATAAAACATTTGTGGATGTTGAGGGGTGAGAAAACTAATCAAATATTCAGCAGCATCTGTTTTCTATTTATTGGATACTCACCTTCCAAGGAAATATGAAAGGCAAGGACAAAAGGGTTTTTTTTCCCTGTGTCCTTACTCTCACGCATAGCACACTGGGGGCGGGACCGAGCTCATACTTTTGTGACTCCTATCACATCTGCTCCACTGAACTGAATTTCTAAGCAAAGCTTAGCTGCTGACAGGTTTATATGGGTTCCCTAGTATGTATCTGGGCTCTAAAGTAGCTTTCCACTCCCACTGCTGGAGCAGCTCACATGAACTCCTGACAAGGATAAACATTTTTATTTTAAGATGCTAAAATAAAAATTTTAGCTCTGCGGGAAAAACATGAGCAGTGGGATTGTTGTTTCCCAAGCATTTCTTAATTCTCACAAGTATTTTGACACCAAAAACTTTTGTCTGATAACTTCTTCCTTCTCTTGGCTGTACTCTGCCATCTGTCCCTATCACTGATGGAGTGAGAAGGGGCAGCGCGGGTGGTTGGGTCCTCTGGTGCTTCCTTATCTGACAGGAGGGTGGAGTGTAAGTTTAAGGCACTCGGCTTTCTTCGTACCTTTGATCCAATAACTTGGCACTCTGCCCATCTGATTTGAAGGAACACAGTCACATTTCATACCGGCTGATACTCTCCGGGCTTTGGGTAAGCCAGGTGCTTAAACACATCTGACTTGACATTAATGAGTGGCCTTACTGCCTTCAAGATTTCCTACATCTGACACATGCTTAAGTATGGGGCTGCTCTGTGCCCCTGCACAAGCTACTGTCTCCCAGGTTAGCCAGCTATCTATAACTTTATTGTTGTGACTGGTGATAGACACCTTTGATTCTCCTGTGGATGCAGGCTGTCTTTGGCACTGACAAGCTGTCTAGGCTCTAAAATTCCCTGGAGCATTGCTCTATTTTCTACTGACCTCCATTTCTTTTGAATGCAAAGTTGCCTGCAGCTTTGCCATATGTTCAGGTGGCTGCAGTTCTTATCTAAGAATCCTGTATGTGTGTGTAAGTAGATGCATTTAATGTGTGTATATATATATGTGTATACTTGTTAGACTGTAAGAGACTGTATGTGCATCTTCTGTGACATCTTCTACCTTTTTGGGAGGAAAAAGGAAAAGGAGATAATGGTGTTCTGTAAATAAACTCCTTTGTGTTTGGGCAGCCATGGGAATGGCATAGCCTGCAAAGAAAGTATTCTTGCATTACAGGGAATGTGCTAGAAGTCCATCCTACAGATTTTAGGTTCTATTTTGAGTCTGAAACTATTTTCTAATTGACTCAGAAGCAAGCCAGGATTTCCCAAAGACTAGTTTCTGTTTCAGAGTCTAAAAAGAGTTGGATTATTTGAAGTTCACGAATTTTAAGGAGAAGAATTTATGGCCAGACTAGCCCAGGTCCTCAGAGGTATCAAAGTATTTCTCATCTGCTTCAAAACTTGACTAGGTACCCATCTGTCAGAGAAGCTTTTACTCACTGGATGTCAACTATCTTGAGAGTTTTTTTCAAAACCTGGTCTCATTTCAGTGCCTATGTAGAAAGGAAGCTCTGCTGTGAGAGATTCCTTTCACTCATGCAAAGGTAGAAGTTTTGTATATTGGCTGTTTCTCTGCATATAAATGATTTCATCACAGTTTTGCGGCATGGTTTTCTGTATTACTCAATAGTTAACAGCATTGTCTTCAAAGAAAACTCAAATCACAAACAACAGGAACCCAGACTGTGAATTATCTCTCTTTTGAAAATGAGTTGGTAAAGCATACCTACTAAAAATGTGAAACCTTTGTGATTAATTTCGTGCAGACTCTATCTGAACTAAGGTAGATAAGCAAATTACTTTGAAGGGCCATGAAATGTAGCTGGTCAGGTATTCTACTTAAGTGGATGTTGCTTGCTGTCTGTTTTTCTTCCTTCTCCATCCACACATAAGAACTCAGTGAAAAACAGAGTGCTGGTTAAACTTAGGATGGCTCCACACCATGGCAGCTTGGTGTCAAAGCCAACCTCAAATGTTTGTAGTGACCCGTTTTGCCTCCATACTGCCATTTTCTTCCCAAAAGATATACTGGTACAATTATTCTAATACTATCAGATTGGCTAATAACAGTTTAAAAAGTTAGCGCTGGAACAAGTTGCCCAGAGAAGTTGTGGAGTCTCAA
This sequence comes from Fratercula arctica, assembly GCA_947846985.1. Classification (NCBI taxonomy): domain Eukaryota; kingdom Metazoa; phylum Chordata; class Aves; order Charadriiformes; family Alcidae; genus Fratercula; species Fratercula arctica. The sequence goes on along the minus strand of CANTUZ010000026.1, from coordinate 74,541,292 downwards.
TCCATGGAGATATTGAAAAGCCATCTAGACATAGTCCTGGGTAACCGGCTCTAGGTGTCCCTGCTTGAGCAGGGGGTTTGGACCAGATGACCTCCAGAGGTCCCTTCCAACCTCAACTATTCTATGGCTCTGTGAAAAAAAAAATTGGTGCTCTTTTTATGCCACATCATTTGAGTGACCTTGGTTAGAGAATGGCCTGATGGTCAGTTCTCTTGACACAACTGGTGTTACAGGGCAACACCTAGTGTGAAACACAAACTACCAGTGAGCAGATGCTAGTGCATGTGAGAACTTCTTAGTCCAGCATTGTTGCTGAAGGCATCAGTAAATGAATTGTAAAACTGCTGCCTCACCAGCATGCTCAGGTGTTCAACACAACTGTATTTAATTTCAGATAAATGTACAGGATGAAAGAGATATAATGATGAATACGTGTACAGCTACTCTCATGCAGGCAGTGGTTCAGGATTCTCAGAGGAGGTGGTTTAGCATACCTCCTGAAAAAGTAAATTGTCTAGGAGCCAAACCATGAGTGAGTTCTGAAAAATCTTGGTTGAATTCAAACTCTTGGGGAAGGAAACACTTGCAAAAAGTACTGTTTCTTATGAGTGTGGCCCCGATTATGGTTCTAGTAGTCTTTTTGTCAAAGAATCAGGCTCTGGTCCTAAAAAGACTGTTTCCCAGAATGCTAAATGAATGAAAGTTCGGTGCAGAGAGAATGGGATGCACAAATGAGCTAGGCAGACCTGAATCATCCTGTGATCTTGAAGAGTGTTCAATACCATCAAACTGAGACAGATAAATAAATAAACAAGAATACGTGATGTTACATTCATGTTGAGTCTTTGACTGAAACTGGGTCAAGCAGAAACTGCTGTTTCTCTAAAGGCACAAAAGTCCTTCTCTGGACGCCCAAGTTCCAACATCTCATCAGCAGCTTCGTGCATTGCATTCCTGCAATGGGAACATCAGGTTTTGCTTGACTGAGGGCTGGTGTTGTTGCACCTGAGTCTGAGGCCCAAGATCATGACCTCAAACTTTTCTCCCTGGAGCAGTGGAGCTGTTGATTTTTTTTCCCTCTTTGGCCGCTAATTACTAACTTCAGATGCCTGGTCCTCACTGTCTCCCAGAAACTTTCTACTGCTCCCTTCGCCCCAACAACAACCCAGTGCATGTCAGTACCCTCCTCTACCATGATGACACTATGTGGCTGGTTTCCAGTGGATGCTCAGACATCTCCCTTCTTCCTGGGCTACCACAGGTGATTTTTCTCAGACTTGATTTATTCTGCTGAACTGCACAAACTTTAAAAAGTCCATACATAAACACATAGAGAAACACGATCAGGCCTGCAGTTTACAAGATGGACAGGTGCAGGCACTCTTTGAGAATACACAGGTGCACATACTGAGTCTGCTTGTTAGCTTTATTGGTTCTGCTGTATTAAACAAGGGTAATTAAAACGTTTGCTACACAGTCACTATACAATGTAATTAAGTAAATCTGGGCCGCTGCAGTTGTCTTGCCTGCTACTCTCCACCTATTGACTCTATGGAGATAGATCTGACTTTCAAGAAGCTACATCTATATTTATACCAGGGAAATGATCCATTTTCAAACTAACGCCAAAAGCAGGCAGGAGGAGCTTACAGCAAGATTATTTTCCTGATACGGTCGGTAGGAATCTCACTGCTAGCACGTGAGGGCTGGTGGAAAAGAACTAGAGTCAATGGCTACAGAGATTTATGCTAGATTAAATCACAGCATGGACTGGTCTCAGAGAAGAGTCATCTTGATATCTTTAAAACTGAGGGCAGGCTGTTCAAGAGACTCTGTAGCTGTGCTATGCAGCACTAGGTGGCTGAAGAGAAATTGCAAGTATACACATTAAAGATGTTCGCTGAAACCAGAGAACATCAGAATCTCATGACCATGGTCACGGTTGCATGTAGCATGAAACACTGAAAGACCAGCCCACTTCAGGAGAAAAAGTCTGTCCATTAGTGTTGCTGCTGAAGAGTTGAAGGAGGATCCCTGCAAACAGCTGTGTACTGTAAAGCATGGTGCCCACCAGGGTAACTCCAGAGAAGCCAGAGTAAATTGGTTAATGAGCTACATAGGCAAGTGGGTTTGATCAGGGAACACTCATATCATCAGCTAGACCCTCCCTCCTTTGGGAGATGTGCCATAACTGAAGGAAATGGAAGCAGGTGGAGATCACACACTAGCAGGTTTTTATAGGTGTTGCAGTGAATTTTGGGAAAGGCAGAAGGACATGTTGCAGGCTTTGCAAACCTTCCAAGTAGCTAGGAGGCTTCACAAGCTGTCAAAGTTCTCAGATCTGATCTACATCCTGAAGATGTTTGCATGTCAGGCAAGTCAAATGGCAAATACTTTGTCTCCAGGCTGTATTTAATTTCAGCATAAAGCATGTTTTTCTTAAATGTTTCATTCTCTCCATATTGGAATTGACTGTTTCTGAGGGAGTTAAGAGGGGATTTCGAACCACTGACTGTACAAAGACAGGCTCAGCTGCACCAAGGAGCTTAGAATATGACATCTAACCATGGATTGAGTTGGTTGAAAGGAGGTTAAACCACTGTGGGATAAGCAGCTCTAGAAGTTATTGTAAAATTATATTAGTGAGTGTAGAAAAAGAGCTGCTGGGAGTCAGTACCTGTGGTGCACGCAGTGTGCCTAGAAGGCTACTGGAAGGCTGGAATATAAAGGTCTCCTGCTCTGTGGGAAAGGAGTGAATGTTATTTTTACAGGAAGTTTAGTTGAAACAGTTGAGTCTTCTGTATAATTTCAAGTTACACTGCACAAAATCATATTGAGGGCATGACTACAGATCCTGTTTTTCCAGGGATTCTCTCCAGGCTCTTCTGCTGTTAAATTCCCTCATTGAACAAGGGAGATCTGTTTTTTTCTGGTGTGGATGAATCTCTGGCCAGTGTAGCATTTGGCATAGCAGAGCACAAGGTTGTGAGATTTGCTTATTTCCAAAACTACATGTACCAATATTAACTTTTTTCCCTCTTCAACATCAAATAGTCTGCTAAACTTACCTTAGCAGTTACCAGAAACGGATACTAAATCACTCTTAATTTAGAATATAGTTCTCCTAAACTTATTTGAAAGATTCACATGGAGAACACATTGTGGCAATATTCGTACACCGAACCCCTGGAAGTGGCAGAACTTTAGTGCTTTTCAGCAAAATACACCATCAAAGCATGCCAACAACGTGTTGTGATCCATCTGGTTAGGGCCCAGATGATCAACTAATAGCATTACTATTAATACCATTTGGAAGATAGAAAAAAAACTAGAGACAGTTCTCAATTTTTGCAGGACGTAAGATGCACTGAAAAATTAACATTTCTGAAATTTGTCTCTCTGGAATTTCTGTTGCAGGTGAAAGAAAGCAAATTACTGAGATACGTGAAGAATGCCAAAATGCAAAGAATCAGGACATAGTGAAATAAAGAGGTACAATCATACTAAGGACAACCCTGTTTCCTTACATTCCCTACATTTTAGCTATATATCCCCATTTATAAGCAAAGCACAGAGAGTAGGACATACTTGGGGTTCTCTGGATAACAGTAACACTAAGAATGGCTGATAAATCAGTAAAGCACAAAACTGTATTGGTGACTTCAAATAATCAGTTTGCAAATGTTTGCTGTACTGTATGCACAGGCTGGTGGTACTTTCATTTCATTCAAATGGCCCGGCCCAATTGTAAATGTTATTGTACATTGCCACATTTGGTCTGGATATTATTGTACTAACCTAATTTAAACAGCAACTAAATCATGAGCTTGACAGTGAGGTTTTTTCCCTGGTTAAAAACAGGATATAATTCTCCTCAAATTAAATTGCACACTACTCGACTAAAAGCTCCCCTAAAGAAAGGAATTTTCAAAGCTGTTAAAACTAATAAAAGGATAAAAATATTTCAGTAAATATTAAACAGTAAGTAGCAAATGGCTAAATTCTATTTTTCATACCCAAATAAACTTTGACGTTTACTAAATTTCAAGTAAGGATTTCCACTGAAAGGTGCTGTGGAAGCAGTTACATGTACTCAATAACTAGGTATGGCTGAAATGAGTTGTTTTGCTACTGCTTTCATCACAGAAATTATAAATTGAGTTTAGAGTGCTTTATGGGCACATGGAAAGCATGTCATTACCCAGCTGCAGATGTCCTCCATGGCTTTGGGCATATTTTTTAGGTCATTTCCATTGCCAGAAAAAATGAGAGGTAAGTCCTGCAAATTTATGATTCTAGTGAGGATTCTTCATGGAGACAAAGCTCTGGAGTTTAAATAGGGTTTCTCATGGGTAATTGATTTATATTAGGTAAGTTTAACTACTCCTTGTCTCCACTTGTTCACAATAGCATCACTTTCTGTTTGTTATTTATGCCAAACTGATACCCTGCTACACAAAAATGTCATCTTTTATATGCGAGTGAAAGGACATTTTCCTTTTTATTCATTTTTAGTAATATGTGCTTATTTTTAGCAAAACAAACATGATGGTACTTTCAGAAATGAAAGATCACTGTGACTCTTGAGGAAACCATGTTGTTCACTTTGGTCATGAGCAGTTGAATACTTCAGCCAGTAATCTAATTTCACCTAGGTATATGTAGGAAAACAGATATAATGTTTTGATCAGCATTAGTTATGGGTCAAAGACAACCCTGACAATGATTTCCACCTGCTTCTGCTGTTGTGTTTCTGCTGTTGGATGGTAGGCCATTGCCAGCGTACAGTCCCTGGAAGTTTTGTCTTTAATTTTGTTACAGTATTCATGTCTATTCACATAGTTAAAAGCTATTTATGTTATGTTGCCTGGTGTACATAATAAGTATTTTTAAAATACTACTATAGAACTACAGATGGTTAAAGACTGTACCCTATGCCTAAAATCAGCAGAGATTTTAGGGATGGGATAGAGCGCTACCAACTTGGAGCAATCCCTGGGGTCCGAGGTGACTCTGGAACTTCTGTGTGTCCCGTTTAACTTGTACTATCTTCCTCTCATCCTAGCTTCACTGTGTGAATTGCTTTCAGCCCTCATGCACCCTCCAAAATAACATTAGTTGTCAGACAGATCATTTTCCTGATCTGATCCATCGCTCGACCTCACAAGCATTCCCAACTGTTTGAAAGGGAGCGCGGCTCCCACTCCCCTTAGCTGGCAGCAATCCTGACATGATGGCTAGGTGATATGTCCCCTCGCCAAGGATTTGCTAAGGGGCATCCCTTCTCTAGCATCTTTACTGGCCCCCCCAACTCTAACTGCACTGAATCTTTTGCTTCCTTAAGAGTCAGGCAGAGTGCCAGTTCAGAACCTTGATTCAGCTTGGTTTTTGTTGTGGGTTGTTTTTTTTGTTTGGGTTTTTTTTTTTTTTTGGACGGGGTTGAACTTAGTTTTTTCTTCCTGCTGTCTCAACACACCATTGAACAAGCATCACAGCCCATGCAAGAGCACATTTCTCAGACCAACTTGTGGGAAAATGAACCCATGTCCCGTTACAATAATTGCACATGGATACCCACAACCCGTGAAAAGTGAAAAGATAAATACAAAAGCACAAAGTGTTTTTTCTATGCAATTCACAACAACCTGTGGATTTTGTTGTCATTTGAAGGCAGTAATGTTACTGTACATAAAAGAACATTGTATTTACAGAGCCATTAAGGCTCTGAATGTGAATATAGAATACCAAAAGGGTGTAAAAATCATGGTCTGCATCTAAGCTGGGCAATAACTGAGTCTGAGGAAGAAAAAAGTATATTGGTCAGTATTTGTGTGGCTTCTTGAAAACTTCTTCTAGTATTTTTTTAAGGAGTTGGCTTCGTATTTGGCAAATAATGATGTAATTTCCACTTCAGTTTAATTTGCATAAGAGCACACCATTGTTGTAAAGAATACTGATCATCCCGCTGAATTCTTGATTTAGACCTAATTAAGGGCTTACAAATCACACTTATATTTTTCAGATCCTTAAATTCATCTATGTTCACCAGAGTCAAGTGAAAAGGAAAACAGAATCAAATTCCCTCTGTATTGCAATTTTTTAAAAATATTAAACTCCTGCTTTTAAAACTGTTCACATGGGAAGTCAAAGCATGCCTTAATAATTGTGACTAAAATAAAATGAAAACAGCACACCAGCCATGTGATTACAAACAAAAGTTAAATACCCATATGTAGTAAATGTAAACTGTCACAGTTGGGGTATATTTTTATTTTAGTACCTGAGATTCTGTGTAATAAATGGCAGCTGAAGATTTAGTTGCAATCTTGAATTTTGAAATAACATTGCACCCTCCAGAAGCACCAGGAATCTTATGTTGGGGCAACACTAGCATTTATGTTACTGTGTCCCGTTTAGCAGAGACTGTGAGTGACATACTGGAATGACAGGCAACAGAGTAAGAAAATACAAAATTCTAGGGTGTCAGAGCTGTGGGCACCAGAACTAAGGCCCAAGCTCTTGCAGAATCTACTAAGAGTTTTTTAACGGATTGTCAGCTACCCAGAATCTTGTTCATTGGAAACAAGGTCCTCTGCTGGTGAGCACTGGTTTGCCAAAGCCAGGATGGTTCAATGAGTTTGCTGTAGCTGTGGACTTTGCTAACTGTACTCAAAGAGTGGTGCACTCAACTACTATACCAAGGTATAAATGGTATACTCTGCAGGAAGTTTATCCTGTGTGCAAAAAGCCAGTGCCATGACCAGTCAATGGAGAAGATGTGTGTCAACTTGTGCAGTTGTAGGTGGTCATCTCTCCCTCAAAGAGCAGTCTTTCCTGTGTAAACCATACACGTTCTCCAAGCATGGAAGGCTGGCACAATCAGTATCCCAATGCCTAGGGCAGATTGGCTGCCTGGTGTCTACGGGCATGGAGAGAGTGTGCCTGCCACCTATGGCACCACTGGAAGCCAAGGCCAGTGCAACCCAACTTTTGCCCAGGAAAGCTTCCATTCACCTCCATGGAGGTTCAGTCCTCTCACTGAGTCAGGCAAATCTGTGAATCTGAAAGAAAGCAAAGCAATGGATAGAGCCCTGTTTTTCTTTGCATTTTCTGAGTTCAGGAGTGGTCTTTCTTGTAGTGGAAGAGGACCACAGATTTTCAGGAAAGGGACCGTTCTGCTCAAGATGGATGGAGGTGTGAGGTTAAGCTGATGGAGGTGTGAGGTTAAAGCAAAAAACAACATGGTTGCTGTTTGTAGGCATCCTCTTGCTGTCATGGGAAGTGCCAGTGAGCAGTGATTGCCCTGGAGAAGCCATCATCCTCTAGATTGTTGTCTACAGGCCTGTAATGTCTTTTGCAAAGTCTTATCTTCAGTGTTAAGTACCTACCAAGCCTATTTCCATTTCTGTGCCTGTCCAATGCACGTTTCTGTCACGTCAGCCCATCTTTGATTAGTTAGGTGTGACTTTTTTCCTTCGTTGGATGGAGAGGGGGAAATCTGGACTTAATAAAAAGACCGCAAACAGCTACCTTCCCCTCAGCCTTATTCTGAGTGGGAAACTAAGAGATCAGGACTGAGTACTTCTGCCTGATACACAGTCATCTTCCAGAAAACCCACTCTCTTTCCCATGCCCAATAAACTCTCGGTTCTGTGGGTATGTAATATGTATTTCCTTCCTGGCTCACATGTTAGTATGATAAAGCTGGTTACCCCTGGCAATTCTGAATAAATAACAGTGAGCCAATCACCATTTTGTGGACAGTGACTAGCAGTTCAAGCGTTCCAGGGCAGTGTATTGACAGCCACCTATACTGGCATAAAAGCAGACATAACAAGAAAATTTCTGGGGTTGCCTGGGCGCCATCAGACAGGAAGGCTGAATGCAACCAGTAACCACCAGGTTTTAAAGTCATTGCTTAAACATTTAAATTAGGTGACATTCAGGACCCCATGGCACAAAATATTCGGCGTCTTCAGTTGCTATGTGTTTTGCGCTGTGGCTGCAGACCCTGTGAGACCTGCAGGCCTGGAGTGGGATGGAAGAGCCATGGGGGCTTCTGCAGAGCATGTGCCTTCCTCCCACAGCCTGCCTGCACCAGGCATCTCAGGGGCTGGCCACCTACAGGTGTGGGCCAGGATGCTGGCTGGAAGGCATGGGCAAGCTCCTGGGCAAGGATTACAGGCTACCACAAGTTCACAGTGGTAAACATCTAGGTAAATAGAAATATATTCAGCTAAATTTTGACTTGGGAAAAATTCCTGGTCTCTATGTGAATGTGTTCTTTACCAGAAAAAAAAGCTGAAATATGAGATATTTTAAACATGCTTGCATTTGTGCTCAATTAAGTTCCATGATGGGTTTTTAAAAATAATGCATTTAGAAATTCTGTATGCTATTATTTGCAAATTGCTTCAAAAAGGACCTGGTTATCTGATATTTAATTATTCAAAACTGTACAATGAATTATTTCTGTACAGGATTTATGGACAGCTTATTCTCAGTCTTTAATATTCATGCTGAGCTTGGATCATTTTAATTGAATGCATATGGCCTATGTCCTGCTGTATGTTTCTGTCCTTTGATTGTATAAATTCCTAACTTGCACATTCAGAATTTGTTTTTGTGATTTTTTAAAAAAGATCCTGTTTATTTGGAAATTTTGGCCAGTGAACAAGTTTAGTAGCTTACCATGGAAAATAAAATACATAGTGTGCCAAGCTGACAAACTTACCTGAAAATTATTTTTTTTTTCCTATTCTAAGCAAATACTTCAAAGCATTTATACTTTCAAGGACTTCAGTCAAGATTTTTGTGCAATTAGGAAAGTAGCATGATGACTGAGAAAAGACTGGAACTCTGCTGGTGTTTTTTGTAGAGAAAAATAATTTTCAGATTGGATTTGTTTTTTAGTGGCCACCTCTCTGAATCAGCTCCCCTCTGAGATGCAGAGTGCACAATTCAGTATCCATAACAAATCCATCTTGCAACGTGTTATGTGTAACAGGTTAAATGATAGCTATTTTAAGTGCAGTGAGGGAACATCAAAGGCTTCACAAGATGCATTTGCTGCTCTTTGAATAAAAAAAAACCCAAACAAAGAAATGTCTGTGGTTAGCCAGAGCAAAGACTGCCATGACTACAATGATAAATGCTCAGGCTGCACCTTACAGAAGACCAAACAAAGAGGTTGAGGAGGAAACAAAATATGCTGTGTGACTCCTTCCTTTCTCACAATTTTATTCTGCCCTGATTCACCCATCTCCCAGCCAGTATGGCAGCTCTGCGAGAAACCTGGAACAGAGAGGGTGCGGTATGCATCCTCCCCTTCCCATTGCTGACATTGCCTTCTTGATTCTTGTGCCCTCTCAGAAGCACTCCTAAGTACAGTGCAGAACCATTTAAAAATGTCTTTTGTTTGAGCCTGACTATGCCCTTACTGTGGAGGGTGTGAAATTCTCAGGCCAAGGAGAGTAGTTAACTCTGGGCAACCATGGACTTGTTTTTTTATTTTTCCTGTCAAGGGATTTTGCTTCTGAATGCTAGCTCTGGATGTGCCTATTCTCACAAGTTTCCTATCAGTTTCTGCTACTGAACATGGTACCATTTTTTCTAATGATGGGGTTGATCTGATGAGAGAGGCATGCCACTGACCAGCCAGTAACAGGTGTTATGGTGCAGTGAGGTGTGTGTGATCCCTCTCCAGAGCAGTCATGACATACAGGGCAGAGAATTTCTCTGCTTGCTGCTGTCTGAAAAAGAGCTGCTGCTTTTGGAGGCAGGTCAGCGTCCCAGTCCTCCTCCCCAGCAGCCTTCTCTGATCCTGCCATGTTCCCTTTGTGTCAAGAGATTTGCTGTCAGCTTGGTTAGCTCACTGCAAAATGGTGAGATGTTCAGCAGTAGGATATTCAGTCTGAATTAGAAGCTGACCTATGGGGTACTTTGGGATGCAATTCTCTTCTGCTTCCTTTCAGGAACATGCTGGGGACCAGAGAATTGTATCCTTACCCACATGGGAGTACCCCACAGAGGTGCAGACCTTCTTCTCCCCACAACCCCCATCATACAGTGATTTTAGACATTTGTATGATCTACTTGAGGGCAGACACTTGAAGAGGTGTTGGTCTGAGTGAGTTCTTCCCATTCTCTCTCCCCTTCGCCTCCCTCCTTGAGCAATAATTGCATTGGTAAAACACATGCAGTTTACATTTTTTATACTGTGGAAATATATTTACTCCCATGTGCACTACAAAAATGCCTCTGATGATAGTGTCTGTAACTTCTGTGGAGACACATGCTTTTGGCCTCAGTGACTACAGCCTGGTTCAATGCCCACCAAATTATTGTGTGAGCTCCCACTTACTTTACTCAAATCTCTCCTGAATTACCCTTCTTCACTTTTCCAATGAAAGCTGCTGAATTTATTCTGATCAACAGCAAGAAAAGGATTTTGTCTAGATAATATTTCTCTGTATTTGAAACAAACAACCTAGCGTTTTTAGCACATGAAAAACAGATTGTTCAGAGGAAAAACAGTCCCTTCTGGACACATATTTCAAAATTTGCAGTGTGTTATAACTCCACAGACAATCAAAAAGGAGTTATCGCTAAAGTTTCCATGCATGTTGGCACTTCTATTTTTGGTTTTTATTTTTCTTGTGACTTTTCTGTCTTACTGATTTTCTTTTTACCTTTTCTATGCCCTGACTTTTCTTCCTTTGGAATGAGGTTTGGTTTGGTTTGGTTTGGTTTGGCTTTTTTTGTTTTGTTTTGTTTTGGGTTTTTTTGGGTTGTTTTTTTTTTTTGTTTGTTTGGTTGGGGTTTTTTTGTAAATGCTTTCAACCTTCTTTTAAAAGTTAATTTTGTATACAGATTATTCTGCTCATTGGTTTCTGGTTTTTCCTGCTCCCAAATTCTTACTAACTTTGTGTCATGTTGGAACAAAAAATTATTACACATTTTGAGGGGTGTTGTATGAAAGAAATGATAATACAGCTTAACTGTTTGCTCAGCAGAAGTGGCAGTGTTAGTTGTCTGTTTGCTTGTTTATGGTGGGAGCAACATTCTGTAATGCAGGTACTGCCTCAAAAGCGATTTATAATGTTGTATGTTCTTTCCACACACATACGTATGGGCAAAGTGGAAGAAGGAGATGAAGAAAACCCTTCCAGTAAATGTAACTTTCAGTTGTTCTCTGTCCTTGCTTGCGCTCTGCTGCCCTGTAATAATGCTGTCATTGGTGACAACCATCCCACTAGATGGTTTAAATTGTTCTCAGCTTTTTCTTGCCTTTTCTGTGTGCCATTTCTCTGGGCGATTTCACTTTAAAAGTGTTTAATCAAAACTCAGGTTCTCTCCTGAAGTTGTGATAGTTTAATTCTCAGCTGGTGGTACCAAAATCCATCTTTCAAGGGTAGTAGCCTTTGTGTTAAAGCTGCCCTTCCAGTGTGAAGCCACTGTATTTTTTGTTAGTACCCAGAAGACGGGGAAGGTTGGAAATTTTTCAGTCTTCCAAAATGTGTCAGAGGGAAATGTCCATTGCCCAAAGGTAACCATCCTTGCTTCTCTCCTCACTTACTTATGCTGTCCTATCAACCCAAAGCTCCCTTCCCTCTGCTTTGAAATCTGAAAGACTTTGTCTTTTATCCATTTGCACTGGGAGCAGCGAAGAAACTTGGTGCCCAGGATCTCTGCATGACTGAAATCCTCCTCCCCACTTCCAGTTTGCTCTGCTTTCAAGAGGAGACACTTCTGGAAAAATATTGGTTGGCTTGCTTTTATGGCTGTGTGTATAAAGAATGAAGAATAAAATCTGGAGGCATAAAAATGACACGTCAAAATATTCTTTGTCTCAGGTCTGTTATATCGATATAAATTGAAAGGGAATCTCTTTCCTCAAATATTCCATTTCCAACCTCAGTGGTAGATACGGTCTCCTAACTCACTGATCAGTTCTTTAAATTAGCATGCTGTTCTTCTTTTATGTGAATTAGTATGAGGATACATTTATCGTGCCTTTGCCAGCTGAATTGCTCTGTCATGCATATCTTGATGTGATAGGACACTTCCAGATGCATGAAATATTTCCATGTTTCTGATATTTCAGTGCGTCTCTGCATGACAGCACAGAACAAATCTGTCCAAATACATGGTCCATCAAATTACCAGGCAATGAACTCACTCCAAAGTTACTAGTTGTTGCTCCTTGCTCTCCTGAATTATTCCTTCCCCTGTGAGATGGCAGTGCTTTAACAGCACATTTTCTTTGTGCTACAGTAGTTAGTGATGGCACTCACATAAAGCACAGGATTCCCACCACTGCTTCCCCCTGCCCTTCCACCAAAGACATTGTTTTCACAAGTATGTAACTGAATATTGTATCCTTCCTCAAAATCAATCACTCTCTCCAAATTCCTCCTCTCTTCAGACATCATTCCTGCTTTCCCAGGTCTTGGCTGACTCAGGACTGTCCGCTGCACAGTGGCATGTTCATCTCTTCCTCACTGCAGTCCACTCTGACACACCTTTGTCTGTCTCTCAGCGAAACAAAGTTTTTTGTTCAAGAAGCACTGGGATTTGAAAGGTATCTCAGCTTTCAGTAGCATTGCTGGGGGCTTGATTTAGGTGTCCCGTGCCATGCCACTGAGGCACCTCAACTGCTGCTGCAAAATGATGTGGAACTTGTGTCTACCAGCCAGAGGTGGGGATCTGGGGCAATATAGGGAAAATGACATATCACTGATGCCTACCCTGGGGTAGCTGGATCAAAAGATAGAACTTGTGAGCATGACTCAATTGCACTTCAGACGTTCAGATATCAAAGGACAAATCTTGCCTCTCGTCTTTATAAGATACTATGATTTGGTTTTGTACCTGAATCCTGACCTGCAGAGAGCATCTCCAACCTGGACTCCACGTAAGCATATGGGTGTGAGCCTTTATAGCCATCCTTGTTGTGTAACCCAGGCATGAGATGCAAAAAGCCTACAGCTCTCTCAAGAGACTTTGAAGGAAATTGTTTGACCACTTGATTTCTCCCAGAGGAAGGATGTCTCCTTTTTTCCCATCCAAGTCAGAAGAGGCTCAGTTGGGAGGGACTTTCCATCACTTTAGTGCCTTTTTGCTGGAGGGCATACCTGGTGTCCACAAAAAACACCTCGGAGTGCATACCTAGTGACCTTCTTCCTGAATCGGAGGCAGCACTTTCTCTCCCGTTATGCCTGCAGAACACTTTTTTTTTCCCCTTTGTGGTTAGATACCTGGGTGACAGTTAGCAGGAGCAGGTGTAAGGAAGCAGTTGTTTATTATTAGCTTCCTCCTCCAGGTGGGCTGCAGACTCTGATGCCAGAGGACAACATGGCTCTCTAAGGGGAAGAATATTGATCACTTACTTTTCCCCTCTCAGTGAACAAACTCTTCTGCTTTCCCTTTCCAAGAAGATAACCATGGTACCTTTTTGATTTTTACTTTTTCGTCTATTTACTAATTCACCTACTTAATTCAAAGAATCTTCTTGCTGCCCTGACATAAGAATAGTTTATTGTTACCTCTAAATGAGTAATCACTACTTGACAATAGTTTTTATTGAGTTTCTTTAGAATGTCCAAGACAGGGCTAGTTTAAGTATATAATCCTGGTGGTTATTTTGAAGACTTGCTTGTGATCTATGAATTGTCTTCCAGATTAATACTGTAAACTGACAGTTTTCTGAGTACACTTAGCTGGAAAAAAAACTCATTTGGTCTCATCTGGTCATTTGAAAATCATAACTTTACTGCAAAAAACCTTATATTTCTTGGTTGAAAATTCAGATATTTTTCATTGTGGCAACAGGTCTTAGGTGAATGTTCTATGCCATGTAAGGCATTTGTGAAGGTAACTCAATGGAATATAAAAAAGCAGCTTGACATATATGGCAATCAGTGTAACAAGCTGAATTTCATGGCTGGAGAGAACATCCTTGCAATCCTTCCACAGGGAGTATTAAAGTGAACAAAAAAAATCCAAAAAAAGAAAGTATCAAAGAACCCTTCTAATTCCTGCCACTACTCCTACTTCCCCCCACCAAGCATTTTATAGAAAAACTAAAAGCCAAACGCATTTGTGTTGCAAGTTAAGCAAATCTCCAGTAGATGAGATTAGGAAAAAATTTTCCAACAGAAACTTTTTTTGTAATTACCCATGTTAAAGCTCAGGCACAGCTCAGGCTCCTCTCCTATTGCTACCTCTGGCAGCTGAAAGACAGCACTTCCACTTCTGAACTGTGTGACAATTCCTATGTACTAAAATATGAGCTATTTCCAAAGATCTATTTTGTTTTCAACTCCATTTGAACATTTTTCATGCCCTCTCACTCAAACTCTTCTTCCCAAATTTCAGGAAGAAATTCAGTATCTTCAAGAGCAAAATAGCTCCTGGCAGCCTGAAATTGTCTTACTATGAGCATGTACAGAGTCTAGTGCATGATATCACCAAATAAGAGATCTCAAAATAGATGTTTCACTGTAAAGAATGTTTGGACAGCTTTGTGGCTGGTATATGTCATGAAATAAAACTGCATTAAGTTTTTCATACAGGGTTTTACTTCCAAAGTTTATCAACTCCTGCTGATAATTGCTTTCTGCTCTCAGGATCTATTTTAAGACTGAATTAGTGAAGCTGCGTGTTGCCTTTGCCAGTATTTCTATCAGCAGACTTTTTTTTATCATGTTCTTTCACATTGCTTCAGGCAGTCCGAGCACATGCAGATGCCCAATACAAGTAGAAGATCTGTGTTGCCAAATGAACTCATTGGGGTGCCTCTAACTTCCCTAGCAGCCAATAGCACAAAAAAAAAGTGACAAAAGAGTAATGGGTACAGTGGAGAATTAAACATAAAGGGTTACCACTTTGTTGGTGAAGCTGTTGATGAGGACATATCACTTGAATCTTGGAAGCTAATTTTCTGACAGATACTCCCACACTTTGTGGGCAGAACTGTCACAGGCAGATCTAACTGAAGATTTTTTTTTGAGAATAGTAAAATTTCATTCCTTCCTTTCTGCTGAAATTATAAGTGTAAATAATATTTCATGTCAGATATGCTAACCGTGGAAATTAATTTTATATCTTCCCTTACTTAAGATAAATAGCAATATCAGTATCTCCAGATCTTTGCTAGTTTGGAGCAGTGGTGACCCTAGATATTTCTGTGCTTGGCACAGTACAAGGATGGGAAAACTCCAGTACATCTGAAAGGACCATTCCTGGGCAACAGGGGTATAAAGGTGGAGATTTTAAAAATGAGGAGACCTGTCAGCCTGACTCCTCTGAACTGTGTTGCAGATTAAGTGTCCGAATCTCCCTCCCTTAAATTTTAAAGGCTGCCTAGGCCTTCATACTATTTCAGTATCAGTCTCTCACAAATTCTAATAGTTGGTATTTGTGAGCTTGTACCAATTGTCCAGTGTGGTGAATGGAATGTCACCACTAGCTAATACTACTTTGCACAACAAAGACTAACTGTGAAAATATAACCCAAATATGTCACTATTGCTATGTGATTCATTAGTCAATCATGTCAAATTGACAATATTGTCACAGCTGTTCTGAATTTCTCAGTTCTCATTTCTCTTTTGCCTTGAATTTCTTTGATTTTTTTTAATAGTCAGAAGAAAAGTATATTGAGTACTTGATATTTTTGCTCAAGAGAGGATCAAAATATATAACTTTTGTTTGTTTTTATTTGAGCCCTATCATCATCCTGCGTGTTTGTCAGAAGAGCATGAGTCGTGTCTCTCAAGCTTTTTCTGACAGAGAATATCAGGTTTCCTTGGGAAAGAATGAGAACAATATTAAGAAACTGATGGATTATTTGGATTTGGGTGGAAAATCTGTTTCAACAGTTTCTCCACAGAGATATCATATGAAGCCAGGGCAAAGACTAACATAACATAACTGTAACTATGTTTTTTTCACATATCAGGATGAGTTTTCTTGAAAGTGGAATGGAAGTTGGAAAATATGCTAAGCATAAATTTATACACAGTGTAGATTCATCAATCTAAAGTAAGCATAATTGTAAAATGATTGACTTGTATTACAAGTATTTTGAAATTAAAGCCTAAATAGTTAAAAAGAAAAACAAAAACTTGTAGAATTTGAAATAGTAGATGAAAATTTTTAGGAGCACTTGAGTAGCTTTTGTCCAGCTGTCTTTCTAACCTACTAAATCACTTGTTTTTAAGAATTTCTTACATAAATAAAAAACCTCCAACAATTTAGTAAGGAACATTGAGCTGTTTCTATCTTACTGTTGACAGGTACTTACTGGCACTGAAACAAGATTGTGGAAGATTAAAAAAAGAAATGATGGATGACCTGTAAATGAAGTTTTGATGAGTACAAAAGATAAAAAACCATCTGTACTGTTAATTGAATGCTGGAATCGCTGACTGAAGTTCAGAAAAACACCTGAAGCTGACTGAAAACTTTCTGCTGAATTGAGTGAAGCCAGGGGAATATCACAAGGTCGCAAAATTAAGGAGGCAATTTTTAAAGTTGGAGCATTCTGAAAATTGTAATAAACACTTATTTCCATCCGAGAACCAGAAAATACCAGGAAAAGCCTGAAACAGAATTAGGAGGCATCTTAGTGCAAACTTGGAAAAGGTTGAAATGTGTTGGATGACAGACTCTAACTTCATTTGCCTGCAGTGAGTTTCATTAATCCCATTAGAAGTAGCTGTTTAAGACCCTTCTCATGCTATGTGACAGTATCTTCCCCATCATACACGTTTTGCTTTGATGCCTGTTTTCAAAACAATTTCAGGCATAAAGTGCCTTTAGTAGCTATGCATCAGTTTGTCATTTTAATCTTCACTATGCTATTTCATATTGAAAATTCAGATTTTGATAGTAGGAATTAAATGCTAATCCAGATGTATTTCTAACCTTCAGTATCTTAGATCTAAGCAGATACATTTTGATTTCCAAACTGAGCCTTTGTTATCAGTCTTTAGAATAGAAAGAAGACACCATTATAGGCTCAAATATTATTTAAAACGGTGGTTGAGAAAACACTATTTTTTAAGCAACCAGGCTTAAGCATCTTGCTGATCTGAATCTAAACTAGAAAAAGACAGTGTTGGGTTTGGAATAGATTTCTGCCAGAAACCTTCCTTCAGTTTCTGCTCGGTTTAGCTCCCAAGCACACTTTCTGAAGGAAAGGGAGGTAGAAATAGGAATATGTGGTGATTTGATAATTAATGGTGAAAGTACTCTTTAAATACCATCTGTAATTTGCATTTCGATTGAGCTGGGAGGAAGCTATGAGAAAACAAATTGAACCACTCCACCAGGTCTGGCTGGGATAGTGTTAACGTTCTTCCCAGCAGCCCAAAGGGTGCTCTGCTCGGCATTTGTGACTATAACAGTGCTGGGAGCTCACCAGTGTTTTGACTATTACTGGTCAGTGCTTGCACAGCATCAAGGCTTTCTCTGTTTCTCAAGCTGCCTCTCCAGTGAGCAGTCTCATGGTGGGAATAAGCTGCCAGGAGACACAGCTGGGACAGATGACCTGAAATGGCCATGCAACATCATGGTTGGTGGCAAAGACTGGAGAGCTGCTCTTGCTGAAGTAGCCGTTGCTTGGAGACTGGCTGGGAATCAGTCTGCTGGTGGGAGGTTGTGAATGATTGTGGATTGTGTTTGCATCACTTTTTAAAAAATATCTCTTTGTTATTAATTGGCCTTTATCTCGGCCCATGAGTTTTCACCCCCCACGAGCAAGCCTGTGTCAACTCACAGCAACCACACAGCTTGTAGATTAGTGACCTGGTTTGGTTGGGGTTTTTTTTTTTCTTCCTCCTAAACCTGAAAGCCACAAGAGAATAATTAAAACTTCAATTCCAGGAAAATAGCCCATCAAAAAAAATTACAGAATATTTCCTCGAACCACCTAAACCCTATTAAGGGACACTTTAGGGAGTACATGAATTATGAATGGCTACCAAGTTATTTTCTCTGAAAACCAATCTATTTTTAGTTTCATTACTGCTGTATAATTTTGGCCTCTAGGTGAAAAAAATCCTATTGTATTTACGTTAATTATGCTGTACACTTACTATATTATAACTTATCTTTACAATGTCTCCAAAACTCCTCGAAAGTGTTAATTTAATTTTCTGTATCTTCCCAGGGATGGGATGATCTCAGCAAAGCAGAGGGCTGTGAAGCATTTCCAATTGCCCAGCATTCATTTTTCAAGCCGGAGTGTATGCTCATGTAAGTTCTACCAAAGAATTCAATTTGGTAACTTTCACAATCAACCAGTGACTTAATACAAAAAAGGACTCCCTGAAAGTTCCTACTTTAAAAGTTTCAAGCAGAGGTGTTTTACCATGGCAATATATAACCTAAAAATAATTCTTGTTGAGCTACCATGCACTGTGAAAAGGTAAATATTCAAGAAATATTTCAAAATGTATTACTGTGGAGCAATTACATGGAAATACAAGTATGAGTACTCTGTTGACTACTTTGCACATCAGTGGAGTATTGTGTGCATTTTCATGCAAACAGTAGGCCAGTAAAATGTTCCCTAGGATTCTATGGAAACACACAAAACACATCAGCTCATTTAACCCACCTTCAGTTGCCCTGTAGCAGGGTTCCCTATTTCACTCATGTTTTCTCAGGGAGTGCACAAGTGTCTTCTCAGGGTGTACAGAAGGGGTCTCTAGGAAAGAGCTGAAGCAGACAGACCAGCCTGGCTGGTGGCGAGGTCACAGGCTGATGCCCTGTCCCTCCTACTGCTCCTCATCTGTCAGTCACCCACCCCTCTGCCACTCAGCAGCACCAGAGTGTCTGGTTCTCAAAGGAATATAGGGAAATAACATCCTGCTGGTTTAAGTTTCTGGCTTAAGTTATATATAAATATTTATGTATGCATGTGTGTGTGTGTACTTCTTAAATAGAAAATATATATTGTGTGATGTGTTTAGCTGTCAGAGTCTTTCATAGCCTTGTGAGCACTGGCATGTTACTGTGAAAAGTTATAGGGGCACACATTTTCAAGTTGTGCTGTGGATAATACAACACAAATTAAATAGAATTAATATTTGTCATTCATCAGAAGAATCTCAATATTTCCATTTTCCCTGTGAAAGCAGCAGCAGCAATGGTTGTGCTTCTCTTTCTTCACCTTCACTCTACTCCAAGTAAAGTCAACAAATCACAGAATCATAGAATGGTTAGAGTTGGAAAGGACCTTAAAGATCATCTAGCAGGGACACCTTCCCCTAGATGAGGTTGCTCAAAGCCCCATCCAGCCTGGCCTCGAACACTTGCAGGGATGGGGCCTCCACAACTTCTCTGGGCAACCTGTTCCACCATTCTCACAGTAAAGAATTTCTTCCTAATAGCTAACCTAAATCTACCATCTTTCAGTTTAAAAACATTATCCCTTGTCCTGTCACTACACTCCCTCATAAAGAGTCCCTCCCCAGCTTTCCTGTAGGCCCCCTTTAGCTACTGGAAGGGGCTATAAGGTCTCCCTGGAGCCTTCTCTTCTCCAGGCTGAACAACCCCAACTCTCTCAGCCTGTCCTTATAGCAGAGGTGCTCCAGCCGTCTGATCATCTTCATGTCCCTCCTCTGGACTTGCTCCAACACGTCCATGTCCTTCTTTTGTTGGAGGCCCCAGAGCTGGACGCAGTACTCCAGGTGGGATCTCACAAGAGTGGAGTGGAGGAGCAGAAGCACCTCCCTTGACCTGTTGGCCACACTTCTATTGATGCAACCCAGGATGTGGTTGGTTTTCTGGGCTGCAAGTGGACATTGCTGGCTCATGCTGAGCTTCTCATCCAGCAACACCCCTAAGTCCTTCTTCTCAGGGCTGCTCTCAGTCCATTCTCTGCCCGGCCTGTATTTGTGCTTGAGATTGCCCCAACCCAAGTGTAGGACCTTGCGCTTGGCCTTGTTGAACTTCATGAGGTTCGCACAGGCCCACCTCTGAAGCCTGTCCAGGTCCCTCTGGATGGCATCCCTTCCCTCCATCATGCTGACCGCGCCAAACAGCTTGGTGTCATTGACAAACTTGCTGAGGGTGCACTCAATCCCACTGTCCGACAAAGACGTTAAATGGCACCTGTCCCAGTACTGACCCCTGAGGAACGCTACTTGTCACTGATCTCCATTTGGACATTGAGCTGTTGACCGCAATTCTCTGAGTGCGGCCATCCAGCCGATTTCTTATCCACCAAGTGCCCCATCTGTCAAATCCATGTATCTCCAATTTAGAGACCAGGATGTCATGTGGGACAGTGTCAAATGCTTTGCACAAGTCCAGATGTTCTCAAAATGATCACATCAATGAGAACAGCTCTATTAAAAACAGTTATATAACTTTGTTGCAGGCATGCTAAACTGGCAGTAATGCTGTATAGAAAAGTTACAGCGTGAAATTTAAAAATACCTTTTTTTTTCCTTAGTAAGAGTGACAGCAATGTACTTTGGAATTAATATAAACTTCTTATTCTTATGGGTTACAAAACATTGCTTTTCTTGCTGTGTACAAGAGGCTGCTGTGGTGGTTTTTTTTCTTTTTTTTGTCTTGTAGGAATTTTCTTTGTGTTTTATATTAATGATTGATTTCAGCCCAAGTTAAAACCCAGGACTGTCCCAGTGACGCTGTGCTGCTTTATGCCGCATGTGACCTTGAAACTGCGAAACAGTGGCTCAGAGAAGCAGATGTGCAGGGAGGAGCAATACGTGCCTTAATGAGAACTGCAATCTTCCTGGTGCTCCTAATGGTTTTAGCTTTCCTGTGTTCAAGCATTATTGATTTTTCTTCTCTCCTTCCCTCATGTTGAGACTGTTCTCTGTGTCTCGTGGTGAACTAAATGCTAAGCCATAGCACCAGCAGAAATCCTTCTTCCAGCACAGGCAAGGGGAAAGATTCAGTTTGTTAAGGTTTTTACTCCTTTATAGCTGCTGCTTCTTTCTTTCTTTCTTTCTTTTTTTTTTTTTTTTTTTTTTTTTTTTGTTAAATATAAGTGCCTATAACAACGTGGTTGCCCACCAGCAAAGCAAACCAAATGGTATGTGCTCAATGCTGCTGTGCTCCCCAGGCTCAGAAATAGCACTGGGACTGTGGTGGCATTGCCCTGCATTATTCAATGTCAGACACCCTTAGACTCACACATATTGGTAATTCCTTTGCTCGGCCTTTCTTTGTGGTCTCCATGGCAACTGTTTCCATTTCCATTAGCATCTCTGGGGCCCAGCCTTGCTTATATGCGTCTCAGCTGCTCCTCTCCTAACACAGCAATTAATAGCTGTGATGTCACTATATTTAGATGCCTTGTGCCCTCTGTATTATTTGTCTCTGAGACAAATGTCTTCAAGGTGCCCCTGGCTAGTGCTGGCTGCCTTGCTGCCTTCCGTGGCTTCCTCCGCAGAGGTCACGGGGAAAGCTTGGTCTCTGCCGACCATGCTGCTCTGGACTGAAGTGCTCATGGGTGCTGGTTATGTGCCCCAGCCTTTGCACTGGTTGTGTGCCAGCTCCACTTCTGCACTTCCTGTAGCTTTCATTGGAAACGAGCAAGGAGAGGTGTTGTGGAGGCCCCTGGTAGGAGCACAGCACTACTGGCACCAGTTTGAGTGATTTAAGCCCAAACTCAGTTGTTTAGCCTCCCAGTCCCCAAGTTACTCATCACAGATGATGCATGGTAACGCTTATTCACAGCCCCATATGTAAAATACCCTCCAAGGCTATGATCGTGGAGGCAAATGCAATTTCTAAATGCTTAAAGACAAGGACCTCAGAATAACATCCCATGTTGGATGCTGGAAGTACTGGAAGCACTTCCCCACCACACTGCCCTGTAAAAAGAAGTTTTTAAGAAGAGTTCTCCTGAAAAAAGAAAGACATTTTGAAACCCTAAATTCTATTACTTTATTTTAGCAATGACTATTGGACAGATTAAATTATGAAAAATAAAGCTTTTACAAGATTCCATGAGATGATTACTAAGAAAATCACACAGTCTAAAGTAGTCTCTATCACTTAATATTCAGTATGATGGTCTCTTGGTGTTCAGCTGCAATCTCACAGGAAGGTGGAGTACTGTTTGTTTTAAAGCAGAATCCAAAGTAGCCTGGAAAGGTTTCTCTTTTTTTTTTTGCTGTACAGATTTATTACATCAATTATATGTTTGGCTTGGATTGTTTTAGGATATCTGCTGGACTAAATTGAGAGCGTGCTTTTGTGCAAAAATTATCACATCCTCTTTTTCATTCCTATGCTACATGGAAAAGCAATTGAATCACAGATCAAAGTTGTTTATACCACATTTTCAGATTTCAAAAAACCCGTAGTTTTTTCTGTTTTGGTTCCCCACCCCCCCCCCCCCGCTTTATTTTTTTCTTCTTTTGTCCTCTTAGTACAGCTGTGGAGCATCAATGCTAAATCTTGGGAAGGTATCTTAAGGAGGAATGCACCGGTACTTCAGCTCTGGTTGAGAAACCTGCATGTAATACTGTTTCTTCCCAAAGCCTTTTCTTGTACCATTAAGCTCATGTGTATCTGACCCTTTAAATTCTGAGAAGGATGGAGAGTCATCCTGATAAAACTGACCTTTTTATGTTTACCCACTCTGTAACAGTATTCCTTGAAGGTGGTGTTACTTTATGCTTTTGAGTAATCAGGACTGCAAATTGATAATGTCCCTTAGTGCCTAGGAGTAGGTGGAAGGTGCTGTGTGGTCCCACAGGCCACAACTGCTGCTGCAATAGCTCTGCCTTTTCCTCCATTCCCAGATAAAAGCAAATAAAGTCTTTAATTTGCAAGAGCTATGACTTCTGAATGCTGCAGTGCCCAGCCAAATGGTTCTTACAAAAAAAAAACAAAAACAAAAACAAAAACAAACCAAACAAACAAACAAAAAAAAACCCAAAAAACAAAAAACAAGAGGCAGCGTCTCAAACTCAAACAGTTTGGAGAATTGCACTAACAGCAAATGAAACTGCCCCATGAAAAAATGTATCATCTGCTCTGCAGGGTAAGGTAGATTTAAAGAAACAGGGCTGGACCACTGTGTGAGCCGATGCGGGCAGGACACAGGAACAACCACACACCATGGATGAAAGGCAAAGAGCACATTTAATCTCGATACCTCACAGATCAGGGAATCTCCAAAGCAACACCCGGGCAGAGGCACACAAGCAGGGACCGTGGGCACCGCATCACGAGAGAGAGTTCTTGTTAGCAAGAGTCCTTGGCAGCAAGAGAGTCCTTATTAGTAAGAGCAGGTGCAGACTCCCTGTTCTCTCTGGTATTTAAAAGGGTTCAAACAGGCATAGTTTTCCCACCGTGCTTTGATGTTCTTCAACAATAGGCCAGGATTCTCAAGCGGCTAGATAAGGGGTCCCTGAGTCCATCACAGACTTCTGTTATCTAAGTGCAAGTGTTTTTCTTGCAAGCACCCGAGACAGAACAACAATTAGTGTGATATATGTGTTTTCCAGCACCCAGGTGCAAGTCCCTTGAGCATATTTACAATCCTCCTCGCCAATCTTATGTTGCTTTCCCACAACCACTGAGGCAGTCTAGACGCAGCAAGGGAAAGACAGGTAGAAATAGCCAGCTCAGTACTCCGTACACCCCCAGCCTGACTCCCACTGGTCCTTGTTTTAATCCTGTTTCTATAGGCTTCACTGGGGGCCCTTGGTTGCTTCCCAAGGAATCGCCATTGCAATGCACCATCATTAAGGTTGCACCTCCCTGGCGGACTGGAAGCGGCTGGGTCGGGGGGTTTGACTGCTTGCGATCACAGCCTTCTGGGCCAGAAATTAGTCTTCACCTTCAAACGAAGCTCATGCCATTTCTTTAGTGGGAAAAGTCTCTGAACTTCTCCTGACCTGGGCTGGCAGTGTTTCAGCCAAGCTGCTCCTTGGAGCAGGGCAGACCTGTGCCAGGAAAGCTCCTAAATGTTTATCAGCATGGCATCAC
This sequence comes from Fratercula arctica, assembly GCA_947846985.1. Lineage (NCBI taxonomy): Eukaryota > Metazoa > Chordata > Aves > Charadriiformes > Alcidae > Fratercula > Fratercula arctica. The sequence goes on along the minus strand of CANTUZ010000026.1, from coordinate 74,517,301 downwards.
CCCCAAACACTGTCAGTGCACCAATATAGACACAGCCTCAAAGAACAGGGAAGTATAGGACAGATGTGGCCAGCATGACAACCAAAGTCAGTCCCTGAACTGAAAACATTATACCCCTGACATGCATGCTGTCTAGCATCATGTATCAGAGCAACTGATGTGGGGCCTTGTGTTCCTTGCAATTAAAGTAATGAACTACTACCACATCTCTTAGCCTTTGCAGCATCTGCTTATAACTCCTGGAAAACGGTTTCTTTCCACATGACTCCCCTAATTTTCTGCAGTGCTACTTTAATTTTATACCTTGTTTCCTCTTCCCAGAAAAACTATTGGTTTACTAAGAATTACAAAGTATTAGGAAGATTTATTTTATATGGGTTTTTTTCTTGAGAAAATAAAGATTCCAGTGAAAACTCTGTAGGCCTCAGAGCTGAGAGACTTAAAATTTTGTGTGTAGCAATGTTGTTTAATTCCCTTGCCAGACATGAAAGATCACATATATCTATTGTGGTACATGTGGACTCACGTGGCAGCATCTCAATCAAATTTAGACTTTTCCTGCATTACAGTGTGATTGGATCCAGTGTTGCAGTTCATTGCTCAACTGTATTTACAGAGCAAATTATAATAAATGCCTGGTGGTGAAATGACTGACAGTTACTGATCAGATTCAATCACCATTGACTGAAGCAAAGAGAAATGGAAAAAATTGGCTAGGGATGTCTGTCACCAATAGAGCTTGCACAGCGTGGTGAAGAGAACTGCAGTGCACTCCCAGTTAGCACGGGGCTGATTTAGCAGCGTGACACCAGGCTGCTTTGCTTTTGGTGCTCTCATAGTTTGCTTTCTGTTAGAGGAATGCAGCACGTACTCAGTGTGAGAGCACTGCAAAGGTGATTTTTGTTAAGGCAGCTGATGCTGTAGCCTCCTGGTGGGACCAGCAGGACAAACCTGCATCTGGAGTCAATGGGCCTACAATAGCGTGTACCTGTAATCTAGCTGCTTTGGAAGGTATTTGTGCTAATTTCTCATTTCTGACTTGATCGGTATTTCTGGTGGCTCGCAAACATGCAGTGGGAGGGCTTGTGACACAAAACATTTAAGTCAGCATATGAACTTGTCATTTTCCCTGAAGATGTTTTTAAAATGTATGTACTAAGCTATGTGAAGAACAAATGATGAAACGGAGAAACAAAAAAGCCTTAACCTTCTGTAAGTTAGAGTTGTAGAAGTGTGTGGCAAAGTTCAGATCTGTGTTTCAGTTCACTCAGTCTGGACTTGAAAAGTCCATCTGGCCCATTCTTCAGTGCGAGGGATGAAGCATCACCACCCTTTGAGGACGAGTAGGTTGATGGGAAGGCTCCCATGCAAAATAGCTGTGAGATCTGCTGTCAAAATGCTCTTTTGTAAAAAAATAATAAAAATTGTGATGTCTGCCCTTAATACATTTGTAAAGTATTTCCCAGAAGAAAGAATAACGTGAAGTTTAATGAAAAAAAAATTAATAAAGTCCTGGAATGCTGGACCTTTCCCAGTTCTAAACAGTGAATCTGAAAATAAGACTGTAAGCAGGTATCCTGTAATCATTCCTTCCAGGTGTGCCTGAACATACAGTTTAAAAATCTTTCTCTGTTAAGGCTGAACTTTCTGTGGTTGTTTTGTGGTCCTGAATGCCCCCTTGCATGAATCAAGTATTCAGATCTCATAAAATCCGAAAAGATCATTCAGAAAGCTCATCCTCAAAATCACACAATGTATTTTTTATGGAAGCATTTCCCAAAATGTGCCCAGTGGTACAGATATTGAACTGAACCAATTTCAGATGTGCTCCAAAAGTATGCAGAAAAAAAGACCTGGACTGTGATATGTTAGCATCGTGTCCACTCACCAGTCTCTAAGTTCAGATTTTCAGGCAAGTGAAATCCAGCAGATACCACATCTTGTCTGCTCATGCATCATGCATAATTTAGTTTCTAATTTAGTCTGGATTTAGTGGTGTTTTCATGTGCTGTTTGTTTCACTTTTGTAATACCAAATCTCTTGTTTAAGGTAGAACATTTTATTTCCTGTTGATACCAATGCCTCCGTGTTTTCTTGCACCCCTCTGTATTTGGTGTCTCATCTTCTATTTTAAATTATTGTGGTTACAAACCACAACCAATTTACAGCAGCAGGAGTGTAATTAAAAATAATGGCCATAGCAGCTGTATTGAAAAAACAGTCTTTCCCTATACCAGTTAATGACAGATCTTGTGCTAATCTGAATGCAAAATGTGCTTCTTTAAAGGCTTTTACCAATATGAAAGGGAATGAAAACCCATTAATAACTATATTCTACTGCAAGGTTTTGAAAAATGAAGGAAGACCTCCCCCCTCCTGTTTCCTGGAAATTGCATCCCTAATGTCTGGGAACCTGTAAAATGCAGATGATTTATACCACCGACAGTCTCCAGGTCTCTGAGAAACAGCAATGGAAAGCTTCACAAGAAAGTCTCTAGGGGTTCAGGCACAGTCATCTACTGTGGAGGAACTGGACAGAATGATATTTACTGTGTGGTGTTTCTCAGACCGTGGTAAATAGAAAGTTCAGGAATGAAAGGAAAGAAATTATGAGTAGGAAGCGGGGAAAAGCTGTTAATTCAAGGTGAAATATTCTTATTGTCCTCAAAATCCCTAGTTGAGGAAAAACAGGGCTGCAGAGACAGATTTACCCCAAATTATTTTGAAATTTCTGAGATTAATAAAAACAAATCCTGAAATGCTTTGAGGAGTTGAAAAGAGATCTAAATTTTTTAAAACTTTTCACCATTTTTCCTTCAGAAAGTACTTTCCTCTTCTCATTGAAACTTAAACTTTCTGCAGGGATATGTGGATTTTAGTTGACATGTACTAGAAATAAGTGTCTTGATGAAATGGAATATTTTGACATTTTTATTTGTAAATATCTTCAGATTTTTAATATTATATAAAAAATAAAATTTTGAATGACATATAATTATTTAAATTAATGAGAAATGCTTGCTTTGAAAATTTGCTTTCTGAGTGGACATAAAACATGTAGATGATTCTATGCTACTACAGTTTTCCCTGTAGCTAGATGGGAAAAAAAGAAAATAGAAACAAACAATTGAGATAAAGCACACCACTAGTATTAAATCCTTCCCCAGGGGTACTACTATGTCATTTACTTTTGTTTTGAATATTGCTTGGAAGTGGAGTGTACTGAATCATGCCGTCAGCAGAATTTTAGGTTTGTCAGTAAGGATTTATGAGAGGCTACTAAGAGCATTTTCAGGCACCCTTTTAGTCAATCATCCATTAAGGGAAGACAGAGCTATTCACACAATTCCTTCGGCAGTCACTTATATGGGGTGTAAAAACCCAGTGTATGGGAATGGTGGTTTGCCACATCTGCTTCTCACCAGGCTAAAGGACAACATGCATGAAAACAAACCCCAGGCTCCTGTACGTGTGCAGCATGCTGTGGAGGTTTTCTTGTTTGCTCCATAGACCATGTTGAGCTGAGGTTCTTTGGACAAGACGCAAGTTGTCTTTCTTATATTAGACTATTCAATTTAGTTTTTAAACCTGGCACAATAAATGTTTAAAGAAAAATTAACTTTCTCGTTAATCTGGGGACAGGGAGACAATTCTAGGAGGATCTTTTGTAAAAGCAAAACCTTCTGTCCTTGTGAGGTGAACTTTCATTGAGGGGTTCTGGCTGGAAGTTTTAAACCTGAAAAGGTTCATGCTCATGCTTTCCATGCCACTTCCATAAATTGACTCACAGATGCAGCAGTCTTAAACCTCTGTCTTAGCAACTGGCATTAACAGTAAAGTTATGCCAATGATTGCTGTGTCCCATCTGCTGCTCTCAGTACAGTCGTGACACATTGTCTTTCTATGAAGAAAATCTTGAGTGGGCAGGCTAGGGCACTTGGATTTCAGGGGAGGTAGGAAGTTGTGGTGAGGAAGGTGAGCCATGTTAGCCACGTGGTCTTTAGAGAAGGCTGTGTTGGGTGGAGGGGTGGCCTTTGGTGTAACTTGTAACAACATAAGAGAGAGACAGAACAGGGATGGTAAGGAAGCGAAGGGTGGTCCAAAGAGATTATTTGTATTGCATCACTGCACCTCTGTACAGCCACAGTTGCCAGCACTGAAAATCTTCTTATCTCCACTCATGTCTGTCTCCCCTGACTGCCCTTCGGTATAGCCATCGCTCAAAGCTGTCTCTCTGTAGGAGTGTAGGGTGTGGAAACGGCAAAATGTGGAGGACAGTCTCAAATCAGAGACTGAAACAGTAGATTTTTTCCTTTCCCATTTCTTTCTTCCATGGGGCACATACGTCATATTTTCACAAACTGATCATACAAAAGCAAAAAACAAAACTCCAGAGAAACCCCCGTGCAATTACTTCCCCACCATTAAAGCGCAGATGCCCTGCTATTTCTGTGTTCTCTATGATGAAGCGGGAACTTGTGGAAGCTTTGTGTTTTCCTACAGAGAGTTTTGTGGATCTGTGCAGGGAGGAGGAGATGTGGCTGCAGTGTGATGCTGCTCTGGCAGCCCTTCCCAGCCCTGTGTCATCCAGTTTGTCTGTCCTGCTGGTACTGCTCTCCTACTGCGGAGTGCTTTATCTGCTCCTGTTCTAAAGAAGGTCAGAAATCAATCTTAAAACTCCTTCCTTCTCTAACAGACCCTCTGCTAGTGAAATCTTGCCTAATTCTTTCAGCTGTAGTTGACCAGATTTCAATTTCCTTCTCCTGCAAGGTGTATTTATATGCCTTTATCAGCTCCTGTTTCTCACCTGCAAAGAAGGGGATGTGTGTGAAAACCCTTCACAGACTTTGGGGCAGATAAAACCTTCTACAGCTCCTTGTGTAGGATGCAGAGTGACCCCACATATGTTGCCATGCTCCAGGATGGTAAGTTCTTTCACTGAATTTTTAGCCACGTGATTCATCACCTTCTTCAGCACTGTTTATTCCCCCATATCACAGCTTCCCTCCCCAGGTACCCCTGACACTGATGGGTGATTGTGGACAACCAGTAAGGTAACTTGCTTGTGTGCACGTTGTCCTGTGTTAGTTTTACAGCTTTACTAATATCAGTACTGAGTCTCCTGATTTATGATAGTTCTAATGGTATATAGATACTTACATCGATATAATTTACTGACTGGGAAATGGACAAAACCAAACCAGATCATCAGGAGCCCATCCTAGTTAGTGTATTGCTAGTCACTTTTCTTCACAGAAAGATCTTATCCTACACAAAGGTATTGGTCTATCTTTGTGTAGGTCAAGTGTAAAAAAAAAAAAAAAAAAAAAAGTATCCTAATGAAATAAATGAGGTTGGTGTAATGAGAAGACTTTCATCTAAAAACATCCTATGGATATGTGCGCTTGTATTGGGTCTGGCTGGGATTTCCCATAGCTGCCCTCATGGTGCATGATTCTAATTTCTAGTTAGAATTGTGTTGATAACACACCAGTGTTTTGGCTACTGCTGAGCAGTGCTCACACGGCATCAAAGCTCCAACCCACCCCTCCGGAGGCCAGTAGACTGGAGGTGGGCAAGAGGTTGGGAGCGAAAATAGCCAGGACATCTGACCCAAACTGACCAAAGAGGTATTACATGCAGTATGACTCTATGCCTAGCAATAAAAGCCAAAAGAAAGGAGGAGCTGGGGAGCAGGGCACATTCATTAGGTATTTGTGTTCCGAACCAACTACTATGTGTACTGAGGCCCTGCTTCCCAGAAAGTGTCTGGACATCACCTGCTGATGAGAGGTAGAGAGTCAGTCTTTTTGTTTTCCTTTGCTTCCACATGTGGCCTTTGTTTTTCTTTATTAAAGTGCCTTTATCTCAGGGACCCATGAGTTTGTCATCTTTTTCTCTCTCCCCTGTCCATTTGAGGAGGGTGAGTGACAGAGCAACTTGGTGGGCACCCAGCAGCCAGCCAAGGTCAACCCACCATGACACTGAATTTCCTTTCAGCTTGGGCAAGTCTTTTCCTTTCTCATCCTTTTGTGTGCACAAACCAAAGGAGAACACTCTGTTATTTATTTCCACTTCAGCAGCAAAAGCAGTTCTTGGGGTTCTGCCCATTATTTATAGTTTATGTGTGCATGGCTCTATCAGTCATATGCCTCCTGCAAGACATTGCTTCACTTTAGAGGATGCAGAGACCCCAACAGTTGGGGTTGTCTTCCCAGTTCACGTCAAAAGCTCTGCAGAGCTGGCAGAGACTGAGCAAGTACCATGCCAGCCCCTGAGCTAAGGGCATTACCATGCTGCCTCCAGGAAGCACGTCTGGTGGCAGCCATACAGGCACAGCCGTGGTCAGGGTCAGGTGCTGGCTCCTGCAGACCGCTCGTGGGCCTCGGTGGAGCTCATGGGTCCAACAGCTACAGACAGGAGCCTGCTAAGATGGTGACTGATGCTGAGCACAAATGCAGGCATCACCTCCACTGTATTTCGCTCACTGTGCCCGCAGCTACTCCAAACTGGCTTCAGCAAATGCCTTGATCTTGGGGAAGGTAATTTTTAAAAGCTTTTTATAGAAGGGAAAGAGGGAGAAATGGAGAAGGGAAATACAACATTTTCCAAAAAACAGGAGTGACCAAATAACTTTTCAGCTGCCTAACTTTGTAAATGTGTCTGTTCTGCCTCTCCTGAGTAAATGTCCATGCTTACATAAATGCAGAATGACTTGCTAGAAATGGAATAATTTATTCCTTATCCTCACAGAGATATCCAAAATAGCTTTGCTATTTCTCTTCTGAAGGTTGTATCTCTAACTGTTTAGGAAAAATTTAGTCAACAGAACCACAGTTTGATTTTAGTTAACCTTAGCTGTGTTGCATGGTGGAAAACCAGTTACCTCCTTACGTTGTGCTAAATCTGGAACTTTCACCAACAAAAATAAGTTCTCTTGCAAGTAGCAAATGGAACCTTTTTTTTTCCAGTAGGAGAGAAGTCATTTATGTGTATCTTGTGTGTTTGGGAGCACTAGAGTAAATGAAGCCTCATTTGTGATGAGTTTGCACCTTGTGGTTAGTTGATGTTAGTTTTGGTTAAGAGACCAGGAAGGTTGAAGTGCCACTTGAAGCTTTTCCTGGGTTTGAAGCTTCAAAAAGTTTGAAGTCTGTGTACTTGCAGATGGGGGTTCGCTGTAAGTGATTGGCTACGTGGCAGCAGTCAGCCTCAGATGGTCCTTCATTCAGCTCTGCCTGTGCAGTATGTGCAGCTCCCTGCATGCCATTGTACGGGATGCTTATTCTCGCCCCAGTGTGGTACAAGGTGCGGGTTGTGCCTGAAATATCCTCTGGATGCATGCCTGTGAAAAACCCCAGAGAAGCAGTGACACAGTCTGTCGAATGTTACTGCTGTCCCAAAGAACCACAGAGGTCATGGATAAATTTGAAGACCATCTGCCTGGTAAAAATAGTGTTTCCCTCTTTTCTGGTCCCAGCGTTGTACAGCAGATGCTAGCCATCTTGTTCCGCCCGTCAGGAAAATATGTAATTGCTAAGGAGTTGTGTTCCTTTTGTGGGACAGGGTTTTGTATGTCCTGCAAAAGCAGTTTGTATTTGGTATTCAGAGGCTAGAAAATGAAAATCAATGCCGTATTGTTTGATACCAAACAAAGGCTTCCTCTCAGAAGCTGCAAGTTTAAGTTGAAGCCAATGCATGGGTATTTTATTCTTCTGCCATGTGGTATCTGCTGTCAAATTACCTGCACTTGGCTGAATTCAGACTTCATTCAAAGACCATTGAAGCTGATAGCAGGATTTCCATTGGCTTTGGTCTGCCTTAGACAAAAGGCCTTACAAAGGAAACGTAAGAAGCTTACGAGCTAAAGCTGGGAAGTGATGCAGTAGACAAGGCACCAGGTGTATATAAGCATTTGTGGTCCCTGCGATTCACAGTAATTCACAGCAGTGACATTCCCTTGTGTTTACTTTATTGATGTTTAAAACTGAAGTAATTGTAGGTAACAAGAAACATTTGCTTTTGCAATGGCAGCAGCTGATAAAATGTGATGGCATTTTATTAAGAATTCAGTCAGCGAGATTGTTTTGATTTGTTGTGTGAACTACATTAACTGAAATGAAAGCTGCAGTATCTCACAGGTTCAGGAACACTGTTGCACTTATTTTTAGCAGGTTTGTGGGTTTTGTGGTGCTTTTTCTTTTTTTTTTTTTTTTTTTTTTTTCCTTATATGAACAAGTTGGTATATGGCTTCCAGGAAAGGAATCTTGCTGCAATGTACGTATTGGTAGAAGGGTACGTGCTTCAACCTGCAGCAAGTGCATTGCAATGTGCTTATGAATGGTCAATGCCTTGCATCATTTTGTCTCAAAGCATGAGTGCAACGTCTGTTTTGGAAGAATGTGTGCTACTGTAGCTGGGTGTCTGCATTGACTTGATTAATAAGAGCTTTACCAGGAACACCCCTACTTGCACCATACCTATTCCATATGTGAAGGCGGCTCTGGGTTTATAAGGTTTGGGATCTTGTTTCAGGATACTGTATGCCAGAAGATTGAAAATTATGTATTTGTCATTCAGCAGAGAAGTTTTCAACAAATTAGGAAGTTATGAGACCGTGTGGATTTTTCATCTCATTGTTAAGTGAAGGGAGAGAATAACTTTGAGAGAATTCCTGAAACATGTAGGGGTTTTTTTGTGAACTGAAAACAGTATATTCTGCGGGCTCTTAACCAAAGACATCTGTGTGCCAGTGCTTATTGTATAAGCTTTCTTTATGTCTGAGTCGCAAACTGAATGTACATTAAGATCGTTTCAATTCTGTATCATGATCTTAAAGTCACCTTTTACCCCGTACAATAACCAAGGTTATTGGCTATGCAGATGCAGTGGAACCGAGAGGAAGGAAAATCCCCCTCTATGTTAGTGTGCTGTCTCTACAGATCTCCTTTACCATACTGTCTGAGTGCCTGTATAGACTGATTAGTGTTTTTATTACAACAGTCTGAAAGCATCAGTTCATACAGATGTTTCCTAAACTATAGTAACTGACCACATTCTTTAATAAGGGACACAAGAGCCCACCTCGGCTGTAAGATAAGCAGATGGTAACTAGTTAAGCTGAAACAACCCTAAGTCTGTCCAAATGCAAACATCTTGACTTGCAAAATGTGCAGGAGCTCCCTACTATAAATGTGTTTTATGAAAGCAGAACATAAGAAATCTCTGTACCATATTGTCAAGAAACTGCTATAAGAAGAGAGCCCATCCTGTTATGCTTTCTTATGTTAGGTACTGTCTGCAATTTATGCACCTCCTTGGAGGCAGATACCTTACAAAATCACTTTAATGAAATGATTTAATCAAGGTGAACACACGGTTTTGTGTGCATACCAAAAATTTCACTGTTTAAGCATTTTCCACATAAATACCTTTTCCAGTGCAGAAATTCAAGATATGCCTTTCTAGAAAAAAAAAGAAAATATATTCTTTATTTATGCTAGTGCATTGTGAGAAAAAAGCTTTGAAGATAATCTGGGCAAGCAGCTTGTATTGGACTTAAAAGGGAGGCCTCCAGATGAATTTAGCCTGTTAACTCAGCTTCAAACCAGAGGTGCCTTATTTCCCTTGTTATTTTAGGAAACCTAACTTTTGAGTCTGGCCTTTTTAAAGCTTGATGACTTGAGGCAATTGCAGCAATTTTTCTTCCACTGTCTGTGGAAATAGAAGTTCTGTAAAAAGACTTAACTGAATTTGTTTTCAAGTGAGCTGTAAAGAGCTAGTGCAGAAGTGACTGTGTGCGTGCCCCTTTCTGGTTTCTACAATCTGACTTTTGCATTCAGAGATAACTACCAGAAGGTGACATGCTTGCAGGTGGCCTGAAGTAACCTGAACTTTACAGTTATGTGTAATCAGTGGTACAGACAGGCCAAACCTCCGAACACCCACACTCATGTGCACGAACACAAACACATGCACGCACACACACACACTCTTGAGGCACTGTCAATTCATGTTGTCTCTGTGGCTGTCCCTCAGTCTGGAAGAGCTCCTAGGATCTCCTGCGCCAAACACAGAGTCATCTCTGACTGCAGGATGTATTAAGTGCAAAAAATAACCAGTGATGGGGAGAAATGTGTCTTACATGGACCATGCAAATAACTTCCTAGCTGCAACTGATGAAGTACCTGTTTTCCCCCACTCAAGGATCTCATTTCCAGAAGACATCTGAATGAGGCAAAATCACATTTGGACCAGTACAGTGAAGGCTCGGGGGTAACTCAGACAGAAAAATTGATATTTTGTGCCAAGTTAAACTTGGACGGCATGTATCAATAAATTATTGACATAGCATTAGTAATTGCTTTTCAACATTTATTGCAGGTTTCTAAATGTATGAAAAAATTATTCTAAGCCTTGTAAAATACTTTTATTATTAGAAATGGCTTGCCCTAGGAACATTGAAGTAATTTTCTTATCCAGTATGTACTGTCATAGCTTTGCAAATATTAGTTAATGCCCATTGTTCCTCTTCAGCAAGCACACAAGGAAAGGACACAGCTTCTAGAAAAAGAAAAGGCACAATGCTCTGGAAGGAAGGTGCTGACAGTCAAGTCAATATCACATAATCTTATGGGTTTTTTTTCACTCTGTGCAGCAATAACTTACTATGACAGTTTGTCACGTTAGCTTTTCATTTACGTAAAAGGGACCAGCTGTTGGTATATTTCTCTGAAGGAGCCCGTAATGGAATTGCTAAAATATTTAAGGCATAATTGCACAAAATGCTATTTCAGGCCTTAATATTGATGTGTGTCTGTCACTGAAAATTCCAAGATGTTTCCCAAATGAAAAGTGGGATGAAGATTTGTCAGGCTTGGGAAAGCAATTTTTGAAACAGCTCCATTTCTGTTTAGTTTTCTGCTCCAGTGACAGATATTGTAGGGATCCCTTATGTCTAATAGTAGTACTGGCTCATGTCCATTGTTTCTAGCCATGAAATTCTCTGCATCTCAGCTGTAATTTCCATGACTGCTATAAGCTACGAGTGTTTCTCAGACTTACTTAGCATATAATCATTTAAATACCATGCTGTTCGTCCCCATGCTTTTTACATTAAAATAGGAGTAAAATAAACTAGAAATAAACAAGCCAGTCTCTTGTTATTAGAGGGAAAAGACTGTTCAGCAAATGAGAATGTTAAATCAGTGAGAAACCTCATTTCTCAAAATGCAATATGTGCAACTCATGCCCGGGATAGAGCCATTTATTGTTCAAACTCCCTTTCATTGAGGGAAAATCACATTATACAGCAATCTGTGTGCCATCGGAATATATTGCTGGGAGTAATGGCATGTGTATTGCTATGCATATTGTACCATCAGTGTTTTGGGTCACTCTGTACTGTTCTACCCCCTTCTGATAAAAAAAACCTTGATAAAATATGCCAGCATGCCAGATTGAATTGTGTTCTGCATGTGACCCCCAAAGGAAAGAAGGTCATGGGGCCGTTCAAGCCTCATTTCTGCACCTTTTAATGAGATTCTGAAAGGGCTGGGGAGGAGGGAAAGACCATTTGTCACTTTGGAAACAAAAGAAGAGGCAGCAGAAACAGAATCTGAATGCAAATGAGACATTTTTCCACTTGGGACAAGCTGATTTCCATATTAACTATTTTTTTCTATATTTGTACAAATGTATTTGCTTTGGTATTTTGTATTTAGAAGCCAAATGATAATGAGTCAAATTTGCACATTTTCTAGAGAAATGCTGAGGATGAACTTACATAGATTAATTATGTTGCACTACATCTTAATGGTTATATCTTTAAACAAAGCTGAAATCCACCAGGCCTCGTGACCTGTGCTCACTGTGTGCTTTGTCTCTTACTTTGTCATTGCACAGTGAAGAAAGGCAGATAAGGTGGGAAGAAAATATGAAAGTATTTATATAAATCCTTTTTATGACACTGAAATTATGCACAGTACTTTTCCAGGATGTAGATAATACACATTTTTCATATAAATAACTTACAGAATAAGGAAAGCTAAGCATGTTGATACAGTTTCAGCTCCCTTGTAAAGCTGAGGTGCCAATGAAACTTTCCGAACTGCTCTGAGGAGCTTCTGAGCATTCTGATCGTGTTTGGTCTCTCCTTGGTTGATTCCAGGTGGAAATATTTTACCATTACGGGAGAATGTAGGAGGAGTGAATCTAGCAGGAGAGCACCCAGGGGAGTGGGTAATAATCGTCTTCATTAATGATGTGGTGATGGGGCAGAGTGCACCTTCAGCAAGTTTGCAGATGATGCAGAACTGGAAGGAGTAGCTGCCACCTTTGTACTGCTCTTCAGAGGATCTCAACAGGCTGGAGAAATGGGCCAGCAGGAACCTCATTAAGTTCAATAAAAGCAAATGCCAATTCCTGCACCTGGGGAGGAACAACCACAGGCACCAGTGTATGTTGGGAGCCACCCAAATGGAAAGCAGCTTTGCAGAAAAGGACCTGGGCATCCTGGTGGCCCCTTAAGGTGACCATGAGTCAGTAATGTACCCCTGCAGCCAGGAAGGTGAACAGCCTCCTGGGCTGCATTAGGCAGAGCATGGCCAGCAAGTCCAGGGACCTTTCCTCTTTACTCATCGCTGGTGAGGCCAGCTCTGGTGTGCTGTGTCCTGTTCTGCGATCTCCGGCACAAAATAGACATGGACTAACTGGAGCACGCCCAGTGATTGCCATGAAGATGATTAAGGATCAGGAGCATCTTCTACATGAGAAGAGCCTGAGGGAGCTGGGCTCCCAGCCTGGAGAAGAGAAGACTAAGGGGGGGGATCTTATCCATGTATATACAAATACCTCATGAGAGGGAGTAAAGAAGTTGGAGCCAGACTCTTCTCTGTGGATAAGAGACAACAAGCACAAATTAAAGTACAAGAGAATCTGTTTAAACAGAAGAAAAAACTATTTCTCTGTGAGGGTGGTTAAACACTAGAACAGATTGCCTAGAGAGGTTGTGGAGTCTCTGTCCCCAGCGATGTTCAAACCCAGACTGGATGTGGTCCTGGGCCACCTGCTCTAGCTGACCAGTCCCTGCGCAGGTCTTTGGACTAGATGATCGCCAGAGGTGCCTTTCAACCCCAGCAGTTCTGTGAGCAATTATGTGATCAGTTGAAACCACCCTTCGGGAGCCCTGTCTTGATCCCGATCTTTTGATAGGGAACTCGGTGCTAGTCAAGGGTATGGTTTGACCATCTCTTTCCCAGTCCTGCTTGGTGTAGTGCTCACCAAGCTCCTAGCAAGCCTCAGCAATGCCAGAGTGGATGTGATTTTGTCATCCAAGCAAGACTTACAGTTGGCTGATTGATTGGGACCTACACATTGAATGCTGATTCTTTCATCCCTTGTTAAAAACTGTTTTCTTTTCAAACTAATTTTAAGTCTGGACCTTGCTCTCCAAAGCAGGTGGAGGAGGGATCAGACCTCATCAGACTGTTCATGGCATTCAGTAGTACGACCTAGACCTATCCCACCCTCAGAAATCAGAGGTGAAGCTAGAAGCATTAAGTTTAATGTTTGGCACTTGGTTTCCAGCTTCCCCACTGTTAGTTCTTGTGAATCCCCATAATACCACAGGTAATCATTCACAACCTTCCCCCCATCCCCCGGTACCTTCTCTTCTTATTGTTGTCAGCTTTTTCTAATCATCAATGATAATGGAAAGAATTACAGAACTATAGGAAGACATTTTCTTCTCAGTCAGGCAAATATTGTCATTGTTTTCTTTCCCCTTCAGCTACTAGATCTGTGGATTTGTCCTCATCCTTAGCAATTAAAACATCTTTCCTAAGGCAAACAAAAGGAAAATAATACAATAATAAAATGAGAATGCTTGCATCTGCCTGATGTTATCTTGACAGCAGATGATGACAGATACATTAAACAACAAAAGAGCTTAATTGAAATACAGACCTGGAGGGGGGGAGGCAATTCAAAGGAGGAAAAACAATCTCTCTGCTCATTGTGGTTTGATAATAATTATAGCAAAATTAATTACTTGCCCTTCTCAGGAGCCGAGCAATTACACCATTTAGATCTTCTGAGTTCTCTATGTTTATTTATTGCTAAATTAATTAAATACAGATGGTTTATGACTTTGTTACCTTAGTGCAGTCACACTGAAAAAATCCTACTGGCACACAAATGAAGCATCTGAAAATCTTGGATGGATGAGACTGTTCTGGTATTCACCGCTAACCATCACTACCTAAACTCTCCTCTGTCTACCTGGATCACACACTTCAGGCTAACAGTGCGGAAAAATTCCATCTGTCTTCCTTTACTCAGTGCTTTAACTACTTTCATAGCATCAGTGCTATAAAGCAATCTGAGATACTCCAATGCTGCAATGACTTCTGGCACTAATTCTCCAGCCAGGGTTAAACTGTGGCAGTATGTTACTAACTGTCATTATGAGAAGTATTGCAGGAGCTACACAAGTGTGACACCATCAAAAGAAAAGAGACTTGACTGCAGTGGATGCATAACACCGTTGTGCAAGGAGATTCTGGTATGCATAAAAAAACAGGGCTGAAGCTGCCAAAATTTTCAGGTACTTTTGGCAGTGTTATCTGTAATGAGTTAGAGAAGACATTGTAAAGGCATGATAGACAGCAGAAGGCATCAAAACTGACTGTGGGTCAGTTTTCCTTTTAGTTAGGAATCGCTATATGGCCTGTGTTTTATCTCTTCCCTGCTCATTCACAAAGTATCTTTTTTAAATTTAATAGGAAATTGCAGCAGTCAGGCATTTTGAGGGAGACTGCCTACACCATTCTGAGAAGGGCTGTTTAACAGATTTCTTGCAGAAGGCATTGATCAGGTAGGGATTTGTGCTGAGGCAGCATCTCTGTTTCATAAAAATGGAGCAAGTCCTTCTGGGTATCTTAAAAGCAAGTATGCTCAGCCAGGCTTTAATTACCTCTGGTAAGCTCTCTAGCAAGCTGCAAGGTTTTTTAAATCTGTATGTGAGGGACTCAGAAGATTATGTTCATTGCTAATAACAGGTATTAGTGCACAGTTAGGGGAGTGCAGTGCTTTTCTATTTTCAATTTTCAGACTACTACCATAATTACAAAAGCTCAGTCTCACTGCAATAGCCATGTACAGTGCTCTCAAGAAAGTAGAGAGAACTAAAAAGCACATTCTACCCTTCTTCCTTCCCCTCTCAGGGTAGGGAGCTACACTGGGGTGACACTTGGTAGAGAGTTTCCAGCTCTTCAGTCTTCCAGTCCATACAGGCTGGGTACTCACATATCTGTATGTTTGACATCAGTGGTTTTATAAGTGCATTAGCACAGAGTTTTGATATCAATGTGCAAGTGTTTGGCATGCAGCAAAGTTGGACTGAGATTGATCGCTAAAGGAGATAAATGATGAGGCCCTCAAAAGCTAGGAAATGGCAGGCTTAGGGTTGGCCATCGCCAACAGCAAGTCAGCTCTGACAACCATGGCTCGTGGACTGGGAGTACTTTGACCCAAGCACTGGTACAGCAGGCAGGATTTGGTCTCAGACGCTATCCCTTCTGACCTCTCCCTGTAATCTTGTCATACTCTGATGAGGGCATTGTCTGAGTGCAGCAATGGAACACCCCATTTGGGCTTTTTGGCAGAATCACCTCTGGCAGTCTGTCCTCTGCTCTCACATCAGTCAAACCTGTCAATGCCTTGTCTTTATACCCCCAAAGCCTTGATGGTCTCTGTGGCACTGGCATAGCACCCTTCTATGTCTTCAACATTTGTTGTCACCTGTGGACTCCAGAGGTAGTCCTTCAATGACTGATCTATTTGCCTCTGGAATTATATACTGCTCTTTTCTCAGATGGGGTTAGCTTTTCATCCCTTTGTGCTTTTACTGGTCATCTTTCACTTGTCTGTTGCCTGGATTTCTAGATTTTTCTATTAACAGGTTTATATTCACACAAAAAGTTGTATCTTATTCTGTTCTCTGAGGACAGAGAAGCCACTAGCCCATGCCCATGTGTCTCATGCATCAATACCTGCATGCATGTAGACTTTCAGATGCTGAATTTTTCAAAGCCTGAAAGTTTCTACTGGCAATAAAACACATCTTTGATTTCTGTTTCATTTTTCTAGGATCCAGACTTTCTGAATTCTTTTGGTGATTAATATGGCAATGGTCTTATTTTGTAGCTGCATCAATTAGTTCTCTTATTTTCTTACAGAATTTTACCCTGATTTTAATTGTTTTTCCTACAAACTAATAAAATACAGAAATTAATATTGTTTATAAAATAACTTACATTGGGCTGTCTTCTATAGTATGGGTATTCACCTAAGAAAGGAGAAAAGTTTGCTCAGAGGAGGCTCTCTTTTTTTCATTTAATATGTTGGCATCTCATTTTGCTAAAGACACCCAACCCAATTAAAACCATTCTGCACCACTAAGCCCCCAAGAATACTGCCAAAAGGCATCATTTTCTCTCCAGAAGGCATTAAAGAGTGATGGTTCCTGGGGAGGAAATTGTTAAGCAATGGGTCAGAATTTGTATCTGCCAATTGCTTCTATTCCTCTTGGTGTCTTCCAGTTTTGTCCAGCAGAAATTTCTCCAGAGATTGATGCTAGAGTGTATTGCAAATTTACATTTCGTGACACGGACTCTGACTGCAGGAGCAGCTGACTGGAGAATAGTTATGTAAAAAACTTCTACAATCATTTACACTGTGAATTTACCATGATAATGAAGAATAAAAACTGGTGGTACTCAGGCTTTCTGGATCAAGATTTCTGGATCCTTTCCAAGAAGAAATGGATTATTCCCTTAAAAGAAATCACGGATGAGCCTCCTTGATTAAACTATTTACCACTTTTAGCAAAAACTTGAACTCACTGGAAGTTTTGCAGGACATTTCTCTTTTTTGTGCTCCATTTTTTGAATGCAACATCTATCTCTATCTATATTTTCCATCTATTCATACAGGAGAAGTTACCATGCCCTTATAGAAGAGCTAAAGCAAATTCAGGCATTATTATCTTTATAGTATCTGTCCTGAGCGTATTTAACTTGTTTTCTGTCAGGAGCTGCAGACAGACACGTTCTGGTCACTTGAAAAGAAAGAATATAATTTTTGCATAAATGAAGAGTAATTTCTTTTTGTTGTCTTAACCTCAGAACATATTTAACATTGTCTGTATCAATCTGCAACATGGTCTGAATGGGGAGGGAAATGATATGTAAATCAAAAGAACTGTTTGTAGACAGGCAGAACTGAACTCATAGCTGAGTTTTACAGTTTACATATCTAGCAAGAGAGAAAGTATTCATGATTATTTATATTCTTCGGGCATTATGCATACTAGGTATTATTTAATTCTCCTACAGGCACATTAAGAGCTTGGAATCAAAAACTACCTGAGTAAATGTACAACCTTCCATTTACTAAGATGACTGTTTGATTTTGTGCTCACATGCTGTCTTATATCGGGTATTTTGTTCAGAACTCGGGGATGTATCAAATTAGTGCTAACGTTACATTAAAAATATTCACTCCAAGGCCTAAATACTGTATAAAAGAGAACCTGACAGCATATCCCCACAACTGACCAGAACCAGGCTAAGAAAAATGCTAAAAGAGTGACTATTTTGTTTAGATTTTCCTTAACTTTTGTTATGCAACAAACTTAAATTATCTGTAAGAAATCCTCACAAAGCCAGCTTTGAAGAAATCCAGCTGATGTAAATAACACAAGCACACATTTTACTATATGGACATTCAAGCAGTGAAGGAAAGTGCCAGCTTTAAATACATTCAGAGCACCGTGGCATGCATTTTTATTCAGGCTTTAAAAGCCAGGCTGCATAACCTGTAGGTTTCACTGGTAGGTGACATCAGATTCCAAAAGTTTCCTGAGTTAAGGAGAAAACATCTTCCAGAACCACAGCAGAGCTACTTTCAGAGTAAAAGTTGTAACTTTGATGTTGGAAAATGTTTTTTCTAATAAGAGATTTAACCCACATTGCAGATCAAACCCTGTTCATAACTTGCTGAGTGAACCAGGGGCAAAGAGCACAATACCAAGGTGGCAGTCCAAACCCCAGAGAAGACACAGCTCTTCAAAGAGGACCTCTGGGTAACAGGATTGTTGTACTGCAGGGGAGCTTCCTTACCATCCTGGGTTTAAGTCAAATGCATCCAGGTGGACCCTCATACCATAAAGAAACACTGCTCTGGAGTAGGTGTACAGTTGCTCCAGTTCACTTGTGTGCTGAGGGAAATGTTCATCCAGTGTTATGGATTCACACACACTCTTAATCCACATCAAATGGCGACATTTGAAAGGGTGTCCTAATATTTTCTCTCCAAAATCCATTTATATTTTTATCAGCAGTTAAGTTTCATATTTTTTGATAGGAAGTGTCCTGGTTTGGGGTGGAGCAGAGCCAACTTTCTGCTCCGTGAGAGGCTCTTGCTTATATTTGTTGCTGTGTATGACTTGGTTGTTTGCCCCATGGAGGGATTGCATCTGTGGGGAGGAGTGGACAGGACAGGTTACCCAAAACTGACCCAAAACTGGTATTCCATCCCATCTGCCATGCTCAGTATAAAAGCTGAGGGACCAAAGGGTCAGGCTCTACTTCAGTGGCTCGGTTCCTTGATGGCTCTCTTTCTTCAATAACCGACATCCAAGGAGGACCCTGTCTGTTTGGCTGCCTTTGATCCCAATCTGTGCGTTCTGAAGCCAGATCTGGAATCCAGTTCCCTTCTGCTGCAGAGTCCAGTCTGGGACTTCCCCAGTGCCTGCCAGTGATGTCATCCTGGGAGCTTGATACAGTTTTGTATATATTTGTATATATTGTATCTCTTTCATTATTCCCTTTTTATTTTATTGTTAGTATTTCATTAAAGTAGTTAAGTTCTTTCTAAACTCATAGATCTCTTTATCTCTCTCCTTCCTCTCCTTGGAGCGAGAGGTGGGGGAGAGCATCTGTCATCTCGTCACTGGCTAACCCTGCCCAAACTGCGACAGGAAGGCATACACAGTCATTTCTCAAAAGATTTTACAACTGGATGTATGTGTCTGAGCACAGGAAAGACAGGGTCTACAAACTTATTTTAATGCTGAGAATAGATTAATGCACTTGTCCCAAAAAGACCGTAAAGCACTGTAGGAACAGCAACACTGTTCTCAAACAAAAGGCCTGGTCTCTGACAGCAACCAGTAACACTTCCTGGGAAGCATGGAAGAGCAAACTGATACTGAGGGCAGGATACCCTTCTAAGTCTGCGATACTTTGTGCTTGAAAGGTTTCTTAAGCAAAAAAAATACTTCTCCGTATTGAAAGAATACAAGGTGGGTGGCATTTTTTCTCCATGTAGCTGTTTGCTTGCCTTTGAACTCCTGTAAACTTTGTCCACAAAGCCTTTAACATAATTCCTCATCTCTGTAGGAATCTTGAGTACAACAAATGTGATGGCTAGGAGTTCTCTTTCTCATTGAGCTACTGCTGCTTTTCTGAGAGTAAATAATTTCATTTTTCTTTGCTTCAGTTTCCTCGTTGCTAAAACAGATGAAAATGCAATGTCCCTCTTAATGCAGATTGATGGATGAAAGGTGATGTGGAAGTGCAGTACATTCTTATTGTTACAAGGGGATGACTGTATAAGGTTAGCTGACTGGGATGAAGAAAATAATTTGAAAGTAAGCAGCAACAGGAGTAATTTGAACTGCAAAGCTGTGGGGGCACCTGAGGGCGAATTTCTTCCTTAGGGTCAGCTTTGAATTCTAGGCTGCAAAAATCTGACACCACGGATCCCCACTAAGTACGACAGGAGAAAGAGTTGATGGTGGGTGGAAACAGGGATTTTTTATCACTGGGTAATGGCTATTTGGAGAAATGCTATAATCAGAACTTAGATTTGGAAAGAAATAGGTGTTTCAGTAAATTTTGAGAGGCTTGGGGTTTTGACAATCTTCCTCTTTCTGCCCCAAGAAAAAAATACAGTGGAAACAGAATTACTGTGATAATGGGTCTGTCTCCTGTGCTTGATTTTAGATGAGGGAGGAAAGAATGCTCAGCCAGCTCAGCTATTTTAAGTACCTGTGTAACTGCTAATAGAAGTGCTTAATAACTCTTTGCCTTGTCTAAACAACTCTATGAACCTGATTACACAGGAATCAGTAAAACTAAGCTTGTGGAATGCTTTAAGTTAGCCCTTTGCTTTGAATTAGTGAATGTCTAAGTTCTGTCATTGCATTTAGCAAACAGGGGAATTAGCATGGACTCCTTCCAAAATCAGATGTGTCTGACTTCTTCATTAAAATCATTACAATCCAATCCTGCATTTGCATATCACATAGCACATGCTTCTCATTCCAGCTGTGCAGGTGAATAGGCTGGGATATTTCTTTCTGTACAGAGATTCCTTTTGAACAGAGGTTGAGTTCTGAGGTTTGTTATAAAAACAGGTATCAAATTTTTGTGTGCCTCAAGTTGGATGGACTTGTTACAATAGGGAAAGTGAGTCTTCCAGGAAGTGACTTGGTATTGGAGGGCTGTGCAGTTTCCTGAAAAGTGTTGCAGAGCTTCATTGTAACATCTGAAGAATATGCATATTCTTCAGCAAAGCACATAATCACGCCTAAGCACATTGGTGAGAAATTACGTTTTCTTGGATTGTTTGCCCTCCCGAACCCACTTTGATATCTGTTGATGTCAAAATTGGCTTCATTTTATTGGCATAGTTACATTACTGTGGTAACAATAAATGACATCACTGGAGGATGCACCCCAGCATGGGCTGGCATTCTTCTTTTCATGTGCTGGTGTTCTTCTTTTCATGTGCTGGTGTATCATGTGTTCTCAGGCTGTTTGCTGTCAGCAGAATCTCTCTGGCAGAATTCTTTACCCAGTCCCAAAGAAGCACAAGATGGAATAAAATCCAGTTTCTGTTGTTGCTAAAGTTGGCAAATATAAATCTGATAAATGTACAGAGAAAGGCAGAGCTCTTGAATGAAAAGCTGCTCTTTTTTTCTTGCGTCATATTGTTGAGACAGCATCACATTTTGGTGTTTGCCAGTGGGAATATCTATAATGGATGCATTGGTTTCAGTCAGAGAAAAGAGAATCAGGGCATCTTGGACTTCACCTTGAACCATCATCTGGCTTTGTCAGTTTACTGTTACTTTTGTTTCTAAAAGTTGAACTGGCAATAACTGCCAGCTGAATGGCCCTGAAACTGACTGAAGTCATGAGGCTAGCATCAAATTCTACTGTGAATCCAAACAGAGCTGCAAGCCGCACAGTCCTTATGCTGATAATTATATTTGTGACTCTATCTTTAAAAAGCCAGACAATCCTAGGAATTGCACCATTATCAGCTGGGGGCCTTAAAAAAATTACTTATTTAGGACAGTGGTACCTTTGTCAAAGACTTGCAGTGTAACAATGGAAGTGTTGTAATGGAAGGCTATAGGTTCATGGAAATAGAATAATTTTATGAAAATGAATAATTGAAAAATAGCACTTTTTTATTGTTATTTGGAGAGGTCTGATGAGAACACATCTGTGAGGCCCTGTCTCAGTTTCTCTTTATCTACTTTCGTCATTGCATCCCATTTAGTTTCCTTCCTACTTAGTGCAATGATAGCATATGCTTTATCTAAAGCATTCATTTATATACCTGTGTCTCAATGGGAGTATGTTCTAAAGCAGCACAGCTGGGAATCAGTTCACCTCTTTCTCTACTGGCCTTTTGTGTTATGTGATACATTTTTCTAACTCCTGATGTGATTGCCTCTCAGTTTTCCACTGCCACTCACTCTTTTATTCAAGTTTTCCCGGCTTACAAAATCATTTATCATTTAAGATAAAACCAATTAAAATTTACATGATCAAAAGAGAAGTATGAGTGACAGGGGAGGTCAATTGACCTAAAGCACAGTCCTGAATGTGTACAGCATTTTCCTTTTAAGGGAGGCAATGGGATAGGAGCATACAGAACATCTCGCGTGTTACGCTCAGGAGTATCAGCTGTGTGTGCACTTGTGTGTGTGTGAACGTGTGCGCATTTCTTAGCAAGCTTCACACTATGCAGAAGGGACTTTTCTGCATGTATTAGTTGTGCCAAATTGTCTTAGGAACCAGATCCTTAGCCTGCTTTTCTTCTCTGTCCTCTCCAAGGGCAGGAGGCACTTCCAGTAACCACAGAATGCAGCAACAGCCTCAAAACACAAGCTCCAGGGGTATCTCAGGGTTTGATTGACTTTTTTTACTGTTATTATCAAAATTATCATCCATGATATGATTTCTGCAGTGCTTAGCACACAGCTTTTTCAGATGTTGACAGTGTTCAGGGCCCTCCACACTGCAAAATTCAGGTGACAAGTGTGAGAGACTGGAACTTCAAAATAATTGTCTCAAAGCTTGCATAAGCTTCTGCAAATCGACAGCAGGCTTGCAGGCCGATAAGAAGCTTGCTTGTATCTATTTAGCACCTTCTGCAGACCATTACCAGTCACCACCCAAGACTGCCATCATCTGAAAAGGGTGTAGACCTTTGGTTATCTGAGTGGCCAGACCCTGCCTACCCTGGGGGGTCCCATTAACCCCAGACTTGCTTACATATGGAGGAGTATTCATTTTGCTTTCTTCAAGTTGTATGAAGCGACATTATTGAATTTTCAATTGAGGACCCTCTGTATTCACTGCATGACACCATATAACCTGGACTGTAATATGTATGCAAACTTTTGCTGCATGTTTTGGCACGTACTGGCTTCCGAGTGTTTAGCAGTGCCATATTGTTTAGATTAGCAAACAACTTTATGCAGACTTCTTTCAGCTAAGGAAAGGAAGGGGATGAAGGAGAGATTAATTCAGCCAGCTGAAACGTGATCAGTTTGCAAGTGGATGCTGTGAAGATCGGTGACTGTTTTTCTCTCAAGCATCATTCATGAACTGCTACTGACTTTCTCAATACGGCATGTGGCCCCGAAGCAGTACTGCCTATGTATCCTGTTTTGTCAAGATAAGCGGCAACTGCTTACGTAAGGTTCTGCATGAACAATGTGTGACAAGCGAGCGAATGGGTGCATGCAACCCTGTGTACCGTGAGAATGTCACATGGGCACAGAGGAACATGTGGTTGCTATGGATGACTGAGGGTTGGATAGGAGACATCACAGCAACTATAAAAACGATGGGAGTCAAACTCACCATGGAATTCCCCCACCATGAGAAGATCAACTGGGACCTGCGAGATGTCACTGGATCCGTGGTGGTGACTATCCTTTGTGTTAAAGTTCTCTTTGCTGATTTCCATTCTTTCCTATTTTCCTCCTATATTACTCTACCTCTTTACAAATAAAGCTTTGAGTTTTCCCAACACATATCTGGCCTCGTTTGTGCCTCGATCTCGACTGATGGTGATCATGATACAAACCTAACCTTAACATTACTTGGTGTCACGGACAGGATCGCGTCAGTCCAAGACTACTGGTGTTGGAAAAACTCTGTTGTATGCTCCCGTGTTAGTCATGGGCAGGAAAAGAGAAATAAGGTGCCTCCTGAGATGACAGAATGAGTAATGACTTGTAATTAATGGAAGAACTAAAGCTTTATTGCACTGCCCCGCAGAGCGGGGAAAATGGCAGAGTCAGGGAGTAAACATCCCTGAGTCCAATGTATTACTCAAATTTCTGGAGAAACATGCTGCAAAAATGTCCCCACCTGATTTGGAATAGGTGCAGAAAAATTGGCACAATTTACAGCATGTAACCGACGGAATGAAAGCCCTTCAAGCCAAATCCAGAGTTCGGCTGGGAAAAGGAAAGTCTGTTATATGCACTGTGCTTGGAGCTGCCTTGGTGGCAACTGTAGAACAGAGGGAACAGCAACAGTTGCTGGAGAGTCAACTTATGCAGTCCTTGCAGAACTTAGTTAATACCCTTCAGGGAAAATTAGAAGAGTGCTCTCAATCATGTCTCCTGAGGGACGCTCTTAATGAACGACTCCTTGCCGATCATCATGATGATGTAGCTAGCGTATGCAATCATTTAGCACAGAAAGGAATTAATCCCCACCCACAGACACTCTACCCCATGCTGGAATTAGAAGAGTCACCGTCCAAACTAAATAATTTGGAAGTACCCCTCCAACCCCTCATTAAGGTAGAATATGCATATGATGGAGGAGACGATTGCACCCCCCAAATCACCACAAAAGTTCCCTTTTCCGCCCTAGAGTTAGCTAAGCTGAGAAAGGACTTCGGCCGGACAGCAAAGAAGTCCGAGACAGAGTATGCGTGGAGAGTCTCGCTCTCAGGCAGGGACAAAATACTACTGAGTGAAAAGGAAGCGCGAGGATATTGGGGGCCCGGTATATTCCTAACCACTGCCAACAACCACGCACCATGGTCACTTACCCAGAGAGCCGCCAATTGGGCAGGAGGATTAGACCCCACATGACGAAGTGACCCCATAGCTATCCTAGGAAATGCTGACCAATTGGGAGAAAGTGTGCAGAAAGCAGCTTGCCTGCAGAAAATGTATGACTGGGAACGTAAGCCCGTGCAGGGATCCCCTACGATGCTCTCTGTAGATCCTGAACAGATGACCCATCTAATCCGAGGACTTCTGGATTCACTAAATACAATGGCTATTCAGTTGCAGACGCAACTTAGATCTATACCACCTTCAGAACGAGTGGTTTCTGCTCTGAAGGAAGTAGTCACACCAAGCAGGAGATGCTTTGAGAGGAAGGTGTGGATTTGGGAAGAGGTAGCACATGAATTGATTAACTAAGGGCGCTTATATGGCCCTGTTACCACTACTGGTTCCCAAATGGAAGCCAAAGCAGTAAGATGTGCAGAGTTGAAAGCACCTGAAAAGGTGTAGGATGGCCCCGCCAGAGAAAAGCAGGGGATGGCCTCTTACGAGTGAGGAACATCGAGAAAAAAGAATCTATGGATTGAGGGGTTACAGAAAGGAATTCCTAAGGCCTTGACGGACAAGCAATCCACTGAAATGTTAGAAAGGAGACCTAAGTTGAAAGGAAAAAGAGCCAAAATACAAAAAAGCCATTCCTGCGCCCCCCCATTAGGCCTGGTAGATGGTAAAGAATCGGGAAACTCCCTCCCTAGCCCCTTTTAAGTCAGCTGAGGGGTGAAAGGTGGATGTGTATTAGAAGGCTCACTGAAAATTCTCATGGGGATCTTTTGATTGCTTGCTCTGTAGGCCCCCGATCCATGCCTATCACATTTTTGGTTGACACAGGATCACAAATATCTGTCTTAAAATTAGACGATGCAGAGCAATGCAGGGTGACCCCCACCCGCAAGCAATTATTCTTGGCTGACACTTTTGGGTACATAGAGCCTCAAGTAACCACAAGGGTCCGGTGTCAATTACCGGGGGAAGAAGAGGCAGTCAAGACATGGATGGTTCTAGGATCGTTTTCCGTAAATGTAATGGGGTTAGGCATACTAAGAGGGAAGTCTTGGATTGATGATCATGGGAAAACTTGGACTTCTAGCCTTGCGCCTCTGACAATAAGGTTATTACAGACTGCTCCCCTCCTGACCCCCTCTCAGGTAACCAATGCAAAACCTTATCCCCTGCCATTAGGGACACGAGAGGGGATTGGTCCCCTGCTGGCTGACCTAAAGGAACAAAGAATTTTAGTGCCTGCCCCCTCACCCTGCAGTTCTCCAGTGTGGGTAGTGCGCAAACCAAACAGGAAATGGAGGCTGACCGTAGATTACCGTAGGCTAAATGCTAACATAGAACCTTTGACGGCAGCTGTGCTAGCTGTGCCTAACATAGCTGAGTTAATTTCTACTATCCAAGAACAGGCCCACCAAATACTTGCAACCATTGACATTAAAGATACGTTTTTCATGGTCCTGCTATAGGAAGGAGATCCTGAATGCTTTGGGTTCACTTGCAGGGGGGCAGCAATATATTTTTATGTGATTGCCGTAAGGCTATAAGCATTCCCCCACTGTAGCTCACCATGCACTAGCAGAAGAATTAGCACAAATTCCCTTGGAGGAAGGAGTCAAAATATAACAGTATACTGATGATGTCCTGATAGGGGGGGAGCAAATACCCAGAGTACAAATAATCCACGACAGAATTATTGAGCACCTACGGGCTTCAGGACTCCAAATTCCTGCTGAAAAAAGGCAACCCCCCACTTATGAAGTAAAATTCTTAGGGATCTGGTGGAAAGGAGGGATGGTCCATATTCCCCCCAAGACAATTACAAGTCTAGATCAGATAAAGACTCCAGATAATAAAAAGGAGCTGCAACGTGCTTTAGGCTTGTTAGTGTTCTGGAGGAAACACATACCTGACTTTTCAATAATTGCGCGCCCTCTTTATGATCTGCTAAGAAAAGGGGTGAGATGGGAGTGGGCACCCATACATGATGAAGCCTTACAATTACTGA
Organism: Fratercula arctica; assembly: GCA_947846985.1. Lineage (NCBI taxonomy): Eukaryota > Metazoa > Chordata > Aves > Charadriiformes > Alcidae > Fratercula > Fratercula arctica. The sequence continues at coordinate 74,490,839 of CANTUZ010000026.1, read as the reverse complement.
TCTATGAAGCTACTACTTACCAGGTGTTGGGACCCATCCATCCCACAGATCCTGTGCAGATTGAATGGGGATTTGTGAACTCAGGACTGTCAGTGCATATGTGGCAGCAAGGACCGGATGGCCCTGTGAGGCCTATAGAGTTTTACTCTCGTAGTTTCAAAGATGCCGAAAAGCGGTATTCAGTCTGGGAAAAGGGGCTCTCTAGTAAGTATGGTGCTCCAAGAGGCAGAAAGAAGCATTCCCCAACAATCATTTTAAGAGGGCCTTTTTAGATCATCAGGCCTATAGTTTCTGGTACTCCATCTCCAGAAGGAGTAGCCCAACACGGGACTGTGCGCAAATGGTACGCCCAAATTGAACATTACTGTACAGTTTTCCAAGTCACTGAAGGGACCCCCAAAATGCTCCCAGTACAAGAAGACACTGCTACCCAAGATGACTCCACACCCCCACCCCCAGTAATTCAGGTTGCTCCTACCTTTGACGAGCAACTGAAAAATGTTTGGTTTACTGTTGCTTCATCAAAAAGAGAAGGAAAAGTATGGAAATACCAAGCTGTAGCAGTACATGTGGAAACCAGAGAGCAGATAATTACAGAAGGAGAAGGGAGTGCCCAGGTAGGAGAGCTCATAGCAGTATGGAGTGTTTTTGACCGAGTAAATGACACAGACACTCCTGTATATGCCTACACTGACTCCTTTGCAGTGTTCAAAGGATGTACTGAGTGGCTCCCCTTCTGGGACAGAACAATTGGGAAGTTAATCAAGTACCAGTGTGGCAGCAGGAGAAGTGGCAAGAAATTCTAATGAAAGCCAAAAAGGGCACCTTTTTAGTTGGATGGGTAGCTTCTAATCAGCAAAGTAGTACTCCTGCCAGCATTTGGAATAATAAAGTAGATGAATTAGCTCGGTTAGCCCCATTATCAGCGGAAGCCTCAGAGGAAAAATGGGATAGGTTATTAGAATGGAGGAATTTAAAAAGAGGACACACAGGAGCCCAAGATCTCTACAAGGAAGCCATTAGTTGGGGATGGCCAGTAACTAAAGAAGCCTGTCGCACTTGCATTTCTGCCTGTGAACAGCATAAAGTCTGTTTGGACCGCCACCCGATGGACAGACACCCCTGCATATTAGAGATGGAAAGGGTCTTTGGGAAGTATGGCAAGTTGACTATACAGGACCCTTGAGAAAATCAGAAGGGAAGTTATTATGTTTTAGTAGAGGTAGAAGTAGTGTCAGGTCTTGTGCAAGCGGAAGCATTTGCATGAGCAACTGGCGAAAATATAGTAAAAGCCCTAAAAATGTGGTTTAGCTCTCTTTCTAAGCCCACATCAATAGAATCAGACAATGGCTTTCATTTCACAGCTAAAATCATACAAGAAGGGGACAAAGAAGAAGGAATTACCTGGGTGTTTTACACACCCTATTACCCGCAAGCCAATGGAACAGTAGAAAGAAAAAATGGACTTCTCAAGCACTTTCTTAAGCCTCAGGAGCCAGCGTGGTCCGAATGACTCTGGGACGCGGTTAAATGTGTGAATGACAGATGGGGGGTTAGTGGGTGCCCTAAACTTACTGCCTTCTGTCCACAAGCCCCAGATTTAATACCCAATTTAAGTTGTCCAGATCATTCTCAAAATCCATCTCACTTCCCAAGACAGCCTTCCTAGTAGACCTTCCTACAGTGGGAAATGTATCCCTAGTGCTAGAGACCCCAACAAATATCTATGCTTGGTAAGCAAAAGATGCCCATGGAAAAACATATAAAATCAGCACGTGATGGATCGTACCATCTTTTTGATGTTGGTTCATTAGTATGAACTGAGCAGCCTTTCTTGTCTTTTCTTTCCACAGGTCATGTGTCACTACAGGAGGACTGAAGACCCAGAGTACTGATGCAAGCATTCTACTCAGGCCTTAGCCTATGTGTTTTGTTAACTGGCATAACTGTTTTAATAGTATGGGGGTGTTGCCTCTACCTATACAGATATATATGTTGTCCATATTGTGCCTTGTCCTGGTCCACGGGACCAGAAGCGAGAGTAATCAGAACCTCGTGTGGGAATTAATTCAAGGGTTCACCAGAATATGGAATCATAGTGACCAAGGATTATGTATTGCCCTACCCCAGTCCTCAGAACAAAGAATAAGATTCTTCACTACTCCCATAGATACTAAGTTCCTTTTAAATTTTACTCAAGGCATTCTGTCAGCTCCAGACTATCAAGATGAGATTTGGTGCCATGACGAAGCCAATCAAACTTGCTGCCTAGAATGGTGACTCTTGCCTCTTCCTGAGGGAGTCAAAACTACTTGGCACCCTAGTCAGCAAAATATTTGGAACCTGACAGGACCTGATTTTGGCCAAAGCATTTGTCCAGTGACTGAACCTTCTTGGAACCTGACCACGCCCCAGGATGATCCTGAAGCTTGGCCAGGGTTCTGTCTAAAAGAAGGAAACTGGACTCGAGATGTGGCAGGATCTAATACTTTTGACAAGGTCAGAAGGAATCGTACCTGTTTCTCCTACCCTTTTTGATCCCCTCTTTAGCCCCCCTCCAGACTATTATGAAGCCCCAACTGTATTAAATTTTACTATCCCATGGTGTAACCACCTCCCAGAGACCATCGGCTCCCAGACACCGAACATTAACAAAACAATGTGGTGATAGTCTCTTTCTAAATTTAACTTCACTTCATTTTCCACCTGCTCTGATCGTAGACAAGATAACTCCCCCCTTTTCCATTCTCAGTGAGTATTAAACTGCTCAACTGGACTTGGACCTTGAGAACGTGAAATGTGGCACCTAGCAGTACTTCAAATGTTGGTGCAGGATAATGTGCATATGTAACCGCTTCTCCTGGTTATGGTGGGAGATGAACGATAGTCATAATTGTAATCAAACATTTTCCTTTACTAAACTCACTAATGCAAAAAGATGTGGGCTCCCTTGGCTACATTACCCTATGAAACATAGGAATGCCTACAGTCAATCCCCGTTGCAGTTTCATGACAATACTGATCAATAAGATTGCAGATCCACTTGGTACGCTGCTCCCTTGAAGCTAGCTTGGGGATGCTCAAATGGGAAATTCCAGTCATACTTGAATTTAGTAGACCACGCAGGTCTTAAATGTGGAATTGTACTGCCACCTTTATGTCCAAATTGATTGTTCAATGGAACCACCCCTCATAGAAAGAAAGTTGCCTCCAGCCCAAGCCCTGCACTTCCATACTAGCTGGCCAGATTATTATTCTACAGGTCCCTAGTGCTGCAATCTGTCTTCACGCCTAGCACCTTAGTTACTCAAACTGGAGCTGCACTCCAAAAACCTTGCTTGGAAAGTGCATATCCTCTCCAATTGGACCGTAAAAGTGCTAGGAGAAATTAATGCTCAACTACAACAAGTTAGTAAGATAGCATTACAGAACTTTAGACTTGCTACTCTTAGAAAAGAATGGAGTATGTGGTATGTTAAACTTGTCTATCGTGGAATGTTGTATCACTATACACAATGCCAGTACCACAATTGAAAAAGCGCGAGCCAAGATGAAAAAAATCTCTGACCAAACAGGACAACTGTTCTAATCGCTGACACCGTAGACTGGTTTGTTAGTGAATGATGGGCAAACTGGTTAAACTCTCTTGTATTGATGGGGTGGGTAGCTTGGCTCACGAGAATTGGAATAATTGTATTAATCGTCTTGTTTTTTATGGGTGGGATTGGCATTGTAAAATCTATGATTAACAGCTTACTAGCTTCTCTTTCTTCGCTTTCACACCCTTTTGTTCGATACGTTCACGTCACCACCGTTGAAGACTCCTACTTCAACATGCCATGGAACGATGCTTGAGCCATGGGGTGGTGTGAAGGTTGCTGACTGTTTTTGTGTCAAGCATCATTCATGAGCCGTTACTGTCTTTCTCAATACCGCTTATGGCCCCAAAGCAATACCGCCCATGTATCCTGTCTTATCAAGGTAAGCAGTAACTGCTTACGTAAGGTTCTGCATGAACAGCGTGTGACAAGCGAGCGAACGGGTGCGTGCAACCCTGTGTACCGTGAGAACGTCATGTGGACACAGAGACATGTGGTTGCTATGGATGACTGAGGGTTGGATAGGAGACATCACAGCAACTATAAAAACGATGGGAGTCAAACTCACCGTGGAATTCCCCCCAAAGAGAAGATCGACTGGGACCTGCGAGATGTCACTGGATCCCTGGTGGTGACTATCCTTTGTGTTAAAGTTCTCTTTGCTGACTTCCATTCTTTCCTATTTTCCTCCTGTATTACTCTACCTCTTTACAAATAAAGCTTTGAGTTTTCCCAACCAATACCTGGCCTCATTTGTGCCTTAGTCTCAACTGGAGATGTCGCTGGATAAGTGCATTAATGCAGCCAGAGTGAATATTCTTAAGTTTGCTAGTTTACAACCATCACTGCAGCAGCGGCACTAATGGTTTTGTTTCAAAGGTGGCTGACATTCAGTGGGCAACCTGAGAGTTTTCATCCTGATCTGGCTACAAGGCACCGCTATGAAGGACTCCTGGCTCATCTTTTTCACAGAGGCTGCCAGAAATCACTCCATAGACCCTTTGGAAGTGACGAAGCAGGTTGCAGAGTTCTGTAAAATAACAGAAAATCAATTTTACACATAAGGGAAGTTGAAAAGACCTGCTTGGGTCAGAGAGGCACTGGGCACTGGACTGGGAACTTTTGGCCTCACATACGTGGTAGTGCCTACAGTCAGGTTGTAACGGGATGATATGCCCCAGCCAGCAACGTGGGGCACAGGACCTGTGAGGCACAGGTTTTCGCCCCAGTTCCTCCTGCCCCAGGTAAAGGGACCTCACCTTTATTTCTCCTCCCAGCCACCATCTAGGTCTTTGGGAAACGCAGAAGGAACCGGACTCTCACAGCTTCTCTGTTGCAAAGATCAGCAGTAGCTGACTCTCTGGCCTATGCCTGCTGGCACGGTTTCTGATCACCCCTGAATACAAGTCATGGAAACAACCTTAGTTGGAGGTTTGTGTCTTTTCCAATCCTGTTGCTACCCATAAAGAAACGTTTGAAGTATCTTTGAAGCTTATGAACCCTATGAAGTCCTCACTCTTGATGGGTATATGTGGACCAAACTCACCCATCTTGTAATTCAATTTGTTATTTCAAGACTGTCGTGTGACATGCTCTCTATCTAGCTATTTATGCCTTCAGACTGTATAACTCAGTGGAAACGACTGAAGCTTGCTAGCACAGTACCCTTCAAGTGATGTAAGACAGAAGGAGAAGACAGAATGTAAGACAGAAGGAGAAGACAGAGTTCAAGTTCAAGGTCGTGGGCGGTACTCACAAATCAACAAGAAGTAAAATTGCAGCCTTGGACTTCAGGAGGGCTAACTTTGACCTCTTCAAGAAACTGCTTGGAGAGATCCCATGGGCTAGGGCTCTGGAAGGCGGGGGGCTCAAGAGCTGGTTGGTATGCAAACACCCTTCCTCCAAGCTCAGGATCGGTGCATCCCCAAGAGCAAGAAATCAGCCAAGGGACGCAGGAGATCTGCATGGTTGAGCAGGGAGCTTCTGAGAAAGCTCAAGTGGAAGAAGGAAGTTTACAGTAAGTGGAAGAAGGGACTGACTGCTTGGGAAGATTACAAGAATGCCGCTAGAGTGTGCAGGGATGAAACGAGGAAAGCCAAGGCCTCCTTGGAATTAAACCTTGGCAAGGGATGTCAATCTCAACAGGAAGGGCTTTCTCAACTGGAGGCAAAAGGAAAACTAGAGAAATTGTGGGGCCACTGTTGAACGAGACAGGAGCCATGGTGACAGAGGATGCGGAGAAGGCGGAGTTACTGAATGCCTCCTTTGCTTTGGACTTTACTGCTTGGCCCAGCCCTCAGGAGTCCCAGACTTTGGAGAAAGTAGCAGGGAAAGAGGAAGGCTTCCCCTTGGTTGAGGAGGATCAAGTGAGAGGTCAATTAGGTCAATTAGACATCCGCAAGTCCATGGTTCCCGATGGGATGCACCCATGAGTGCTGAGGGAGCTGGCAGAAGTCATTGCCGGGCCACTTTCCATCATCTTTGAAAGGTCCTGGAGAACAGGCGAGGTGCCTGAGGACTGGAGGAAAGCCAATGTCATTCCAATCTTCAAAAAGGGCAAGAAGGAGGAGCCAGGGAACTACAGGCCAGTCAGCCTCACCTCCATCCCTGGAAAGATGATGGAACAGCTTGTTCTGGGCGTCATCTCAAGGCACGTGGAGGAAAAGAAAGCTATCAGAAGTACTCAACACGGATTCACCAAGGGGAAATCATGTCTGGCTAATCTGATAGCCTTCTCTGATGGCATGACTGGATGGATAGATGAGGGGAGGGCGGTGGATGTTGTCTACCTTGACTTCAGCAAGGCGTTGGACACGGTCTCCCACAGCATCCTCATAGAGAAGCTTAGGAAGTGTGGGTTGGATGAATGGACAGTGGGGTGGATAGAAAACTGGTTGAAAGGGGTCGTGATTAGGGGCACAGAATCTAGTTGGAGACCAGTGACAAGTGGTGTTCCCCAGGGGTCAGTACTGGGTCCAGTCCTCTTCAATATATTCATCAATGACCTGGATGAGGGGATAGAGTGCACCCTCAGCAGGTTTGCTGATGACACAAAGCTGGGAGGGGTGGCTGACACAGCAGAAGGTTGTGCTGCCATTCCGTGAGATCTGGACAGGCTGGAGAGTTGGGCGGAGAGGAATCTTATGAAATTCAATAAGGGCAAGTGTAGGGGGCTGCATGTGGGGAGAAATAACCCCATGCACCAGTACAGGTTGGGGGCTGACCTGCTGGAGAGCAGCTCTGTGGAAAGAGACCTGGGCGTCCTGGTGGACAACGGGATGACCATGAGCCAGCAATGTGCCCTTGTGTCCAAGAAGGCCAATGGCATGCTGGGGTGCATCAAGAGAAGTATGGCCAGCAGGTCAAGGGAGGTTATCCTCCCCCTGTCCTCTGCCCTGCTGAGGCCACATCTGGAGTACTGTGTCCAGTTCTGGGCTCCCCGGTTCAAGAAGGACAGGGAACTACTGGAAAGGGTGCAGCAAAGGGCTGGAGGTGGAAGAGGAGGAGGTGGTGGAGTCTCCGTCTCCGGAGACATTCAAAACAAGCCTGGATGCATTCCTGTGCAACCTGCTCTGGGTGACCCTGCTCTGGCAGGGGGTTGGAGTAGATGATCTCCAGAGGTCCCTTCCAACTCTACCATTCTGTGATTCTGTGATTCTGTGACATGTATAACTGCACACCCAGCACCGTGGGGACCATTTGTAAATTCGCAGATTTACTTCCTCCAGGTGGCTAGATGCTGTAACGTTGAGCATGTCCTTGTCATTTGAGATACGCTCTCAGGATGGAGGCCTGTCCTTGTAGACATGCAGATGAAACAACTGTTGCGAAAACCAATTGCAGAGGGAACTCATTTTTGAGAACCAGTGTCCTTGTGCCCATCACTCCCAATCAGTGGGGCCATAGAGAGGAAAAACTCTGACTTAAAACCAAATTGGCAAAAAGTCTGTGCAGAGGGTGGCCTGAAATATTTGCACGTGTTTGCCTCTCCCATTGATGTAGACGAGAGGAATTGTGAACAGAAAACAGGGGCTGTCACCTCATGAGATTTTAATGGGCAGACCCACGTGGCCAACTTACACAGCACCCTTCATTCTCACGCAGTCAAAATTAAAACTAACAGTTACTGCTCTTCTAAAATAAAAAAGAAGTGCTTGGGCTAATGCCTGTATGTGATTATAAAAGCCAGAGGCAGGAAGAGATGATGGGACAGCACGGCGCATGTGGTGATCGATCCTGGGCTCCCCAGAGTCATGGGCAGGGCGTCTGCAGCCCTTCTACCCTGCTCTGGAGGGACAGAAACTGCACTCCTTCCTGCGTCTGTAGGATCAGGCTGTGGAGCGCCGAGCGAGGATTCTTCTGGTGCTGGGTGGTGCTTTGGGGGCTGCCGTCGGCAGCTCTCAGTGCCTGTCCCGGAGCCACTCCCTGTGTTTCCCGGCCCTGCCTGGTTCAGGCAGCCGGGCACCGCGGGACACGCTCGCAGCGGCGGAGGTGAGCTATGGGGGAAACGTGCCCCCGGGGTGGCCGTGGGGCAGGCGGTGGGGCTGGGGGAGCCGGCAGGGTGTCCTTCTCCAGGGGCTGGGCATTTCTTCCTCCCCTCCCTGGGACAGTCAGTGACGGTGGCCTCTCTCCATTTTGCAGCACCTGATACCCTTTGGCAGCTCCGTCACCAGCGAGGGGGAGCAGCTCTTCGTCCTCAGCTCTCCCCAACACAAAGATGGCCATGGGGACAGAGTGGAGCTGCTCCATCTGCTGTGATATTCAAAAGGGCATCGTCGTCGTGCAGCCATGCCAACACCAGTTCTGCCTGGGCTGCATCCTGTGGTGGGCAAAAACATCACTAAATTGCCCACTCTGTAGAGGACGGATGGAGGAGGTCAGGTTTTCCGTGCGGGGAGACAATGACTATTTAGAGTGTGTCATCACGTCCTCGGAAGAGTCACCACAGGACAGCAGCCAGGCAGGCAGAGCTCCCACCGGCCTGGCCAACAGCAGCACCCATCGCCCCGCGGCGTCTCCTCCATCCGCTTCACAGGGGACGCCGCTGCCGGAAGAGCAGGGGGCTGCAAGGACAGAGGCCAGGGCTACCGTGGGTGGCCTCCTGCCTGAGGTTTGGGCACAACTTTTCCGCCGAAACAAGCATCTGCTCAACCCCGTGCTGCCCTGGCTGCGCCGGCAGCTGGAGGCAGTATTTGGGGAAGAGTGGTGGCTGGCAATAGGAGCAGAAAGCGTGATCCTGCAGGCCCTCTGCTTGTGCGGACTGGACGAGGAGGCCGTGGTGCAGCAGCTGCAGCCTGGCCTGCAGGAACATACAGCGCCGCTGGTCCATGGCCTCATCGATGTCATCGTGCATCGGTGCAGCGAGGAGGCCCGAAGGCTGCTGCGCACCCTTGCTGCTGGGGAGGAGGAGGACGACGGCCATGCGGCCAGCCCCAGCCCCAGCAGCTCCAGCTCCAGCAGCTCCAGTTCCACCAGATCCAGCTCCAGCAGCTCCAGCAGCTCCCGAGAGGAGACTCCTGCCCCCCAACCGGCCTCCAGCAGCCCTGAGGACTCTGATGTCGAGGAGCGCCCCAGCACATCACAAGCCGCTCTGCGCAGGGCTCCCGGCTGCCCCCCATCTGCGCCCGTCCCTGCGGAGCAGGAGCAGCCCTGGGAGGAGCCGGAGGAGACAGCGGTGGCAGGTCCCTCTGCCCAGGGCGGCAGCCGCAGCCCCTCCGCTCCCGGCCGGGGCAGGCCTCGCTCGCCCAGGGGACCCCGGCGCCCCCCAAAGAGGAGGGCCCCCAGCCCCCAGGACTCTCTCCAAATCCACAAGAGGCTGCCCTGCCAGCAGCACTAGTGGTGCTCCAGCAGCCCTCCCTTCCACAAAAAGGAAATAAAATCCCATTTCCCTGACACGATCTCTGGGTGCCGCTTTCTGACCCTTCTCCTGCTGCCTCTCCCTGTCCCCACCGCGGGTGGCACCAGCCTGCTGGGGGGCACGGCCATGGGCCCCCGCAGGCCCCACGCCATGTTGGTGCTGCCTCCTCCCACAGCAAATCCTGCTGCAGCCGCGCACCCGCAGCGCAGCTGGTGCCGAGGGCAGAGCGGGCAGGAGGGGAAGCTGCTTTGGCCACAGGTCCCACGCCCTCGGCCTCCATCCAGTCCCTCTCTCTGCCCAGCTACCGGCACTTCTGGTCTGGTTTCTCTCCGCTCTCTGACATTGGCCAGGCCAACCTCGCTACGGGGAGGGCTGTCAAGGAGGCACAGACAACGTCAGGGAAGTGAGATAAGAAATATTGAAATATCACCAGAGGAGAAGAGATAAGGAGGATGGTACTTGGGAGGATGTAGATTTTGACAAGAGGCACGTGTTCAAATGTTACCTCTTTGCATATACCCTGTGCCCTTACATTCTCCTCAAATGACACAGTTACGGTACCAGGAGGGCTTTGGTGGAGAGGTGTCATCTTCTAAACTGAACCCTATCAGCACTAGCTCTGAGAGAAAGTACAGTGATGGTTGGATTGGATCGGCTGTGTTGGTTTTGGCTTCTGTGGGATGGGTTGAGCTGATTTTTTGAGCACAAGAGAAAGGCATGTCACTCACAGGACACGGAGGGATTCAGCTCTCCCTGTTAATGCCTTGCCTTTGTGGAAGGGCTCAGATGAAAATTGCTTGCTTTGCCTGGAAATAAGGTGAGCTAGCGGCACGCCGCAATTTCTTAGCCTTGTAGAGAGCACCGCTGAGGAGCAATACAGCCACGCCATCTGCCCAACACAGGTTGTAGCAGGCTGAGCAAGAAAAGCATAGGATCTCTCTGTAATGAAGCCTGAATGCATTGTGCTAAGCACTCACCCGCTCTCCTGTGCATCCTGAAGGAGAAGGATCTGCCCTACGAGCCAGCTGGGAGAAAGGGAGTCTAGGGTCAGCCTCTGTTCAGCCACTGTGTCCCTCCGTGCAGTTAGCCTTACGATAACCGCAAGGCTTCAAAGGAAGATGATGCTGACTGCTGCTAATGAAAATGAAGCCCCTGAATATTTGCGTAGGTTCAGTTCTTAAATGCTGCATTTTTCTTCATGCATGCACAGTTGGTATGCGTGTGCCTTCTCCATGCCCTTTATTTCGTCCCAGCTAGACTACAGGTTTTTTACGGCTGGATTTCTTTTTCTTCTCTATGAGTACATATAGGAAAGTGCAAAGCTCTCAACAAAAGCCTTATAGCCCAGCCACGGGGCAGGCAAAAGTGAGGGCACTGTGATTTTTAAACATCTGAGCCGACTTCAACATTTATACCAGTTCTGAGGGGGAAGGGAGCAGAAGTGGAGCTTGAAGACAGAGGAACATAAAAATTGTGGGATCCTAACTTTTCTCAGAGTGACCCGTACAGCACAGTAAGCATTATTTTTTGGTCTAGAAAGTATAAAGATGTACCCAAATTACATGGCTACTCAGCCTCAGGAGTTTGCTATTACACTGTGGTATCTCAAAAATCTCAGTGCAGAAGCCAGTTCGTAACAATTTTTGTTCTTGCAAGACTCTTGATGTTGGTAGAAAAATCAGTAGGTAACTCCTTTCATCCACTGGCTGTACTGTATTAATAATCTTAAGAGACCAACGATTTGGGGTTTCATTCCTACCTAAGAAGCAGTTTCCTCAAAAGAATAGGTGAAGGAATATCCTAACAGCCTTCTACCAGTCAACTCAGGAGATTAACAAGATACCAAAAATAAACCTTCCAAATGAATTTCCCGACATGTTCCCCTCCCTCCACTCCTCATGGTTTTTGAGGAGCTGGAATTAATCAGCAGCCTCCTGCTCCTTGCTCGAGTGCCCCGGGGGTGCAGCACTGTCCTCAGACAGGTTTTCCACTGCCATCTGCTGTCCTTTAGATGGTGTTTTAGCTTCTACAACTACAAGCTTCTACGGCTCAAGGCTTGCGCTAGATGCTGTGAAGCAGTTGTGAACCATCGTCAGTCACCACTGCCTCTGAGTTGCCCGATGCTCCACGTCCCTGCAGGCGCCTGCCAAAGCACTGGGAAGTGATCTGCTTCATCTCCCCTCTCCCTCAGCCTCTGTGAGCCTTCACTCCCACTTCCAAGTGATTTAACCCTACCTTCCCTGGGACACGCCTGTCAGGCCCAACAGAACCTGCTGACTTAAGGGGTAGGGAACAATGGTGACAAGTTCCTGCCATCATCAGGCATATCTCCTCCATGACCACCCCACCTTCCCAGCTGCCCTTGAATAATAGGTGCAAAGCTCTGCAAGTGGAACCAAACAGGACAAGGACGATGGTTCATCTAGGCGGGAAGTGTTGCCAAGGTTAAGCTGCCCTATGCCCTGCATCAAAACTGCTTCCATAAAGAGAAATGGTCATTGTCATAGGAGACTCTCTCCTGAGTGGAAGAGAAAGCCCAATATGCCGACCTGATCCACTTTTTAGGGAAGTCTGCCGCACCCCTGGGGCTCAGATTACAGATGTGGAGGGAAAGCTTCCTATCCTGGTATGGCTCTCAGATTATTATCCATTGTCGATTTGCCAGACAGGCAGTGATGAAGTTGCAATAAGAAGTCCAAGGGATCAAGAGAGATTTCAGGGCCTTGGGATGACTGGTTAAGGGATCAGGAGTACAAGTGGTGTTCTCCTGTATCCTTCCAGTTGCAGGGAAGGAGGAGGGAAGAAACAGGAAGAGCCAGCAGATTGATAAATGGCTCCAAGCCTCTCTCCAACCAGCAGCATTTTGGGCTTTTGGAACATGAGTCAGTCTACGTGACACCAGACCTCAGGGCAACAGGTGGGGTACATATGTAGCAAAGGGGGAAAAGGATCTTTGCGCAGGAGTTGGCGGGGTCATTGAAAGAGCTGTAAACTAGATTTGAAGGGGGAAAGGGATAAAACTAGTCTCACTAGAGGTGAGCCTGGGGGCGGCATGCCAGTGTTTGAGGGACAGCATGCTAGTGAAGTCCTTCAGTCTGCTCCATGATGTGCTGAGTACACTGGAGCACATTTTAAATGTCCCTGTACTAACGCACGCAGTACCCTAGCCATCTCAGTGGAGGCAGGGGATGGAGATCCACAGGGCAGCAAAGACACAAGGCTTATTGATGAGTTAGAAACCACGGAAGCACCGGAGAACCCCACAAAAAAGGGGCAGCCCAACTAAAGTGGAGCTGGAAGACACTGTGCAGATTGAGACCTGTGATGAAGCTGCAGTCACGGAAACATGGTGGGTTGACTCACACAACTAGAGTGCTGCAATAGATGGCTACAAACCCTTCAGAAGAGATAGGCAAGGAAGGAGAGGTGGTGGGGTAACCCCATATATTAGGGAGTGTTTTGACTGTCTAGAGCTTGACGATGGTGATGAACGAGTTGAGTGATTTCTGCTGACATTGGCCAGGGCAACCTTGTTATGGGGAGGGCTGTCAAGGGGGCACGGACAATGGGCAGGGAAGTAAGACAAGAAATATTGAAATATCACCAGAGGAGAAGAGACAAGGAGCATGTACTTGGGAAGATGTAGGTGTTGACAAGAGCCATGTGTTCAAATGTCACCTCGACGATGAAAGAGTTGAGTGTTAATGGGATGGAATCAGGGGAAGGGCCAAGAAGGCAGATGCCGTGGTGGGAATCTGTTACAAACCACCCAACCAGGATGAAGAGGCAGATGAAATACTTTATGAACAACTGGGAGAAGTCTCACAATCACTAGCCCTTGTTCTCGTGGGGGACTTCAACTTACCAGGTGTCTGATAGAAATACAGTAATCAGGAAATACAGGAAACAGTCTAGGAGGTTCCTGAAGTATGTTGAGGATAACTTCCAACTTCTTTGATTATTCTTACATGTGAGTACAGTAGTCTATAGGAAGGTATTTAGCAAAGGAAATTCTGGCAAGATAAAGCTTCATTTCCATATATTGGTTCAGATGTCTTCTCTCATGTGTTCTGTTACACTGCATTGTAAACAATAACTATTTATAATGGAATTAAACTGCAATATTTTGACTGACATGTCTAAAAACATTACTTTCCAGTGCTTTCAGATATCATGGTTGCATTGTAAAGTGAAATGAAATGAAAGATTTCTTTACAAGCTGGATGGGGTAACCCACCATAGGGATTTCTAAATGTGAAGAAATACAGCCCCATTTCCTGCCCTGTGAATTTTCAGATTTTTGGGACTTTTGTTCCAGAGAAGCACAAGCGTGGTATTGTGCTCAGTGAGGTCTTTAATGTCTTACGCATCCGTGACGGTGAGTGAAATGGATGTGCAGAATTGGTGGGCAGCTGACCGACCACCTTAACGCCAGCTCAAGACGAGCAGTGGCACTGAGAGCTCTGGAGTCATTCTGGGTTTCTATCAGTGGCAGGAAAGGCTGGTTTGATGCGAGGCAGAGTCTTTCACAGTGACAGCACCTCTTGGTGGTCACCGTGCTCCATTCTCCACCTTCCCTTTCCGTAACAGCCTACTGTTCTTCCAACCTCCACCTACCCTTTGACAAATGTATCTTCTAATTTCCCTTGGGGCAGTTTTCATTGAATTCCTCATTATGGGTGTGCCAATATGCCCTAGAGGGAGTGGATTCTGGTGTGAATTACAGCTGCTATTTGCAGACTGTGCTGCAGACCAGACCTGGGGGCAGCAGCCACCAAAGACCACCCGCAGCCAGCCATGGTCTCTACCCGACGGCTGCAGCGTCCTGCCTCTTCTGCGCTCGCCAGAGCAGACGCGGCCGTACAACCTGAGCTCCCGTGGAAGCACGCAGCCACCCGGGTCGCTGGCTGCAGGGAGTGCCGTCACCTCTCAGGGCTAGTGGATGGTGGAAGAGGTGACAGCTGCGCGAGGTGCGACCAGGTGCATGATCTGCTCAGCCTGGCAGCAGAGCTAAAAGAGGAAGTAGAAAGGCTGAGGAGCATCAGGGGGAGCGAGAAAGAAATTGATTGGTGGAATCAGATTCTGACCTCCCTGAGTTAAAAACCAGAAGAGCCCCCAAAACAACCCTGAGCTAAAGGAGATCTGGTACCTTCTCCCTGCCAGGCTGAAGGCAGTGGCCAAAAGGAGGCTAGTGAATGGAGGCTAGTCCGTACTAGGGGAGGCAAGTGAACTCCCTCCTTGCCCACATCCCCTACAGGTGCCTCTGCGCAACAGGTACGAGGCTCTTGAGGAAATAGACCAACCCATGGATGGCATGGAAGGTGGTTTGGCTACACCAGAAGTGATGCTGGGACCAGCAAGGCCTACCCCCAATTTAAAAATGGCCTCTGAAAGGAAGAAGAGGCGAGCTATAGTAGTAGGAGACTCCCTTCTGAGGGGAATAGAAGGCCAGATATGCCGGGCAGACCCTCTTGAGTGGGAGGTACGCTGCCTCCCCGGGGCCTGGGTCAGGGACATCACTCGAAAACTTCCCAGCCTGGTGTGGCCCTGGGACTACTACCCGCTGTTGCTCTGTCACATGGGTGGCGACGAGGTGGCAACACGTAGCCCCAGAACAATCAAGAGAGACTTCAGGGCCTTGGAAAGTTTAATAAAGGAGTCTGGGGCACAGGTTATCTGTTCTTCTGTTCTCCCAGTTACAGGCAGGGACACTGTAAGAAACAGACTTGTGCAATCTGTCAACACCTGGCTCCATGGCTGGTGTCACCACCACAGTTTTGGGTTTTTCGACAATGGGATGGCCTATACGGCACCAGGCTTGTTGGCATCGGATGGAGCTCATCTTTCTGAAAGGGTGTTCGCTCATAAGCTAGTGGGGCTCATTGGCCAGGGCTTTAAACTAGGCTTTTTGGGGGACGGGGATGCTACCAGGCTTGCTTGTGACAAACCAAGGGACAAAGAGCTCCTGGACAAGCTCAAAAGCGAAATGGAGGCCTACAGAGGATGGAAGCAAGGACAGGTTGACTGGGTGGAATACGGAGAAACTATATCTGAGTGACCAGGAACCAGATGAGGCAATCTAAAGCCCAGATAGAATTAAATCTGGCTAGGGGCATCAAGGATAACAAGAAAAACTTCTATAAGTACATCAGGGGTAAAGGCAAGACTAGGGAAGATGTGGGCCCTCTTAGGAAGGAGACAGGAGACTTGGTCACCCAGGATATGGAGAAGGCTGAGGTGCTGAATGACTTTTTCGCCTTGGTCTTCACTGGCAAGGGCTCCAACCGCACCACCCAAGTTGCAGCGTGCAAAGTCAGGGTCTATGAGAATGAAGAACGGCCCACAGTAGGAGAGGATCAGGTTGGGGGCAATCTGAGGAACCTGAAGGTGCGTAAGTCCATGGGACTGGATGAAATCCATCCACGGGTCCTGAGGCAGCTGGCAGATGATGTTGCCAAGCTGCTTTCCATTATATTTGAAAAGTCATGGCAGTCTGGTGAAGTTCCCGCTGATTGGAAAAGGGGAAACATAACCCCCATTTTCAAAAAGGGAAAAAAGGATGAACCAGGGAACTACAGACTGGTCAGTCTCACCTCTGTGCCTGGCAAGATCATGGAGCAGATCCTCCTGGAAACTCTGGTAAGGCACATGGAAAATAAGCAGGTGATTGGTGACAGCCAGCATGGCTTCACCAAAGGCAAATCGTGCCTGACAAATTTGGTGGCCTTCTATGATGTTGCCACAGCATTGGTAGATAAGGGGAGAGTGACCTGGCCAACAGCAGCCCCCCACCGCCCCACGCGTCTCCTCCATCCGCTTCACAGGGGACGCCGCTGCCGGAAGAGCAGGGGGCTGCAAGGACAGAGGCCAGGGCTACCGTGGGTGGCCTCCTGCCTGAGGTTTGGGCACAACTTTTCCGCCGAAACAAGCACCTGCTCAACCCCGTGCTGCCCTGGCTGCGCCGGCAGCTGGAGGCAGTATTTGGGGAAGAGTGGTGGCTGGCAACAGGAGCAGAAAGCGTGATCCTGCAGGCCCTCTGCTTGTGCGGACTGGACGAGGAGGCCGTGGTGCAGCAGCTGCAGCCTGGCCTGCAGGAACATACAGCGCCGCTGGTCCATGGCCTCATCGATGTCATTGTGCATCGGTGCAGCGAGGAGGCCCGAAGGCTGCTGCGCACCCTTGCTGCTGGGGAGGAGGAGGACGACGGCCATGCGGCCAGCCCCAGCCCCAGCAGCTCCAGCTCCAGCAGCTCCAGTTCCACCAGATCCAGCTCCAGCAGCTCCAGCAGCTCCCGAGAGGAGACTCCTGCCCCCCAACCGGCCTCCAGCAGCCCTGAGGACTCTGATGTCGAGGAGCGCCCCAGCACATCACAAGCCGCTCTGCGCAGGGGTCCCGGCTGCCCCCCATCTGCGCCCATCCCTGCGGAGCAGGAGCAGCCCTGGGAGGAGCCGGAGGAGACGGCGGTGGCAGGTCCCTCTGCCCAGGGCGGCAGCCGCAGCCCCTCCGCTCCCGGCCGGGGCAGGCCTCGCTCGCCCAGGGGACCCCGGCGCCCCCCAAAGAGGAGGGCCCCCAGCCCCCAGGACTCTCTCCAAATCCACAAGAGGCCGCGCTGCCGCCAGCACTAGCGGGGCTCCAGCAACCCTGCCTTTCAAAAACGGAAATAAAATCCCATTTCTACAACACGGTCTCTGGGTGCTGCTTTCTGACCCTTCTCCTGCTGCCTCTCCCTGTCCCCACCGCGGGTGGCACCAGCCTGCTGGGGGGCACGGCCATGGGCCCCCGCAGCCCCCGCGCCATGTTGGTGCTGCCTCCTCCCACAGCAAATCCTGCTGCAGCCGCGCACCCGCAGCGCGGCTGGTGCTGAGGGCAGAGCGGGCAGGAGGGGAAGCTGCTTTGGCCACAGGTCCCACGCCCTCGGCCTCCATCCAGTCCCTCTCTCTGCCCAGCTACCGGCACTTCTGCTCTGGTTTCTCTCCACTCTCTGACATTGGCCAGGCCAGCCTCGCTACAGGGAGGGCTGTCAAGGAGGCACAGACAAGGAGCAGGGGCGTGTGAGCCAGAGGCAAGCCTTTGGGTAATTGTATTCGGCAGCTACAAAGTGGTTTCTGCCAGCCCAAGTGTATACTGGAAAAGACAAGTCCTCCAGCTTCCACGTCTTGTATTTCACTCCTCATTTGGCTAATAGAGAAAGGGATGGAGAAGGGTGCAGTCATGCCACAGTGCAAAACAACTCTGCTAGAGCTGATACTCATCTTCTGTATGCTCCTGGCTCCTATTCCTGGGTACAGTGATTTGTATTGATAAGAGCTCATGAATAGGGAAGAAAAAGGTTTTCTTTGCCTTACAGTGGCTTCCCCTCAGGACCCTGGTTTTTCATTTTCTCTCCAAGGCTCTGCCTTCTTGGGGCACCACTGCCCATTGCCCCTGGCCAACCTGCATGGGGACTCTGTTGTCCCCTTGCTCTTCCCATCCAGCCCCTCCATATGGCAGTCCTGCTATCGTGCACATCGAAGGAGTGCTTCCTCTTTGAAACGCTGCAGGATTTGCCATCTTCCAGGGGCTGAACACTCCTCAGCATGCAGCAGGATGCAGGGCACGAGGGACAAGATCACACTCTCAGTCCTGTCTGCAAACACCCAACGTCTGCAGCTCCGTCTCTGCAGAGGAATGCAGGATGCTTCGGAGGATGGTGACAGACCTCACCCAGACATCACCCCACCATCTCTGGTTGGTAAACGTAGCATCAGCCTTATTTCTGCATAAGAGCAGATTGAACCTAATGTCCAGACACGAGCTTAACACCTGGAGGTCAGAGTTTAACAAACCATGAAAAATTACTTGAGGAAGGAAAATCATGCCAAAAGGAAAAAAACTCAAATGCTTTTCCATGACAAAGCTTGGAAGGCTCCAGGCAGCATGCCTGTGTTCAATGCAGGCACTCCAGATACAGACTGAGGGCACAAAGGTATCGTGCAGTGCTGCATTAGAAACACAAGTGCCCAGCAGCACTATAACCGCAGAAGCCCAGTGCCACTTTTAATGACAGATAAGCCAGGCACAAAGCTAGGCTGCTTCCCATTCTTAAACCTCTCTGGTAATTCCCAAGAGCTCTTGTCGTGTTCAACATGGGATATCTAGTATTGTGAACACCAAAGACGCGTGTGTTGGCTTCCCATCTTTAAAAAAATGCTCCTCAGCATTATACTATACTGTGCTCTGAAAAAAAAAGCCTCAAACGCTTTTTCATGACAAACTTTGGAAGGCTCTGGGCAGCATGCACTCCAGGCACTCCAGACACAGGCTGTAGCTGACCACGGGCAGTTTCCAGCACAAGGAAGTTGTAAATAGCTCTTTACCACTTACCGAGCTCTTTCTAGAATAGTGCTTAACTTTCTGTTTGAAAGAAAGCCCTATTTTCTCAAAATGCAGTTGTTGCAGAGGATGCACTTGCAGATAAATGGAAGTCAAATGGCTCTCGACTTTGTGTTTGTGATGCTTACTGACAAAATTCAATTAGGAGCTGTACGTGTAAATGCTAAGGCACTCAGTTACGTTTAAGCTTGTGTGAATGCATAATCCTCTTACAGTCTGGATGATTTAATACTCACTCTACTCAATAACTGTGCTTCTTTCCCTACAGGTAACGCAGCCGAATACTGCAGCCCACAGGCACGGCATCTAACTGGTTTGGAGGCCTTAAACTGAAGCAGAATTGGAACGGTGCCACTTGGAAAAAGTTGTCTTTTATGCACAAAATATTTATCATTTCAGCCTCACCCGACACTTATGCAGAGACAGCTCGCTCAGAAAAGAGTTCTGTGTGCAGAACTAACGCAAATCAAATTAGTGCACTGAAGCTAAAGAGGACACGTTGCATCTCATCTCCCAAAAGTTCTTTAAGAAGTCATTCAAAAGAAGTTTTACTTTTTTCTTTTAAAAAATCTCCCTAGGAATGACAAGGAAAATACAGCAATGGATTCCCAAGATTGGAAGCCACGGAGCTCCATTCAGAGATGGCAAGACATATCACCGCCCACCGGAATGGTCTTTTTGAAATTCACCAGCTCCTTAAAAAGATGGAAGAGCTTGAGAGTACATCAGTGTCTTTTTGACTGAAAATCCTGCCGATGCCCTGCAGGATTCCAGTCATGCGCTATCCAATGTCATTCACTGGGAAACGGGCACCAATGAAGCTGGTAGCTACTTCAAGCTACTTCAAGAAGCAACGCAGAGGTTATTGCAGAGCGGTGCGAAGTCTAAGCATTTCTATTTTTAATATCAACTGGGATTTTTAAAATGTTTTCCAGAGAAACCACCTTTCTACAGGTTTTGGTACAGACAAGGCCTCCCTTTTCCTTCCAAAACGAACGGACAATTTTAATCCTGTCTTTATCACGGTGCTCACTCATGCATGCAGAGATATCCCTAATGCAATACTGCTCTAGGAGAGCAAGAAAGGCCTCAGGAATTTTTCCCTCAACGACAAATGCGCTTTCATAGCTAAAAGGCGGAGTTATGGTTTGAAACTAACAGTAGTCTACATCTCCTAAACTTAGCCTTTGCCAGTGTTCTCGTGGAGGAAAACACCGGCAGAGCTAAGAGGCCAACACATTCAGCCCATGCAGCACATGGCAGTAACATGCAGCAAAGAGGTAAGAAAGGGATGTAGGGAAAAGGGAGGGTGACCACTCCTAAGGAAGCAATAACGTGTCAGTGCCTTGCAGGACTTTTCATGATGGATAATTCCCTAATCTCCTTTTCCAATTCTTTTCACCTTCAACCTAAAGAAAATCTTCTGAAGGAAAAAAAGAAGAGCAAGGATTTTTCCTTAGAAGATTTCTTAAAAGCTGCTGCCTTTTTCTTTTTTTTTTTTTTTTCCCCAGTTTTCTGTTCCCAGTGGAATGGAGTTCTAGAATAGCTATAACAGAAAAATTATGTTTTATGCACAAAATATTAGTCATTTGAAGCTGACAAGACTCTTGCGCGGAGACAGTTCTCTGAGAAAAGAGTTCTGTGCGCTATAGAGTCTGGATGCCAGTATTTTCTTTTCCTTTTCAAGCAGAAAGTTTGTTATTAAAGTCGTGCGTTTCCAAGTCTTCTATCTAATTAATATTTAAATATTTTTTTCTCAACATTGCAGCAGCTGGCATTGTTTTACACTCTCAGCTCTCCCCCAGAGAAGTGATAAGGTTCTAGCCTTCACAACTCTAGGTCAAACTCAATATATCAACAACACCAGCTTGAAACCCTGGAGGCATGCCGCAATAGAAAGCTCTTTTTTTTAAAGCCATGATTTTGAGTACACGATGTTTAATACCTAGGGATTGGCAATCTTGAAACAGCTGAACTAGAAGTTATCAGATGAAGTGAGATTTTTTTAAAAGATAAAGTTTATGCAGTGAATTATTAAAAAAGCAGGCTCCATTATTGCTTAAAATAACACCTCAGGTCTCTGAGCAGACATCTAGATAGTTACTCTACTGGTTATGAGAGAGAGGCACGGATAAATGAACAGCAATGTCACTTAGAAGTGACCAAGGGATTCCAAGCCAATTAGGGTTGGAAGATGCTCCATCAATGGAAGCTTTTACTGAGAGCACTTTCCCGAGTTTCCCATGGCATTTTGATTTGAAAGAATGACATTTTTTAGGGTTTTCCCACGGTAAATATTCAACTCATTTAGGCAGACGAAGCAGTAGTACTGCCTGAGATACCGAATGTTTGTCCAAAGAGCAGTGAATAATAAAATGCAGAGGAAATGCACACCATGAACACAACTGAACTTAATGGTTCGTCCTTTGCTTCCAGCTCTACATTCTGCCACTGCTGGGAGGCTTTAATGTATCTTGGGTGCTCACAGGTCCCGTTTGGTATAGCACACAGGCCTTCTCGCTGCCCTGAGAGGGCCTGGAAGTGCCGTGGTCCCCATTTCACAGGCACATAATAAAAGACACGGGGACGCCGGGTGACTTGCAGAGAGTCAGACAGTGTCTGCACAGCCGTGCCCCTGGCTTGCACCCCTCCAGGGAGCTTTCCCCTGCAAGGGGGCCAGGAGGGATGCTCGAGACATCACCCCCGCGCAGTGGAAGGAAAACAAGATTGATGATGAAAATCTACTACAAATTTGTGGTACAAACTGGTAGAAGAGGAAGACAGAGTCTTTTTGGCATTATGGGCAGGGGGATTTGTTGACAGTTCCAGAACACTCCCAGTAAATCCAGACTGGGTTTGAAAAGGTCTGAGCTGAAAAGGTCTGAGCTGAGTGGCAGGTGGGAAGAGGCTGTCTCTGCCACTTTGTCAGAGAGGGACCGAGGAGCAGCGTGGTGGAAAGCAAGAAGGACTCCCCAGTCGGTACCTATTACTGCACAAAAAATACGTTAAAGCAGGTATCTCTGTAGTAAATCCAAAGGGAAAGTATTATTATGAAAAGGTTACTTGCCCTGAGGGAGACTTATTAGGAATATTTGCCAAATGGAAATGGACGGTTGAACCATACCCAAGCACAGCGATGGAGATATTGCTATCATATCAGTTGGCAGTTTCATTCCCGCAATGGCCAGATGCCCAAGCGAAACATCACACAGGGACATAATTCTCGCGGGAACGTTGACACTTAATATTGCAGAGTGACCAGTGGTCTCATAAAGACAGGCAAAAAGTGCTGACTTTTAGAAAGGCTGTTGATTCTTCCAGCAGCTATTCATGGCTCTGCGTAAAATGTTAATGCCATGACATTTGTCGAAGGCTTAAATCATCCTAATGAAGCAGGAACCGTTACTGAACTAATTCATCCCAGCATGTTCCACTGCAGATCTTTTATCAGTGTTTTTAAGATAATGGAATTATAACAAGAAAAATGTGTCATTTTCCAGTGAGAATTTACCATGTGCAGTTTTATCTGTTTATTTAAGAGCTTGCATAGTGCCCATCACACATTATCTGAACTCAGCCCCAGGATTTAGAAACAGGAATTATTTTTATTTCTTTCGCAGATCTTCCACAGGTATAACAGAATGCAAAGATTGTTCTTGCTGCTGCCACCTCAAGTTTTATCCATTCTCCTTCTGGCAAATGTATTTTCCCACTCCCTCTCCAGTATGCCTGGCTCGACAAACTCGATCCTAAATACCAGATTCCTAGAAGAGTATCCTGGATTGTAAGGATTATATCAAAGTGTCAGCTCAGAAGTGTCACATTCAGTGACAGGCAGCCTCTAGTTAGAGACCACCATCTCCGCTACCTTGGAATTTCCTCAGTTGCTTTCTTCAATAATTTACGTTTAATCAACACAAAAGCTTGCAGTGGCATTAGGCCATCTAGTAATTTGGAGACAACAGCAAAAGTCTATTGATGTTGTGATGACCGCTTCTGTACGGGACTGCCATAGCTGGCTGCTGAGGGGCAAAATCACTGCGGAGGCCCATCCGTGACATTGTAATTCCTACTGAAGCTCAGTTACAATGCATCTGCAGTACTTTTGGGGACATTCCGTTTCTGGCTTGTGTGTCTTAAGAGGGAAAATATTTTGCTTTTTGGAAAAATCTCTTTAAAAGGAGTGAGGACTTAATTATGATTTTATCACTTCATATTATTTTCCTATTTTTGGTGTTGTTTTGGGGTGTTTTTTCTCTACTCCCTAACTAGACCTGACTCTACTCCCATTAATTTTCTGAATCCAATCTCAGCCTGTAGGCATGATCAAAGAGGAAGACGGGAATGAAAAGGAAGTGGTGAGTGATTTCCAAGTGCACCTGTGTTTCCACACCAGGGACTGTCTTATTAAATACCTGTTCAGGAGGACGTTTGCTTGTCGGCTTGCTCGTTTTTCCCCATCAAAATGGTCTCAGAGTTTTGGATTACCTGGCTTTACAGTTCCACAGGCAGCTAAGACGAAGGCATTTTATAACTGAACTTTTGAGAATAAGTTTAAATACTGTATTTTAAAACATTTTAAGTGAACATTTTGTCAGGACCAGTGACAGTTAAGGTCATACAGTTAGTGAAAGGGACACCTCAATGTCATTAGCAGAGCCACAGAATACCTCGCCTTTCGTGTTTAGGTCAGGCTTTAGACATTTTTTTCTGCGGGCATCAGTTTCCACTCATTCCCACAGGCCCTGAATCAGCAAAACTCTCACCATTAGGGCAATGGTCTTGAAGCTGTGGTGCATGCTCTTGTGAAAGGTAATCCCGTCTCATTTTCAGCTGCTCCTCAAAGAGGTTTCAGCTCAGCTGGAGTCTGAGCAGACCTTCCCTCCTCAGAAGTTTTGCTTGTACTCAGACCCATATTATCAATCTCAAATTTTTTGTAGGAGAAACCATTTAAGACCCTCATGCTAGTTATTTATAGTAAACTTTCTTTTTTCTTGTTGGTTTGCATGTCAGCTGTCAAGGTTGTTGTTTCCCATTTTCAAGACTTTTACCCTTACATTTTCCATTTATCTTATCGATCTACCCTTGGGCGGCTGAAACTGCCCTTGGGGCTGACAGCTGACCTGGGCAGCAACCTGGCTCCTGGAAATGGAATTAGATTAAAAACTGGGGAAGCGTTGTATTAAAAATTCATCCGTTCCTCTGTCTCTTACCACCTTCCATCCCTCCATCCTGTCTCCCTTCCTTCTTTTCTCCTTCCTTCCTCCCTCTCTCCCTCTCTCCCTCTCTCCCTCCCTCCCTCCCTCCCTCCCTCCCTCCCTTCCTTCCCTCCTTCCTTCCTTCCTTCCTTCCTTCCTTCCTTCCTTCCTTCCTTCCTTCCTTCCTTCCTTCCTTCCTTCCTCCCTCCCTTCCTTCCTTCCTTCCTTCCTTCCTTCCTTCCTTCCTTCCTTCCTTCCTTCCTTCCTTCCTTCCTTCCTTCCTCCCTTCCTTCCTCCCTCCCTTCCTCCCTTCCTCCCTTCCTTCCTCCCTTCCTTCCTCCCTTCCTCCCTTCCTCCCTTCCTCCCTTCCTCCCTTCCTCCCTTCCTCCCTTCCTCCCTTCCTTCCTTCCTTCCTTCCTTCCTTCCTTCCTTCCTTCCTTCCTCCCTTCCTTCCTTCCTTCCTTCCTTCCTCCCTCCCTCCCTCCCTCCCTTCCTCCCTTCTCTCTCTCTCTATCACCCTCTAACTCTTTTCCTCTCTCTTTCTCTTCCCTACAGACCTGCAGGCTTGTCTTTCGCCCATATCACAGGGCAGTCCCTGCCTAAATGTCACCACTGACTTGATTCTTTTGGAGTCTTTTTTGCATTCCTCCTAACAAAATGTATATTCTTCATAGCACATTTTATATGTATCCAGATATACACATACATGGCTCCACACAGGTATGTTACAGCCTGCTTCACAGAGGAAGAAAAGCCCAATGCCGTCCCCTTGGGAGAGCGGGCGATGTGTCCTGCTCCGTGCAGACGTCTGCAGCTGCCTGGCTCCGAGGCGCAGCCCTGGAGGGTGCAGACATTGGAGGGCGCCTATCTCTGTCCCCAGCCCTTCTCCCACTGCATTGCCACCCACGGCCCCCCTTCTTTCCCTCGGGAGCATGGACCGGTGCCGGGAAATCCTGTCCCAGTGATCGGCAGGGACAACGAGCGGCGCCCCGGCTTTCCCTTGCCAGGGGTGTCCTTTGGGGGGGCTCGGGGTGAAGGAGCCACGAGGCTGCCGGCATCCCTCCTGCTGCTCTGGCGCGAGGACGGAGTCACGGCCCCGCGCTGCAGAAGCCAACACCTAACCTCGGCAGCCCCTCCTTAATTAGATTTTGTTCCCCTCTACGTCTCCTTTTTAATGTGCAGTTCCCAGATTCCTTCACAGTCAGCGGTGCCTTTTATGCCTTCTGGAAAGCAATATATAGAGCGCAGGGCTATAAATAAGACTAGCAATGTCATGGTAACCATGGTAACCGGTAGGCTTCAAACACGGATGTGTGTGAGATTTATAGGAGGCTGCCCTCCACTTTACAGCCAGATGATCTGTCCTTTGTAAAATTACACTGCTTGCAATTTGGATTTCTCACCCGCCACAAAAAATCTCTTTTTATAAAATACTAAACAAGGAACTGGAGGTTCTTCCCTTTTTATAAAAGAAATGGATGTTGAAAAGAATGCCTGAAAATGGATACCTTCTTGGATGCTGATTGCAATGGTATTTCAAAAACTTTTTCATTTCAGATGAAGGGAGCAGCCGTTCTTGCTCACCGTCCATTACAACTGTTGTGTCTCATCGCGTGTTGTGAGGGAATATTCAGTTCACTGCAAGGGTGAAATGGATGTGTTTGGATCTTTTGTGCTGGGCAGAATATCAAAGGTTCAGTGTCTTGAAAATAAACGCAGCTACTGAAATTCTAAGGCGGCTCAGCTGGGACCAGTCCACGGGTGCACAGTGAAAGGTGCCGCTCGGTTCCCCAGGAGGGGCTGTAACGCACGACACAATTTGCGGGTGAAGCTGAGGAGCCCCCGGGCACCTTTCCAGCCCTGCCGCGGCAGAAAGCAGCGGCGTCCGGGCGGACGGTCCCTGTGGGCAGCGGCCGGACACGGACTGGTGGGGGAATGAGCACCGGTTGGCAGCTCCAGCCCCCACCTGCCTCCCGCGACACCAGCCCTGTGTCTGCCGGCCCCTCCACACCCCTGCAGCCACAGCAGCGCACCGCTGGCCGCACGATCCCCCCTGGGAAGCCGGGGGGATGCCCAGAGAGCCGGTCCCTGCAACCTCTGCGTGGCTGGCCTGCGACCTGTCACGGCGGTGGTGACAGCACAGGCACCCCTTGCTGTGTGTCCCCGGGAGCTTCTCCCCACTGCGATTTATTACCCTGCCCTTGTGGAAACACCGATACCAAAGTCTAGAGCAATCCCTCAGGTAGTGGTACTGCAACGCGTTTGGGACCATCGCTGGGGAATGGCCCAGCATTCTGCTTAACCACTCAATGATAATTACAGCAAGAGACCCGAAGCTCTTCGAGGTACAGATGGATATTCATATGTACATAATCTGACAGCACAGTCCAGCCGTGAGGAGAAGGCTCTGACAAGTTGTATCTCAGGAAAAGCTGTGGGAAAAGGCAGACCTGGGAGGTCCCTCAGCACATGATTCCCCTGTTACAGAGGAGTCCGATCACCTCCCTTCTCTGTGGAGGTGCTACTGAACTCATCAAGTCCAGAGAAAGAGAGGAAAAAACCCCACAGTCTTAGTTTTTTCCTGCCAGGATCCTGCCATAACCGCTGCAGCCCGCTCGGTGCTGTAGACCTGGCTGGATGTTACAGGGGCACCAGTGCCAGCGGTTGGGTAGAGCCTGGCGAGGTCTGTCTCCTCCTCACCGCAGGGGAAGAGATTGAATTGTACGTGGTTTGAGATGGTGGTTGGACACGGGGAATACGGGGCTCCCACAGCAGTAAAACGGCTCTTGTTCCATGAAGTTCAGCAAGAAGAAGCCTGTGCCCTGCTGGCTGAGCTCTTTGTACTGATGTGTGGATGCTGATGGACAAAACTATGGAGCTTTCACTGTCCCAAAGAGAGTCCCAACGTGAACAGTTGAGAGGCAGATGTTGCAAAATGATGCAGCTCTCCACAGAACGCTTTGCGGGTGGCATCTGGGAAAAGAAGTAATGCACCACCCTGCTATAGTTTCAGGTTTGCTGGCAGCCCCTCGGACACGGCTTTGGGCAAGGAAACGACAATGCGCGGCATGGGGATGCTTCAGTTGTTCTGCAGACTGGCGCTGCAGCAAATGGAAAGTGCTGTGAACGGCTGATGCTCCTCAGCCCACGTGTTCATGGGGGTGTTTGAAAGGTGACCCTAACTTCAGTGGGCTTTGGGAATTCCCCCCACAGCAATGAAACTTGTACTTTGGAGTCAGCCCTGAGCCTCTCTGCTCTCTCTCTGTTATAATGCCTCTCCTTAGCTCAGCATCACTTGCAAGCTTTTTGCGACTGGAAATAAATGTGGCTCCATAAGAAAATGTTGCTTGCACGTATTTTCCGTATGTGTGTGTGAATTGCATGGCGCTGGGGGGGAAGCAATCTGAGTCTGACTGTTTCTTTCCACTCCAGCGAGACTTGCCAAAGGTCTGAGTTTATACAAACATAGCGCAGAAATGTTTCTCTCTTCCCGTGGGGCACGAGGCACGCCTGCTGCCTCCAGGGAAGCCCTTGTCTCTGCCATTTTTGCTGCCTTCAGCAGGAAGCGGGTTCAGCAATGGCCACCTCACGCACCCGCGCTCCGTCTGTCAGCGACGAATGCCCTTGAAGTGACAGAAGTGCCACCAGTGAGACGCACGGTGCAATGCGAGGTGCCCGCTGTATCAGCCCGGTGACCCGTAACCGTCGCCATGGGTTTTCAGTGAGAGTGCGCTGGGGTGCTAAAACGGCCGCGCTCCCCTTGACGAGCAAGGGCATGGAAAGGTGGGAAGGACACAGCAGGTCGATAGGAGTTTTAAAGCTGCTCTGTGCAGATGGTGAGCCTTGATCTCGCAAGCAGTCCCAGGGCAGCATTACAGCTCTCCGTTTTCCCATTCACTCCGGCGGGATTTTCAATGCCAGTGAAGTCCTTTGTCCGCAGTGCCAGTCCCGGTGTCTGTTGGTCAAGAATTTGGAGCCTCCTGGCGGGCTTAGACGCAACCATCGCGAAAATATGTCCTTCATCATCTGCTTTCACAGCCAGCGTCAAACCTGCTGCTGGTACTGAACTCTCAGGCTCCTGCACGGTTTTTTTCACTCTGACACCAGTAACACATCTCCAAATTGCTGAAGTTTCTACCTATGAGAAAACATAAGTGCCCTTGAACTTTGCAGCACGGGCTTGCGCTACATTAACCTCCCTGCCAGAGAGCAGTTATCCCATCATTCCTTTTGGAACCTGCTTCCAGACAAAAGCAGAGCCCCGTTTGATGCTGTGAACAACCTCAGGAAAACAATGAGCACAGTCATTTCCAAGAGACCTCAGGCACCCACTCTCCAGGCCCTTTCCCTTTCCTTAAACAACAGAGCTGGTTTCTCACTTGATTTCAACTGACCGTGCTCGGCTGAAGGCAATAGAAGACGCTCATTTCTGCTGGCTGAGGTTAAAGAAGTCGCCAATAGCTGGGGAAAGACAAGGAAACAGTGACGGAGCATCTTTTCTTCCACTCTCGCGATTTCTATGGTTCCAGTCAGGCATTATAATTGTTCGTGACATCTTTTTTTCTCTTCCCACAGACTCAGACCAGAAACTCGGGTTCACCTACAGTTCCCCCAGTTCCTGCTTCATTGTGCAACTGGCCATAAGCCATTTATAACACAGAGGCGCAGTCTGCCTGTATGAAATGCCTTCAGCCTGAGCCTGTACTCGCAGTAGGTTTGCAAAGAGCAAACTGTTGGAGGCAAGGAGCTTGCAAAGGTTTTCTCTCAAAGCAAATTTTCTCCCTTACGTTTCAGTGTAACCAGCTGTCAAAAAGAGCTGCCGTTTCCATGGTTAGGCATCCAGCACTTGCTCCACAGTCGGCTTACCAGTTTTTCACTCATGTCAGGGGAACTTCAGGCTGGAAATACATGCCCTCGGAAGAGCCACACTTGGTCCTCCAGCTGCACCAAGAGCTGCAAAATGCTCCCTTTGATGCCAGTGAGCTGCTGGTATAGATCGGTGCAGCGTATGGTTATTATCAACGGGCAGGAGGCCTGACCTGATAGACTTGGGACACATCCTGTTATGTTTGTGCCACCCAACACCTGCCCCTCATCATCTTGAGTCTCGTCATTATTCCAAGACTGGCCTTTGATGTTGTAAGACATTTCTGGCAGGGGTTGAATTCTGTCATGTGATTCACACACAGCACCTGGTACAGCAGAAGCCAGACTAGTCTGGGCAATACAAATTGTGCCCAATCCATGTCTGAATCCGCTGGACTCCAGCAGAGAATGTGCACTTGATTTTCGGAAGCATTGAGTCACCTATGGAAGGGTGACTTTGCTTCTGAAACCATATTGAACATTTCTTTGCATCTTCTGAAGCCATGATCCATTTGACGACCTGCCCTGCACGTCTGAAAAAACATCTGACCCAGCTGTGAAAGAGGACGGGAAGCGTCTGTTTTCTCTGCCAAAAGCAGTTTCCTCATTTCTATGAAGGAGGAGACACGTGGGAAGGGCGGCGGGACATTGTGCAGCCACAGCAGCTGAAGCAGAAGGAACTTCTCAAGGGGGGCTTTCTGGACCCCAGGCTGCCAACGGACCCCGCGTAGAGGAACTTCGTGCTTTTGAGGCATTGCCTCCAGGAACCAGTTTCTTGCCCGCAGTGTTAGTCCCTGCCTGCACCGTGCTGTCCTGAGCACCTTATCCCATTCCTTCATTGCGTCTGCTCCAGTCTTTTGGTGGGCTTAGATGTGCTGAATCGCTGCTTTATTGACCATAACAATTATCTCCATAATAAACTGACTGGATCCAGGAAGACAGATGGAAGGGAAAGTGAGAAAAGAACTAAAAAAGGGCACACAGATGAATTGTTTGGAAGGGAGGAGAAAGCAGATGGTGGATGAAATTCATTAGTTCACAGGAAGCGTATTGATCCCCTCCTTTTCTCCCGAGTTGCGGTTAACTTTTGCTGCTCAGCTTTGTCATCCGCTTCCCCTGACTGGCAACTTCCTTTCACACTTGCTGCCCTTACGATGCAGCCCTTGGAGGATGCTGACGGCGGCTCTTGGGTTTACCTGTGAGAAAGCGAAGCGACAGCCAAACCGCCTTTCCAACTATGCAGCCAGCCAGCAATAAATCCGGGTGGAGATCCAGCTGCTGGAAGGCATTACTTGCTGGCTTTAGCCCTACTGGGGCTGTTAGGTGGAAAATAGGAGCATATGTGCTATTTTTGCCCCAGGAGGTTAGTGAGCCACTTGAGCACAAAGCTGGAAAGCTCAAGTGCCTCTGAAGTTCAAAGAGACCGAACTGTAATTTGGGGGAGCTCCAACAGTGGTCACGTACATGCATCGTTTCTCGAACAGTGATCCAGCTGCTGCTGTCCCACACCGAGGGCTGTTGAGGTGGGCAGGATTCCCTGGAGCTGCTGGACGAATCTGGACAACGCCCGCGGGGTTTCAGAGCAGACCCTGCCCTGGCGAGTGGTGCTGCGGTGGAGGGAGCGCCTGCACAGCAGAAGAAGGGGCTTCCCAGCTCCCCTCGCCCCAGTGAGACCAGCAGAATTTGGCAGGGAAGCCACCCGCGGCCACCAGCAGCGGCCACCTCCCTTGTCCCTGCACCGATCGCCTTCCCAAAGGCATCTTGTCCTGCGGGTTCATCTGCGGAGAGGCAGGAAAACCTCCTGTCACTCCCGTGGAAAGGCTAAGCGCGGTCTCCCCGGCGCTGGG
This sequence comes from Fratercula arctica, assembly GCA_947846985.1. NCBI lineage: Eukaryota > Metazoa > Chordata > Aves > Charadriiformes > Alcidae > Fratercula > Fratercula arctica. Next base: position 74,460,100 of record CANTUZ010000026.1, on the reverse strand, counting down.
ACCCTCCTTTCTGCCAGCTGTGGAGCCGGCGAGGCAGGGCCGAAGCCCAGGGGGGAAACTGGTCCTAAAACGAATG